>VDFB02281492.1:47648463-47746366 GCA_007258455.2 Sequoia sempervirens | reverse complement strand
ATGGAAAAACACTACTTTGCAGTGGAACGGGATAGATACAATGAAGATGTTATCCAGTGGACAATAGACCATAACATGAAGCCACTTGCGCTACCAACCTCTAATGGGTTATGGCGTAGTGTGTAATCCAACGACATCGTCTATAGTTGAGGGAGATGAAGTGAAATGGTACTAGCAAAGAGGCATGTACATTGATGAGAACCAAAAATATAAAGGTATGGAGAACGCACCATTATTACAAAAAGAAATTGATGGCGAATACGTCGGAACATGCCATGAATATGACTGTTACAGAAGGCCATGGTTATTTTGAAAGCAACATCCAGCCTTAGAAACAACATACGTTGGAACAAGCTATGAGAATGTGAATTATAGAAAACAGGAATTTATTGGTATACAAGATTAAAATTACAAAGAAAAGTTGAGCGTAAGGGGTAGGAAAGAAAACAAGGAACTGAAGAAGATAAAAATATAAAGCAAAAAATTATTAAAGTGCGGGAACTGGAAAAAAGCAAAAGATCAAATTGGAAATTGTTGAAGAAAATATTAAATATTAAAGTCAGGAAATATTAAAAAATTAAAAGGTGAAAATATTAAAATATTTCATTTGGCAATTACTAAAATATTGAAAAGAAAAAAATTAAAGTATCGAAATTGGGAAAATTTAAAAGATTGCCAATTAAAAAATATAAAATACGGAAAGTGGTACTAATTGACCTCATAATCTTTGTATGGTCTCTTGAAGAAAATTAAAGACGACAAAGAGAGGGTTATAGCATTGTATTGCGGCAAAGGAAATTTCAGTATGCAAGTAAGGTTTACATCGTACGACCTTTGAGGAGATTTCATGCAAAAACAAGACATGGTTTATGGTGTATGGCCTATACAACAACAAACCATATGACAGAAAGAAGGGTTTCATATTCTCAATGTACAACAAGGAAGACTGAATGAAGTCATTGGAAATGCAAAACAATGTCGTACATATCAGGAGGAAGGTTCTACATCCCTTTACACGGCCAAGAGGGATACAATGTATGGCAACAGCATTGAAGATCATATAGACAACACTGACAACATTCACATAAGAATTTGTGCATTCATCTCAACATACAATTGGGTATAGATAGTCACTTTGGAAAACAATTATTACTATTAAAATATTAAATGTAATATTAATGGTCATCTTAACTCTATTTAGTCTTTAGTTAACTTAGTTAACTTAGTTTGCTTTTAGCATCTTTTCGCCTTTTAGCTTTAGTTTACTTCAGTTAACGATTATTTCTTTTAGAAACATCTTGTATTTTTCTTTATAAGGAGATCTTCACTCAATTTGTAAATACACAATCATGAATATCATTAATCATTTCATGGTATCAGAGCTCAAGCTTGAACCTGATTAGCTGAAGAAAATGTTTAGAATTTTTTTCGAGGGTTTAGGAAAAAAAATCGAAATATTTTGAAGGACTTTTTTGGAGGATTTTCGTGAGAATTGTTTTTGCAGATTTTTGAAGAATTTTTTAGGGTTTCAAAAGGAAAAAATCGGGTTTGCAAGCATAGAAGAATCACGTTCTTTTGCATTGAAAATCGTGATGCCTTGTTCGTGGGATTTTTTTTTGGATTATTTGAAGAAAATCGTACGGTTTCTAAGCTTCTGAGCATGGGGTCGTGAGTACTCAGAGCGACCTGATAGAATCGTTATTTCTCTCCTACCTAGGTCTTTTTTTTTTGCGCGCGACTTGGGTGTTTCAAAGCGCGTCTTTTACCTGCAAATATTCACACCTTCTATTCACAGATTTTCGTGAGTTTTCCTGCATGATCGAGGGCCTTTATCTGGTCTGGACGCGCACATCTCTTTGTTCGTGGTCTGAGGGTTTCGTAGGATTCCTTTATTTCTACGATTTGTTTTCAGCCCGCACGACCTTTCTCTTTTGCGGGATTTACTTTCTGATTTTTGCGTGTCCTTCTGTTAAACTCGAGACGGGTTTCTTCCCTTCTTCATGCGAGCTTTCTCTGTCTTCTTTTTTTGGGCGGATCGTACTCTATGGACACAATTTTTTGCAGCTTGTGAATGACAGGTTTTTACAGTGAAGAAAAAATCACAACTGTGCAAGGATTCGTGAAGGATTTTTTCTGATTAGTATGCATTTTTGTGGAACGATTTTTTTTAAAAAAAATCGTGGGCCTCCTCTTTTTGGCGCTAGGGTTTTGTGCCAGATTTTGAAATTTTTTTTCTGGTGACAATTTCATACAAATTTCTGGTTCGTGGGTTTGTGGTGATTTTTTGATGGCCGCTTGAAAAAAAATTTGAGCCAATTTTTGGCAAATTTCTGAGGCAAATAAAAATTTATGTAAAGAGTTATTTCGAAATTTTTTTCTAAAAAAATTTTGCTAAAAGAGTTTTTAAAAATTTTTCTATAAAGATTTTGCTGATGTTTTTTGAGGATTTTTTTTGAAAAAATCTTACTTTTCAGAGTTTTTGAAGGTTTTTCTGAAAAATCTTACAGTTTTTGAGCCCCTTTATAAGACAATTTTTAAAAAATTGTGAAAGTTGTGCCAACTGATTGTCTAGTGCTTTGCCAACTGATCACAATGTTACCTCGTTTTTTGTGCTTTGGAAAACGAGAGAGATGGTGTCTTTGTCCAATGTTATGTTGGAAAGTACGCAGAGGTTCAATGGAAAGAGTTACAACACGTGGAAGCAGAGAATGCTTACCATCTTTGAATATCGGTGTTTGGATGTGCTTGTCCTAGGTACAAAAACTCGTCCCACTTCTGTTGGGAAGGATCAGCACAAGTATGATGGAGGTAATAGGGAGGTAGCTATGCTTCTTAAATTATCTATTACCGATGAGATGTTACTAGAAATACCATCTAGTAAATCTGCTACGGAAATCTGGAAGCATTTGAAAGATCTTCATGAGACCTCATACAAGGGAAGGGATTTCTTTCTGAAGAATATGCTTTTCTCTATTATAATGGATGACCAAGTGTCTTTGCAGGAGCACTTGATGAAACTAAAAAATATCCGTGATCAATTGGAGGCCATTGGTCATAAGATGGAAGAGGAGGATATGGTGGTGATCACTTTGAAGAGTTTGCCACTTCCTGTTGATATGATTTTTATGACCGCACCAATCAACAGAACAAAATAGTCCGAAGGCTACTCCGTTCTCTCTTGATCAAAGTATTCCGTGCGCTAAGATTGCAAGAAAGTTCGCACGTTCAACTCCAAGGTTCCGAAATACTTAGAATACCCTCAGTTGGTTTGATGTGAATTGCTGTTTTCACGAGGGGACTTACACAATTGTTCAGGCTTCTTGCAGTTAACAGTGGGTGAATGATTTGAAGGGGATTTTGTGCGTATGATTTGGCAATAAGTTCGTTTTCCTAAAGCTAACCAGAAATATGTGGAAAGTAAATGAGTGAAAGGGTAAGAAGGTTCTATATTCTATCCTAAATGCAAGACATGTGGAGCTCAATTTCGGCAGACTTCGACCGAATTTCACCTAGCCTTACTTCGGAAAGCTTCAGCAAAATTAGTGCAATCTTCAAAGGGATAGCAAAAGATGTTCAGATTACAATTTAGCATACATACACCATCAGAACGATGCATATAAGTATACAAATCACAATCGAAGTTAAACTCAAGATAATCTCCAGTGGACCACGCAAGGCGAACTTATCATCAACAAGCTGCTAGTGGTATGGAATGAAATGAAGCTACCTCAATAAAACACCACACATCCAAAGTAAACTACTTGCATGAAATGAAAATTACGCTACTTTATGCTACTTGGATCCGAAAGGATGAAGAGACCTTGCTAGCTATCCATGACAAAGACGAATTCCACCATCAATGAAAAGATCTATTATCATGAAAGTTTTACACAACAATCTCCACAAAAGTTTTCAAAGGGAAAACTTTCCTCCTCCTCCACACTACAAAATGTCTACTCTGCTCTACTCTCTAGTCTGATCTCCAAATCTAATGCTAGTCTAATTTCTAATGTCTATTGAATTACAAATGAGGGGGACTCCCCCTTTTATAGGTAGCCCAGTCCAATGGACGGCTAAGATTACAATCAAAAGAGTGGCTAAGATTAAGCCACCTCAGCCCTAACCCTAAAAACTGCCAGAATGGGGAGTGGTGCAATAAATGAGCAAAGATTCCCACTCACTCCCAAAAATAGTAAAGGCAATTAATGCCCACAACCAGTCTTCTAGAAGATCATCGTCCAGTAGTGCACTCCCGTTCTCCTTCTCTCTGGCTGCAAACTCAACGAATCTGCCAAGTACTGCCTCAACCTCCTGAACTGAAATGGGTGGAATGCAATCTAGCTGAAACTCTAACACCGTGACTGACGGTTCATGCCTTGCACAAGATTTTCTCCAGGCAACTAAGGAATCCTGCGTGCTCTAAATCAAGCTAGAGAAAGTAGAAGTGTTTTCGAAATCATCTTGTACGAAGGTCTTTACCTCTAAAAAGAAAGGCACCAACCTACCCCTCAAATTATCAACATTCACCTCATCTGGATTCAACCGTCTAGCAAATATGGCCTCAAAAGTATTCTGAACTCCATCAATGATATTGGCCATAGCCTTCCGTACCCTGGTTGAATCCGCTTGTGCTGCGTCGAAGAAACCACGTACTGTGATTGCTGAAGAATACCATCTAGAAAAGTCATACCTGTCATTCTCCTGAATGACCCCTCCATCAATTAGCAATCGCAAAGGGACATGTCTCAAAGCTTCGAGATGCTGAATTACTTTGCTCTGATAAACGAAAACATCTCCCCAGGCCTGATCAACTGCCTCCATCCGTGCCAAAATGCTAGAAGCCTGCTGAAAAGCAAGAGCAAGGTCCTCCATTAACTTTTCTGTCTCAGTACAAACTCCCGTGACCCACTTGTCTGCCTCCTGTGCCATCTTCCCTAACTCCAACAAGCCACTGATTGACTCTCTAGGTATGTCAGCTGGAAGCTCTATCACTGGAATCTCCTACCCACGAGAACGAGACAATTGTTGCACATATCCAATCAATGCCTTATGCTCTCTTTTCAACTTCTTGTACTTTCCTTCCTTCTTGAATAATCTGTCCTTGAGGGCGAGGTAGGAGTTATCACATTCTTCTACAACCTGTGCACCTGTGGGGCGTCCTAACTCCAAAGTTGTGACCACGTAATTCTCTGGCACTGCTTCATCTTGGTCACAATCAACCTATGGCACGGCTACGTGAAGGGTGCGGGAACCATCCTCATCAGTTGATATCTTCGAAAACTTTCGTGCTCTCTTCTTCTGTGGAGGTGCACTGATCCTGTTCAAGAACTCTTCCATTTCAACTACTGGATCAATCTCCTTGCTGGGGCTTCTTCTCATCCTATCCCTGAGACAATCGGGTACTGTATACTGTATATCAAATGGTTGCTGCTCTTGTGCCTCTACTTCTCAAACTTGTTCAACCTCTACATCATTCTGGTGAGGCTCATCGTCCTCAAGTGGCTGAGTATCTCCTGAAACTATATCATCATCATCCTCCAAAGCCGTATCTAACTCCTGATGAAACTGAGGGTCAGTAGTAGTCCCCTCATCATCCTGCTGATCAACCCTACTAGGTGCATTGACACTCTGGCCAACTGACTCCCTCCGTGCTGGCTGATTATTTTCTTGTACTGCTTGCACCTGATTCAATGCATTCCTTTGATCAGCAAATAAAGAAACCTCCTGTATACTTGAGAACGTGTCTCCAATGGCGTGGGTGACTCAACTACAACTCGTGGAGGCTCCCGAACGGGCTCCTGCCGAACTGCTCTTTCCTCCTAGATTCCGGACCTCGTGATTTGTTTCTTCCTGCCGGTGGTGGGTGTCCTGATCTCCCATCAAATTGTAAGTCAAAGCAATTGACCTACTCTTCAACCTGCTCACCGCTTGTCAACCCATGCTCTGGTAAATTTCAGGACGGAATAGAAAGTGTGTCCAAGTCAGCAACCTCTGGTTTTGACCAATCCGGGAGTGGAAGTGGAGTATCTCTCACTGCTGCATAATCTGGATGGACAACGTCCATGTCCTCATTCACCTGGTCTGGAACCAGAACAACTTCACACTCCCTGATCATGTTAATTGGCAACCTAGAAAACATTCTTTTCCTGACTTCTCATCTGATGCATCAGCCCAATAATCCTCAATATTTGCCTTGTGTTTAAACTCCTCTGACAGTACCCATTTGATGTTGTTATGCGGATCATAGTGCTGTCGGCTGGTGTGATATGAAAAGTGATAGAATTGAAGCTCACTCTCGGCTTCTCTAGCTGCCTGCAATGGACACACTTCATCTGAATTGCCCATGACAATTGGGAAGTCAACACCTCCCTTCTTTTTCTTTTGAATCTTATCGTAGGCAACCAATTGCCTAGATATCTCTAACATTAAAATTCTATTGGTTGGGTACTTAGGCAGCCTATATGGGTATGATGAAAACCTTGCAGCCTTATGTAAGAAAACTTTGGAAACTGTATAAACCAGCACCCATACCTCTCAATCAATTCTTGGGCTTCTCTCGAGATCCTGTGATGCATCCGCTCCTGAAGCAATCTCGTGATGTGCATAGTGAAGGCGTCATTGACACGCTTGTAATAAGTAGTACTTGCCAGGTACAATTGTGGACAAGCCTCGTGAATTTTGAATTGATGAGAGCCACAACCAACAGGCTCCTTGTATGAAATTCCTCTATACCTCGTCATACGAGCCAGCATGTAGATGATGTAAGAGCTCATATAGAACGTCTTTGTTCTTCTCAGGCTTAGGAGCTGCTCATGCAAATTGTCACTGATCATCTCAGCCCAGTTGACGTAGTCTTTTCCTTCCAGCACGAGGTTGATGTAATAAAACATCCATGGCTCGAAAATAAATGATTGTGGGCAACCTCCAACTCGACTCAGCATCATAATGAGATCACAATACTCCTGCTTCAAGTCATCTGGTATGATTTGCCTCGGCAACTTCGTACGAGAAGGCATGGGGTTGCTCATCCAGTGAGTATTGATCGTCTTCGTGCATCTCTCGTATGTAGAAGCATACATTCGCTCAGCTCACTCCCTCGATTTGTAAATCATGTTTCTATTGACTGGGATTCCGAAAGCTTCACCAATAGTTGAAGGAGTGAGGTTGGCGAGCACTTGTCCATCTGGTGACATGACTGACCTGTGATCCTTCTCATAGCAGTTGGCGCACTCCATCATCAGCTCCAAACACTGAATGGTTGGTGGGAAACCAGCAGCTGCATATAATCCGCTTCGAATGATGTTGTGTGAAGTGTTCGAAGGTCGATGACTACCAATCCCCAACATTCTGTTCTTGAAAGTCTCCAAGTTGACGGAGCCCAAATTGGTATCAGTCAGCTTGCCCAACTTCGAAGTGAATTTCGATTCCGGCATAAACGTCTTGCTCAGCTTCTTTATGACAGCTTGCCTGGATGCACCATTGTTATCCTTGCCAGTCGCGCTTGCCTCAGCCATCTGCAGGACAATAAACATTCATCAACAATTTAACTTAGAAAAAATAAATAAAATACTTGTGCAGGAGCTGCCAGTCGACTTCAAGAATTTGAGAAGCTGCAATATCATTTCTCATTCGCAAACCTCAGCTTCTTCTCTTCAACAGATTTTGAACTTCAATACTTAGAAAAGATTCCTAAGTAAGCTTTAACTTCAGCAACTTAGCAACTTCAAGCCTTAATAAAATCGCCCACTTTACTCTAGCAATCAGCAACTTCAAGAGACTTAGCAAAGTGCAGATTTTAGTAACTTCACTCTTGCACTTCACACCACCTTCAACTTCAGATTTTCAAAACTCAGCAACTAGACTTCAATTCGCACCAGCACACCTTCAGCAAATTAGCAAGTGCGCAACTCCAGCTTTAGCAATATGATCTTCTTCAAATCAAAATTCCCTCACTTGCACTGGCAACTTCAAACCTTCCAACTTCAGCACCAACTCAAGTAAATTCGCAGCTTTTCAATCAGCAAATAGCTTAGCAAGTGCGCACTTTCTCAGCTCCAGCAACTCACAAATTTCAGACCTTAGCAAACTTTCCAGTCTTCAGCAAAATTTCGAACCTCTCAAGCTTCAAAAAAATTCGAACTTTTCAACACTTGCAGCCTTAGCAACTTTCAGCTTCACACTCAACTCAGCTTCAGCCTTAGAACAAAATCGAATTCTCTCAACTGGTGAGGAGAAATGAAAACTTCTCAGCTCTTATAGCAAAATCGACTTCTAGAAGAGGCTAAGTTTAGCCAGTGAATTAAATTTCCACTACTCCGTTTGAATTTCCCTCTCTGGCATTTTCAACACTTGTCTGAGAATCTCAACCTTCTAGAAGTTCAACTTTGACTGCCACATTTCAAATTCACTTTCGAAATTTTTTAATTTAAATTCATCTTTTAATTCACCAGTCGGAGCTCTGTCACTTGAATTCGAATTTTACTTCTCTTCGGCTCTGGGAAATTCATCTGTGAAGAACTGGATTAAAATCATCTAGGCAACTCATTTCAAATTCATTGTGCGAAGCATCTTCCTTTCAAAAATCATTTTATTCAAATTTGCCTTAGAAAATTTTAAAATTTCCCTTAGGAAAATTTCACAACTTGAGCACCGATCAAATTCCTCATGCTGAAGGCCTCAGCGAAGTGCGGAAGACATGGAAATCCATCTATCATCACAAACGTCTAGTACCCAGAAGAAAATTTTCTCTGAAATGCGATGAATCCATGGGTACACAACGAATGGGTTCATTTAAATTTTTAAATTTTAAACCTTAGAAAATTATTTCCTAGTGAAATTTAACCCGTTCTTCATCTCTGTGAGCATCCTGTTGCTCTGACTTGAGAAATTTTTGAATTCATCCTGTATTGTCATCATTCTGATTCCGTCACTAAGAAGTTTGCTCGTGCTCCAAGAAGATTCATCACCTTGGGTCTTGGCGTATTTTCTAAAGAAGAAAATATTTTTCCTTAGAGAAAATTTTAAATTCTCCCTTAAAAATTTTGCCTTAAAAAAATTTCGCCTTGGAAATTTTTTTATATTCAACTTTGATCACTTTGCCTGTGAGAGAAATTTATTTCACTTACAAGATCTTCCTGCAAGCACATCATATTTTACTTCCATCATCCTCAACGCCATAGGAAAAAATTTATTATTTTGCAACTCTAGCGCCTAGCAACTTTGTTTTATTCATCACCTTGCATTTTATTTCACACTTGAAAGATATTTTCACTTGAAGCTCCAACAACTTAGCAATATTCATCAACACCATCTTGTATTTTATTTCACCACCCCAGGCGCATAGCATACTTGAAGAAGATTAAAACCACGCCTAGCACTTTATTCACCCTTGGCAATATTTTCTAACACCTTGGCACTTACCACCTTGGGCGCATTTAACACTTGAAGAAGAATATTGCCCACGCCTGGTATTTACCTTGTCTTCACCACGCCTTGGAGTATTTTATTCACCCTTTTACCTTATTCACCACCCTACATTTACTTTTACTATCTTCAACTTGGGCGCATTTTAGCTTGCATGAAGGATGACTCTTCAACTTCCCCGTTTTTGTCTTCACTTGACCTCATTTGGGCGCATTTAGGCATATGAGGAGGACGAGCTTTGTTGACTTGTTGACTTCTTTGAACTTGGGCGCATTTAGGGGGTGGTGGAGGATGAAACCCGTGCCTTAGCCAATTTTTGTTATCAACTCTCTCAAGGTGGGCGCATTTTGGTGGGTGAGGAGGATAAAACTCGTTGACTTTCCTTGACCTTTTGTTGCATGGGTGCATTTTGCTATAGGAGGCGGATCTTTATACTTAGAATTTTTTTTTTTTTGTACATCTTTGCTTCTTCATCAAGCAGGGCGCATTTTGCCATGGCTGCAGGATGAAGCACCTGAGTTAGAAAAATTTTGGCATCTGGTGCTTGAGGGCGCATTTTCAGGTAGTTGCAGGATGAAGTTCCAGACTTAGTCACTTTTTCCTCGTTTTCGCTAGCTTCTCTGTGCCTTACTATTTATAGTAAGTCTCTCGATTTTTGCATCTCTGAAGCTCAGAATGATTTGAAATTTCAAACACTACATCCTCACGACCTTGTTACCCTGTTGACACTGCTATTTTTAGCCAATTTCTGAAGGTGATTTGCTATAAATAGTAACTGCTTCCTTCTGATACCTCCATAGCTCCAATTGACTTGAAATTTGAATGACGTGCTCCTCACCACATGACCTGCCTGCTGACATCGGCGCATGCAACTGATTTGCTATTTTTAACCCATTTCCAAAACGACTTACTATAAATAGTAAGTGCTTCGTTTGACTTCAAATTTTACCAGCAGATAGCTTGAAGGATACTGATCGCAGTGGTTTACACCGGTTTTCGAAAATTCTGACTTTTTACCCCTCTTTTCAGGTCCCGAAGCTGGAAACCCTAATTTGTTCTGCATGCATATCAAATGATCTCCGTTTGTTCTCGTTTCTGTTGCATTGCGATTAGCTCGTGATTCTGAAGTGCTGGGAAGCGGCTGTCAGGACACACCTGCTAAAAATAGTAAGTTCCTTACTGAGTAACCATCTCCATTTGCATGTCATATCATTGCGTAGCTCTCGAAAAACCCATAAGGAATATGCGACATGCAAAGGAAACCCTGACATGCAAACCCTAAAAATAGCTTCGGAAGACTGAACTCTGAAAGTTGTCACCTCGCTTTGCATGTTATACTATCGCGAAGGTCTCAAAAAACCCAGAAGGAATCTCCAGACATGCAAAGAAAAACTCTGCATCTAAGCCCTGAAATTTTGCTCCGGAAGCTGAACTGCTAAAAATAGCAAGTTGTCTGTTTCAGCTCAAATTTTGCACGCGAGTAACTTGATGTGCTCTGAACGCGGTGTGGCCGTTGGAATCTCAAAAATGCTGACGGAATGCCTGTAATTGCGCACTTACTAAAAATAGTAAGTACTCAGAATCTGATGAAATCTCAATGGTAGCCTGCTGGAAGCACACTGACATCAATGTTAAGCTCTATTTTCAATTTATTCACTTCACTTGACCCTAGATTGACTAGGAAAGTACAAACCCTAATTTTAGACTTGGCCAAATTCACGTTTAAGCTCAATGGCGGAGAAATCTCTCGAAGGCAGACCATGGAAAAGAGACAGAGAGAAAGAGAGGGACAAAAACCAAAGCCAAAAGACCAGAATGGAGCAAAAATTAGGGGTCCCCATCTTGAATGGGGCGATGTGTGAAAAGGTCACAACACTTCCTACGAGCACTTCATCGAAACGCTCAACATTACATCCACCAATGTTGACTTGAAGTTTGATAAACTGTGCAACAAGCTTTTGCAGTAGGATAGGTGGAGGAAACAGTTTGGGAGCAACAGTGAGTCTCCTAGTGTTTAACAAGCATTTATTGCCAAGGACATTGGCAAAGGCAAGTCCACTTAGCAGAAAGGACGAGGTGATTCGGAGGAGGGCTCCATGAAATCTATTACTTTCCATTACTATGGGAAGATTGGTCATATACAGAGGTATTGCAGAAAGCGGTTGGCTGATGAAAAGTCCAACCGGGAAGTGTCTCAGCAAAGTGCTCATGTGGCGGAGCACACTGAGCAAAAGGAGCCTGCATACTATGCATTTTGATGACCAACACACCATTTGAATATGGGTAGACTTTGTTTTTGTTTGTACGATGACCATTAAGGGAGGGTATTAAAATATTAAATGTAATATTAATGGTCATCTTAGCTTTATTTAGTCTTTAGTTAGTCGTAAGTTTACTTGTAGTTAACTTAGTATGCTTTTAGCATCTTTCAGCTTTTTAGCTTTAGTTTACTTCAGTTAACAATTGTTTCTTTTAGAAACATCGTCTTGTATTTTTCTTTATAAGGAGATCTTCTCTCCATTTGCAAATACACAAACATGAATATCATTAATCATTTCAATTACAACTGTCTTTCAAGAAGGTATTTCCTATTTAATCCTAATCGTAAACTACTAGAAGCATATTTTCAAATAAATTTTTCTAATAATGGATGCCAACAACAACAAAGGAAAGAAGGTATTACACTACAAACCTTGAATTGCTATAGAAAAACAAGCAAAGGGAAAGAGGACGAGACTGGAGTAGATGCATTGACATGGGATAGTCTCACCGGGAGCAAATGTCGGTCATGGTAGCCTTGAGACACGCACAGGTAGACAATGTCATGTCCCCGAAATCGTGACATTTAGATAATTAAGAAGCATAATTAAAATAGTTAACCACTTGATATTACATAATTGTAATTGTCCAAGACAATATTATAAATAACATCATAAATATTATTATGATATAATAGATATTAAAGTATATAAAATTAATATAAAATATAAACATAAAATAATATTATAATTAAATTATCATTATTGGACAATTATAATTATTATAAATACAAAATATATATTAAAAGTATAAAGAAATATTAGTAATTTAATATTATAATTACCATAAGGTAATATTATAATTATATAACCATATACCAATATTAATAATTATAATTATAGTATGACAATAAAAATGCACATACAAAACCAATATAAAATAATAATATAATATACTGTCACATTATAATGGTATAATAAACATTATATAATAAAACTAAGATCGATCAAAATATATTACCAATATATTATAAAATGTAAAAACTAATATAAAAATAATAATAAATATGTATTAGCAAGAAAAAAGAAAGAGACGGGTTTATTAAGAATATGAGGGCTTCTGCAGGCAGCGATTGGAGAATATGAGTGAAAGGGTATAGATGCTAGCTAACAAAGAGTATGACTTTTCATAAGTAATCGCACCCCCTTTCCAAAGTAGGGGATATAAAATCAGATTCTACGGTGGAAGAGAAGGGGAGGAAGAGAGGAATAAATCAAGACAGTGTTTCAAATTAGTAAAAGGTAGCGATGTGTAGTTAGAGGAGTAAGAGCGGTGCTGTAGGAAAAGGCAGCATTTCAAATCATAGTTAGTATTAAGGAAAAAGTAAGAAAAAGACAGCGAATAGAGGGGAGAATTAAAGAAGAACAGTAAGACATACGGAAAAGGAAGTTGGAGAAGAATATATATAAAGCATATTCTGATCAATGGAGGAACCAGGGATATGTGTAGATATTCTGAGCAAAATAATCAATAAGTAATATTTTGGGAAGTTAAATATTTAAGCAACCATCATGTGAGAGATGATGATTATTTACCTATACATACATAGATAAGGGTAAATTTGATAATGAATAATATGACATGAGTATATATATATATATATATGGGAATAATAATATAGGGAAGAATACATATGCACTACTTACATAATGATATTTAAATAGAATACATATATACATATTCTTATAGAAATAAAGATATATATGTATTTATAAATTGAAGTCAATTAGAGATGATGATATATACTTATTTAGATATCATATATATATATATACGATTGTGCAAATAATGGTGCTTGCAATATTTATTGAGCATTATAAGTAATAAGGACTCTATTCATTCACTATGGTGTTGAATGGTATAATAGGATTCCATCTATGGTTTCTTGAACGCTGTTTAACATTGACCCTAATGCACTTATGAAATATATTATAGGAAAATCATTCATAATGAGTGATAAGAAGGAAATGCATAATCCTTTAACAAGAATGAAAGAAATTATATCATCTTCGATGTTATCACTGAAATTTATTGATCTCTAATGTTTCTAATGTCTCTTTGAAAAACACTTTGAATGCAAGATTCAGGTTTAAGTGCTTCCACTAGAAAGGGGTCATTACAGACAAAGTTGTACAACTTTCATTTTTTAACTCCTAAGAATTTGAACCTTATTTGAAGGCAATGGTTATGAATTATCACAAGTAGTCTCACAAGTCCGTCATTGATTACCAAGGCTACCACATGACCATCTCATTTTGGCCAATGGATTTTAGCAAAGTGTTTGACATACATTCCATAGGTGCCACCATGTGTAAGCCAACAGGGAAACTCACCTAATAGCATAAAGAGGCATCCCTTAGAAGAATATGCCAACCTGATTTGAAACAACAGTAGGACAATATAAGGAGTGCAGGAAATAGGGGTCTAAGGAAAAAAAATTGGCTACACCAAAATGGAAATGTATCGTGGATTTAATCAAGTACAAACTAATAGGTGCGAGTAGGGCATCCGACATAGCCATTTGGATGATTCACTATATGATTGGATTGAGTATTGGTAAAGTCTACAATTGGGCAACATTGTTATTTGAAAGAATCAAAGAGTTTCAGGCACAAACACACAAGGCAATTTATATGACATAGCATGCCATCGCCCTCTCCTTTATGCCATCCATACTCAAGTTCCCGCCGAGAAGTGGGGGAAGTGTCAAACAATAGCTCAATTGGATCCTTCATGGCCAACGAAATTCTACTAGACTACCCTCGACATTCAGGCATCAAGGGGAGAGACAACACAACCAACTAGAAAGAAAAGGAACCAACAGGATGCATCGAGCGACGAAGGCGAAAGTGCTGAAGACTACTCACCCATTGGGTTGTCATCCTCTACATTGTCCACCACATTGACGGAGGAGGATGTAACACTTGTCGTGGATGCACATTCATTGCCAAAGATGGATATAGATGAGGCAATACCAGTCGGTGAGACCACTACATCTATGACACTGTCGACCACATAACTAGGACCACCAATCACATTGTCAGGACCGCCAATCACACTACCAAGACCGCCAATCACACAACCAATACCACTAGCCACACTGCCAATACTGCCAGCCACAGTGCCAACACTGCCAGTCACAATGCCGACACCGCCAAATACAATGCAAGTTGCTTTGCCAATGTGACCCACTCCACCCATCGAGGTCTCTCTACCAACAGATATCCCTTTTTCAACCGATCTCACACAAATCAATCACTGGTTAGATTTATTGGGGATGCAAGTGCAAGTACCAACATTCCCTTCACCGAGTTCTCCTTGAGTCATGGCTGAGAGACTCGAGGAATAGGGCATCGATCAGTCAGTCATGGTGGTCGAGGGTGTAGAGCTTGGCCCCTCACAGGCAAACTTGCCGGATGTTATACACACTCAGGAGAGTGGGGCACCCCTTCCACTACCACAGCCTCCTTCGACTACACAAGAGTTGCCACCGCCTAACCCATTGGGTGAGGATGAGGAAGAGGAGTCGAGTGAGTTCGAGAGGCTAATCATTGAGATAACTAAGCCTGATGAGACGGTCCCACTAGGTACGGTCCTACGATACATACAAGATCTCCAGTCTATGGCGGCTATGATGCAAGAGGTTGGAGACATATCCAAACGACTTGACATAGGATAGTCTCTGTTGGTGGCAAGAGAAGTCCAACACATATTGGCATTTGTATAGACAGAGCGAAAGGGAATTTTCTTGCTGCTTCACTTCTCGAGAATGGACTAGAGATAAAGACTCCGACAATGATGGCAACTTGGCATCTTGCAGGGCCTTCAAAAGGGGGGAGGGATGCTAGAGCGGTTTCATCCCTGTTTGATATAGAAGCTTCCTTCAATGATGTGTTATATAGGTTGAAGCATCAGATCACCTCCACTAACGAGCTTATACAAGAGAAGAATGAGGCACTTTAGATGGTACAGAGAGTATGAGATGAGTTGGCTGAGTGCACACAAAAATTCCACGAACAATTGGCTTAGCAAACACAACTCACTACCACTGAATGGGCTAGAGTGATAGCCGTGGAGGCCAAGCTAGCAACAAAGGAGAAGGAGATTGAGCATCGAGTGACGGCCATGAAGGCCAAGCTAGCAGAAAAGGAGAAAGAGATTGAGCAGACCAAATATCAATTGATGGAGGTTGTGCAAATGGTGAAGGCAGGGAGAGAACGTGAAATAATAGCAAACAACCACTTGAGGCTACGCATTGAGGAGGTCCATAGGCTTTGACAGCTATGCTCCCCGACATCCACCCCTACATCATCTGTACACCCAGGGGACATCTTCTCATCCCACTTCTTAGTAGTTGTAGTTGGGGTTATTCAACTCCCAGTTTTGTTTGTTGTTGTTTGGAAGACGACTTTCTTTTTGGGGGGCTGATGTAGTTGTCAGTAAGTAAATAAATAAATAAATAAATTGTTTTGTAATTAGTCTTCGATTGTTGGTTGTTAGTTGGTAGTTACCGACGGTTGATGTTCTCAACCAACGTCATCTTGCTATATATTTCCTCATTGTGCTTATAGTTGAGGACTGCATGCATACGTATCCTATAACTATATCGAGTGAATGAATGAATACACGACATATCTTTTGTGCATTGTTATGAGTAATTGAAATATTATATTATTTGTTGTTGTGTATTTCCATTGCCTTTGAAAAGAATTAATACTTCTTCAAAATGACAATGGAGTTGTCGCTGAAATATAAAATACGAGGCCAGGGAAGCATGAGAATGTGCAAGCATACAATCGTAGGTTCAAAGAACTTCTTGGAAATTGGAAAAAGAATTGGTTGATGGATTGAAGAACCATTTGTTCCATGAAGGTTTGAGACATTCATTGTAGAGATAAATGAAGGTTGTGCCACCTTCATCATACAAAGATGCATATGATAGGGCAATGGACATTGAAAGCAAAAGTAAAATGACTACACAATCTCAAAGAGGGAATGAAAAGGATGGTGATTCATATGCAAGCAAAGACAATCAACAAGGTATGCTTCAAGCTCTAAGAAGAGACATCTTAGAGATGATGAACTCAAAGGAGAGCCTAGAAAAGAGTTGAGGGACTTATGATATTTTGCGAGATTTTTCAAAAGATAGGACACTCAATAAAGGACCATCCATACTATTTGAAGATCAAAAGTACACAACTACATTTTACCTAGAGAGAGCAGTCAACCCAAAAATTTCACCTCCAAAGCCATAGAATAGAAAAGGCACATATCCAGGTGGCTATTGTAATCAAAGGAATAATAATGGTTGTGGATGCCAAACTAGTAGTGAGGGAGGTTAGAGTTTAATACAACATGAATCCAAGGGTTAGCCTATCATACAATGTTGAGAATGTAGTGAATGGGGCTACTTTCGCAAGGAAGTGCCCAAAGATTCAAAACAATACAAGACTAATTTGTATATGGTGTGAAACTAGTCATAATGATGGTACTAGATGTCCATAGCTAAAATCTAACATGGACATCAACATGATTGATGAGCTGAATATGAAGAAGTATTTGTCTGTGATGTCCCCATCACAAAGGGGCATATGAGATAAGTATATGCTTAATATATTTATATTATTAGATATACAATAACATGTTAGTAATATGCACATTAGTTAGAATACTCTTTTAGAAGAAGGCAATTTAAAATATCATTATAATTATAATTATCATTGATAACATTACAATTAAATAGTCAGAGATGAATATAATATTATTATTATAATAATATATATAAGTCAATTAATTAAATAATAATATATTGGTAAATTACAGGGTTACCCGGGGACGCGTCCCCCCCCCAAAACCACCCGTCCCGGTTCCGGGGACGTCCCGGGTACCAGGGGACGGCTAGGGGACGGGGACCGCCCCACGAAAAACTGAACGCCCGGACAAGCAGCAAGGGGGAGGGCCGTCCCTCGAGTCCGGACGGCGGCCGCCCCCTGCTTTAAGCCAAACTTAAAAAAAAAAGCAAAAAATTAAAAAATAAAACCCTGCCTATGTGGCATACGTGGGCCCCACCATGTTTTGCTCTCTTAAGAATGAAAGGAGGCCTCTAAAAGTTCATTATTTTCATTTTGTTTGTGTAGGGAGCCAAGGGTTTGAGAAGAAAAAAAATTGCAGCCATTGAAGGAGAAGGAGCAGCTGTTTGGAGGAGAGGAGGTTGAAAGAGTGTTGCTGGGAGTGCAAATCCATCAAAAAAGGTATGCATTTTCTTTCACCATTCTTTTTTTTTCATTTTTTTTGCAAAATATGAAGTTTGCATAGTCTGATTTTTTTTTATTTTGTTCATTTTCAGTCAACACTTGCATTCTAAAAACAAAAAATATGAGCAACAGTGAAGGTGGGAGTGATAGTGAAGTTGAAATGCAAGCTAGAAGGCAAACTAGAGAGCAAATAAGAATAACCCCTACCCAACACCATCATTCATCAACCAATTCCAAAACTATGAAGGACTATGCCAAACACCCAATAGACAAAAAAAACCATTCCTTCAATTTGTGACAGCCATGGGTGAAAGACAAAAAAATTCAGGGGGGAGTAGGGTTTGGTTGTGCCATGTTTGTGAAAAGGAGTTTAGGGGCAGCTACACTAGAGTTAGGTCTCATTTTTTGGGTGAGGTGGGCCATGGAGTTAGAACGTGTCCTGCATTGACAGATGCACTATTTATAGAGTGCCAAACAATTCAAATGGAGTGTGATGGTGGGGTTCAAACTAGGTCTCCTTCTTTCCCAAGTTCACAATCGTCTATGCCTACTCCTACTCCTAGTCCTTCCACAGTTGGTAGTACTGTTATCTTAAGAGGAAAGAGGAAGGTGATTGGTGGTGATAAGGGAGCCTCAGTTGAGTCCATGTTTCAAAACCAAGCACGAGAAACCTGTGAATCCTCCATTGCCAAATTCTTTTTTGCCCATGCCATTCCATTTCATGTGGCCCGTTCCTCTTATTTCAAACAAATGGTGAAAGACTTAGTCACTGTTGGTCCTTCATTTGTACCCCCTGGAGATCATAAGCTACGCACCACCCTCCTAGACAAAGAGTACTCCAAAGTTAATGTGTTAATGGAGGAGATGAGGCAAACATGGATGAGGACGGGGTGCTCTATAGTGATGGATGGGTGGACTGATTGTAGACGTCGGCCACTCATCAATGTCATAGTCACATGCCCTGCTGGTTCTTATTTTCTTCGAGCCGTAGATTGTTCAGGGAAACGTAAGGATGCTGACTTCCAATTTTCCATTTTGAGAGATGCCATAGAGGAGGTTGGGGCTGCAAATGTGGTGCAGGTGATCACCGATTCAGCACGTGTGTGCAAATCGGCTGGATTGATGGTGGAGGGTACTTACAGGCATATATTTTGGACCCCATGTTGTGTTCATGCATTGAACAATGCATTGAAAGACATAGGGAAGATGGATTGGGTGAAGAAAACGGTGGCAGAAGCTAGAGAAATTCAAATGTTCATTTGCAACCACCACACCTCACTTGCTCTTTTCAGGACATTTTCAAAGAAGGAGTTTCTCAAACCTGTTGATACAAGGTATGCCATTTACTTCATTTTGTTTCACTTTCAATTTGTATTCATAATCTGATTTTGTTTTAAATTTTTATTTTTTAATGAATCATTGAATTAATGAATGTAGATATGCCACCTACTTCATCCTATTGGAGAGGATGCTTGAGGTGCATGAGCCTCTACAACTAATGATGGTCAATGCTGAGTGGACTAGATGGCCTAATGCAAGTTCCACTCAAGGAAAGAGCATCAAGCAAAAGATCCTCGATGATGATTGGTGGGCCAATGTGAGGTAAGACATATTAGATGGCTGATTTTCATATTAAATTTCTGATTTTAATATTTTAATTTTATTGTCCAATGTTCCAACTTTTGAAGTTTCTAACATGTCAAATAACTTGTCAACTAATTATTTTGAACTTTTTGTTTGCATTTTGCAGATATATTTGCTCCTTTATCTCGCCCATTGTAGATGTCATTAGATATGCTGATACAGACTCTCCTAGTCTTGGAGAGATATATGAGACATTTGACACTATGCTTGGGAAGATCAGGCAAGTTATTTTGGCAAAGGACCCCACTTTGGATTTATATGAGCAACACATTAGGCCCATTGTGACGCGGAGGTGGAATACAATGAACACCCCGCTTCATATGGCTGCCTTTGCTCTAAATCCAAAATGGTATGCACCAAGGGATGGTAGGGTGCCTCCATGTGATGATCCTGAGGTTTTAGATGGGTTCACAAAGGCCATTGAAAAGATTTATCCAGCCGAGCAAGCTTCAATACTTCGGTCACAATTTCTAGACTTTGCTAATCTTAATGGCCCAAACTTGAGCAAACCACAGGCGAGGTTGGATAGAGCTATATTAGCTCAAGGGAACCCTATTGGATGGTGGACCTATCATGGGAGAGATACACCACAGTTGAAGATACTTGCCACTCGCCTTCTTGCACAGGTTGCTAGTTCCTCTGCTGCAGAGAGGAATTGGTCTACATATGGCTTTATCCACTCTGTCAAGAGGAATAGACTTACCTCTAGACGAGCAGAGAAGCTAGTGGCTGTTCATAGTGCTCTTCGGCTTCAGGATCGACAGACTCCAGAGTATCGACAGACTCCAGCTCTACGGTGGGATATTGATCCCGAGGACGCGGCTCAGATAGATGAGGAGGAGACAGCTGAGGGCTTGGTTGGGGTCCCATTGGCTGAGGAGGAGCATTACGGTGGCAGTGACTCAGAGGATGACTCTGATTTTGATGCAGTTATGAGAGATGATTAGGGGCAGCAGTGCTCTTTGTTTATTTTGTAAATTTGTATTCATTATTGACATACGATATTGTATTTTGATTTTCATAGCAAACTAAAACTTTAAAACTATATGGCAGCAATGTAGCCTTTGGGCATTTTGATATAAGTTTATAAATTATAACTTGGAGGTTGTTTCATGATTCGTGTATGTTAATTTTGAATGCGTATTGAGTATTGGCATAATGTTGAACACAAATGTTATATGTTAATGTTCTATAATGTGTATTATGCATGCCTTATTCATGTTATGTATTGAATATTTAAAATTTCCCTATATTTTTGTATAGCCGTCCCCTGCCGTCCCTAATTTTGGCCTCAAAAATCGGAAACTTGGGGACTCGTCCCGCCGTCCCCTGCCGTCCCCGTCCCGGAAACTTGGGGTAACCTTGGTAAATTATTGTTATTATATTCTAAATATTAGAATACAAATAAATTAAAAATAATAATAAATAAAATAATTAAAATTAAAAGACACTGAAATATTATTACTCTACTTATAATTGTTAAGTATCATTTTCAAAATAGAAATAAATAATATAAAAATAAATATCCTCACAAATTAAAAATATAATGGGTAAATAACAAAAGCAGCCATTCATTAGGAAATAAACATAACTAATCCAAAGTGAAGCAATGCCTATGAAAAGGTGTGGATGCTAGTTAAAGAATATGACCTTTCCTAAGAAATCGCAACCCTCTCCAAGTGGGGGATATAAAATCAGATTCTATGGAAATAAGGAAGGAGGAAGGGAGAAGTATTGGAATTACAAGGGGAAGCATTTGAGGAAAAGAATTCACCAGCAGAGTATATACGTTGCAGATATAAATCTGAAAATGAAGATAAATAAAATAAAGGGAAGTATCTATCATGGTTGGCATATTTGTCATTCTTTCCTTCAATAGTAAATAAGTAATAAGTATAAATAATGTGTAGATGAGTATGGGAAGATAGATAGTATATAATTCCATTTTTATGAAGATAACATGCAATAAGTAAATATAAAAGCAATAAGTATATAGTTACAGATGATATTAAAATAGAAGCACAATAAGTAACGAATATGTAAATATAGATAGTATGTTATTATTTATGGTGAGTAAATGTAAGGTGAGGCCATAGATAGTATGATTATAATATCTTTTATTGTTATGGATAAAGTAATAATAGGATCCATAGACAATTAAATAATGGGTTATATAAAATGCTATTACAATATCTTTAATGTTATTTATGAGGTATAGTTGTTGATAGTAAGTTTCTTATTAACAGGGTTTATATAGGTAACATTTTAGTGTTACCATTCATGGATATTAAATTGTAGTACTAGATATGTATATGTATATATATATATATATGTATATAATATATATCTATATGTATGTGTATATGTATATGTATATGTATATGTATATGTATGTATGAGTAGATGTGTGAATTAGATATATACAATAATGATGTTTGAAGCAATTATTAAGCATTATGAGAAACTATCATAATTTAAAAATGGTACAGACGATAGATTTCTTAAATGATTGATTTACACTAACAGTATCTTCTAAGTGTGAAGACCAGATCGATTGGGAATGAAGGACTTCAATCAAGGTTTCAATTAGTTGAAAAGTACTCGCTAACTCATTTACCAATTGGAACTTAAAGATTTCGAGGAAATTTAGGGCATTCCCAAGCGGGGACATTACATTGTCCAAGCAAAGAAGTCCCTACATGTGTAGCAAAAAAGAAAGACTTCTTGAAATAAGAGTTGAGGTGGACCATGCTATGGTAAATGAATATCTCCACCCAAATGAACATGCAAGTATGGTAACAAAGCAACTAGAGTCAGATAAAATTACTGCAAAGCAAGTACATCAAACCACCATACTAGTTAAAGTTGTGGACTTATAACATAGCGTAGTCGGAGTACAATGCCTCTTATTATGCTTCAATAATATTGGTTACCTGACTATGTATTAATTATTTGTATTAATTAGTTGTCAATTGTGTGTAGTTACAAGCATCAATTGGTTGACGGTTGTGTTCTTGGAAATCGTCGAGTCCTTTAAATACATTATGTATCATCAAGGAGAGTAGTATGATCTAGTCGAATCGACTCTGATCCTTGGCTGACCATCTCTAGAATTCTTCAGAAATAATTTCATGAGCGAATAAAGATATATTTTACGCATGCATTGTCATCTTTGTTATTAATTCATGTATTTAATTTATAAGATAGAGCAACAAACATTTGGCACTGTTGCCTTAAAGAAATAGGATCAGATTTGAGAGATTCATGCCGTTAGACCCAATAAAGGTGGGAATGAATGAATGAATGAATGCTTTTAATTACGTCCACGAGACCAGCCGGCCTATGGGACCCAAGATACAAAACTGAAACCGCTTTTTGCAACAAACAGAGTAGCCGCCAACCCCACCAACTACTCCATGTTTCCCTCTAACTCTTTGCTGATTTTATTTATTCTACTGTGTATTTTGATCAGGTAACTTGCCGTTTCAGCAATCTTCTCCTCTTCAAACAGGGCCTCTAACAATTTGACTTTAAACAGATCCGAGTAACTGCACCTGATGTCCTCGTAAGCCTTACACTGCATGACGTAGTGCCACTATGTTTCCACTAAACCCAACGAGGAAAAACATCCTATCTGCCCATGCTCCTTGGGTATTTTCCATCTCCCTGTTTCACACCTCAAACGGTGAGAGCTAGTTCTCAATTGGGCTATCAGCATTTTAGCCTTCCACTTTATATCTGCCCCCATGTAATACTTTTGCTCGTGATCACAAGTGTGGTTAAAATGCAAAACATTGTATTCTCTTTTTCGACCAAGTTTTTTTTTTTTATTCAAGGGGTAAACGCTTTTGACCGGAGCTATGAACCGGAATACAACATTCAACAATACCACCCCAACGGGGTATGAACCTTGGTGGTAAGAACAACAATGCCACTCATAAACCATCACACCATGCCAATACCGGCTCGACCAAGTTGTTTTGACCACATGATATGTTTGACTTTCTCTTTGACATACCTTTTAATTTCCACATTTGTGTTTGGACACTCTTGCATGCTTAGCCCCCATTTTCCCATCCACTTGACATTTTGCCTCATCCACGTGCTCTTCCTTCTAGTTAAGTTTTCTTCCACCACAATTTTGGGCCATTGATGCTCCCCCATATTCTCAATTCTCTTCAAATAGCCTAATAAACGAATTAATGCTGCCATTCCCATTGGGAAAGCCCCCGCCTCAGCTAAAACAATCTCATACGGAACTGTACTTTTTATTTTGAAGTTGCTTGTGATTAGGTGCTCACAACATGTTCAAGATCAAGAGACCAAGCAATCCTTAAGGATCATCGAATAGAGAGAATGAAGGAGACAAGGGGTGAAGTTGAAGAAGGCGAAGGGTTTTTGAGGGAAAGCCCAAGTCCACCTGAGAGTAGAAGTCGAAGTGTAATCAAAAGCAATAGTCGAGAGAGAACTGTCAAGACAAGAGAATGCATGAAGGGATAGTGGGAAGAAATAGCACGACACCTACCACTCTCGAAGAAGTGTACACAGATCTCGCCAACCTTGTCGACCAAGTCAGAGAGTTGTCTGTACCATCACTATCAGACCAATGGGAAAGCAAAGAACCCACCAACTTCACCATCGGTGAACCGTCCAGACCATCACCGTCGAACAAAGAACAAAGCAAAGGAGAACCCACCAATCTCGCCATTGCTGAACCGTCCGGACCATCATGGTCGGACGAAGGAGTTTCACCGTCGGGCGAAAGGGAAGGCAAGGGAGAACCTACCAACCTAACTACCGAAAAACCATTCATACCATCAAAGTTGGTCGAAGGGGAAGGCGAGGGAGAACCTACCAACGGTCTAATAGAGACAATACGCTAGATTGAACACTGGACATTGACAAAAGAACTAGACATTGGAAAGTTGGAGCCAAAAACACCAGGACAAAGGGAGCATCGAAAGGACCCCGAAGTCAGCTCGAGGGTGATGAACGCTGAAGAGGGACAAGTAGAGGATTGCGGCGTGTCCGAGAGTGCAAGGAATGCTTGGAATGTACAAATCAAAACTCTCCAAACAGGTTATTGTCATAGAAGGTGCATTAGAGAGGTAAGATGGTGACTTCTCCAACAAGTCTGAATGTGGAGTGGCAGAAACTTCCAAAGTTCACAGGGAACTGGTCAGAGGATCTGTTGTGACGTTTTTCACACATCGCCCCATTGCAAATGGGGACCCCCTAAATTTTCGCTTCGTTTCGAACTTTTTGGCTTTGCTTTTCGTTTGTTTTGTCGTTGTCTCTCTTTCCTACTGTCTGTCTTTTTGGGATGTGCCTGCCGTTGAACCTTAACGTGAAATTTGGCCAAGTCTGAAATTAGGGTTTCCATCTTTTCAGCCAATCCGAGGTCAAGTGAGGTGAATAAATTGAAAACAGAGATTAACATTGATGTCAATATGCTTCCAGCAGGACTTCACTGCAATTTCATCAAATTTTGGGTACTTACTATTTTTAGTAAGTGTGTAATTACAGGCAATCCTTCAGCATTTTTGAAGTTCTGACAGTCATACCACATTCAAAACATGTCAGGCTGCTCGTGTGCAAAATTTGAGCTGAAACGGACCACTTTCTATTTTTAGCAGTCCGGCTTCCAGGATAGATTTCAGGGCTTAGACGCAGAGTTCTTCAACGCATGTCTGGATATTCCTTTTGGGTTTTTCGAGACCTTCGCGACAGTATAACATGCAAAACGAGACAACTTTCAGGGTTCAGCCTTCCAAGGCTATTTTTAGGGTTTGCATGTCGGGGTTTCTTTTGCATGTCAGATGATTCCTTATGGGTTTTTTGCTAAGTTACCGGTTCGGGTTCGGGGACGGGTGCGGGTACGAGAACCCGGTACATGGGTACGTGAAAATTTTTTTTAGGGGTTTGGGTACGTATGGGTACGTGTGTGTATATATATATATATACAAAAAAAAAGAAGATAAATATACATAATTGTAAAACTAAATCATTTCATAGTATGATACTTGATCATTGATCAATGCCAAATGCCAAAGATAAATATTCACGATCATTGATCATTGATCGAGCAAGATTCATCATACATTTACCCTGGCAAACACATTCCCAGGTCTGAGATATTTATAAACTCATTGTATTACTTGTAACTGCTGTTCATTCTATTATCTGGTGTTATAAATCAATGTATTTGCTGCTACAAATAGACTGTGAGAAGTTGTAAAAGATTATAACCTTGTCTCAGATTGAGTACAGACTTTCTTCTATCTGCTGTTAATTTTCTGAGGATTAACTTCATACATCAGTTCTAAATAGAACACAGGAAGTTCTTGCAATAAGTCTGAATATGCTTAGTAAACTATGAAATGATCAATGCTGTTTTAGGGTTAGGAGGAAAAAAATTTTTAAAAAAAGAGTTTTTTAATCAATTTTGGGCCCTTTTTTTTTAACTTGGCCCATGGGTTCGCCAGGGTTCGCGGGTGCACGAACCCTGGCGAACCCACAGTGCTGGGCGCGCACCCTGTGCGTACCCAACACGTACCCGCAGACGAACCCGAACCAGGTGCGTACCCGAACCGGGTTCGAGGCCTGTGGGTACAAATCCGGTAACTTAGGTTTTTCGAGAGCTTCGTAGTGGTATGACATGCAAACGGAGATAATCACTCAGTAAGGAACTTACTATTCTTAGCAGGTGCATCCCGGCAGCCGCCTCCCAGCAGTTCAGAATCACGAGCTGATCACAATGCAGCAGAAACAAAGACAAACATAGATCATTTGATACGCATGCAGAGCAAATTAGGGTTTCCAGCTTCGGAACCTGAAAAGAAGGGTAAAAAGTCAGAATTTTCGAAAACCGGTGTAAACCACCGCGATCAGCATCCTTCAGGCTGTCTGCTGGTAAAATTTCAAGTCAAACGGAACATTTACTATTTATAGTAAGTCATTTTGGAAACAGGCTAAAAATAGCAAATCCGTTGCATGCGCCGATGTCAGCAGTAAGGTCATGTGGTGAGGAGCGCCTCATTCAAATTTCAAAACAAATGGAGTTGTGGAGATATCAAAAGCAGGCAGTTTCTATAAATAGCAAACCACCTTTAGAAATGGGCTAAAAATAGCAGGCCAACCCGAATTAGCAGTGTCAATAGATTGTTGAAGTCATAAGGATCCGGTGTTCAAAATTTCAAATCATTCCGAGCTTCAGAGATGCAAAAATCAGAGGGCTTACTATAAATAGCAGGGCATGGATAAGCTGGCGAAGATGAAGAAAAGTGACTAAGTCTGAGAAATATCCTGCTTCACCTTGAATATGCGCCCTCTTCACAGATTGATGAGAAAAAGTTCTAAGTCTAAGGCTTCATCCTGTATCAACATGAAAATGCGCCCTCAAGGATGAAGAAACATAAAAAAATCTCTAAGTCTGAAAGATATCCTCCAGCATAGGCTAAATGCGCCCACATGCAAGCTAGTAGCATTCAAAAATTTTCTAAGTATGAAATTCATCCTCCTAGAGGCATCAAATGTGCCCACTTCCCACTCAAGTCAAAGAAAGTCAAATGTTTTATCCTCCTCCACTGGCAAAATGCGCCCAAGGAAAGAAAGGGTCAAAAAAGTCAACGAATTTCATCCTGCTCCTATAGCAAAATGCGCCTAGCTCAAGGAAGAGGCATAAAAAAAATTCTAAGTGTTGAAAGATTCTCCACCACCCCCCCAAATGCGCCCATCCTTCATGCATGCTCAAATGCGCTCAAAATAAAAGAGGTCAAAGGAGTCAACAAAACTCATCCTTCACACATAGCAAAATGCGCCCAAATGGGGCCATGTGAAGACAAAATGGTGAAGTTCAAGGGTCATCCTTCACACATGTGATATGCGCCCAAACTGAAGTTAGTTGAAGAGTGTGAAAGTAAAATGAAAGGGTAAAACTTGCTAGGTGTATCCTCTTGGATATGCTATATGCGCCTAAGGTGAAGTGTAAGGTGGTGAGATAAGTGCAAGGTGATGTAAGTGTTGCTAGGCGCTAAAAGAGCCAAGTGATGAGACTACTAAGGCGTAGACTTAAAGCATATCCCCCTTGACATGCAATATGCGCCATGTTAAAATGAATATGAGGTGAGGCCTGGTAAATGAGATAAAGGTGTTGAGGGTGAAATGATTAGTGCTAGGCGTTGGAAACATGTTCTCCATGAAATGTGATATGCGCCCAAGTTGTTAGGGTGATGAATATAATATTATAAGGCGTTGAAGATGATGGAAGTAAAATATGTTAAATATGATGTGCTTGCAGGAAGTTTTTTCTAAGTGAAATAAAACTTTTCTCACAAGCAGGGTGTTTGAGGATGAATAAAAAATTTCCAAGGCAAAATTTTCAAAAGTGCTGAGTGATTCAAAAAATTTTCTAAGGCAAAAATGTTCTTCCTTAGGAAAAACACCTAAGTCTGGCAAGGTGATGAAGTTTTTTCTTGAAGCACGAGCAGGATTGCCAGTGATGAAGTCAAAAGATGTTGGCAGTACAGGAACAATACAAATTTTCCAAGTCAAAGCAAAGAAATACTTCAGGATCGAAGAACAAGAATAAATTTGATGAAAGAATATTTTCTAAGGTTCAAAATTCAAGAAAATTAAATGAACCCGTTCGTTGTGCACCCATGAGTTCGATGTGTTCTGAAGGAAATTTTCTTCTGGGTATTGAAGATTATCAATGAGGAATGGATTTTGAGGTCTTCCACAGCTTGTCGAGGATTCTGTGGTAAAGATTTCAAATGGGCACCAGGTTGATGAATTTTCCTAAGGGAAATTTTAAAATTTTCTAAGGCAAATGTGAAGAAAATGTGTTTTCAAGGTGAAATACTCCAGACGATGAATTTGAAAGGAACTGCCTAGGTGAATTTGCTCAAGCTCTTCGTGAAAATAATTTTCTTGAGCCAGAAATGAATGAGATCAAAATTGCGAACACCTCAGCTGGAAAAGTAAAGGGGAATACAGTTGAAGTCAAGATGTTGGAAAATCATGAAGAAAGCAAAGTTGTGCTAGAGGAAAACGATGAACTCTTGGAAGTTAAAGCGCGAAAATCCTGGTAAGTAAGTTGAATTTATATTATGAAATGTTCTAATACCCTTCTCCTTGCTTGTTTTGCAGGAGGAACGTCGAGACCAAGCGGTGATGACTTAGAGTGATGAAGAAAATAATCCCAAAATGACATTTCAACCTCGAAGGAAGAAAGTTGCGAAAAATGGCTAAGTGTTGAGACTTAGTAACAGAGAAGAAATGTTTTCAAAACTCAAGATGGAGAAAAGAATGGAAGCTCGAGCAAAGTTGAAGAACAACATCAAGAAGAAGATCAAGAGCAGTTGAACTCTAGATTCTATCAAATTTTATTATCTGAGGAGGCAATCTTAGAGACTCTTTTACCCTCCTCCAAGCGATCAAAAGAATTGGCTGAACGCGAACAACGGAGCAATGTGAACGCGTTTCAAAGTTGGAATCTTCTAGAAGGATAATGGGCATTAGTGGCTCATTTATTACCCCAATCCTCTTGGTGGCGGTTTTTAGGGCGAATCTTGTTTAGGGCTGAGGTGGCACAATCTGGGCCATCCAGTCGATTGTAATCTGAGCTGTCCGTTGGACTTGGCCATCTATAAAAGGGGGAGTCCCCCTCATTTGTATCTCATTAGAAGTTAGAATAGAGAGATAGCTAGGTGATAGCTTAGAGTAACTTAGTATAGATTGATAGTGTAGTTGAAGAAGGAAAGTTTTCCTTTGAAAACTTTGTAAGAAATTGTTGTGAACACTCTCTCAATAAAAAGAATTTTGATTGATGGTAAATCTCGTCTTTTGTTGTGAGCAGCTAGCAAGGTTTCTTCGTCCTTCTGACTCGAATAGTTTTTATTTCATGCAAGTAGATGTTAGCTGTGGAATGTGGTGTTTGATCTAAGCAACTTCGTCTATCCATACCACTAGTGTATTTGCTGATGGTGAATGCGCCTTGTGTGGTCAACTGGAATATCATGTACTCAACTTCGATCATGATTTGTATGTCTATATGCGTTGTTGTGATGGTATTTCATGCTAAGTTGTGATCTGAACACCTTGAACTACTCCTCTGAAGATTGCACCGACTCCGTGGAAGCTGTCCGAGGCGAGGCAAAGCGAAGTTTGGTTGAAGTTTGCTGAAGTTGAGCTCCATATCCCACGCCTTAGAATAGATTTAATCTTCTTAACCCTGCAACCACTTTAAATTCAGTACTTTCTGGTTAGTATAGGAAACCCACACTTCATTGATAAATCTGTCGAATTGTGAAAACCCCTTCCTCTCCTGCTGAACAATTCCGTAAGTCCCCTTGAAATACCAGCAAATCACATCGAGCCAACTGAGCCTATTTGCACTGAAAGAACCTTGGAGTTGAACGCATGAACTTTCTTGCAATCTTAGCATGCGGAATACTTTGATCAACAGAGAATAGGGTATCCGTTGGGAGACTTTATTCTGCGTTGGTGCGGTCACGAAAAACACATCAACAGGATCCTGTGAGACATTGCAAGACGTGAGACAATTTGGATAGCAAATGGTCAAGATGACAGAGCATATTGGCTGAGAGCATTTTCAACGACTCTCAAAGGCATAGTGATCGATTGGTATACAAAATTAGATGCAGCACACAAAGCCACATGGGATGCATTAAAAAGAGCATTCCAAGAAGAATTCAAACCTTTGAGAGACAACAACAAAATTGTAGCAGAGATATACAACACGAAGTAGGGAAAACATGAAAACGTATGAGGCTATAATAGTAGGTTGAAGGAGTTACTAGTGAAATTAGAAATCCAGCCAACCAATGGATTAAAGAAAAGATGGTCCATTGAAGAATTGATTCCTTCGTTGAGGAAGAAAATGAAATTAGTGCCTCCGTAATCGTACTTCAAATCGTACAATTGAGCAATGGACATAGAAAATGAAGATAAAATGTCCTCGTGCAATAAAAGAGAAACAGAGGAAGATGGAAGTTCAAATGACAATAGTGACGATGAATCAGGAACCGTACAAGCACTCCGGAGGGACATGCTCTATATGATGAAAGAATTGAAGGCGTAGAAAGAAACCAAAAAGAAACTAATGAGCTATGGTGTATTGAGTGCAAAATTGAGGCACACAAAAGGTAATTGTCCTAAAAAAAAGTTTTGTGAGATTTACTAGGTTACGGGTCATTCGATAAAGGAGTTCCCATACAATTTGAAGATCGGGAATACACAAGTACTCTTTACGCAAGGAGAGGAGTCCAGTCCATCGATGCCACATAATACATCTCCATGTGGAAATACAATATGACCCCAAAGGACACCCTACCATACAATGCCAAGAATGTAGCGAATGGGGACACTTTGCGAGAGATTGCCAAAACAAGCAAGATAAAGTGCAATAATTATGCAAATGGTGTGAACCTGGAAACCATGAAGACACCGGGTGTCCAAAGCAAAAGACTAGTGTCAATATGATTGATGTAAGGCATAATGAAGTATTGCCATTGGTCGTGCCCAAGCAAAGAAGGTTGTGTATCCAGACCCACGTGCAGAAAAAGAAAGGATTCATGAAGCAAGGGCCGAAGTGGAGAATGCTATGAACAACAAATGACACTACTCAAATACAAATGCAAGTAGAATAACAAACCAATTACAATTAGAGAAAAACATTGCGTGACAAGTACTTCAAGCTGTTATTCCAGTTTAAGTAGTGAATTTATTACAAAATATTCACGAACTACAAAATGTTATTGTATCAGGGGAGAATAAGAGGGTACATGCTACAGAACAATTAGAATCTGGCGAGAATGAAGAACCAATAACGAAACCTCAGCTCTCGGCCGACCAAGTGATTTATCCAATGTTATTGACAGTTAACACGACAAAGAAACCAGGGGTAGTGAATATGGAGATCCTTGGAAGGAATCTCACCAATACAATTATTGATGGCAATCGACTGTGAATGTACTTCCAGAAGACACTTGGAGAAGTCTTGGCAAGCCAACCATTTGGCTGCCAACTTTTAAATTGGTGGGTGTAGATCAACAAGGTATTAAGGTACTTGGAGTTTTAATGGGACAAAAAGTAATTATTGGAACTCAAATATTTTTGTTGAACTTTGTGGTCATTACATTAAGGAAAAAAATGTACGATGCATTGTTAGGTCGAGGTTGGTTGGTGGCAACCAAAGCCAATCAAAATTGGAAAAAGAATACAATCTCCATTGAGAATAAGGATCAAAAATATATAATTGATTTGAAAAATCAAGTAGTCAGTGACGAAGCAACTTCCTCGGATTCGTCATATTCAGATTCCGGAGAAGAACAGATGGAGAGTCAAGGTCCAATGGAACCAAACAATGAAGGAATTTTGGAGCTACAATACTTGATAAGTAGGAGGTATTTTCCACAACATGTCAAATTATGATATTCCTATCAGGATTCAACCGTGTAGTTTTACGAGTCAAACTCATTGACCCACGTTTCATGAGTAGTGGTTCACAAGAACCCATCTCTCATGATGGTGAATGGTCCACTTAGCACTCATTGCATTTAGGTGATGGTCATAGAGGTGAAGCATTGGGACTTCCCGGGAGGTCACCCATCCTAGTACTACTCCAGTTCAAGTGCGCTCAACAATAGAGTTTTCCCCAAGATTAAGCTCACTTAGCTTGCAACCCCATTTGCAAAACCTTCAGCAAGTGTTGTGCATTATGAACACTTGCATTCCCTGGCATACTGAAGAACATATGACTTGAGACCTTTCCAAGAAAATCTCTCGTACCTACCTGTAGGTATTAAAGTAACCGGGATGACTTGCCATAGGTGAATTGTGAAAGGATCTCAACACCCTGTCCCTCATCTCAGAACCTGGGACTAAGAATATCCTCCCTTTGTAAATGATAAGATCACTCACAAGAGAGTATCTACTGTCCTATACTGTCCCATCTACAATGCCAGAAGCCCACGGATTCTTGGCATACTCTGCAACTATCATGTGTCTCCAGTCCTCTGTAAGCTCTGCCATGGAGCTCAAGTGAGGACGACGAGATAAGGCATCAACAACTATGTTCTGTGTACCTTTGACATAGGAGATGTCAAAATCATATGACTGAAGCTTTCTAACCCATTATTGTTGTCTCTCATTCAAATCTCGCTGCCCTAGGAAATGTTTCAAGCTGTTGTGATTAGTTTTTACACAAAACTTACTGCCAACAAGATACTGCTTGAACTTGGCCATTGCGTGCATGATGGCCAACATTTCCTTATCATAAATGTTGTAGCTCCTCTCAGGACCCCTCAGCTTCCTACTCTCGAAAGCTATAGGATGCCAATCTTGCATAATAACCGCACCAGAACCCTCACCACAAGCATCATAGTGAAGCTCAAACGACTTGGTGAAATCTGGTATGGCTAAGACTAGACAAGTAGTCATCAGATGTTTGAACTTCTCAAAACACTCCTGTACTAGAGGTGTCCAAACAAAAGCTCCCTTCTTGGTCAAATCTGTTAGTGGTGCAGCATGCCGTGAAAAACCACTGACAAATCGACGATAAAAAGCACATAAACCTACAAACCCCTTGAGTTGTGTCAAGGTCTCCGGTGTAGGCCAATCAATGATGGCACAAACTTTATCTGGATCCATATGAACTCCCTCTCCACTGATAATGTGACCCAAGTATAATAGTTCCTCCATACCCAATGCACACTTGGACTCCTTGGCGTACAAGGACTCCCTATCAAGTATGCTCAACACAGCATCTAGGTGAACCATGTGCTCCTCCCACGATTTGCTGTAGACTAATATGTCATCGAAGAACACCAAAACGAATTTCCTCAACTGACGCTGGAAGACCCTGTTCATCGTGGACTAAAAGGTGGCTGGAGCATTGGTTAAACCGAAAGGCATAACCAAAAAGTGAAAATGTCCATAATGACACCTGAAGGCGGTCTTCTCAATGTCCTCCTCTTGAACTCTGATTTGATGGTACCCTGTTCTCAAATCTATCTTCGAGAAGTAGCAAGCCCCATGTAGCTCATCTATCAACTCATCAATACGCGGAATGGGATACCTGTTCTTGATGGTTTTCTTGTTCAACATCCTGTAATCGATACACATCCTAAGAGTACCGTCCTTCTTCACCAATACAACTAAAGAAGCAAATGGAGACTTACTCGGCCTTATGTGTCCCATAGCGAGCAATTCTTTGATGGTTTTCTCTATCTCATTTTTCAATCGCTTAGGGTGCCGGTAAGGAGTAATCATAATGGGCTTGGTGCCCTCCTCCAACTCAATAATATGCTCAATGCCCCTGTCTAGAGGTCTACCATGAGGTATATCACTAAACACCTTAGTATGCTTCATCTGAAGCTCCTGAACATCGGGATGATAAGGCATTTTATGCTGCTCCTCATAAGATGGCTGCATCTGACATGCTGCTGCCCACTCAACCATGTCATGCCGAATTAATCTTTGCGTTCTCCTGAGTGTTATCTCCTTCAAATTGTTGTCTTCGATGGCCTTGAGTATGTGGTTGGTCCCATCAACCTTAAATTTCATCTCCATATCTCTAAGGTTGAGTGTGAACTCGCCTATTGCATGAAGCCACTTCATGCCAAGAACTACATCTGTGTTGCCCATCTTCACCACATAGAAATCTGCTTTAAACTCAAAATTATTGAGCTTCATGGGCAGATCCGGAATCATTCTATCACAGGTAAGAGTATAACCATCAACAACCTTTACTCTAATCCCTTCAAACTCTTGAGTTTGAATTCCTCTTTTCTCTACCAATCGTGCATCTATAAAATTATGTGTTGCACCTGTATCAAGCGACGAAATGACTCTTTGACCAGCCAAGAGTCCACGTAGTCTGAAAGAGCCTTCTCTTTGCATGCTTGACATGTGAGCTTCCTGTAGCTCATTCTCAACTTCATTTTCTGATTTTTCTAACTATGAATCATCATGTACAGCTTGCTGGTCTGAAAAATCAGTCATATCCTCTCCCTCAAAATACCACTCCATGTGCCTATTTTGACCTTTAGGCTTGAGGGGACAATTATGGTTAATATCATATGGACCCTTGCAATAAAAGCAAAGCTTCTTCTTATGTAAATCATTGATTGTTTCTCGATCCAAAGGAGCTGCAAACTTTTTCTTTTGGTCTGAGTTTTTTGTTTTCCTTGGATAAGATCTGTTATCATTGTAAGATGAAGACAGTTTAGAAGGGAACTTACTACGAGGTGCGGTAAGCTCCATGCTATGAGCTTTCCTCATAGCCTCTTGCAAGGTAGGTGGATCGAATGCTTTGATCCAACCTTTCATAGGCTCGAATAGGCCCTCTACAAGAGTATAAGCAATCTCCTCTCTGATATGCCCGTTACCATGACTAAGAGCTTCTGAAACTCTCCAATGTAAGATTCTAAACTACCCAACTGCTTTAGCTAAACGGGATCTCTAAAGTATAACTCTGGATCTCATTTGTTGAATCTCTCAACCAACCTATCTGTGAACTCCTGATAAGTTGTGATCTTGTCATGCTGTAGTGTAACCATGCCATGGTGCCACCAGTCATGGGCTACACCATCCAAGTGCAGAGCTGCGAACTTTATGGCATCCTCTTTTGCCATAGGACGTAGGTTTAAGAATGTATCCAACTTACTAACCCAAGCTCTAGTTGTGACTCTGCAATTGCCATCAAAGGTGGTGAGTGTGAGCTTACTAGTAGCATGTCTGAGATCATTGTTCCTTTGCCAAGGTCTCCTATCTGTCCTGTTTCGGTTGTGCTTTCTTTTCTGTGTTAGAAACCTGTCAAAGTTAAGGTGATCCTTAACTATTTGTGGCAAGGAATCCCAGTCATCATGTAGAGTCATAATATTGTCTCCAAAGTTCACGTTAGCTTCCTCCTCATCCTCGTTACCCTCTTTTGGCTCATTCCTAACAAAGGTAGGGCGAGTAGGTCTGTCATAGGTACGTGTAGGAATTACTGTCCTCCGTGGGCCTCCCTGTACACTACCTTCCTCCTGTTCTAGATCTAGTCTTCTATGAACAGTCAAATTATTTATGTTTGTACTAAGCTGCTGTAGTACATTCGCCACCTGTTCCTAGCCAGCTACAAGCCCTCTCAGTATGTCTTTGGCTTCATGATCCTCATTGTTACCAGGATTCCTGTGTGGCTCGCCATCACTCCTATCACCCATTTTTTCCAATGGTACCTCTTCAGACTAATTATCAAATGGTCTATTCTCAAACGGGAACTGGTTTGTCTGCAACCTTGGTCTCCTGCGTGAGTAAAGCCTGTGTGGCCCAAACTGATTATGATGCATATGAATGTTTAACCCTCCAGGCTGGCAAGATTAAAAGCTCTGATACGACTGTTATGAGCCTAACTGGCTCCAACTCAACCTCTGAACAATATCTGCCTGTTTTTGTGTTTTGTTTGGTTTTTGATGAATTTTAAAGAAGAATTGTAGACAAAAGTAGGTGCGCCAAGCATAAATGGACATAAAACTAAATTTAAAGCTAAATCTGAGAAACTGTAATTGTATTGCAAATCAGGCAATTCATACAAAAAAATTGCATACAAAAGACATACTCGAAACCCTCCAAATTATTTAAATAAAGAAATTTTGCACATGCCAAGCAGGAATGGCTGAAACTGATGAAATTGCACTCCTGGATCTTGGATCTACTTTCTCCCACTCTGAAATTGGAGAAATGTGTTGAAAGAGGTAGGCGCTAGAAATGGAGTCAAGAAATGAACCAAAAGCAAGGCATTTTGGCTTCCTTCTTCACACGCCCTTTCCAGGAGACACACCACCCAATGCAAATGGTATGGCTTCTATAGGTGATGAATATCCTTTATTGAAAGCAAAGAAAACTGTTGAAGATGGCGTCCAAGATGTGAAGCCCTCTCCCTTATTACAAACTGGAAAATACTGAGTAGAACTCTGATGTAGCACAGATGAACTTCTGTATGAAGCTCCCTCAGTAGCAACCATTCAACTAATCTCTCACAGTCTCACAATCACTGATTCAATGAAGAATTGTCGCTTTGCAATGAAGATATCTTGAAACCCTTGCCCTCAAACAAAAATCAAAGATAAGTTTTGAAGCAAAGTCAAATAATCACATAATGAGGTCGATTTGCTTCTTTTTGCCTTATAACCCCAAAAGGCATGACTTTCAAGAAATGACGCCACTTTTGCATTAAAATACATTTAATATGTATTTAATATCTTTTCCATAGTTGGGCCCCCAAATAAATGACTTAAGTGAATTTAAATATTCACTTTAACATTTAAGTCATAAAGTGCAAATATTTCAAGTGGAATTTAATATGTTATAAAGCTAAATAATAACTTTATAATATCTCAATAGACGATAAAATACCCAACCACTGAAATATTAATAACTTCCTCCAAACTCGGTATTTTTCCGTATCGTCAGAAGTTGGTGAATACCAAACGACAAACGCTTGTACTGAAACCAATATTGAAGTGAAGGGGTGGAAATGTCAAAACCCACCAAAACGGCCGCTGACCCCCTAACTAGATCGTGTCAGCCTACAAGGGTCCAAGAGATAGGCTAACTCAACTGCTTCTGATAACTAACTAGAGTGGGGACATTACAGTTCCTCCATTTTCTAAGTATTTGTTTGCAAGTAAAGATGTGGCAGCATGATGGAGTGCATTGAATGTTTTTCCCCAAAATCGTGTTTGAGTTCCAATGCACCATTTGATGAGACAAAATGACTATAAACTTAACTACTGGATAGTTAACATTGAATATCCATTGTTGTAAGTGTGACATATGTAACGTACCATAACATCAACAATATAAGTTATGTTTTTAATGACATAGATTGTGACATGCTATTATCAAGATGTAAATGGAGAATCTCAACAAGAATTTCTTTGGATGTACCAAAATTGTGACTAAATTAAACACTCCCTCTCTTAATAGTTCCTCTATTTTAAGTATTTGTAGTGGGTAAAGATACGATAGTATGGGGCTCCATTAATGTTGTTGGATCGATCCAGTTTTAATTTATTGCTTGGTCACACCAGATGTTATCAATGTAAATATTTAACATTGAAAAACATGGATGGAACCTTTTGTCAAGATTGTCCATTATTGCCTACTTTCTATCAGTTGTCAATTCAGTAAGGAATTTGAAATTAATCTAGTGCTTATATTACAGCATCCTAAAATATTCTCATATTTAATCCAGTTCCTTGGAGTTTTTCCAGTTTCTAACTAATTTACATAATCCTTGCATTCGATGCACAATCTCTTTGACATCATCCTCAACCATAATAACTGAGTTATCCATTTATCTAATTCTACAAATATGTCTCAATTTTTTAGATTATTTCACTCAACATGCCTCTTTCAAATCTAACAGTCTGAAATTCTAAAAACTACTTAAGGTTTTCCTTATTTCTTCTTTCTTCTTGTTTTGTTAAGCATGCTTGCACATGGATACGTTCATTTCTATGTAAACATGAAAAAAACATTTTGTATGTGTCTACAATTAAACAAAATTACTTCTACAGGGGTTATGCCCCTAAAAACAAAATAAAGAAGACTTTTCACATACTTTAATCTGAGGTGGCTTCCAGAATGCAGCATCTGATGAAAATAACCAACCCTGCAAGGATAAAGAAAGATATCATAATCAAGCCCACAAACTTATGAGACTCACTTGAAGATACTAGATTGGGTTCTCGCAAATGGAATCAAAATTTAAACTGCAATTTAGAAAGTGATAAAATGCATGCCATTTACTGTGATATGTGAAGCTCATTATCATCCCAACAAATGTGAACCTAGTTGAATGAAACTTGAAAACATATACAGCTAGAGAAAGTAAATGCCATTGTAAAACACAAGCATCAAAGCTCTTGCAAAATGGGGGAGCAACATGAAGAGCGAATAGTTTTGAAAATGAAAAAAAAAAAAAAAAAAACAGAATTTTAAAATATATACTTAAATTTGGAGCAAACAAACAAATTTCAAACTTTGAAAACAGACTCTGGACATCCCAACAATCATACATTAATAGTTCAAGTATTTGACAAACCCATATTCAGAACAATTGTGTTGTATCAAAAAGAAAACATGTATTAATTTAGAGGGAGTTATCTTCAATGTCAGAAAGCAGTTCTGACTAGGTCGAAACCTGAAGAGGGATCAAATCAGCATCTAAGCAAAAAAAATTCTTTAATGGATCACCTAAGAGGAAAAACAGAAGAAGGCTTTGGAAAAGGTTTTTGAAAATTTGGTAGGCATTTAAAATTGCAGTTCTTATGTATGATTCCCAATAGTCCTATACATGGCTCTCTGCAGGCTACAGTTCCTGCAATTTTTAATGCCCTTCCCCCATAGAGATGGCTGACATGCAGAAAGTCAAATTACAATATTAAATGGATTTTGGCAATAACTTTTGGTAATAAATAGAAATCATTGTACCCACTTAAGAACTTTTCATTTCATCTACAATGGTTAAGTTTTAAAAAAAAGATTTATTAGTGTCTGTGAGCAGCATGTGTGTGTGAAGCTATTGACATAAGAAAATAACTTGTAGTTGTTCATTTCAAAGAGGTTCAATGAAACAACTCTATTATGGTGTGTTGTACCCAAAACCAAAATTTTTGCTTCACTAAGGCATTTTGCTTAATTGAGTCTTAATCTTGTTAAAGTGATGTCAGAAGGTCGTTTTTGGGGTTTTTAAATATGGAGTTGGTGTCAGTGTCATGTCAGTCTGTTACCGAAGAGATTTGAGAAAAGTGAAAATTTGAACGGAAATCATCAAAATTTTCTATCTTTGGAGAGGGGAGCACATTTTCAAATAGGCGCCCTATCTTTTAGGGGCTCAGATCCTGTTTTTAAGGTTTGTCGCCTCCAGCAGACATTTGTCCGGCATCACGTCAGCTTCGCAGTGAGCTATCAAGCCTGTCAAACGGATCTGTTTTGTTCGAGTTACGGAAGATACAGTGCAAATCAAGGCGAAAGCAAGAATTGGCTAACACTGGAGAAAAGCGCAGCTTTTCAGAAAGGCGCCCATCTTTTTGAGGTGCCAGATGTAGGTTTTTGGCTGAATGCCACCCAAGACATTTATCTCACATTTGTTTGAGCTTCGCAACGCATCCGTCAGTGGGTGAATTTGAGTTGCTGAAGCGCTCGAATTGAAGGTCAAACGTGGGGTTAAATTTTAGTCAAAATATCAGAAGAAAGAGCAAAAGGGCACATTTTGAGAAAGCGCCCAAGCTTTTCAGGCCTTTAATGCTTTCTTTCTGATAATTTCAGATATTTAATGTGTCGTGTTACGTTCAGCTTTCCGTTGCCTGTCTCCGTCAGATCAGAAGATGTCTTATCAGCCTGCAGTCGAGGTTTTTATATTATTTTTGTCGTTTCCAGAAATGGCCAAGTCTGGAATGAAAAGAGCAACTTTTGAAAGGGGCGCTCTTGTTTTTCACCCCTCAGATGACGTTTTATGGGGAAATGTGCCTTTGCAGCTGTCGTACAGAATCAAGTCACTCGCAGTGAACCTGAGTTCCAGTCCTGAAAATGAGTAAATCAGAAGTTATGAAGGATTTTGTTTTTCCCTTCGTACGAAATGCAGAAGTCAAAATTTGACTAAGTCTGAGAAAAAGCGCAGCTTTTGAAAAAGGCGCTTGGATTTTTGAGTCTTCAGATGTCAGTTTTATGACGTGCAGTCTCAAGATATCATTCAATCAGTTTTTACCCAGCTTTGTAATACACCTGTCAGCCAGCCAATCGGAGAAGTCAGTCAACCGGTGTCAGAGGATGAATAGAGGTCCCGGCAGAGGTTTTAGCTTAAATTTTCATGAAATTTGGCTAAGTCTGGAATTCGCCTAAGAGTTCAAAGTTGAATTTTCGAAAGTGAGTGGAATGGACGCCTTAACTGGAGTTCTGACTGCAGTTAGACTAAACGTTTTCTGGGTTGTCATCTTCAGTTCATATATTGGCATGTTGAGTGATCTTTCAGTTTGCATGTTGAGTTAACTAGTTTGCATGTTCAGTTAACTATTTTGCATGTTGAGTTAACTTGATTGCATGTTCACTTAACTGAAGATTATCAGTGAATGTCAACTGGAGTCCACATGCATGGCGAGTTTGGTTGAAATTGTGAAGCTTTAGTGAAGATGGCGCTTCATTGAGTGTCAACTGAAGTTCAAAAGGGACGCCATGAATAATGAAGCATTAATTTGTGAAGTATGGCGCACTTGTTGAAGGCCAACTGGAGATTGAAAAGGGTCGCTATTTTTAGATTGTTTATTGCATGAAGATGGCGAATTTCTCATTTCAATCAAGATTGTTAACTGAAGTTATCAAAAGAGTCGCCTTAGTTCAATTTGGTGAATCTAAAGCAAGTTTGAAGATGGCGAATTCAATGAAGATTGCTAACTAAAGTCAAACTCGCATAGAGTGGTTAACTGAAGTTTCGAAAGGCAAACCCTAATGCTTGGCGCCTTATTTAGCATATCTGAGTTTCAGTTAACTGAGATGGGGTCCAATCACAAGCCAAGCGCCATTTTTCAAGGATTTCATGCTTTGTACGAATTTCATTAATAAAAGTCTATTCATTTCAGCAATGGCGTCCATTATTTCATCATCTTTAGCTTCGAAGTTCATATTCTTCTTGAGCGACCAGCAAGCTAAAGGTGCTACAGGTGTCCGAATTCAGCGTTCTTCGAAGCAACGAGTTCAGATTGTTCAGAGGAAGTCAATTCTAGACTTTATTTCCACTTTGCATGCAGGTTTTATAAAGATTCGAAGAAGAGATTTGCAGATTTTTTAGAAGCAGACAAGCAAAACTTTCTATCTTCTGTCTTATTTCTTCTATTTCTCATTTTAGGTACTTTCTTCGCATGTCAAAGAAATTCAGCGTGTTTTCAGAATTTGGTCATCTGGGTTTGCATATTTCAGCATCAGCAGCAAAACCCATGTCTTAGATTTTTTCGAGAAAATTGCCCCGCAACCTTCATTCTGAAGCTCTGTGTTTTTTTCCGAATATTTCTTTGCATGTGGGCCAAAATCACATTTTTTTGAAAATCTCATCATCTGGGTATGTTCAGAATTTCGTTGTGCACAGAACCCATGTTCCAGATTTTCTCAAGAAAAATTGCCCCGGGAAGCTCTAAAACCCTTGCAGTTCTCGACTGAAAAGTCTTTGCATGTTAGGCTAAATGGCATTTTTTCACAATTTTGACGTTATGGGTTGTCTTAGAATCATTTTCCATACAAAACCCATGTCTCAGAATTTTTGGTGAAAATTATCCTCCGACAGGGTATTTTTAGCCTCACCAGGTGCCATTTTTAACTTTTCAGAGAAAATTGTCAGAATATAGCCGTGTTCACAGTCAATGGGCAAGTTTTTTAGAAGGTGATTCAACTAGACTGAATTCGAGACCAAATCGGTCTTAATTTAGGTTTTCATCAGAGCAGTTGACAAAGAAGCGTTAAGTTGCAAAAGGAACAAAGATCACTTCATTTACGAAGCCGCCAAAGTTACTCAGATCCTGTGCCATTATTTTCGTGAAAATGCCAATTTCAAGAAGGCGACTGAAAATGTTAAAGAATGTATGCATACAGTCAAGGAAAGTGACAGAGAACTAAAGAAACAGACTGTTATTTTTAGCAGCATCAAAGTGCCAGATGACAGAGAAATCGATGAGTTCTTGGTGGAAGTGTTAGACCGAGTTGACATGGAGTAATCTGCCAGTTGGAACCTGCAGTTAATTTCGAGGGTTGAGTCATGAGCAACAGTTAACTCGACTTTCAGTCTTGAGTTTACTTGCTGACTTAACACATGCTTATCTCGTCCTTGGAATTATCGTCACAGGAGTTAGGGTTAGGGTTTCCAGTTAACTGAAGGTAGTGTCCAATTAACTTTGCTTTAAATAAGGACGTGCATGCTTGCACATTGTCCAATTAGGTTATTTGTACCAGTTAACTGATGGTAGCTTTCCAGTTAACTGTATAGTTTACTTCATTAGGGTTTAATAATTAATCTTGCATGCATTGCAAGACTGTAGTGAACTCAAGGTGATTTTAGGGTTACCTACACCTTGATGTATATAAATAAGAGCTTTTGCTCATTTGTAATTAACTTCTGCTTGAGAGAGAAATATATGCTGCGCCTACCTTGCCCTCAATATTGCTCTTTTGGTATTTGTTCATGTGTCTTCGCTATTACGATTAATTGTTATGCCACATAGGGTTTCAAGAGATTGTAATGGTGAATTCTTTCTGTCTTGTGAATCTTTTATTGTTATGATTAAGCGTTATGCCACATAGGGTTTCGTAAGATTGTGATGATAAAAGCGTTTTGTGAAGTCCTTACTATGCTGATCAAGTGTTATGCCACATAGGGTTTCATAAGATTATCATGGTAAATCTTCTCATAGTTTAGATAAATCTGTTTTGTGAATTCTTTTGTCATTACGATCAAGTGTTATGCCACACAGGGTTTCATAAAGATCTTGATGATAAAAGCCGTTTAGTAAGTCTTTTACTGTTATGATCAAGTGTTATGCCACACAGGGTTTCATAAGATCATCTTGGTGAATTCTTAAATCTGTTTTGTGCCCAATAAGCTTGTTTAGATTGAGATGATAGTTGCGCCACCTTGCCTTCAAGTAGAGAGTCTAAACTCGTTTATCGTCCGATAGTCAATCCCTGCTCCATTTCCTCATGCTCTGTTTTCTTGAGGAAACTGGATAGATTTAAAGTAGTTAGCTTAGTTGTAGTTATGATCTGCGAAACCAGAAAATCCTTAGCTGCAACGTTCTTGGTTTTCTTAACCTTGTGCCTCTTCCAGCTGAGAACAAAAAGATAGGACTTAGATTACTTTTCTTTTCCATGCATTCCAGCACAACGAGGGAGCTTCCCCTCCTAATTTGAAAAGCACTCATTGCGTAGTGTACATAGCTGTCCGTACAAACCTGCACTCCAGAGGTGCTAGATTTTACGCCAACATGGTGGAAATGGATTCTCAAATTGTGGCATAAGATCTCATGGTCATGCATAGTCTTCCTAAGAACTAGAAGCTTTCTTTTCTAGTGAAAGAGACAAGAGGAATTCAGAGTCAATTCAAAATTTTCAAATGAAGCATATTCCTAGCAAATTCAATAAGGTTGATTTCTTGGTTAAAGTCTTACACACCTTTAGGGTGGTCAGTGCTTAATGGATCAAGATGTGATTGGCATTGGATGATAGAATAAGCAGTCCATAGAACTTATTGCTTTAGATCATTCTCTAGATGGAAACCAAACCATAGAGGCTCAGGGGATCTCCCCTTTGGATCTTGATAAACTTTTCTCCTAGTAGGAATATTATGATTAAGGATTTAAGCCTTGATTTTCGTGTGAATCTCTTCCCCTTGGTCATTGCCCACCCTTCTGATTTAATTGTTTTTATTTTTTGCCATTTCCTTACCACCAGCACAAGATTCATCTCTTTTTACTTTTAGTTTATAAAGTGTAATAACCCTCCTAAACATTGTTACTTTTCTGATTTAAAATATGGAAAAGTCTGTAAGTTGGATTTGTGATTATTTGATGATAATCTGATATTTATTTAGCAGATGATGATATGATGTTATTTATCCTTATTTTGTGTCAGTTGGATGGATAATGCTGATGGGTCATTGATTTTCTTTGCAGGCACACGTGTCCAGAATCATGTTTAGTGTGTTGGTAGACCTATAGGAGGCTTTCAGTGATTCCTAATTACACTTACACACTGCCTGGGCGACCACCTTGGTCAACATTACACTTATGTGGTCGTCTGTTTTTGTTTTGTGTCAGATCAGGGGGTTTTTACCATGTCTTAATCACAAGGTTTGTGTATTTCTGTTCGTCAAGGTGTTGAAATGTCGTTACTTGAAGTCAGATTCATGTTTGATTGATGATTTAAGTGTTAGTGCTAATTATGTGGTCAGGTGTTAATAGTTTTATGAAGGCTGAGGTTTGTGTGCCTATCCTAAACTATAATCCTAACATTTAACCCATTCTAAAGTGGAAATTGGCAGGAAAGCTTTTGTTTGTTGACTGGTGATAAATTGGCATATATGGCAACCTTGAGAGAAGTAAAGTTTATCAAGCAAGCTATTAAAACTATGGGCTAATAGATGGTTGAAACTAGGGTTAAGGTGAGATAGTTGCTCATTTGAAGTTATTGTTGCATTATTCTAGTACCTGGAATTTTGCAGGGCAAAGCCATGCCAAAGTTATGGTGCTCTTGTGAATGTGAATGCATGTTTCATGATGCAACTTCAGTTGCATTCATGAAGTTGTTAATATGGAATCCTGGAGAATATAAAAAAAATTGGCTTTTTCCCTTCAGAAAATGAACTCTTCTTCTGCAGAGTTCACTGTGTTTTGTATTTTGGAAAACGTGACTTCTAAATGTTACCATTGTCTCTAGATTACTCGGCAAATTGATGTGGTTTGCATTAAGGTAGTTTAAGAGTAATGCTCTAAGTTTTGGGCATTGAGAAACTTGTTGAGTAAAGGAGGCTTGGCAAGATTCAAAGAGCTTAGGCAAGGGCTTTTGCTGTGGAAGCCTATTCAAACAGAGATCAAGAGGTAAACTGTGTTCTTGTTCTCCTACCCCATGTAAGTCATTTACTTAAGATCTTAAGGGTTTGATTGTAATGTCCCCCTTTTCAGCGTGATCTTGTTTGCAGAGTGTTAGCCTATTTCTTGGACCCTTGTGGGCTAATTGGATTGGTTAGAGGGTCAGTGGTACTTTCTGGAGAGTTTGATCGTTCTGGTTTTCAGAGCCCAGTGACTGGTTCACAGCAGGCGTTTGCAGTGCAGGAGTCGACAGCTTCTGACGGCACAGGATTATATGGTGTTTTGAGTGAGTTATGGGTTTTTAAGTGATTTAAATATTAATGGATTTAATATTTAATTATAAAGTCAAATTGACTTTATATTTTTAAATCACTTAAATATTCTCTAAAAGTGATTTAATATTTTTAAATCACTTAAATGAATAAAGTGCGCCCAAGTATTTAATTCATATACTATTGAAATGAATTAAATATTATTTAAAAGATTTTAATATCCAAAAGTGGCGTATTTTCTTGGGATTCGTGCCTTTGCATAAAAGGGCATTTCTGGCAATGAGAAACTCACCTTTTGACAATTTCAACTTTGCCTTGTGCTATTTCCTGTGCATTCTCCTGTGATCAGGGTTTGAACTATTTTTCCATTGAAGAACGATAACTCTTCAGTGTTGAGCACTTTTGAGGCTGTGAGAGATCAGCTGAATTTGTGCAATTTGTGAGAGCTTCATACAGAGGTTCTACTGGGCTTGAGCTGTGTTTCCTATTGGATTTCTTCATCAGTTTCAGAGGGTTTTGGGTGATGGCGCCTTCATTTCATCTGGCAGTCATCATACTTCTTGGCCGTACCTTCTAAGTGAGATTTCAGGTTGTTTGCAGTGAAGTGCGTGGCTCTTATACAAAGGCGTTTGGGCATTTCTTGGAGAAACGCCTTCTTTTCTGAGGGTTTCTCTTCATCATTTTAGGCGTTTGGCTTGTACTCTTCATCTGCCACCGTTTTCAGGCTGGATTTCGCATTCTGTAGCTTTCTACACCAGATTTGGTCAGTTTTTCACCATCTTGGCTGGCAAACTGGACTACTTTCTTAAATAAATAATCTGGACACTTCCGGGTATGTTTATGAGTTCTAAATCCATTGTTGAACATATTTATTATCTTCTGTATTGTCAATTCGCCTGAAATAACTCAGATTTACATTTTATATGCATTTATGCTGTGCGCCCCTTCTCTTCTGTCTATCAAAATTTCTCTAAAAAACTAAATAACACTTAAAGACTTAAGAAAAATTGGGGTTTTGAGTTGAGAGCCAGCAGGGCTCATCACAGTGGTATCAGAGCGGTTTCCTGCCATCCTGTTGGGCATTGATCATGGCTACTTCAATTACTCAAAGGCAGTGGGACAAGAATATGGAGAAGCTGAAACAAAGTTTGAAAAACTTGGATGAAAATCAGAAAGGGATAAATGAATTGATTTCAGATCCTGCAACCTTAGATAAAACAGCAAGGTTTATGGCATCCATCTTCAGGTCTACATCACAAAATAAAAATGAGATACATGAGGTCTCTACAGGTGAAGTATCCAGAAATCTTCACAATGAATTCTCAGCAGTTAGTGACCAGCATACAACTGATCTTATGGAGGACAAAAATCAGACTTACATAGAAGTAGATGTTGGGCACAGGACACTTCAGGATGAGCAAGTGTTGTTTGAAGACAAACCAGTTGTATTAGAGCAGCCAAATGAAGATAAGGTTTCTTGTGATGCTTCATTAGGTGAGTCTAGCATTACTTCATCCTATCATGGTAAAGAATCAGATTGTGGTTCGATGAATGTTATTCATTCATGTGAGAGTCTATTGGAGGCCCAAGATATTAAGGTGGATGTGAAAGTTGATCCTTTACTTAGTGGGGCAGCCACTAGTGTTTTGTCTACACGTGATGAAGGAGACATTTTACAATGGCATGATGTCATTACGGATTTGTTTGAGGACAGCAGCTTAATGCCTCATCATTCTCATGAAATAGGAGCTTGTGATCATGAGCAAGCCAATGAGATAATATCATCCTTTGATGGAAGCCCTACATCCATTGGTGGACATGAAGATATCAAGCATAAGAAGACTGATTTTGTGTACTTTGGCATTGAAGAGATTAGAAGGTCTGAAATGCTGAATGAAGAGTGGTTGAGGAAGGCCAAGGAGGCTAGGTTAGTTGCTGCAAATGCAAAACAACGTCTTCAAGAGGTGAAGGAAAAAGTCAATCACCTAAACATAGCAAGATATAAAAGGATAGATGACCTTAGAAGGCTTTTAACTCAAAGAGAGGATGGATATGGATATGTACCTTGTTCTAATAATGATTCACCATGTGAGGTTGAAATTGTTCAAAGTTTGGAAACTCATTCTTCAAGGGGTTGCATATGGGATGACGATGATCCAGTTTCTCTTCCTAGAGTAGATGGTATTCCGTATGATGATCTTCTCTTCGAGTTAGATATAACTCACGATTTGGCAGCTATCTACTCGTTGCTTGGTGATTTAATCTTCTTAGACTCTTCATTGATTGATGGTTGTCCTACTTGGAGTTGGCATGATTTGCAGAGTTGGGATTTAGGATCTACATTGCTAGATGGTTGGTTTCATGGGTTGACAGGTTATGGTGACATCATGGGTTCCAGCTATAGACAAAGATGTTGTGTTGCGGATGCTTCCCGATATTCTTACTTTATTATGATGGATGGATGTGAGTACCGTTTATATTGGGATCCAGGTGGCGACAGGATTGGTACTGTGTTTTGGATGAGTTCCATGCATTGGCTTCACCACTTTTGGAATGGTGAAGTTGAGATCAGTGTTGAGCAGCGAAAGACAGTTGATGACAGTAGGGACATTTCACAGCACTATCCTTGGGATCCTGGTGGAGTGGTTGATCCTTTGTTGTTGAGATTGCTTGCGGTCAAGCAATTTCAGGGAGGGCGGATTGTAATGTCCCCCTTTTCAGCGTGATCTTGTTTGCAGAGTGTTAGCCTATTTCTTGGACCCTTGTGGGCTAACTGGATTGGTTAGAGGGTCAGTGGTACTTTCTGGAGAGTTTGATCGTTCTGGTTTTCAGAGCCCAGTGACTGGTTCACAGCAGGCGTTTGCAGTGCAGGAGTCGACAGCTTCTGACGGCACAGGATTATATGGTGTTTTGAGTGAGTTATGGGTTTTTAAGTGATTTAAATATTAATGGATTTAATATTTAATTATAAAGTCAAATTGACTTTATATTTTTAAATCACTTAAATATTCTCTAAAAGTGATTTAATATTTTTAAATCACTTAAATGAATAAAGTGCGCCCAAGTATTTAATTCATATACTATTGAAATGAATTAAATATTATTTAAAAGATTTTAATATCCAAAAGTGGCATATTTTCTTGGGATTCGTGCCTTTGCATAAAAGGGCATTTCTGGCAATGAGAAACTCACCTTTTGACAATTTCAACTTTGCCTTGTGCTATTTCCTGTGCATTCTCCTGTGATCAGGGTTTGAACTATTTTTCCATTGAAGAACGGTAACTCTTCAGTGTTGAGCACTTTTGAGGCTGTGAGAGATCAGCTGAATTTGTGCAATTTGTGAGAGCTTCATACAGAGGTTCTACTGGGCTTGAGCTGTGTTTCCTATTGGATTTCTTCATCAGTTTCAGAGGGTTTTGGGTGATGGCGCCTTCATTTCATCTGGCAGTCATCATACTTCTTGGCCGTACCTTCTAAGTGAGATTTCAGGTTGTTTGCAGTGAAGTGCGTGGCTCTTATACAAAGGCGTTTGGGCATTTCTTGGAGAAACGCCTTCTTTTCTGAGGGTTTCTCTTCATCATTTTAGGCGTTTGGCTTGTACTCTTCATCTGCCACCGTTTTCAGGCTGGATTTTGCATTCTGTAGCTTTCTACACCAGATTTGGTCAGTTTTTCACCATCTTGGCTGGCAAACTGGACTACTTTCTTAAATAAATAATCTGGACACTTCCGGGTATGTTTATGAGTTCTAAATCCATTGTTGAACATATTTATTATCTTCTGTATTGTCAATTCGCCTGAAATAACTCAGATTTACATTTTATATGCATTTATGCTGTGCGCCCCTTCTCTTCTGTCTATCAAAATTTCTCTAAAAAACTAAATAACACTTAAAGACTTAAGAAAAATTGGGGTTTTGAGTTGAGAGCCAGCAGGGCTCATCACATTGATCCAGTATATAAGTGTATATCATTATTCTCTTGATTACTAATCTGTATTTAAGTCATTCTTTATTTGTTGAGGGTTTGTAACCAAGAGAGTCAACAAAGGATATATTTGGGGATTTGTTATAGAATCTCTGTGACTTTACTGAACCGTGCTAATTGTGATTTTGGGTTTAATGTTACTTTTTGCAACTAGGAATCTAGGGTGATCATTTGGATTCTTTATGAACTCCTCGACCCCTGTATAGACCTGTTAATTCAGTTTGCTTACTTATTGTTATAAGTAAATCCCTAGAATGGAGATAAATTTGAACCCAGATCCAAGGGTTGCTGTTTTGGAATCACTGTGAATCTTCTTCTTGTCTGTAGCAGTATACTCTTTGGGCTAAATAATGATCTCTGAGGACTGTGTAATATGGCTTATTGTTGATTCTTCAAAACCCTAGGGGGCTGAAGTGTTCTAAGACCCATGACTAGGGTTATAATAATTCAATTGCATCTCAAATATTTTGAGTTGTAGAAAGGGTTTTAAGCTTACTCTTACCTAATAGTAATTACTCCATCGAAAGTGTATCACAGGACCTATGCTAGCCTGTGTAAATCCTTGCATTGCAGTGGTAACTAAAACCCTAACAATTGATCTTAAGGAGCTCGGGGTGTACAATACATCAATTGATTTACTTGAAACTTGTTGATATGTGTAAGATCGTGTACGTGTTGGGCTATGCATCTTAAGAGTTTTATTCATGGTCATGAGTTCAGGTTTGTGAGAACCTTCATTCTCTTGTCCTTAGTACAGAAAGTTGAATTGGATAGATATTGCATTACTAGATTATTCAACATATTCAATAAACTGTATTGTCTTACTCTGTGTATGAATTTGTAGATTCATGTTTGAATAGGGTTGATTTTATTGGGATGAAAGTAGGATTGTGAATGTGATTGATCACTATGCCAAGTTTTGAGTTGTCAGTGTTAATATGAGTGTGATGGCATTGATCGTTGCTTTTGTATGGGTAGAAAGGTTCACCCTTAGTTGTGGTTTTCCTGAGCAATATCCCTGCATGTTTTGAAGAGATCTGCATGGAGTTTGGTCAGGGACCGATTGATGGTGATCAATTCCAGCCATATGAAACTAATGACCAATGCCTCTGTGCTATCATTACCAACATGATTGTCTAGTTAGTGTTGCAAGTATTGTTATGACTCATTCTTAGCTGTGTGTTGGGGGCTGTGCGGTGGTCCTAGGTCGGGCTCATATCCCATCACCATGCCTAAATGTGATAAAGTACTTAAGGAACTAGCCGGAAGCATGGGAGTTATACTGAATGGTGACAGAGTTGCCATGGATTAATGTGCAATGTGCTTAAGTTCTGTGGAAGCCTGTTTTGGACTAAGAAGATAATATTAAGTAAACCATTCTTATAATTTGAATGTTCTTGTGGCTCTATAAGCTAGGAGCATTGAAGATGATGTTGAAATGGTGTAGATTGTATGGTTATTTTTTCTTGATGAAAACTGAGTATGCTTACTTAAAGATATGCCTGTTAGAGAGCACTTGATGGCCATTTGGACTTATGAATCTTTATCAATTCAGAGACATGAGAGATGTTCAAGGAACTGTAATGAAAGTCTTTATTAGGTTCTGCTATTGTTTCAAGTTGTCCAAGTTCAAGAAAATTTTATTTAATGTTTTTCTGTTGATTAGCCCTTTGCAATAAAAGTTAAAATTGAGTTTCTCTTATTCAGATGTGTTAACAAAGGAAGTGAATATGAAACAAATATATAGTTCTGTAATTTGAACATTGTGCTAGAGCCTAGTAAGAATTTGAAATGCTTTCTTTTCAAGATAAAGTTATGAGTTGAATTGAGTAAAGGTAATATGATTTCCTTCCTCTTGTTGCTGCTGAGAATTTGGATAGCAAAAGTTTATCACAGATTGTTTTTTGATAAATATGATGTTAGGTAAAAGAAATCAATGTTGATAAAAAGGAATAGTTTGTTTGCTTGAATTGTCATACAAGGTAAAAGCTAGGAAACTTTGAGGACTGTTGTATTGTCAAATTGAACTTGCTCTATGAACTAAGACAATGATTTGAATTTGAACCAAAGGACTCCATAACTGATTGTGAGACAATAAGTGGAAACAACTAATAAGTTGACAACATTAGTAGTGTTCAATAAAATATGATCTACACATGTCAATGATATGAAATAAATTAGTACTTAGACAATGGTCCAATAAAGGTTAAAATACCTAAGAAAAGCTAATAGATTCCAACAGTATCTTAGGCATGTATGTGAATATACTAAATGGCTTGATTGTCTTGACTCTTAAAGCTAGATTGGTAGATTGTAGTCCGGAGTCCCATTGCTGGATAACTCAGGTCAATGGATGTAGTCTTCTAGTTTAAATGTGGCATGAACAAATGATAACTCTAATTAGATGGGGGCTGATATAGTTCTCAATTAAGAGACATGATTTCAAAAGGATCATGAGGTCTTGAAACTCACAAAGGATTCCTTGATCATGTTGACAACTGGTTAGGGCAGAGAGCCGTGAATGCCTAAGCCTAAAGTTGCACACTGGGAACAACTTAACTAAGGAAAACAGAGGTACTTAAGACACTGTCCAAAATAACTTGGGATTGATCTAAGCCCTTATATATATTAACCTTAAATGGGTTAAGTTACTCATGAAAGGTGTGAACCTAGTTGCTAACCTAAACAAAGCATTGTGGTCAGTGACTTATGTTGAACATAAATGTGAATTAAATATGTAATAGCCTCTTCAACTGACTCTACAAAGAAGAGAGTTACAGTTTTTGAGGTGTCATATAGGACAGTTATTTATGTTGACAAAATGGGTCCTTCCCTTTGAATAATGCCTATTGTTATGACAGATGACAGTACTAGACCTAAAAGAGATTGTTTAATACATGAGGATAGTTGAGTAATTTGAGATTAGGGCAATGTCATGCTTCATGATTATCGGTCATAATCTCTTCCTTCTTTCACTTGCATAGATTTGTTTTCCTTCTACAACTATCGTTTGGCTTTATTTAAGTTTTATTGTTATAGTTGTGGCTCCTAACTATGTCTTTTTACTCTCTTTAGTTGCTACAATGACAAAGAAACAACACAGCATGAAAAAATAGGATATTGGTAACAAGAGGATTTGAGACTAATGAAGACAAGTTTAAATGCTTGTTTAATGAACAGCAGAAAGAATATGTGTTGTACCCCAAATTAAAATTTTTGCTACACTTAGGCATTTTGCAGAAATGGTTAAAAGTCTTGTCAAAATTGTCAAAAAAGGTCAAAATTGGGGTTTGCATGTCTTGCATGAGGGTCAAAATTCGAAATTTTCAAAATCTGACGATTTGGGTCTGCTCAAAGCAACCAAGTCTACAAAACCCAAATCTTAGTTTTTCGGCCCTAAATTTTAGAAAAATTTCTATTTTTAGAAACTTTCTAAAAATATAATTTTTTCTGGGTTTTTCTGGGTTTCTTTTGAAATAAATGCTTGCAAAAATTTCTAAAAATAGAAAGTTTGGCTTCTAGGGTTCAAACTGATTTTGATTGGTCAAAAATACTTCCTCATCAGGCTGGTGCAGTTAGAATTGTCAAAAGATCAATTTTTCCCTAGTGGTTCTATTCTGCTTTTTCAGAAGCTTTTTAGGAGCTCCAAGGCCATTAATTGAGGTCAGTCAGTTGCCAGGTGTCAGATTCAAACATTCAAGCACTGAATGGAAGATGAGAAATGAACGTGCACGCAAAACGAAGAATGGAGAAGGGGAGTCGTGAAAGTTGAAAAATGCAAAATTTTGACCAAGTCTGGAAGCTTCAGGCACCCCAGCTCAGTCTAGGCACCCTAACACTCATGCCTTAGAAATTTTTTCATCTCAAGCAGTCAAGGCAATGGTGAGCATGTCGAACGTAGGAGAAAACTGAAAATTGCAAAATAAAAACTAAGTCTGCCATCCATGGGCAGTCCAAAAGGAGATAGGAGCCCAACTTTTTAGGAAGTCAGATGATGGAATTAAGGTTTGATGCTCTAGGACAATGTTGCTTTGAATCTTCTCAGCTCTGCGATGAATCCAGCTGCGCAATCATCAGGGTACCCAGTCAGCCTGAATCTTAGATTGATCGAAGGAGTTTTGACAGAGTGGCAAAATGCAAATCATGAAAATATTAGAAAATAATCTAAGTCTGGGAACTCTGGGCACCTCAGGTGGCCAGGGGCGCCCAACCTTTTGGAAGACCTAATCCAACAATTAGGGTTTGCAAATATGCTCATTGTCTTCAGGATTTTGCCAGCTTCGTAGTGGATGTCTTCGTCAAATCATCAGACTTGTTAATCACGGGCAAATCCAGATGAAACGAAAGGTATAACATGAAGGTTCAAGTTTGAAGAATGAAAACTGAAGAAAAATGGCTAACTCTAGAGAACTTGGGTGCCCTAGAAGGAAATAGGCGCCCAAGCTTTTGGGGCATCAGATGGATGAATTTGCAATCATAGCCTCCAATGTGACTTCATCAATCTTGATCAGGCTTTCCAACGCAACTATCAACAGGTCCATCGGAATTGACAAACATCAGATATCACTGACTGATCAGAGGGGTAAAACCATGCAAAATGACAGAAGTCAAAAGCAAGGTGAAAAACACAAAAAATAAACTAACTCTGGAGGAGTTGGGCGCCCCAACTAGCCAGGGGCGCCCAAGTTTTTGAAGCCCAAAATCAACCTTTCAGGAAATATCATTCCCAGGAGACCCCCTTCAGAATCCTCTGAGCTATCCAATGAGTCCAACCATCAGTTCATCGGACACCCCAATCATCCAGAAATGAGAATTCATCAGAAGATCAAGGAAAACAAGTAAAAGTTGAGGAACACAAAAATGACTAACACTGGTTTTGCTGGGCGCCCCAGGAGGAGATAGGTGCCTATGAAGCATCAAATGAAGTTTTTGTCAGAAATCATCTCCAGGATAATCTTCTCAAAATCAGTCATGGTCCGTGATGGATCACTCCGTCAGATCACAGGATCCTTGGAAATCAAAGTCAAACGGAGGTCAAAATCAAGCAAAAAGTTGAAATTTCAAGAAAAATGGCTAAGTCTGGAGAGGATGGGCGCCTCAGGAGGAGATTGGCGCCCAAGGCTCAATGCCTTAGTCAATTTTTCTAGGTTTTATCTTTCAACATCAGAAAGCATCCAAGTTCAACGAACCGCTCAGGATAGACTATGAAAGTTTTAAAACAAAAAGACAACAAATTTTTCTCAAACCTAAAAACCTATTTAAGAGAGCTTTTGTCTTCCATTGTTCATTTTTGCAGGTTGGCACCCAGAGTAAGAAGATTTTCCCTTTTCTCTCAACGAAGATTTGAAGACCCAAACGACATGCTTTTTCAGTGTTCTTCGTGGTTTCGAGATCAGTGAGCAAAGATGAACACTTTTTCGTGCTCCAAACTTCTAGGGTGTTGCTTTTTCAAAATAACCACTCAACTTTTTCCATTTTTGATCACATGGGTCTCTCTGCTTTTTCATCCTCATGAACATTGAGAAACTTTTCCCTCTTCTAGAAACTGCTTTTTGGCCGCTTTTTAGGATGGATTCATCTTTTTCAGTTTCTAAGCATCTGGGTTTCTTCGGAATGTGATTCTCTACAAAACCCAGGTCCCAGTTTTCTTTGGAGAAATTGCTTTTTCAAGGCAGATCAACATTCTATTTTCAGCAGCATTCTCCAATTAAAATCAAGAAACAAATCAGCTTTTTGGCGGATGTGGACGAAATTTAAAGCAACAATCATCTAGAAGCTTTCTTTCTATTCTTGTCTCGATTCTTATCCACTCTTTGAAGGAGAGAAAGAAAACAAATTGTAATAGTTGGCATTTCCCTGTTTTTATGCTTTCTTAAGTGGTTAGATGTTTATCTTGTTTAGTTTTAGAAATAAAGCTTGCATGTTGGCAAGTCTTAATTGTAAAAGCAAGGAGATTTTAGGGTTCCCTACTGCTCTGCTTGTGTATAAATAAGGGCAACCTTGCCCATTATTTTCTAAACGGTTATTGTGATAGCAAATTGCAAGCTTGTAATGGTGAAGTTGTTATTCAGTGTCAGTTCACTTTGTGTAAGAGCAAATTGCATGCCTCTTTAGCTGCAAGTTATTGTTCAGTGCATGTGTTTTGTGTCAATGTATTCTGGTTTGATGGCTAAATTGTAAATCTATTTTGCTACAATTCTGCTGTCCCAAAAGTGTAATCTCTTGTTCCTGAAATTCGAGAAATAAAGTCTTGTGCCTGTTTTGCTACCCTGATATAAAGTCTCAGATTTCCGTTTATTGTGTTATGCTTATATGATCTTAATTTCAGCTTGCATTGAAAGTAAGTAGATGTGTGTTGGAAGAAAGTTTATCTCTAAGTATTTTGTCAGAAAATCCTTGTTCATTTCTAACTCTCTTTCTCTACGTTTACTTGAGAAGTTAGATACATCATTAGAGTAGGCTTAGTCGTAGTTCAACTTTTAAAACAAAAAATCTCAGCTATGACGCTTGAGTTTTATAACCTTGTGCTCTTAGCTGAACAAAAAGATAGGCAAATTAGTTTTAATTTACTTTCTTAAGCAACATCAGCAAAGAGGGAGCTTCCCCTCCTAATTCGAAGAGCAGTTTATCTGTGCATAGCTGTCTGTTTCTAATCTGCATTCCAGAGGTGCGAATTAAAACGCCAACAATATGGAAAAGTAACTAGCAATAGCACATAAGGGTGCAACTGGACATCAATAGGTATTATAAAAGATATTTAAATAGTTGCCATGTCCTATATAAAATATGATGCTTTTAACTTCCTTTAGGCTAAAGTGGTTTGTACAACTTATCAAAGTAAATTATTTGTTTAGACCATAGTTGGAAGACTCGCCGAGTTTTCGACGAGTCTTGAAAAACTCGTGAGTTTTTTTGCCCAGCAAGTCTTTATGACTTTAACTCGCCGAGTCTTTTCCAAAAAATTGTGAGTTTTTGCTGAGTTTTTGGCAAAAACTTACGAGTCTTTACAAAAGACTCGCCAGATACATAAAAAATGTGAAAAACACAAACCAAAAAAAAAAGTTGCTAGAGTTTTTTGCCAAGTTTTTGCCGAGTTTTCTCCGAGGTTTTGTTGACTCGTCAATTTTGGGCTTGGCGAGTTTTTTTCCGAGCCGAGTTTTCCAACTATGGTTTAGATGATTATATATATGATTTTTTAGTTGTCAAATAAGTTCTCCGAAATTTGTTTGTTTTCCTTTTAAAAACATTAAGGACTAGGTTGTGATAGCAAATATTTTTCAAATTGTGCCTATTATTATTATTACATAGTGGTCTGGTTAAAAGGAAATGTTTTACACATCATACAAATTCCTTGATTTCAAGGTCTCTTCCAGGAGCATTCACTGCTGGTTTCATTAAGAAATCCATGCTAGTTTGTTCTCAGTTATTCAAAAAATGGCTTTAGGAGGGAAAATATAATTGAATGAAAGAAACCATTTTATGCACATGCCAATTCTGAAACTAAGCTAAGTGTGTAAAGTGTAAACCATAAATAACTTTGAGGGTCTGGAAGTAAAATGGGGGCCAACAAGAGAAAAACTCAAAGCACTGTGCCATATATTTCACAAAAGTAAAATATTTCTTTGCTCACTCTAGAAATTTTATCCAGCCCATGTTTTTAGTTTTCCCGCATCCAAATGTCAATGCCATTCCCACACAAAATAACACATCTAAACATTAATGGTCGTCAATTCTAGAACAAACAATGCAGCTTCAAGATAAAATATACTATTTTACAAAAAATGGTTAAACCTGCATGAGCCAAACAGCATCTTTGTCTCCTGCATGCATTGCATCAAAAACTGCAGCTCCAAGGGTAGATATGTATTCTGGATCATCAGTAGGAGGCGTGTTCTCATTGAAAGTGTCACTGTTTAGAATAATAGAAATACATCAAAGATCCTCAGAATTGACCACATTATTTAGAACTTCCTAAGTACCACATAAATGTATATTGAGCTTTCTATTGGCTGCTTATATAGCATATCTCTAACTCACCTAGTATTCCTTGATTCAACATAGCAGAGATACAAAACCACTCCCTAGAAGCCTATGAAAACAAGATAGACACTTGGATAACATAATCTCCATTTATTTTCTACATCCACCATATGCATTTAAAATTTTAAATATTTGACCAGCAAGATAAATATCTACCAACATGAGAGAGACGTGTATACAGGAAAACCACCTTCCATGTAAGATCCAGTATTCATGACAATTTGTATTATATTTTGTCTATATTTATTGATATTCATACTTTTTGTGGGCCTTGCTTGACAGTCACATTTGCATAGATGTTAAATCTGCAATAATTGTACTAAAGCAAGGTGTTAAGCTAAACATTATTGGATCAATTACTAAGAAGTAAATTTTGAATAATGGTTAAGATAGTGCATAATATAACTTTTGACTCGTAATGTACAATATGAAAATTGTCTTATGAATTATGGAAGCTTGATGCAATTCTACTACACTTTTTTTCAAAAGCATACATATATTATGTTTAGAACAACTTACAGTTTTGTCACTGTAATAACTAATAAGCATGCCGATATCTCTGGAAGTCAATTATATCTGATATAGTTTAGAATTAGATGGTAAAGCTCAATCTACACAGTAACTCATTTGCCAAATCCTTTTGAGTTGCAAAATATCAGAGAATATGAATCATTCTCAGAAAAATTGTGGCTTGGTTGGATCAAACGTGGATTGAGGAGCTCAAAGCTAAAATAGATCAAGCCAACAATACACTGAGCACATTAGCGATTGAAACAACAGTAGGAAAAATTGCCTAATAAAACTCAAAACAGAAAAAAACTAGCATTAAGGGATCATTATCTCATCACATACATCTTCATCTTCTCAGTGCAGAATCCAAGAAGAGTTTGTGGCCCGGCCTCTTTACCTTGAGTGTATCTTCTAGCTCACTTCCTATATTCACAAACTCAGATCCTTGTGTAGTTTAACTTAAAGCCATGAAAGATATCATCACTTGGCACTTTGTTCTTCAAAGAGGATTGTATCTTTGAGCCCAACTAGATGTCATTGAGACCATTATGCTCCTTCAATCTATTGACATCTCTACTGTTCAGTTTCCTTCATTTAGCTATTCCTTGGATGCCTCTCCTTGTTGTCTTCCACTAGAAGAGGTCACCAATCCGGTTGTCAACGAGGATATTTGCCAGCAACACATTCAGATCCTTTAGACTTCCCCTTCACAACAACTTAGCCACACCTTGGCTTTCTGCTGAGCATTTGTTATGGATTGTAAATGGTATCATCATTCAATCTGACTGTCTCAGACATGGTTAGCCACATGACTTGAAGATATACATACGTAGATATGTATGTATGTACCTACATACAAATGTGTGTATGTACATACATACATGCATACATATGTACATACGTACGTACGTACATACATATGTATGTGCGTGTGTGGTTCTTTGAGATTAATTCCTTTTTTTTGGCTAAGAATATGTATATATTGATGACTTTTTATATGTTTTCTGCTAAGTTGTCAGTATGGGTATGGGTTTAGGGTTTAGGTTCACCATATGGCAGATCCTTTTTCCCTGGGTTCAGTATGGCTGTATGTATACTCATAATTTGATAAAAAACAAAATACTCATAATTCATTGATTCAATGTCAAATGTCATTACAAAATTACACTCAATATTCTACATATTAATCTTCATCAAGAGCATTAAGGTCAACTTGATTCATTCAAACCACAAGCACCCGCAATGCCACTCCCACTTGCCATGTTATGTGTAAATTCTATCTCATCTAAAGAGACTAAAGCAAGTTGTGCAACAGAAAAATCTAGGTCGCACTCACAGGTAACATCCCAATTCCTTGCCAACCCCCTTGTTGTAATTGGCTTTCTTATGTAATAAGAGACACAAGTTGGAATGCACATAGACCAAATCCTCTGGTTTTCTTTGCAACCAACCAATTGTACTTAACTAAGTGGATAAAGGAGTATGTACCCTGATCCTACTTAGCTGAAGAACTCACAACCTGTTGAAATTGCATGAATAGTCAGTGCAACATTTGCAATTATAAAACATAAAATATAGTTGTAGAAGAAAAGTATGAAATATCCCCCTTACTTTTTTTCCAATTTTACACAAGCACTTTCACTCGTTAACGTTAGAAATATGAAAGATAACAATACTGAAATGCAACCCTTCACTTTCTGATCACCTAGATCCCAGAGTGGGCAAGGTGAGAGCATACGATGGAAAGGGGGATCTCGTTAACTGAAATACTGGAAGCTGGAAATACAAAGTGTTGATGTCTCAGTCGATAAACTAGGAATTGAAAGTACTTGGGTGGCAAGCTAACCTCTTCCACTTTTCAGCGAGCTACAATGAAAAGTAAAACACGGGAAAGTAAATGTCTAGGCGGCTAGCCGATCTCTTCCACTTTCAGCAAGTATAACTGAAAGCAAAGTACACGAAAGGAAATATCTAGGCAGCAAGCCGACCTCTTCACTTTTCAGTGGGTAGAACTAAAATGTAAAGTGCAAAATATATATAAAGGCTAATCAGTACTACTAATTCAGCGTTACAATATGAAGCTACACTGCACTACAAGAAGATATACATATCCAGTGATCACCAAAATGTCAAGGAACAATCTCCAAGCAAGTACAAGATATCCAACATGTGAAATATGTGATGTCCTTGTTTTAAGCCAAAGTGGCTTTGGAAAAATAATTAATTAAATATTTAAATAAGTCTTCATTTTGCTCTTTCAAGGCTTATTAATTATTTAATTAATTAATTATATTGATAGATATTATATTATGAATAAAGATTTTAATAATTCAATTGGAAAACTGAAAGTTGGTGAATAAAAGGAGATTGAGGCAGATAGAATGAATATCACACAGATTTGGAATATTGTTTGGATTTTGATATACGAAAAACTGAGAACGAAAACTTTCAGGATTTCATGGTAGCTATGAAGGACATAGCCCTTGAGATGGCTAGGCGGTAACTTTAATTTCTTGATTCCGATAGATGACTTTGTACCTGGTCGACATCTAAGCAAAGAATCATAAGGCGAATTTGGAACATTTGTCTTGTGCGGCAATCATATATAGATCGGAATTTCATAGACAATGGTCTAAACGATGGAGAACATTTATGTTCGTTGAGGAGGCATAGAAATGATATCATTTAAACTCGTGGAAGCAGAAGACCCGATATCGGGTGTTTAGTTTGACAGGAATGGAAAGAGGCACGAAAATTACAAGCCCATATACTGAACCGAACCTTCCCGAATGGTGTTGTGTATACACATTGGTGTTTTCTTCTTCTGTCATTGGCACGGAAGCATATGCGTGACCAATCGACTAGTCTTGTGAGGTAATTGCTGGCGTGAATCGACAAGTCTGGCCAAACATATTATCATTGTTGGATTTCTTTATAATCGGTGTTGGTGGGTGCGGGAAACCAACTTTTGGATGGGATTTTTATATGAGGGATCTGTCGTGGGTATTTGAAAAGCCTTGAGACAATATCTATTGCTATTGGGTCTTTTCCATCGGATGTGTCTTTATTCACAGCACCAGGAAATTCTCATTGCCATTGTCGAGTTCAGGATTGCCTTGGCTTACACATTTTCATTGCTGTCATGAGTGTTGTATTGGGCAAGCACCTCCAAATACAGAGTATATGGTTATATCGGGTATATGTTGTAGTCTTGCATTATTATCTCTGGTGCTTATCGGCTGTTTCGACATGATAGAAGATCATTACTGGCGTCGACATATATATATATATATATATATATATATATATACTTATTTGCTGGCAGAGTTATATATTCTCGTATTACTTGCTGGGAACATTTCTTTCATATTTCTGGAACTAACAAGCTCTGGCGGAAATATCATTCCCTTTATCCATGATGGTATCATGTCTCTGATTTCTGTTCAATAGAGCACGTGCAATGTATGGAACGGGTATGTAATTGTTTACAGCGAATGAATGAAAGTTCAATAATCTTTCCCTGCTATAGATAAATATTCAGAGTTGCGTTGAATGATATTTGTTGAAGATTATCTCTGGGCAGTGAGGGAATGATAGACTAATGTGTGAAAGTAATAACTTCAATTAGTTTATGTTACTATATGCAATCTCTGATGCATCTCAGTTGTCATAACTGTGTTGTTATAATAATCTATCATAAACTATTTGAATATTTATTGGGTTGTTGGTTAAAGTCTATTTACTGTCATGCAATGATAATGAATATACGAAGGCTTGGCTATTCCTAAGAATGTATTACTGGTTCCTGAACATATATAGTGTGATGTATCTGAAGACATATTTACAGTGCCATAGAAATTCTTGGTATTTGGTCTGAAGTTTGTAGTGCACAATTGAAGTTTCAACAAATATTGACAAACAACATATTATTCTCAACTGCATATAATTTAACACCATAGCATTGTCAAATTAGATAAATCGATAATAATCCTAATCCACCGGGTTGGGGTTATTACAAAATATAGCAAAATGGAGGAAATTATCAGGTCTGATATAAAAATGCAGCGAACAGAAAATCAAACCAGCAAGCATAGAAATCACCTAAATGCTCGTAACTTCGTCAAATCACCTCCAATCAAGCTCAAAATAGAAGCAAATGGTGCCTAGGAGCTGGGCGACCAAGTACAAACTGTGAAACACCTCCAAACAGCTCAGATTAATTTTGCACATTTCCCAATGCACTTCTGGAAATGGTATGGCCTCCTTGAGATGGGCAACCTAGCCTTAAAAATCAAGAACTTCAAAAATTACAAAAATTTCAGCAATGGGGCGCCCAAGATAGGTGAAAACATAGAGTCAATACCCAGAACCAACAAAAAATCCCTTAGAGAGATATGAGTCAAAATGTGCTTCAGCCAAGCACCAACCAACAACACCAAAAATGAAGGGAAACACACCAAAATGATCTGAAACAGAAAACAGCAAGCTCTCCACACCAAAATCAGAAAACATCATAAGTATCCATCTCCAAGTAGGCTCTATCTGCAACCTCTGAATGAAGAAGCGGTCTCAATTCAGCTAGGTGCTATCTCTCAAGCATGAAACTGAATATGGCTAGGAGGTATGCGTTCCTCGAAGCAAGGGTTCTGCAGCAATTTCAACAACACTTCGTTATGATAAGCATTGGATAAAGAAATGAGAGAGCAAGGCCTCATATTTATAACTTTTTCCAACCCTGAATTCAAAACCCTTTTTCCCTCCAAATAGGGCGCCTAAAGGAGGATGAAACCTTTCACTTAATTTGCATTTTGACTTCCCTTTTGACCCTCCTTGACTAAGGCGTCCAAATAGACTTAAGCTCATAATTATTATAAAGTGCAAATAACTCACTAAGTTAGGCATCCAATTTTTCCTTTGCAAATATTTCACTTAAAACATTGTACTCACCAAATAAGGCGTCCAATATGTAATCACTTCTGTCAACAAACCTGCAAGCTCCAAGAATGTTGGAGAACAAACTGCCAATATTGCCCTGCCAAAAATAGACACTGCACTGAACTGTTGAATTGCTGCTAAAGATAGAACTTACTAAAAATAGTAAGTGACTCCAAACTCAGTTAGAGCACAAACTGTGTAGTTGTTGCATCTTACCAAAAATAGCAAGTCCAGAAAAGTCACCTAATGCAGATGCATGTTACACCAATCGGAAGCCCTCTGAAAACCTAGAAAGACCTAGAAACCTCTCTACAAAACTCCTGCATGCAAACCCTTGAAAGCTTAGAAGAAACCTCCTAGAAAGTAGGAAACGCTAATTTCCACTTCCGACTAGCCTACAGGCCTCTGAGATAGGCTAACGGTTAGCTAATGAGACTACTGCTGAGAAGGGGACATTACGAAGTAAGTTCAAAAATTAAAAAAATCATACATGAGATAGATTCTTTATTACAAAAGGTTGCTAGATAATAGAGTATTGGCCATAATGTAACACCATTCATGAGTATCCTTGTACTTTTCTTAAAGAGCACAAATATCATGATTCCTTGAAGATATAAAGTACTCAAACTCACCCAAGATACTTTGTACATCTAGATCAAGAAATATTATTCTAAATGTGGCCTTGTACCCATCAACAACCTTTTGATATCTATATGGTGCCTGTAATAGTAGTAAGATGGTCCAGGTTCCTTTCCTTTCAAATCTTGGTTCTTTTGTCGCCTGCTGTGGAGGAGAAGCATCACTCGGGCGCTTTTCCGCCAACCACGGACTCTTAATGCGGTCTCCCACACATCTATCATTTGATTGACGGCCCTTCCCTTCGACGAAGAGATTGGTAGAGTAACCAGTACCAACAACCAACTGAGCATAGCGTTGTGTCCTACATAACTAGAACCTTGTAATTCCACAATCCCAAACTAGCATGTACTAATGGATCACGGCGAATTGACAGTGTAGTCTCAAGCATCACACAGTCTAAGTGGATGTCGTACATTGCACTACTTTGGCCAAAGTGTTCTCATTTAGTACTTCGAATGACATCATCTATCATAAACACTACTCAGGGCTGATTTGACTTAAGGCTATCTTACACTACGCATAGGCATGGTCCTTCACTGGATAATTTGTCATCCCAGACTAACCTACAACTTTCTAGTCTATAATCGAAATGCATATAAACAACGAGTAAGTCCACAAGCCCCCTCCTTTACTGTATTATCTATGCTAGGAGTGACACAAGCTTCCCTAGTTAACTTAATAACTTAGCTGGTGCACCTCAAGAGACTCTTACATTCAATCAAGCCTAATAGAATAATATCTAAGCAAAGAACATTCTCCTATTATGGAGATCATTACAAACATGTAAAACATAGCTAGAATTTTGCTTCATTTTCTCTTTTTCAAAAGACAACATTATTCTCTCTATGCGCAAACAGAAAATACTTTTCAAACAGCATAATAATCTCTCTATGCACAAACAGAAAATACTATTCAAACAGCATAACAATCTCTCTATGCACAAACAAAAAATACTATTCAAACATCAGAATAATCTTGTAAAAGATAGTAGAAGAATATCCCATGCTTGTAGACGCTTTTCCCAATTGAAGATAGTGCTGCCTTTACTTCTAGCTCAATCCAGATTCAAGTTTCACATAAGATAATTTCTCACAAAAATCCCTCTTTCCCACTCTCAGAAAACAGTAGTAGAACTAACATATTCCTTGGGTAGAATACGTTTCTCTCCAAACATAAACAACTCTTAGAAATGTAAACACTAATGTATACTAATGTCACTTAGAATTATGAAGATTGACTGTATCAATTGTCTCTCAGAAATATGATGAATGACTGTATATGATGTCACACAGAAAATACACATATGGCAAACAACACAGTCTGGTAATATCAAGTTGTGAATGAAATGAACTGAAAGAGTAATGTAGAATACGAATGAGTGAATTGGTGCAAAATAGGAGAGTTGGCAACTATTTATAGTGAGCCCAACCTCCCTATTTCCTACAGTCATGGCATTTGGTTTGCCACCACTGTTGTATGAAACATTCAAACCAGAAGGTGGCGCAATTTCCCTTCCCTACTTAGCATTCAACAAGGTGAGTCGGCCTTTACTTCTGCCAACACCAGGAAGACCAATTCCAAAGCACATGGAGAAATTATGCCAATCAACACCTACATAATTTGTTCTCAGATGTCGCACCAAATTCATATTATGGTGGGTGAATCATATAACAAAGAAAAGGTCATTTTTGCTTAGTGAACACAAAGCCTATTTTCCAGGCTGAATTGACAAAGCTTGTTGCGTTTGATTTGTTCTTTGTTTTAGATTCTGACTTGGTCAACATTAAAAACGCCTTAATGGTTTTTCTTCCTGCGTTTCACCTACAGGTGACGCGATTTCTCATATTGTCGTGTTAATTCCAACCTCAAATATTTGGCCATTTCAATATATTAATCAAAGTCTATTATGCGCCTTTGATTTATTTCGCTCTTCCGAAACATATCGATTCTGAATAATTTATTTCCAAAGTTTATAGACGTTGATTCAGAAATATTTTTCTTTCATAGTTTGATGATGAATATTTAATCAAAATAGGAAATAATTCGATTTCCCAAAGTTTAAATAATGAATAGTTATATATTTTATTATATATATATATATATATATAATTATAGTTTCTAGAAATTTTAAACATATATGCATATATATATACATTTAAATACTCAAGTATAAATATGTATATATCATGAGCCAGTTAGCACATATCCGATATATATATCCAATTCAGAAGGCACTAATAACAATATTATTAATAACCACATAATACAGGATGTGTGCATATATACATATATATATTTGTATATCCCTCTATGTACACGTATGTGTAGGTATACCATATCAATACATCCGTATGAGCATATCCATCAACCAACGTATGATTGTATCGATATGTATATACATATGGATACATGTATATACTATATATATGTATATATGTCCACTTCCGTCTCACTTACATCCATTTACGTTACCACCATATTGATAAGTGTGTACGTGTGGTATCTCTATACATATGCATATAAGTGTCGTTAGGTCCTCCTGACACATGTATGCATACATATAAACATACCTCCACCTACATCCAACCTATCCATATGATCGTAATATCACAAGACAGATACAAAGATAAACATCACTCACAAATGCACACAGAAGTAGACAAGACTCCTATTGCCAACATATAAGCTAAGGATGACGTAACTATAATCCATACAAATGACTCAGTTCACTCAATCTAAGGTGAAGTGTGTGTATGCTCAAATAGTTCACTTTACCGGTTACCCGACCAAGCTCCTCTCTTGAGTGATACTTCCCCTTCGCCTGGCATATACCTACATCCACTGACATAATCTCACGGCAGTCAAATGTTCATAACATTAGCAGTATACATAAACATCTCAAGTTAGAATATCATAATTCAATAACCTTATAATGCAATATTTCATCATGGATAACATCAATTGAAGCAACATTAAATGAGACAATCAATAAATGTGAAAACACTCATATTGATAACAAGGAACGACATATTTTATTCATCTTCTGAATTCTCTTTACAATCATTTTACCCTATGCAGTACTAATAAATAGTAGCGATACAATCGGGGTGTAACAATGCCACACTCATTGGCAAGGAAAATATCTTTGTGTTGTAATATTTTGGGTCAAAGCAAATGTTAGGAGATGCAATGGCATTGTCATCTTGTTTCAACTCTCAACAATGAATGTTTGCACTAACACTCAACAATGACTATTTGCACTATCTTGAAAAATGTTTATTTGGGATCATTCTACTTGGCTTCTATTATGGTCTTTTGGATTGATTGTATTTGGGTGTAATTTATGATGGCATGGACTCCATCATACTCAATCCATATAAACAAACCTAATCATACTCATGTTAGCCTTTGTAAAACTCAAAATATAATCTACACGAGCCCACCAATCATCATCTAAGATCAATGCTTTCACCTTTTGAGCTCTATCTGTCTTTTATTGCCTCTACACACTTCAAAGATTATTGATGACCATGGCAATTAAAGGCTCTTACACCTTCACAAGTCATCTCATGTTGATTGTGTGTGAAGTGAATCAAGTCACAACAACCTAAAATGGTGTAAATAAATAAATAAATATTAAAAAGTAGATATATCATATAATTCAAATTTATTATAATTTATTTTATAGCAAACTTAAAGTTAAAGCAAATAAAATAATTAAATAATTAAACATTAAAATTTCATAAACTTACCTTCAACAACTCTGACTTGGAGAAGGACCTAAGGATGGCTTATGACATATAATGATTTGTCAAAAACATTTAAATCTCTTCAACTTCGTTCTAGATTTATTTGTCACACTAGATTTGTTCTCCAATCTTCTATACCATAAAGTTGATGGAGTGGATGTCACATGGTGTCCAAAAAATATGTCCATATGTAGCCTCTACTAATAAACCTATTGTCCTACAATTTTTAGCATTGTTTATTATGACTTGGACAATGTTTTCAAGGCCCACCATCTCAATGCATTCTATGACGATCTTGGCAATGAAGTTTGCATGTTTCACTTGCCCCTCACAATTAATTGCCGACAAAAACATCGGCCCTTTAGGGTACACTACAATGACATTAATTAATGGCTTTTTATTGCAATCCTTTCATCCATTAGAAATGGACACTTTTGTTTTGAACCATGTTTCCTTGGTCGCGTACTGTGATGTCTCTATGGAAGCATTTTTGTTGGACAATAAAGTGTATGTACCTTTTCATACCTAGGACTAGTATAATTTGCATGTGTGCTAGCAATGGAAATCACCATTTCCCAACTATATGGTGACCTCACAAGTTTGAAAGGAAGCCCGTTGTCATAAATTAACAATATCTCTCACCTTAGCCTTATTTATGGGAAATAGAGGGGGTTATCATCTTCTTGGAAAGTTGGTGTGGAATGAATAAATGTGGAGCAACAATATTGAAGGGCCAATATGAGGCATGCATGATCTTTTCTTGGATAGAGGATACTTACTCACTTACAATGTCAACATCTTCTTGTTCTTTGAGATATGTCATAATTTTCTCCTTTAGCAACCCTTTTTTGTTTGGCCCTAGACAAACTCTTATTCCTTGGCCTATCATAGAGCACAAGTGAGTTTTCACTTGATTATACAAACTCCTATAATTATTCCCACATTGATTACAATGCAAACAAACTCCACCTCCAAGAAGCTACTCAATCATAGTCAATCACCTGTCACCATAGAGCTGATGCTAGGTCAGTTTTGAATTGCCTCTCTATCATTGGTCTTATTGAAGTAGAACTAGCAACCATTCTATACATATAACAAAACAAAATAACACATTATAAACCTAGGGTTATTAAGTTAAGAAAAACAACATTATAACCCTATAATATGTTTCAAAAGTTTAGAAAACATTTTAAAAATAATTTGGAAAAATGTGAAAATTTTCTCAAAAAAATGAATAGATCTCAAAATAAACTTACCTTTGATTGATAAATCTCATAGGTGTAGCTATTTCTCTCCTGTGACACTTAGCAAACATGGTAGAATCCCTTTATCAATCATTCACCTCCAAAAACATAACCAGCAAACTTCTAGAATGCCAGATGGCAGCTTGGAGGCTAAGTAGATGTTTGAGAATTGAGTCTCCTTATGCCAAAATAGATCATGTCATTTTATATTGGATTAAGAATTAAAAATGTGGTTTTTTGTTAAAAAGTGTTTTAATCTGTGTTCCACAATGTCTTGGGGATGGGAATCCAAGGGCCATTTTTTTTGGAATGGCATGGGGACAATGATATGTGAATTTTTTAAACAATATATATATGAGTTTTTCAAAATATTACATATATATATATATATATATATATATATATATATATATATATAGAGAGAGAGAGAGAGAGAGAGAGAGAGAGAGATCTCAATAATTAATAACAACAATAGTATAATAGCAATATAAATTTCAATAAAGTAGTATAACAACAAAAAAATTAATCATGAGATTCATGACAACAATATGAATTTACTATTAAAGCATTTTGTTGTTCAAATTCTAAAATTAAAGTTAAACTCAAAGTCTTGAACTTCAAAATGCAACAATACATGCCTCATCTGGCCTATCAATATCAAAAGAACTATCCATGTCATTGTCACTCTCTACTTGAAGTGGAACATCCAATGGAAGCTTGACCATTCCCGGTTGCACCTCCTCCTCAATCTACTTAACATCTTTAGGATCAACATCCCAACAAGCTACTAGAGTCTGTTGATCCTGAAGTCTCAAGGCACTATGAACTACAACTAGTTTTTCTACTTGTTTCAAGGTAAGCATGTTCCTCTTGATTGAGTAAATGAAGCCATAGGTGGGCCAATTCCTCTTTCCAGTAGAGGAACTAGCAATCTGTGAGAGTAAATGAATAGAAAGTTGTTTCAACTCCGGTGTGTCCTTCCCATGAAATTTCCACCATCCAATGAGGCTTTTTGTGCAATAGTGGACCTATTCGTCCTAGCCTTTGGTTTGAATGTAGGACCCTAAAGATCAAAAAATTGAAGCCACTGCCCTCAAAGTATAATTGTCTCCTCAGTGCTATACATTTTATGAAGGGTTCACATAAAACCTCCATTACCTCATCATCCTCAAAAGGAACCATTTGGCCAAGTCTAGGTGCATAACACTTTGGACTAAGAGCATAGGCAGCCATATGAAGAGGGGTATTCATTGTGTTACACCTCTTTGTGACAATAGGCCTGATATGTTGCTCATAGAATTGTAATTGAGGATCCTTGTCATGAATTGCTTGCTTCATTTGATCAAGCATGCTACCAAGAATCTCATAAATTTCTCCAAGGCTAGGAGAGTTTGTATATGCATACCCGATCACCCCCACAATAGGTGATATGATAGAGCAAGTATATCTACAAACATAATTTAAATATTGTAATACATTAACGATTTAAGAATAGTAGTAATAAATTCTAATAATTTAAAGAAAAAGAAAATTAGAAATTTAGAAACATATTAAGTAAAAACAACTACATGATATTGAACCACCAAGTCTCATTGTAAATGTCAATCAAATCTTATCAGATTGTATCCTAAAAGAACCTATGGAAATTCTAAGTTTGAAATTCTGTTCTAGAATTCTAAGTCAGACTTATTTCTTTTGTATCAAATGTGTTGATTGCAAAACATTTATAGATTTCGATGTCTTGAAAATAAGGGAATGAAGTCCCATTTATATGTGGGAGACACGCCTCAAGGAGAGACACGTCTCATGAGAGGACGTGTCCCTTGAGCGCGCGGGCTCCCTTAACAACCGAAACCATTCGGTGTTATCCATAGACTAAGATGAGTGTATTTAACAAACATCAATCATCTAATATGAATTCCGATTTATCCATTTGCAAATTTCGATCATCGTCATCTGAAATTCGAAAAACTTATTTGATGGTTTTATATTTTAAGAACAGTTTGGTTAAATATAAATGATGATGATGCATGAATGCAATCATTTATATCTGACCGAAGCTATCTTAAATCAACACTCCCTCTTAGCTAGGGAAGATATTCCAAATCAAATAAGTGGAGATATCACCTTCACACGTGATATCAAAGATATGATATGTTTTCTCAAGATTGTCAAGTAACATGACATTCTTCATAATCACATCTTCATTATGGTATGTGCACTGACATCAAGTCACATGATGTCTACCATAATAATTCACGGCATATCCACGGATATATATAGTTATCCACCATGATTATCTCTTAAGGATCACAATGATCTTCAAATGACATCAAGTCCCACGATATCCATCAAAGTGTCCAAGAGATACTATCATGACATGTCCACAAATATCAAGTTACATGATATCTATCATGATAGTTCAACTCATCATTGTAGAATCGTCACTTTACAATGTCACATACAAGTGTTCATTATTAGAAAGATCGTCACCTTTCAATAATGTACACAGGGGGAGCGGGCCCATAAGGTCATGGAGTCACACACATGACAAAATAGTTTACACATTAAACATCTTTAAATATATTAGTACAACTTCTAAACAATTTTGAATTTCAAACATAATATCAAATTACATTTCAATCATACCAAGCTTCTTCCTGAAGTGTTCAACCTTGATTCGGGAGAGAGGTTTGGTGAGAATGTTTGCTGTTTGATCATTTGTACTAATATACTCCAACTGGATCACATTCCTTTCTACCATGTCTCTTACCTAATGGTAGGGGATCTCAATATGCTTAGATCTATCATGGAATACTAGATTTACAGAGAGTTTGATGCAACTCTGATTATCACAATGAATGATAGTAGGATTCAAGGGCTCACCAAAGAGTCCCACAAGCAATTTCCGGAGCCATACTGCTTCTCTTGCCCCCATAGAGGCTACAATGTATTCAGCTTCTATCGAGCTTTGAGCTACTGAAGACTGTTTTCTGCAGATCCAAGAGATCATCGCCAATCCGAAACTGAAGCAACATCCTGATGTGCTTTTCCGATCGGTTACACTTCCAGCCCAATCTGAATCAGAGTATCCATGTAGATGTAGTTGATTATTTTTGTAAAGAAGACCATATCCAATAGTGCCTTGAAGATATCTCAATATATGTTTCACAGCCATAAGGTGAATTTCCTTTGGCTCACACATGAACTGGCTTAGAGCATTCACTGCATAGCAAATATCAAGTCTGGTGTTAACCAGGTACATCAATAATCCAATCATTTGTCTATATAGAGTGGTATCTGCAGACTTAGATTCTGCTACTGCTTCTTTTAGTTTGTGAAGGTTGGTTTCCATAGGTGTAGACATGGGTCTACAATCCAACATTCCAAATCTCTTCAAAATATCAATAGTATACTTCCCTTGGTTTAGTATGATCCATCTGATTTATGCCATACTTCTAAACCTAGGAAGTAGTGTAAGATGCCCAAGTCTTTCATGTCAAACTCTGAAGTTAGATCCTTCTTTCCTTGAGCAATGAGGTGATCTTCTCCTGTTATCAGCAGGTCATCAACATATAAAATAATTATTAACATATCCCCTTTGATTACCTTAAAGTAAAGATTTGGGTCTGCATCATTCTTGGAGAATCCTAGTCCCAAGAGGTAGCTGTCAATTCTTTCATACCAGGCCCTGGGTGCCTGTTTAAGTCCATAGAGTGCTTTCTTTAGTCTTCATACATGTGAGTCAGGTTTATGTATCACAAAACCTTCAGGCTGTTCTAGATAGACTTCCTCTTCAATGGTTCCATTTAGGAAGGCAGTTTTCACATCCATTTGATGGATCTTCCAGCCTTTAGCTGCTGCAATGGCTATCACTGCTCTCACAGATGTGTAATGGGCAACAGGGGCAAATGTTTCTTCATAATCAATGCCTTCCTTCTGTGAAAAACCTCTTGCCACAAAATGTGCCTTATGTTTTTCTATACTGCCATCAGCAACATGTTTGATTTTGAAGAGCCATTTAGAAGAGACAACAAATTTCTCTTTTGGTCTAGGCACTATATCCCATACATCATTCTTTAGAATGGACTGATACTCTTCCGTCATAGCGTCCTTCCATACTTGATGTCTGAAGGCTTCTGAAACATTGGTGGGTTCTGAATTTATGATGTCATTCAATAGAGCAACATAGCTTGAGAACCATTTGGGTCTTTTACTCTCCCTAAATGTTCCTTTGGGTGCTGCATGATTCTTAGCTTTTTTGATCATCTTTCTAGCCCAAAGTGGCCTCTTCTTGTTGTTGTCATTTGCATTCTCATCTGAAGTAGATTGAAGTTCATTTGGCATTTCCTCAGGATACTCCCTCTGAATCTCAGGAGTAGGTTCCACTTCTAATACCCTAGGGGAATAATTTTCTATCTCACTAGAACTTCTTGCCCTTTTGAATGCAATGTTTTCTTCAAAGATGACATCTCTGCTCTGTTGTACCCAAAACCAAAATTTTTGCTTCACTAAGGCATTTTGCTTAATTGAGTCTTAATCTTGTTAAAAGTGTTGTCAAATGGTCGTTTTTGGGGTTTTCAAATATGGAGTTGGTGTCAGTACTATGTCAGTCTGTTACCGAAGAGATTTAAGAAAAATGAAAATCTGAACGAAAAACATCAAAATTTTCTCTCTGGAGAAGGGAGCACATTCTGAAATAGGCGCCCTATCTTTTAGGGGCTCAGATCCTGTTTTAGGGTTTGTCACCTCCAGAGACATTTGTCCGGCATCAGCGTTGAGCTTCAGCTTGTCAAACGGACTGTTTTGTTCGAGTTACGGAAGATACGTGCAATGGCGAAAGCAAGAATTGGCTAACACCGAGAAAAGCGCAGCTTTCAAAATGGCTTCATCTTTTGAGGTGCCGATGTGGTTTTTTTTGAATGCCACCAGACGTTATCTCTCACATGTTCGAGCTTCAAGCGCATCCTCGGTGGTGAATCTTAATTTTGACGCTTTGAACCGAGGTTAAACGCTGGGTCAAAATCTTAGTCAAACGTCAAAGGAAAAAGCAAAAGAGCACATTTTGAGAAAGGCGCCCAAGCTTTTCGGCCTTTAATGCTTTCTTTCTCGATAATTTAAGATATTTAATGTCCCGTGGTTACGCTTTCGGGTTCGTCTCCGTCTGATCAAGATGTCATCTGCGTCAATTTTTTATATTTTTTTTGTTCCAGAAGTCAAAAAATGGCTAAGTCTGGAATGAAAAGAGCAACTTTTGAAAGGGGCGCTCTTGTTTTTCACCCCTCAGATGACGTTTTCTGGGGAAATGTACCTTTGCAGCTGTGGTACAGAACGAGCTTAGCTTCGCAGTGAACCTGAGATCCAGTCCTGAAAGTTGATAAATCAAAAGTTATGAAGGATTTTGTTTTTTCCTTCGTATGAAATGCATAAGTCAAAATTTGACTAAGTCTGAGAAAAAGCGCAGCTTTTGAAAAAGGCGCTTGGATTTTTGAGTCTTCAGATGTCAGTTTTATGACGTGCAGTCTCAAGATATCTTTTGATCAATTCTTACTCAGCTTTGCAATGCACCTGTCAGCCAGCCAATCAGAGAAGTCAGTCAACCAGTGTCAGAGGATGAATAGAGGTCCCGGCAGAGGTTTTAGCCTAAATTTTCATGAAATTTGGCTAAGTCTGGAATTCGCCCAAGAGTTCAAAGTTGGATTTTCGAAAGTGAGTTGAATGGACGCCTTAACTGGAGTTCTGACTGCAGTTAGACTGAACGATTTCTGGGTTGTCATCTTCAGTTCGTTTATTGGCATGTGGAGTGATCTTTCAGTTTGCATGTCAAGTTAACTAGTTTGCATGTTCAGTTAACTACCTTGCATGTTGAGTTAACTTGATTGCATGTTAAGTTTAACTGAAGATTATTACTGAATGTCAACTGAAGTTTGCATGCATGGCGAATTTGGTTGAAATTGAGAAGATTTTAGTGAAGATGACGCTTCATTGAGTGTCAACTGAAGTTCAAAAGGGACGAATTGAAGCATGAAACATTATTTTGTGAAGCATGAAGTATTTTTAGTGAAGTATGGCGAATTTGAAGTTGTTAACTTCACTCATGAAAAGGGTCGCTATATTTAGTTTTTGAAAAGTGAAGCATGAATTAGTGAAGATGGTGCACTTTTCAAGGGAATGGCAACTTTAGTTCTAAAAGGGTTGCTATATTTAGATTTTTTTTTATTAAAGCATGAAGTTGGCGCATTCTTGAAGGCCAACTGAACTTCCAAAAGGGTCGCTATTTTTAGCATAATTATTGCATGAATATGGCGAATTCCTTATCTCATTCTTATTGTTAATTAAAGTTATCAAAAGGGCACGCCTTAGGTCAATTTGATGAATCCAAAGCAAGGTTGAAGATGGCGAACTTGATAAAGATTGCTAACTGAAGCTAAAGTCGCATGATTGAGTTGAACTGAAGATTTGAAAGGCAAACCCTAATGCGTCCACTTATTGAGCTTGTTCGAGTTTCAGTTAACTATAATAAGGACCAATGAGAAGCCAAGCGCCATTTTTAATGCATGCTTTATTTAGTACGAATTTTCTATGGTGAAATTCTATATATTTCAAAGATGGCGTCCATTATTGCATCATCTTTTGCTCTGAAGCTTGTATTCTTTTGAGCGACCAGCAAGCTTAAGGTGATTCAGGTGTCCGTTTTCAGCGTTCTTCGAAGCTACGAGTTCAGATTGTTCAGAGGAAGTCAATTCTAGACTTTATTTCCACTTTGCATGCAGGTTTTATAAAGATTCGAAGAAGAGATTTGCAGATTTTTCAGAAGCAGACAAGCAAAACTTTCTATCTTCTGTCTTATTTCTTCTATTTCTCACCTTAGGTACTTTCTTCGCATGCCAGAGTAATTCAACACATATTCAGAATCTGATCATCTGGGTTCTCATATTTCAGCGTTTGCAACAAGACCCACTTCTTAGATTTTTTCGAGAAAATCGCCCCGTAGTCTTCATTCTGAAGCTCTGAGCCTTTTTCCGAGAATCTCTTTGCATGTGGGCTTAAATCACATTTTTTCAAGAATCCAGCTATCTGGGTTTGTTCAGAATTCAGTTGTGCACAAAACTCATGTTCCAGAATTTCTTCGAAAATTTCTTCTGTCAGAAGCTATTTTTAGCCTTGTTCAGAGTTTTTCAGAAAGTTCTTCAAGCATATTCGACTTTACAGTCAAAAGTCACCATTTTCAAAATGCAGTTCAATCTCATTGATTACAAGGTGAAATCAGTCCTTACACATAATTTCACCAAGACTTCAGATACGGACCTAAATCATGTTTATCCAGTGGTCAATCTGAGCAGTTTAGAAGGTGTTAGCAGCAATTCGATGAGGAATCTTGAGCGTTCCGGGTTGCTGGCAGCGGCATCCATTCCAGTTACTATCTTCGATCTTGAGTTCGTACTTGCTTGTATTAAGCATTATGACTCGTCTTCACGACAGATCAGATCGGTTGATGGAAGAGTGGTTTGCAGTCTCAAGCCGAAGGACATAGAGAAATGTTTTGCTATTCCTCCTCGTTCAGATAACTTTACTGTTGTTCTTGAAGCTTGTGAGAAGATATGGGATGCTGATCATCAACGTTCACAGAGAAAAGTTGCTCAGAAATGGTTGACAATTCAGAAAACTAACTTGCCTAAGAAGGTTGGTCGTGGTGAATTTAAAGGGGAAGTTGCTGTTTTGATAACCTTACTCAACCGAGTTACCGGTCAATCAGATGCTAATACTTTCCGTCCATGGATGTTCTACCTGATTACCAGAATCCTTGATGGCACAGAGCGTTTTGACTGGGCTATGTTGATTAGTGATTGCTTACATCAGCAGATTACTAACTTTCTCAAGTATCACGAGTTTCATATGATATCCTATTTGGTCTACTTGGTTGCATTTCAAGGTAGTTTCAGACTTCTTAAAACCAATGGTACTCTCGGTGTTCAGCGTATTCATGAGTATTATCCACAGCTAGAGTTTTCTCAGTCTGAGCAGGACTTTCCGAGTAGTGAATGATCACTTTTCCATGAGAACCGTAAGAGATCTTGATGATGAGATGCATATTCGTATTTCAGCCGAGGCCAAATCAGCAATGGAAACTTGGGCAGATTGGTTCATACAGTTTCCTACTTTCACATACCTTCGAGTTTATGGTTATGTTGGAGAGCCTCTGATGTTGCCAAGATATCCGTCAGACAAGATTGTCTTTATGGAGTTCCTCAGGCAAATGCAGCATGTTCACTTCTTTCTTCGTAGTCGTCATAAGACTGCGGCAAATTTTCCATTCTCATTGGGAATTTTCACATGTGATGCAGCAACAGATGCTAGGCGTATGTCTACTGAGATAGAAAGGTTCAAATTCAAGCCTTATACTGAGAGACGTTCCTATGATCCTCTCGGTCATTATGCAAATCGGTTAGAGCGAGGGATTGCACATGCGCCAGCACTTGAAGATTTCTGGGCAAATTGTGAAGATGAATTCGAGGTTCGTCGTCGTCATTATTGTAGACTTACTGTTGGACAGCTCTCTGATTACTTGTCAGAAGATGTTGATGGTTTGTCCGACGATGATGGAGAAGTTCTTAATTCTTATGTTAAGGATCAAGTTGCTAGGCAGCCACTTCGCTCACCTGATTGGTATGCTAAGGAGAATACTTCTATTGAAGAGGTTTCTAGATCAGTTATTAAGACTAGTAAGTTATTCTTGGAGAGCAAACGGACACGAAAGTCAGTTCCTGTAGCAGAGCCGCCAAAGGATTTCTCGTCATTGCCTTCTACTTCTAGAGCAAGACCCAGAGTCAAGGCTATTATCATACCTCCTGAAGGGGTTAAACTCAGTGGAAACACAGGAAAGAGAGCTACTCGTAAGAGGAAGCAGAAACAGATTGAGAATGTTCCTGAGGTTCCAGTAGACACAGTTATTCAAGCTGAGCCTCACGTTTCATTTCCTAGTTCACCTCACGTTCTGCCTATTGACATAGAATCTGAGCCTGAGACACCAATTCAAGCAGGATCGGAGACAACTGAACCACCACAGGTGGATACATCAGGGACAGTCTCTCCGCGAATTGAAAATATTGTTCAGTCTTGTTGGCTCGAAAAATATTTGGGAAGACAGAGGCATGAACCGTCATACAATCTTGATTTGTCTGAGTTTGGTGAGCCTTATCAGAAGAGATCAAACAAGAAGATAAAGAAACAAGTGCATATTGAAAAGACTCCTGAATCAGAGATCGTTATCGAAGTTGCCGTGCCTCCAGAGGGTAAAAGCTTAGACGAGGTCGAAGTGGGTGACTTTACATTTACTAAGGCAAATCTTGGCAGGACCACACGAGAGACAGATGTAACTCTTCTTAAGATTGTTACCAATAATCTTGAAGAGCGTATCACAAAGGATGGAGAAGATAAGGCTTTACTCAAAGCTGAAAATAGTCAACTTCGTCAATACATTTCTGATCTTGTTCATGGGAATCCAAATAAAGCACCTGTTCTTCCTCAGAGCACACCTGCACAACAACGAAAATTGGATCAATTAGTCAGTCATGGTAGACTTGTGGACAACTGGATTGAAAGTTTAGTTGCTGCTGGTAAAACTCTTCTTGCAGATTTGTATCAGTTGAGAAGTGAGGCACATAAACTCCGTCAGGGTATTCAGTTGCTGGATATTGCAGTTGCAGAGAGTTTGGCAAAGGATCATGTTCTTGTATCTCAGTTATCAGTTGCATGCGATGCTTTGGAGGAGGTTGAAGATCAAGATAAAGTTTTCACTTGGAGAGAGCAGCACTTTCTCAGAATAGAAATATGTGAGAAGATCTCTACTAAGTTATTTTCACTGAAGGATGACGTGGTTGGAGTACTTGCACTTGTCAGTGGCTTCGTTGTTCAGATTCCGTGTCATTATCCTCTCGAAGATGGCACGTATGTGGAGTTGGAAAAAGTTCAAACAGAATTCGAGAAGCTGATTTATGACAGCCTTGAAGGTGAACCTAGGGCGCCTAAATTAGAGAATGTTTCAATGATTGCAGCCAGTTTGAGAAAGGCGACTGAAGAATGCAAAGATGGCATGCACACGATTACCGAAAGTGGCAGAGAACTTAAGAAACAGACTGTTATTTTTAGCAGCATCAAAGTGCCAGATGACAGGGAGATCGATGAGTTCTTGGTCGAAGTGTTAGACCGAGTTGACATGGAGTGATCTGCCAGTTGGAACATGCAGTTAATTTCTAGGGTTGAGTCCTGAGCAGCAGTTAACTTGACTTCCAGTCTTCAGTTCACTTGCTGACTTAACACATGCTTATCTCATCCTCGGAATTATCAACACAGGAGTTAGGGTTAGGGTTTCCAGTTAACTGAAGGTAGTGGCCAGTTAACTTTGCTTTAAATAAGGACGTGCATGCTTGCACATTGTCCAATTAGGTTATTTGTACCAGTTAAACGATAGTAACTTGCCCGTTAACTGTATAGTTTACTTCATTAGGGTTAGGCGCATAACTTGCATGCATTGCAAGAACTGTAGTGAACTCAAGGTGATTTTAGGGTTACCTACACCTTGATGTATATAAATAAGAGCTTTTGCTCATTTGTAAATAACTTTTGCTTGAGAGAGAAATATATGCTGCGCCTACCTTGCCCTCAATATTGCTCTTTTGGTATTTGTTCATGTGTCTTCGCTATTGCAATTAATTGTTATGCCACATAGGGTTTCAAAAGATTGTAATGGTGGATTCTTTCCATAGTTTAGATAAATCTGTCTTGTGAATCTTTTATTGTTATGATCAAGCGTTATGCCACACAGGGTTTCGTAAGATTGTCATGATAAAACCGTTTTGTGAAGTATTTACTATGCTAATCAAGTGTTATGCCACATAGGGTTTCATAAGATTATCATGGTGAATCTTCTCATAGTTTAGATAAATTTGTTTTGTGAATTCTTTTGTCATTACGATCAAGTGTTATGCCACACAGGGTTTCATAAAGATCTTGATGATAAAAGTCGTTTAGTAAGTCTTTACTATTATGATCAAGTGTTATGCAACATAGGGTTTCATAAGATTGTCATGGTAAATTCTTAAATCTGTTTTGTGCCCAATAAGCTAGTTTAGATTGAGATGATAGTTGCGCCACCTTGCCTTCAAGTAGAGAATCTAAACACGTTTATCGTCAGTTAGTCATAACCTTGCTCCGTTTCCTCATGCTCTGATTTTCTTGAGGAGATTGGATAGAATAGTTTAGTTGTAGTTGATAGATCTGCAAAACCAGAGAAAACTCAGCTGCAACGTATAAGTTCTTTCAAGAAAGTCTTGTGCCTCTACAGCTGAAACAAAAAAGACAGGATTTAGTTTAGTTTATTTCCTTGCAAATACTTTGTCAAGCACAACGAGGGAGGTTCCCCTCCTAATTTGAAGAGCACTCATTGCGTAGTGTGCATAGGCTGTGCGTATCAACTCTTACTCCAGAGGTGCTAGTTCTTACGCCAACATGCTCAATTCAATTCGTTTCTGGCCGGGTATGAATACCCTGTATGCCTTGGAGGTTTCACTATATCCCATAAATACCCCTTTCTTTCCGGAAGGTTCTAGTTTGAATCTCTTCTCCTTGGGCACATGAATATAGACTGGGCAACCAAAAATCCTAAAGTGACTAATATCAGGTTTTAGGCCAATAAATGCTTCTTCAGGAGTTTTGTTATCTAGGTGAGAATGAGCACATCTATTTTGGATGTAGACAGCAGTTCTAGAGGCTTCTGTCCAGAATGAGGTTTCAATATTCTGGTCAAGCAACATTGCTTTTGCAGCTTCTACAATGGTTCTATTTTTTCTTTCAGCAACCCCATTTTGTTGAGGGTTGTAGGCTACTGTAAACTCCCTCTTAATCCTAGCATTCATGCAGAATTCCTTAAAGATTTCAGAGGTGTATTCTTTCCCATTGTCTTTCCTTAAGATTTTTATTTTCTTCCCAGAGAAGTTTTCAGTAAGAGCTTTGAACTCCTTGAACCTTTTAAGGATTTCTATTGACTCTGTACACTTAAGAAAGTAAATCCAAGTTTTCCTAGAGAAGTCATCTATAAATATGACATAGTATAGGAAGCCTACCTTGGAGGGTATAGACATGGGTCCACATAAATCAGAGTGAACCAATTCTAATACATTTTGGGTTTTGCTCAAGCTATTGTGAAAGGATCCCTTTGTATTCTTTCCTAGGGCACAACCTTTACAAGTTCCTTCATGAGTTGGTTTTAACTTAGGTAATCCTGTTACAAGTTTTTCTACGGAAGGTAGGGCACGGAAATGAAGGTGTCCTAATCTTCTATGCCAAATTTCATTTGAATCAGAAGTATCAAGGGTAAGGGCTTGCTTGACTTCAGTGCATAGTTTATAAAGATAACCTTGTCTTACACCTATGGTTAGAGCTTTCTTTATAGTTGAGTTCTTAGGCCATGCCAGAACTTTCCCATCCATAAAGGTAACCCTATATCCATTGTCTTCAAGAGCAGAGATGGATATTAGATTCCTCTTTATTCCAGGTACAAATAAAACTCCAGTGAGTTGAAGGGAGAGACCAGATTTCAATGTGATGGAGCAAGTTCCAACCCCTTTTACTAGATGTGCAGAATCATCCCCAATTGTTACTTCTTCATCAGTCTCTTCAGTCATAGTGTCTAAGTGTTCTCTAAACCCTGTGATGTGCCTCGAAGAACCACTATCAATCACCCAGTTGTTGATATTGTTAGATACTTGACTTGATAAGGCTGAATAGAATACAAATTTCTCAGAATCATGATCTGAATTTGACTTTCCTACTTTAGCAAATGATGCTTGTTGTTTTGATTTGTCAGGGCACTTGAAATATGCTAACCAAATTTTTTGAAGAATTAACACAAGATAACCAGCAATAGATGATTGGATTAGCATTAGCCCCAAATTAAAAATCTGAACTTGAATGGAAGATACTGAACTTGAACTGAAGAAACTGAACTTGAATGGAAGAACTACTCAACGTCAAGAATGTGCACTCAAGATCCCACTGAGGGCGAGGTGCTAACATATGACGGAGTCTAAGAAATTGAAATTATAAACTATTAGGCGGATAACCAGCCATGAGAAACAATTCCACGCTACCACCAAACAGTGGGGGGAAAAGATTACAAATTAAAGCAATTCATCCGCTGCGGCGGGCATCCACAATGCTGTGGGGATTCACCACTTTGAAGTGGGTATAAGAGAGTTACAAAACAGTTTGTCCACACTGGCGGTAAACCATCCAGGGGTAATTTAATGATAGAACAGAAAAGTAATTGCAGAACTAAAGATTGGTTGGATTAGTAATGCTTAATCTCAACCTTACAAGGTAAACTCTGCAAATTACAAATTACATTGATAAGGAATGAACCTTAGATATTAGCATGAACTTTTACAATGATATAACTCTCAAAAACTGAAGTAAATGATCATAAACTGGAAGTTGCAACAATCTGATATAAAAATCAGAATTCTGGAAATTCAACCAGCAAACTGTGAAATCATAAAAATGCTCATAAGTTGATCAATTTACCTCCGAATGATGTGAAATCAGTTGCAGATGTTTTCTAGAAGAGGGGCGCCCAAGATGCAAATCAGAAACCATCCAGAAAGACTCCCATTTATTTAGCACGCATCCCAATGCCCATCAAAATGGTACGGCCTCCTCAAGAAATCGATTTTGCAAGATAAAAATAAACACTTGGAATTAAATTCCAATACTTTGTGGAAAGTGGCGCCTTGAGTCAATAGATGGATTGCCAAAATACCCAGAACATATAAAAATTCACTCCAAAAGATATGAACAAAAATCAGATTCAGCTATGTAAAAACCAGGAAACCAGAACTGTGAAAAAACTCCAAAATCTTCAATCTTTGATGCTCAATCTGCTAGTCTGAAGTTGAGAAGCAGCAATGTAACCAACTAGGTGTTATATTGCAAACACGAAATTGGATGAAAAGGCTAGGAGGTAGACATCCTCGAAGCAATATGTCAATTGTCATTTCGACAGCATAACTTTAGCATAATTTTCATAGATGAAAATGCTGGAGCAAAAGCCTTCAATAAATAAGAGCTCACCAAAACTCTTCAATTGCCTGAGAAGCAGCTCAAAAGACACAAGAGACCTTTCCCATTCCCAAAGACCAATCAACTTCTCAAGTGGCGTCCCAAAAGCCTCCAAGAATTTCACTTTATTCAAATAATATAAAAGTGGCGTCCACTTTTGCTCAAGGAATAAAGTTCTTAATAAAATTAATAAAGCTCTTTATGAAGGCATACCCTTCATGGCCCCACTTTTAAAAACAACTTAAGTTATCTCCTTAGGCCAAGGGGGTGTCAACAGTGAATTAAAACATAATGCCTTTAATTAAATATTTTTTCACCAAATAAAGCTCTCTGAAGACCAAGCCAATATAATAACAACTGCTCCAACTGAGAAGGACTAAGAATGGACAACTGCAACTGCCACAACTAGCATTTACTAAAAATAGTAAATAACATGAAATGCCACAAAACTCCAAGCCAAGAAACCCTAATTTCACCTCATTCCAGTCTACGGGTTCCAGAATAGACTGATGAATCAAAGAAGAGCGTATGGCCAAAATGGGGACATTACAGTCCGCCCTTCCCAAAATTGCTTGTCCTCAAGCAATGCCACAACACTCCAAACTGATCCCACCAAACATGTAGGATCCCGGGGTCCCAAGTCCATCTCGGAAAGGTTCCATCATGCTGATGCTGCTCTACTCTGATCACACAAATGAAATCACTGCACCAGAACTGCACAAACCATCCCTGCAACCTCAAGGAGATAACATGCCTAAAATTCAAACTGAAAAACATGGAAGGAATGGAATCAAAATGTAGTAGCATCTCCTGCCCAATAAACTCTGAGGAATTAACATCTGCGATGTTAATGTCAATCACCATCCTGAGAATAAAGAAGATTACTCTAAACAACTCAAATATATTCTCATCAACATCACTGCTCAAAGCGTCAAACCATATCACATCAACAAAGGTAACTCCATCATAGCTATTTGTAAAAGAATAAACAGCCCTTTGCATGTTCATAACAGCCGCATCATCAAAACTCCTCAAGGATGTATAATGCCTCTTCTGAATAATTCTAATATATGCAAGAAAATTTATGAAAACTCCCACTAAAATCTCAAAAGTCTCAAATAGTTGAACCCAAACAAGCAAGGGTTCGCTGCCCCAAACACTAGTGCAAGAAATTGTATAGATTAAATCACTGGAAAGGAACTTAAACACTATCCAAATCTGGTCCAAATCACTATGGAGCATCATTTCCCACTTTTGAGGCCATAAACCATTACTGAAAAAAGATTGAGAAGAGGAAGAATGAATGTACCAGCTGCCTATGAAAACTGAAATGAACCTCTCAAAATCTGATTTTAAGAAAATCATCATGCAATGAACTGAACAGTTGCTGCAATACTGAAAATCAGCGTCCATAATAGAACAATTGACCAAGGCTGAAAACATCTTCTCAAGAGACTCCAAACCAACATTAAACCATCCTTTGTTCGAAATATCTCTCCAATTCACCAGTTGATGAGCAAAAAGAACCTTCAAATGATTGGCGAAGATGAGGACATCATCGGAGGATCTGAAAATTAAATTCTTATCTCTCCAAAGATTTCTCTTTCTAGTTGTAACAATCTCCATCAAGCCATATTGAGGATTCCAAACATGGATACTCGACTGAAAATGTTTTCCAATGCATCTGAAATAGTACACAACACTTCTCCAAGTACTAATCAAGGCAAAATGCAAACTCAAGAATTTAGAGTCTTCTTTGATAAACCCATGCAGCCCACTCATGAAAACATCAACATTAATGGAGCGCAAAACAAAAGTTGTTCTTAATTCCCATTCCCTCAAAGGACTAGGATGGGCCAAAACATCACTCAACTCAAGAGATAGATTGTTAAGAAAGTAAATAATTTGTTTAGGTTCAACTTTCTCCCAAACTTTATGAGTAATAAGTCTAGAATCTTTGCTTATTGCTGTTGCAATGGAGTGACCAGCAGCTACCACCAAATCAAGAATGAAAGACTCAACATTAGAGTTCAAAGAAATCTGCAAACAAGAGTAGGAACAACTGCTGCAATATTGAAAATCCACATTCATCTTGACCAAATTGCTCGAACACAAGGGTGGAAACACCCACTCTAAGAGTTCCATTACAGCAAAGAACCATTCTTTGCTCAAAATTTCTCTCCAATCCATTTGTTGATAAACAAATGGAATCATCAAGTGGCTGATAAGAAAGGAGAAAACACCATTAATTTTGAAAGTTTGATCCTTATCCCTCCAATGAACCTTCCTACCATACCCCAAAAGATTTTTCACAACAAATTTCTGAGTACCAATCAACTCCAATTGCACACCCAGAAAATTATTGACTTCTTTGGTAAACCATTGAAGTCTATCCAAGAAAGCTTCAAAAACAAGGGAGCTTGAAACAAACATCGTCTTCAAATCCTTCTCCCAAGACAAGATAGTGTGAGCATTACTCAATCCAAAGGATAAACTGTTAGGCATGTAAACAATATGTCTTACCAAAACATGTTTTAACACCTTGGTGTCAAAGATGGGGAAGTCGTCATGAATCAACACTTCCCATATGGAGACTGAATTCTCTAAACCTCTTATGCATTCACTTACAAACAAGCTTGGAGGATTATCAATCACAGAATATATCTCGTCCCTACATTCTCTGAGAAGTTTGAAATCAACTAGCTGGTCTCCTACCTCCATTACACCCAACTGAACATTTGCTAACATGCACTTTGTTGATTTAAGCTCATGGCTGCAAGCTATCCCTTCTTGAGGCAAGTTCTCTTCCCAACTCAAGAGTTCACACTCTTGATTTACCTTCCAATTACCATCATCTTCATGAATCTCTTTAAAATTAAGCAAGGTTTCATCATTATGGAGTTCATTAATGCCTTCAACTATTTGCTTGATCTCCATAATCCTTGTATCAGCTTCTTGTCCTTCAAGTGTGGCTGCAATAGGAATTTGATTTTCTCCCTTGCATAAAGAGTGATGAGCTAAGGAAAGATCAAGGTAAAGACGATCAACTTCTTTCTCCTTCTCTTGGTAGGCATCATAGGTCTCTTCTGCAAACTTAATGGCATTATCCCTATCTGACAGTAAATGCAAATAATCTATCTTTAATGATTCCAATGCTTCTTTGGTAGTTTGCAACTTGGAAAGAGTGACTCCTTTAACTCCATTTTGTCTCTCTTCAAACTGTGACTTCCAGTAGAGTTCTTCAACAAAATTGTGTGTGCTATCAAATCTTGATAATGCTTTAACAATTTTCTCTTCTGAAACCATTAAGTTATCCTTCAAAACTTGCAGCTCTTTAGGACCATGATCAAAATCAGCAAAGAAGCTTTGCTCATCAAACATCAAGTTTTCTGATTTATTTTCTTTGACTTGATTCTCAAAATCAGCTTCCTTCCTAACAGCAATATTTTCAAACAATGAATCATTATTGATTGATTCTCTTAAAGTCTTGGTAGCAACATACTCTGCTTTAGTGGCTACTACTACCTCAAAGGAATCTTTATGGAGCTTTTCCAAACAAGCTTCTTCATCAAAGACAATGTCTTCTCCAATGACTTCATAGCTTGAAATACAAAATGAATTTTGAACTTTATCAGGATCAAAGGGAAATTTATCCCACTCAAGTTCTTTAGCATACCTTGGTGCCATCTCACCAGGATTCCAAATGCAAAAGGGTTGATTGTAATGATCAACAGGAACAAGATCTTCATGCTCCTCTTGGATTGTTGACTCATTGAATGAGTCACTCCTCATTCCATTCAAACTGAAATCTTCATCGGTAACTTCCTCCAAGAGCTTAGTTTGATGATCAAGCTCAATACCGCTTTCGCCACCGTCATTATACTGGAAATAAGAGTCATCAAAGTTGGCTGCTTTGATTAATTTATCATTTTTATCTTCAACAAACCCATCATGAAAAAATGTGTTGCTGCTTTTATCATTAGCATCCACATACATACCAAAGAAATCTTCTTGGTCACTTGTCATAAGTTCTTCATATGTATTCAAAATTGATGTTGCCTCCCTGCACTCACCCTTAGCATGTGCGGACAACTGCATATCAATAGGTACTTCTTGAGAAACAGCCTTACAATCATTGAGAAACAACATTTTATTTCTGACTTCTGCATTAATGACTACCTCATTTTTCTGCTCTATCTTCCTCAAGTGTGGCTTCAATTTTCTATCACACTGAATGAACAAATCTCTGATCAACATACCAGCAGTAGAGGAATTATTTCCTTCTTGTTCATGAATGTTTAATAGATAAGTTAAGACGGATTTTGGAATGTCATCCATCTCATTGATAGTTAAAATTAAAATGTTTCTCATTGCTGCAACTACATCCTCTTCTTGTTCACTCCAAGTTGAAATGAAGAGGTAATGGATCAAATAATATATTTGATCTTGCATACCCAATTCAACCAGCAAAATACTTGTTTTGAGTTCAGAAAACATCTTCAATATAGTAGCTCTTCTGGAGTACTGATTGCTATCAATTTCATCAAGGTCTTGAAAACTTTCCACTAACATATTTAATATGGTCTTCATAGTTTCGACATCATAGGGCAATTGGGGAATTACAATTCTTATTATCTCCATGAAACAGGAAGAAATCAGTAGCTTGGTTTCTTCATCAGGATGCCCCAACCAATAGGGCTGATTCAAAAAATTCACCGTAGGAGCTAGTGCCAACTCCATTTTCTCTGAAGGTGATTGCTTCACTTGTCTCAAACATTGTTCTAACAAATGAAGAATGTTTTGTTCATCTTCTCTTGACTGAAATTTTTTACCAAGTCTCTTTCCAGCCATAAAGAGAGTCTCTGCCAACTTCATTTCTTCTTCATTAGCCATGCCTAACTGCCAACTTCTGGATACCACAAGGAGTTGAACTAAAATCTGCTCTGACTATCGGTGTAGTACCAGAGATCTCTGTCATTCATCTGATACACAACTGCAAATTTGCCACAGGATGGCAGGGTCTTCTGCTCTGATACCACTGAAATATGCTAACCAAATTTTTTGAAGAATTAACACAAGATAACCAGCAATAGATGATTGGATTAGCATTAGCCCCAAATTAAAAATCTGAACTTGAATGGAAGATACTGAACTTGAACTGAAGAAACTGAACTTGAATGGAAGAACTACTCAACGTCAAGAATGTGCACTCAAGATCCCACTGAGGGCGAGGTGCTAACATATGACGGAGTCTAAGAAATTGAAATTATAAACTATTAGGCGGATAACCAGCCATGAGAAACAATTCCACGCTACCACCAAACAGTGGGGGGAAAAGATTACAAAGTAAAGCAATTCATCCGCTGCGGCGGGCATCCACAATGCTGTGGGGATTCACCACTTTGAAGTGGGTATAAGAGAGTTACAAACAGTTTGTCCACACTGGCGGTAAACCATCCAGGGGTAATTTAATGATAGAACAGAAAAGTAATTGCAGAACTAAAGATTGGTTGGATTAGTAATGCTTAATCTCAACCTTACAAGGTAAACTCTGCAAATTACAAATTACATTGATAAGGAATGAACCTTAGATATTAGCATGAACTTTTACAATGATATAACTCTCAAAAAACTGAAGTAAATGATCATAAACTGGAAGTTGCAACAATCTGATATAAAAATCAGAATTCTGGAAATTCAACCAGCAAACTGTGAAATCATAAAAATGCTCATAAGTTGATCAATTTACCTCCGAATGATGTGAAATCAGTTGCAGATGTTTTCTAGAAGAGGGGCGCCCAAGATGCAAATCAGAAACCATCCAGAAAGATTCCCATTTATTTAGCACGCATCCCAATGCCCATCAAATGCACGCCTCCCAAGAATCGATTTTGCAAGATAAAATAAACACTGGAATTAAATTCCAATACTTTTGTGGCGCCTTGAGTCAATAGATGGATTGCCAAAATACCCAGAACATATAAAAATTCACTCCAAAAGATATGAACAAAAATCAGATTCAGCTATGTAAAAACCAGGAAACCAGAACTGTGAAAAAACTCCAAAATCTTCAATCTTTGATGCTCAATCTGCTAGTCTGAAGTTGAGAAGCAGCAATGTAACCAACTAGGTGTTATATTGCAAACACGAAATTGGATGAAAAGGCTAGGAGGTAGACATCCTCGAAGCAATATGTCAATTGTCATTTCGACAGCATAACTTTAGCATAATTTTCATAGATGAAATGCTAGAGCAAAAGCCTTCAATAAATAAGAGCTCACCAAAACTCTTCAATTGCCTGAGAAGCAGCTCAAAAGACACAAGAGACCTTTCCCATTCCCAAAGACCAATCAACTTCTCAAGTGGCGTCCCAAAAGCCTCCAAGAATTTCACTTTATTCAAATAATATAAAGTGGCGTCCACTTTTGCTCAAGGAATAAAGTTCTTAATAAAATTAATAAAGCTCTTTATGAAGGCATACCCTTCATGGCCCCACTTTTAAAAACAACTTAAGTTATCTCCTTAGGCCAAGGGGGTGTCAACAGTGAATTAAAACATAATGCCTTTAATTAAATATTTTTTCACCAAATAAAGCTCTCTGAAGACCAAGCCAATATAATAACAACTGCTCCAACTGAGGACTAAGAATGGACAACTGCAACTGCCACAACTAGCATTTACTAAAAATAGTAAATAACATGAAATGCCACAAAACTCCAAGCCAAGAAACCCTAATTTCACCTCATTCCAGTCTACGGGTTCCAGAATAGACTGATGAATCAAAGAAGAGCGTATGGCCAAAATGGGGACATTACAGCACTTCATTGCATAGTGCCCATATTGATCACATCTAAAACATTGTACTTGAGAGATGTCTTTCCTCTTCTTGAATGATCCTTTTCCATGGGAATTTCTCTTTCTCTTAAATGATCCTTTCCCGTAAGAGTTTTTCTTACCCCTTTTATTAGATGATGTGTTGAGCACTTGAATGTCCTCATTTATGGATTTTTGTTTGTTTTCTTTTATTGAGAGTCTTGTTTCCTCTTGAAGGTAGTCTGTTCTTAGCCTATCAAACTTGGGGAGTTTAGATCTCGCACTTATTCCATGAACAAATGACTCCCATGAGTTTAGTAGGCCTCCTAGTGCAATTAGTGTTAACTCTTTGCAATCAATTTGATATCCAATTGTAGATAATTGATCCCTTAGTTCAATGATCCTCATGAAGTATGCATTAATAGTTTCTCCTTTGTTTATTTGGACATTGTTGATTTGCCACTTTAATGCAAGAGTCCTACTGGTGTTGTTTATCTCATAGGTGCTCTCAAGGGATTTGAACATTAGATATGCAGTTTCATGTTTTGCTAGAATAGGTACTATGTGGTCCCTAACTGCATCTACTAAGATTTTCATGGCTTTTTCATTATTCTCAATCCATTGAGTTTTCTCAGGATCATCCTCTAGTTCCCTCTTGATTTCTCTCACAAATGAGTAACTTATTTTCTTTGAGAATCATCATGATTCTGAATTTCCATGAGGTGAAGTTGTTTGCTCCCTCAAGACGATCTTCAAATCTGATCACACTTGACATTATGAAGAATGTGATGTGAATTCTATTTTTCAAAAATACAAATTTTTTCTAAGTAATCTGATATCTAGATTTGATTTGGATTCACTTAACTTGGGTCTGATACCATGTAAATGTCAATCAAATCTTATCAGATTATATCCTAAAAGAACCTATGGAAATTCTAAGTTTGAAATTCTGTTCTAGAATTCTAAGTCAGATTTATTTCTTTTGTATCAATGTGCTGATTGCAGAACATTTATAGATTTCGATGTCTTGCAAATAAGGGAACGAAGTCCCATTTATATGTGGGAGACACGCCTCAAGGAGAGACGCGTCTCATGAGAGGATGTGTCTCCACAAAGTGGAGACACGTTCGCTCATGGGACATGTCCCTTGAGCGCGCAGGCTCCCTTAACAACCGAAACCATTCGGTGTTATTCATAGACTAAGATGAGTGTATTTAACAAACATCAATCATCTAATATGAATTCCGATTTTATCCATTTGCAAATTTCGATCATCATCATCTGAAATTCGAATAACTTATTTGATGGTTTTATATTTTAAGAACAGTTTGGTTAAATATAAATGATGATGATGCATGAATGCAATCATTTATATCTGACCGAAGCTATCTTAAATCAACACTCATTAAGCACCTTGTCTCTCACCTTCTTTCCTTCTTTTGCATTTGATGGAGCCCACTTTTTCCACTCGTAACAAACCACCATGGATTGTAGAGCATGCTGCACCTCCAACATCCTCTCCAATAAAATAAAATAGCTTGCATATCTAGTCTCAACTGGTTTGAGGAATTCATTCTTTGAATAGGATTGGAACAATGCAAGTGAAGTTTGATGGTTGCATACAAACATTTGTATTTCTCTAGATTCGGCCACTACTATGTCCACCCATTCGATTTTGCCAATGTATTACAAAACATTATACAAAGAATGTACACATGGAGTCCAAAAAATATGTTTGTGAGCACTCTCAATCATCAACCCAACCAACTTACAAACACGAGTTGAATCTATGACAACTTGCACAACATTAGATGACCCAACCTCCTCTATGGCCTCCTTCAAAAGGGCAAACTGGTAATTAGCCTCCTTAAATTTGCTAGAGCAATCAATGGCTCTAAGAAAGTATGAACCAAAAAGACATGTAATAATAATATTAATGAGTGGCCAATATCGAATATCAGTCTACCCATCCATCACAATGGAACAACCAGTCCTAATCCATGTTTGTCTCATCTCCTCCATGATTATGTTCACTTTTGAATATTATTTGTCAAGGAGGGAGCTATGCAATCTATGCTCTCCAAGAGGAGCATAAGAGGATCCAACTGCTATTGCATCTTCAAACATGTTTTTGAAATAAGGAGACCTTGCCAAATGAAAAAGGATGGCATGGGCATAAAAGAACTTTGCCACTAAACCATTGGCTTTCTCACACTTTTACAAATTCATCATCCCCATCATTGTATTTTTTCACCTATGGTTGTAGCAGAAGAACCCTTCCTCTTCCCCCTATCACAATGCTCTCCAACTAATAGACTAGAATGTTCATTGATAGATTGCACTGTTCTAGATGAATGCTTCCTACTCTTAGTACTAGTAGCTACATGTTTTTCCTCACTCTCCCCTACCAACTTTAGCATTTTAACATGTTCGTCCACTTTTATACTTCCACAAACTCTAACCCCATGGCCAAGCTCACTCAATCTATGATGTTCAACCCTGGTATAACTCCCAAGATAATCAGTACTGCAAACATGACACAACCAATGCCTGCTGCCCCCTGAATATTTAGCCTTATTAGTGGTCAAATTGGTGGCAAATTGAAGCAAGGGTTTTTTGGGTTGAAAGGGCCTTTTGCATAATTTTGAGGTTTGGATGAAGGGCATGCGAAACGGTCTTTTGGAGCTGCACTTCGAAATAACTTGTAGTTGTGGTTTGATTTTCAGAATCCACTCTGTTTACTTCAACATCTTCTTCACTGCTCACCTCACTCACATTTTCCTTGCTGCTGCTCATTTTGAATTTTGTTTTTTTTTTTTTTGTACTTTGAGCAATGAGCAAACTAAAATATTTTTTTAAAAAACTAATTACAACTCTGAGGAAAACAAACATTGAAGCAAAAATAAAAATAAAAAATAAAAACCTTACCTACAAGCTGTTGAACAAGAGTTTCACTGTTTCTTTTCAAGAAAAAAACCAAAAATCTCCAACTTTGTAATGTCCCCAATTTAGCCCTACACTCTTCGTTTGGATTTAGCCTATTTCCGAAAACTCGTAGGCTAAAGATGAAATGAAAATTAGGGTTTCCACTTTCAGAGGAGGTTTTGAGGTCTTGCATGCGAGAGTTTCTAACGCATGTCTGGTGAAGCTTTCTGGGTTTTTCGAGAGCTTCGCAATGAGGTAACATGCATGACAAGATATTGACTTGCGTTCTCGGCTGCTTTTTGGAGGCTTGCATGTTGGAGTTTTCCAATTTGGCTTCTGGATTCCTTCTGGGTTTTCAGAGAGCTTCGCAATGGTGTGACATGCAACTGAATCAGATGACTTTTCCGGACTTACTATTTTTAGTAAGTTGCGATGGCTACTCAAAATGTGGAGAAAATGAGTTTGGAACAACTTACTATTTTTAGCAGTATGCTATTTTTAGTAAGTACTATTTCTGGCAGTGCTATTTTTAGCAGCAATTCAGTAGTTTAGTGCAATGGCTATTTTTGGCCGGTCAGCTTGAGCAGTGGTCTCTAGCATTTGAGGTGATTATTTTGGCAAGTTTGATATTTGATGAAAAAATAATGTTTTAAGTGAAAAATATTTGGCTAAGGCATGGAGGACGATTTGGAGAGATAAGTGATTTTTATAATGTTTATTAATTAAACATTTTGGAGGCCTTATTTGATGAATTAATATTTAAGTGAAATATGTGCTAAGGCAAAAGGGGACGCCTAGCTTGGAGACAATTGAGTTTAATTAAATATTTCACTTAAATCTTTTAGTGAAATATTTGCAAGTTATATATTTGCATTTTATTAAATTATATTTCCACATATGGGTTGGAAATGAAATGCAAATGAAATTTGGAGAAAAGGTGAAAAGTGAATTTCATTTAGGCACCCTAATTGGAGGGAAAAGAAGATTTGAATTTGGAGACAGAAAAGTTATAAATAAGAGACTTGGCCTTCAATTGGATTATCTATTGTTGTTTACCATATTGTTATGCTGCTAAAATGCTTTCAGAGCTTACGTCGAGGAATGCATACCTCCTAGTTCCTTCTCTTGGTTTCGTGCTTGAAAGATAGCACCTAGCTAAGTTTTCAGAGACTGCTTCTCATCTAGACTAGCAGACAGAGCATCAAAGTTGGTGATTTTAGAGATTTGTCAGTTTTGCATTTGCTGGTTAGGGTTTTGCTGAAGTAGAAATCTGCTCATAAATCCATGCACAATTTTTTGGTGGTTCTGGGTATTGGCCCTATGCTTTAGTCTATCTTGGGCGCCCCTCCTTGCAAGTTTTTAGATTTTTTGGAGGTGTCTCAGATTTTATCTTGCTAGTAGAACATTTTTGGAGGTTGTACGTTCTTTGAGGTTGCATTGGAAAGCGTGCATAAATAAATCACTACTGTTTGGAGGAGTTTCTTGGCTTGGTCTTGGTCGCTCCACTCCTAGCTCTCATTTGCATTCAGTTCCACATCATTTGGAGGTGTTTTGACGAAGTTATGAGCATTTTGGTGATTCTAGGGCTTGCTGGTATGAATTTTCTGATTGGTGCAATTTTATATCAGACCTGATATTTTACTCCCTTTTGCTATATTTCATATGTTGGATAGCTTGTGCTTGTTTGGAGTTCATTTCCTAACATTTTGGAGATCATTGGTTATCTATATCTCATTGTATTTGCAGATTGTTCATAATATTGTAACGCTAAATTAGTAGTACTAATCAGCTCTTTTACTTTCTGCACTTTACATTTTGTATCCCCACTTTAGTGGAAGAGGATGGCTTTTCCGCCTAGTTTACTTTCAGTTTAATCACTTTCATTCCCACGGTTGTGGATGCGACTGGCCCTTGCTCAGTCTACATTGTATTTGCTTTCTGTTTCTTCGCCATATGATAGCGCCTTTCCCACTTTGGGTTAGGAATGCACATGCTTGGCGTTGAGATTATTTTACTTGCATAGCATCTTTGTTAATAGAGTCTTCGCCATATGGTAGTGCCTTTCCCACCTTGGGTTAGGAGTGCACATGCTTGGCGTTGAGTTACTTTCCAGTACTGCATTCTTTACTAGTGATACTCCGCCATATGGTAGCTTCTTACCCAGCTTGGGTCGGAAAGCACATTCTTGGCGTTGAGGCTCTTTCCTTCAGTTGCTGGTTTGATTTGAGCTAACCCTAATGGGTACTTTGGTGCTGTTGTGATCATCTTCGAAGTTTGAAAAAATTTGGGTCAGAATTGGTTCGATTCTTTACAAACTTCAAGGTGTCAAACAGTGGTAGGCTAGTAGTAGTAGTTGATTCACACTTAAAAGAATGTAGGGTTTGAGAGAAATGAGACTCAGCAGTCTCCAGTTGCAGCCGCGGACACTCTTCACTCTACCGTCCAAGCGTAGCATGAAAACAAAAATGTTTTTGATTCTTTTCATTTCAGGTTGTAAAAAGGGCTGTCACCTGCTTGATTCTTAAATTCTACACACTTTGTGCAAAAACTACAAAATAAGATTTGGATCTCCAAGAATTATGTCTAAGTTGATGCCAACTGCAAGAGCCATGCCTCCACCTCAATCAAAAAGGGTTCATGTAATGTCCCCATTTTGCGAGCATCAGAGTTTGGTGGATTTAGCCTATTCCTGACCCTTGTAGGCTAATATGTCTGGATAGAGGGTCCCGTGTGGCAGTTACTCGATGATTAGAGACATTACTCTTCAGCTGGATTCAGGTTTTGGCCTTTAAACAAGTTATTTGACTCAAATTGGCACACTTACTATTTATAGTAAGTTACTATTTTGGGAGAGTCAGGGTTCCTATTAATAGAAAAACACCTAAGCAAAGCATATTGGCAGTGTCGACCTTGATTGGGCCTTTGCAGCTGTTTCTAGACTCAGTTTCACATACTTACTATTTATAGTAAGGCACTGTTTAGGGTTTCTATTTTTAGACGGGCATCCAATCACATGGAGAACAGGGAGAGTCGACTCCTGGCTCAGACGGCTTAGCAATCAGACAAGTACATCAAGAGAATGAGGATCTGGATATTTATGATCCTGGATCGACGGATCCTATTGTTTGATTTCCGAGTCGACTTCGAGATCCATCTGATGATCACGGATATTTGGCTTCCTTCTTTGATCATAGGAAACGAAAACTTCCTATTGATAGCATAACTGAGGGAGTGAAAGATCTTTTGAAGGGTTGCAAATTGAGGAGAGGATAATTCAGTCCTTTCACTTGTGCTCAAAATTGTGGCCAAGGGCCAATTTTGCCATTTGATTGGGAGATTCAATTGAGACAATATTTGGAGGGTTTGTGCTTCATCAATTTGTTGTGCAATCAGATTTGAAGGGACAGTCATTCTCAGTCACTCATACCAGCTAGGAGATGCCACGATTTTGCTCATCACACTCCTATTTGACATCAATTCTTCCTAATGCTTGCAGCGCTTGACATAAGGCAGGTGTAAGATGATTTTAGATGATATTTAGAGGCGGATTAAGGAGACAATAATTATTTACAGAGGTCTGTTCCCAGCAGCAGGGGCTGCTACTCGGTCAATGTTGCATCCCGATTGTATAGCTACTAGGCTATTAGAGTTGAATAAGGATTATGTGTTTGTAAAGACAATTTTATGAATAAATAAAGATGTGAATCACCTTGTTGTCCATATAAGTTTCATACATTAATGATTGTCTCATTCTTATGTTGTTTATTTGATGTTAATCATGGTGAAAAATGTGCAAAATGAGATTAATATGTGATGTTTTTATATCTTGTGAAATTTATATGTATTGCTAATTTTGTGAGCAATTGACTGCCGTGAGTTTATAATTGTGAATGCAGGAATGAGGACCAATCCTCTAGGCAGAGGGGAAATATCACTTGGGAGAGGGATATTGGTCGTTTAACCGGTAAAGTTAATCAGTTGAGCATGCACACACATTGTGAACAGTACATAGGAACCAGGTCAGAAAAGTTAGTCTTGATAAGTCGTCCATAGGCTTAGGAGTTTGATTTACTTCCTTATGCTTTATGTGATGTGATTGTTAAAATGTCAGTCTGACTAAACTATGACTCCCTGTGTATGAATGAAGTAGTTGATATATGATAAAGGTCGAGTGGGTACGTATACACATGTATACATTGTGTACACGTATCTAAATGTATAGACATATCAATACGTACGTATGTGAAGCAGATGGATATGCTTGTACGCATGTGTCGACATGTATATACGCATACATACCTATACACAAGAAGTATATATGGACATGTTTATATGTACACATTCCGCCTAAGTATCTTTGAAATAGATAATATTCAAAGAATGTTGTCTAGGAGATTTATGTCTATCTTTATGTGTAAATATATATATTAATAAAGTGATTATTAATATATACATCAATACATAAGGAATATGTAAATAATTATATATTTATATATTTTATAAAATATGTGTTAATATTAAAATTAATATATTCTTATATATAAATACGTTTATATATAAAGATATATTAATATTTAATAGAATACATATATATATAAAATATACAAATTTAAATAATTAAAATTTAAATAAAGGAAAATAATTTCAAATGTTTAATAGAATAAGCATTATTCTTTGAAGGATATAATCGCAATACATATATTGAGGAAGTAAAAATTTGAAAATGTAGCCACATGAAATATTTAACTCATTAAAATACATTTCAAACGAAGCGAACTTCACAAAGGAAATATTTGAAAAGTTTAAACTTTGGAAAAATTGAATGGAAAACCAATATGGACATTCCCGTGAAAATGCGGAAGCTCTTGCGCAGCAGAAAATGCAGGGAGAAGTATTCAAAGTTGAGAATAGGGAAATGGCGATGGGATTCAGTGCTGTAACAAGCAGAATGTTGACCTAAAAATGCAGCAATAAAACCATTTCGAATTCATACGACTGACAATCAAGCGTGTACCTGTAGGTGGCGTTTTTGATTGTTGAGTTGAAAAATTCTTCAACTGTTGGCTCCATGAGGTCGAATCATCCTTGAAAATCATGACTAAGGGTTTAATAAGATGCCAAGTGACGTTTTGACCAGGTAAACATGTCAGTCTGTCATTTTACATGCCCAGAAATGAGGATTCTGTTGTTACTTCGGCTTATAAATACTTCTCTATTCTCCATTCGAATGGCACCCATTGTTTTCTCAACTTTGGCATTTTTAGAGAGTTCCTATATTGCAATTGTGAGCTTCTGCTATGAGTTAGAGTTACTGTTTTGCATCATAGTGATTTAGTGAAGGAATTAGAGTTTTCTTCATCTGTAATTCTTAGACTGTGAAGTATTAGTTAGCAATTTTC
>VDFB02281492.1:47365405-47648363 GCA_007258455.2 Sequoia sempervirens | reverse complement strand
ATCTCTCCAAAGATTTCTCTTTCTAGTTGTAACAATCTCCATCAAGCCATATTGAGGATTCCAAACATGGATACTCGACTGAAAATGTTTTCCAATGCATCTGAAATAGTACACAACACTTCTCCAAGTACTAATCAAGGCAAAATGCAAACTCAAGAATTTAGAGTCTTCTTTGATAAACCCATGTAGCCCACTCATGAAAACATCAACATTAATGGAGTGCAAAACAAAAGTTGTCCTCAATTCCCATTCCCTCAAAGGACTAGGATGGGCCAAAACATCACTCAACTCAAGAGATAGATTGTTAAGAAAGTAAATAATTTGTTTAGGTTCAACTTTCTCCCAAACTTCATGAGTAATAAGTCTAGAATCTTCGCTTGTTGCTGTTGCAATGGAGTGACCAGCAACTACCACCAAATCAAGAATGAAAGACTCAACATTAGAGTTCAAAGAAATCTGCAAACAAGAGTAGGAACAACTGCTGCAATATTGAAAATCCACATTCATCTTGACCAAATTGCTCGAACACAAGGGTGGAAACACCCACTCGAAGAGTTCCATTACAGCAAAGAACCATTCTTTGCTCAAAATTTCTCTCCAATCCATTTGTTGATAAACAAATGGAATCATCAAGTGGCTGATAAGAAAGGAGAAAACACCATTAATTTTGAAAGTTTGATCCTTATCCCTCCAATGAACCTTCCTACCATACCCCAAAAGATTTTTCACAACAAATTTCTGAGTACCAATCAACTCCAACTGCACACCCAGAAAATTATTGACTTCTTTGGTAAACCATTGAAGTCTATCCAAGAAAGCTTCAAAAACAAGGGAGCTTGAAACAAACATCGTCTTCAAATCCTTCTCCCAAGACAAGATAGTGTGAGCATTACTCAATCCAAAGGATAAACTGTTAGGCATGTAAACAATATGTCTTACCAAAACATGTTTTAACACCTTGGTGTCAAAGATGGGGAAGTCGTCATGAATCAACACTTCCCATATGGAGATTGAATTCTCTAAACCTCTTATGCATTCACTTACAAACAAGCTTGGAGGATTATCAATCACAGAATATATCTCGTCCCTACATTCTCTGAGAAGTTTGAAATCAACTAGCTGGTCTCCTACCTCCATTGCACCCAACTGAACATTTGCTAACATGCACTTTGTTGATTTAAGCTCATGGCTGCAAGCTATCCCTTCTTGAGGCAAGTTCTCTTCCCAACTCAACAGTTCACACTCTTGATTTACCTTCCAATTACCATCATCTTCATGAATCTCCTTAAAATTAAGCAAGGTTTCATCATTATGGAGTTCATTAATGCCTTCAACTATTTGCTTGATCTCCATAATCCTTGTATCAGCTTCTTGTCCTTCAAGTGTGGCTGCAATAAGAATTTGATTTTCTCCCTTGCATAAAGAGTGATGAGCTAAGGAAAGATCAAGGTAAAGACGATCAACTTCTTTCTCCTTCTCTTGGTAGGCATCATAGGTCTCTTCTGCAAACTTAATGGCATTATCCCTATCTGACAGTAAATGCAAATAATCTATCTTTAATGATTCCAATGCTTCTTTGGTAGTTTGCAACTTGGAAAGAGTGACTCCTTTAACTCCATTTTGTCTCTCTTCAAACTGTGACTTCCAGTAGAGTTCTTCAACAAAATTGTGTGTGCTATCAAATCTTGATAATGCTTTAACAATTTTCTCTTCTGAAACCATTAAGTTATCCTTCAAAACTTGCAGCTCTTTAGGACCATGATCAAAATCAGCAAAGAAGCTTTGCTCATCAAACATCAACTTTTCTGATTTATTTTCTTTGACTTGATTCTCAAAATCAGCTTCCTTCCTAACAGCAATATTTTCAAACAATGAATCATTATTGATTGATTCTCTTAAAGTCTTGGTAGCAACATACTCTGCTTTAGTGGCTACTACTACCTCAAAGGAATCTTTATGGAGCTTTGCCAAACAAGCTTCTTCATCAAAGACAATGTCTTCTCCAATGACTTCATAGCTTGAAATACAAAATGAATTTTGAACTTTATCAGGATCAAAGGGAAATTTATCCCACTCAAGTTCTTTAGCATACCTTGGTGCCATCTCACCAGGATCCCAAATGCAAAAGGGTTGATTGTAATGATCAACAGGAACAAGATCTTCATGCTCCTCTTGGATTGTTGACTCATTGAATGAGTCACTCCTCATTCCATTCAAACTGAAATCTTCATCGGTAACTTCCTCCAAGAGCTTAGTTTGATGATCAAGCTCAATACCGCCTTCGCCACCGTCATTATACTGGAAATAAGAGTCATCAAAGTTGGCTGCTTTGATTAATTTATCATTTTTATCTTCAACAAACCCATCATGAAAAAATGTGTTGCTGCTTTTATCATTAGCATCCACATACATACCAAAGAAATCTTCTTGGTCACTTGTCATAAGTTCTTCATATGTATTCAAAATTGATGTTGCCTCCCTGCACTCACCCTTAGCATGTGCGGACAACTGCATATCAATAGGTACTTCTTGAGAAACAGCCTTACAATCATTGAGAAACAACGTTTTATTTCTGACTTCTGCATTAATGACTACCTCATTTTTCTGCTCTATCTTCCTCAAGTGTGGCTTCAATTTTCTATCACACCGAATGAACAAATCTCTGATCAACATACCAGCAGTAGAGGAATTATTTCTCTTGTTCATGAATGTTTAATAGATAAGTTAAGACGGATTTTGGAATGTCATCCATCTCATTGATAGTTAAAATTAAAATGTTTCTCATTGCTGCAACTACATCCTCTTCTTGTTCACTCCAAGTTGAAATGAAGAGGTAATGGATCAAATAATATATTTGATCTTGCATACCCAATTCAACCAGCAAAATACTTGTTTTGAGTTCAGAAAACATCTTCAATATAGTAGCTCTTCTGGAGTACTGATTGCTATCAATTTCATCAAGGTCTTGAAAACTTTCCACTAACATATTTAATATGGTCTTCATAGTTTCGACATCATAGGGCAATTGGGGAATTACAATTCTTATTATCTCCATGAAACAGGAAGAAATCAATAGCTTGGTTTCTTCATCAGGATGCCCCAACCAATAGGGCTGATTCAAAAAATTCACTGTAGGAGCTAGTGCCAACTCCATTTTCTCTGAAGGTGATTGCTTCACTTGTCTCAAACATTGTTCTAACAAATGAAGAATGTTTTGTTCATCTTCTCTTGACTGAAATTTTTTACCAAGTCTCTTTCCAGCCATAAAGAGAGTCTCTGCCAACTTCATTTCTTCTTCATTAGCCATGCCTAACTGCCAACTTCTGGATACCACAAGGAGCTGAACTAAAATCTGCTCTGACTATCGGTGTAGTACCGGAGATCTCTGTCACTCATCTGATACACAACTGCAAATTTGCCACAGGATGGCAGGGTCTTCTGCTCTGATACCACTGAAATATGCTAACCAAATTTTTGAAGAATTAACACAAGATAACCAGCAATAGATGATTGGATTAGCGTTAGCCCCAAATTAAAAATCTGAACTTGAATGGAAGATACTAAACTTGAACTGAAGAAACTGAACTTGAATGGAAGAACTACTCAACGTCAAGAATGTGCACTCAAGATCCCACTGAGGGCGAGGTGCTAACATATGACGGAGTCTAAGAAATTGAAATTATAAACTATTAGGCGGATAACCAGCCATGAGAAACAATTCCACGCTACCACCAAACAGTGGGGGGAAAAGATTACAAATTAAAGCAATTCATCCGCTGCGGCGGGCATCCACAATGCTGTGGGGATTCACCACTTTGAAGTGGGTATAAGAGAGTTACAAAACAGTTTGTCCACACTGGCGGTAAACCATCCAAGGGTAATTTAATGATAGAACAGAAAAGTAATTGCAGAACTAAAGATTGGTTGGATTAGTAATGCTTAATCTCAACCTTACAAGGTAAACTCTGCAAATTACAAATTACATTGATAAGGAATGAACCTTAGATATTAGCATGAACTTTTACAATGATATAACTCTCAAAAACTGAAGTAAATGATCATAAACTGGAAGTTGCAACAATCTGATATAAAAATCAGAATTCTGGAAATTCAACCAGCAAACTGTGAAATCATAAAAATGCTCATAAGTTGATCAATTTACCTCCGAATGATGTGAAATCAGTTGCAGATGTTTTCTAGAAGAGGGGCGCCCAAGATGCAAATCAGAAACCATCCAGAAAGACTCCCATTTATTTAGCACGCATCCCAATGCCCATCAAAATGGTACGGCCTCCTCAAGAAATCGATTTTGCAAGATAAAAATAAACACTTGGAATTAAATTCCAATACTTTGTGGAAAGTGGCGCCTTGAGTCAATAGATGGATTGCCAAAATACCCAGAACATATAAAAATTCACTCCAAAAGATATGAACAAAAATCAGATTCAGCTATGTAAAAACCAGGAAACCAGAACTGTGAAAAAACTCCAAAATCTTCAATCTTTGATGCTCAATCTGCTAGTCTGAAGTTGAGAAGCAGCAATGTAACCAACTAGGTGTTATATTGCAAACACGAAATTGGATGAAAAGGCTAGGAGGTAGACATCCTCGAAGCAATATGTCAATTGTCATTTCGACAGCATAACTTTAGCATAATTTTCATAGATGAAATGCTGGAGCAAAAGCCTTCAATAAATAAGAGCTCACCAAAACTCTTCAATTGCCTGAGAAGCAGCTCAAAAGACACAAGAGACCTTTCCCATTCCCAAAGACCAATCAACTTCTCAAGTGGCGTCCCAAAAGCCTCCAAGAATTTCACTTTATTCAAATAATATAAAAGTGGCGTCCACTTTTGCTCAAGGAATAAAGTTCTTAATAAAATTAATAAAGCTCTTTATGAAGGCATACCCTTCATGGCCCCACTTTTAAAAACAGCTTATCTCCTTAGGCCAAGGGGGTGTCAACAGTGAATTAAAACATAATGCCTTTAATTAAATATTTTTCACCAAATAAAGCTCTCTGAAGACCAAGCCAATATAATAACAACTGCTCCAACTGAGAAGGACTAAGAATGGACAACTGCAACTGCCACAACTAGCATTTACTAAAAATAGTAAATAACATGAAATGCCACAAAACTCCAAGCCAAGAAACCCTAATTTCACCTCATTCCAGTCTACGGGTTCCAGAATAGACTGATGAATCAAAGAAGAGCGTATGGCCAAAATGGGGACATTACAGCACTTCATTGCATAGTGCCCATATTGATCACATCTAAAACATTGTACTTGAGAGATGTCTTTCCTCTTCTTGAATGATCCTTTTCCATGGGAATTTCTCTTTCTCTTAAATGATCCTTTCCCGTAAGAGTTTTTCTTACCCCTTTTATTAGATGATGTGTTGAGCACTTGAATGTCCTCATTTATGGATTTTTGTTTGTTTTCTTTTATTGAGAGTCTTGTTTCCTCTTGAAGGTAGTCTGTTCTTAGCCTATCAAACTTGGGGAGTTTAGATCTCGCACTTATTCCATGAACAAATGACTCCCATGAGTTTAGTAGGCCTCCTAGTGCAATTAGTGTTAACTCTTTGCAATCAATTTGATATCCAATTGTAGATAATTGATCCCTTAGTTCAATGATCCTCATGAAGTATGCATTAATAGTTTCTCCTTTGTTTATTTGGACATTGTTGATTTGCCTCTTTAATGCAAGAGTCCTACAGGTGTTGTTTATCTCATAGGTGCTCTCAAGGGATTTGAACATTAGATATGCAGTTTCATGTTTTGCTAGAATAGGTACTATGTGGTCCCTAACTGCATCTACTAAGATTTTCATGGCTTTTTCATTATTCTCAATCCATTGAGTTTTCTCAGGATCATCCTCTAGTTCCCTCTTGATTTCTCTCACAAATGAGTAACTTATTTTCTTTGAGAATCATCATGATTCTGAATTTCCATGAGGTGAAGTTGTTTGCTCCCTCAAGACGATCTTCAAATCTGATCACACTTGACATTATGAAGAATGTGATGTGAATTCTATTTTTCAAAAATACAAATTTTTTCTAAGTAATCTGATATCTAGATTTGATTTGGATTCACTTAACTTGGGTCTGATACCATGTAAATGTCAATCAAATCTTATCAGATTATATCCTAAAAGAACCTATGGAAATTCTAAGTTTGAAATTCTGTTCTAGAATTCTAAGTCAGATTTATTTCTTTTGTATCAATGTGCTGATTGCAGAACATTTATAGATTTCGATGTCTTGCAAATAAGGGAACGAAGTCCCATTTATATGTGGGAGACACGCCTCAAGGAGAGACGCGTCTCATGAGAGGATGTGTCTCCACAAAGTGGAGACACGTTCGCTCATGGGACATGTCCCTTGAGCGCGCAGGCTCCCTTAACAACCGAAACCATTCGGTGTTATTCATAGACTAAGATGAGTGTATTTAACAAACATCAATCATCTAATATGAATTCCGATTTTATCCATTTGCAAATTTCGATCATCATCATCTGAAATTCGAATAACTTATTTGATGGTTTTATATTTTAAGAACAGTTTGGTTAAATATAAATGATGATGATGCATGAATGCAATCATTTATATCTGACCGAAGCTATCTTAAATCAACACTCATTAAGCACCTTGTCTCTCACCTTCTTTCCTTCTTTTGCATTTGATGGAGCCCACTTTTTCCACTCGTAACAAACCACCATGGATTGTAGAGCATGCTGCACCTCCAACATCCTCTCCAATAAAATAAAATAGCTTGCATATCTAGTCTCAACTGGTTTGAGGAATTCATTCTTTGAATAGGATTGGAACAATGCAAGTGAAGTTTGATGGTTGCATACAAACATTTGTATTTCTCTAGATTCGGCCACTACTATGTCCACCCATTCGATTTTGCCAATGTATTACAAAACATTATACAAAGAATGTACACATGGAGTCCAAAAAATATGTTTGTGAGCACTCTCAATCATCAACCCAACCAACTTACAAACACGAGTTGAATCTATGACAACTTGCACAACATTAGATGACCCAACCTCCTCTATGGCCTCCTTCAAAAGGGCAAACTGGTAATTAGCCTCCTTAAATTTGCTAGAGCAATCAATGGCTCTAAGAAAGTATGAACCAAAAAGACATGTAATAATAATATTAATGAGTGGCCAATATCGAATATCAGTCTACCCATCCATCACAATGGAACAACCAGTCCTAATCCATGTTTGTCTCATCTCCTCCATGATTATGTTCACTTTTGAATATTATTTGTCAAGGAGGGAGCTATGCAATCTATGCTCTCCAAGAGGAGCATAAGAGGATCCAACTGCTATTGCATCTTCAAACATGTTTTTGAAATAAGGAGACCTTGCCAAATGAAAAAGGATGGCATGGGCATAAAAGAACTTTGCCACTAAACCATTGGCTTTCTCACACTTTTACAAATTCATCATCCCCATCATTGTATTTTTTCACCTATGGTTGTAGCAGAAGAACCCTTCCTCTTCCCCCTATCACAATGCTCTCCAACTAATAGACTAGAATGTTCATTGATAGATTGCACTGTTCTAGATGAATGCTTCCTACTCTTAGTACTAGTAGCTACATGTTTTTCCTCACTCTCCCCTACCAACTTTAGCATTTTAACATGTTCGTCCACTTTTATACTTCCACAAACTCTAACCCCATGGCCAAGCTCACTCAATCTATGATGTTCAACCCTGGTATAACTCCCAAGATAATCAGTACTGCAAACATGACACAACCAATGCCTGCTGCCCCCTGAATATTTAGCCTTATTAGTGGTCAAATTGGTGGCAAATTGAAGCAAGGGTTTTTTGGGTTGAAAGGGCCTTTTGCATAATTTTGAGGTTTGGATGAAGGGCATGCGAAACGGTCTTTTGGAGCTGCACTTCGAAATAACTTGTAGTTGTGGTTTGATTTTCAGAATCCACTCTGTTTACTTCAACATCTTCTTCACTGCTCACCTCACTCACATTTTCCTTGCTGCTGCTCATTTTGAATTTTGTTTTTTTTTTTTTTGTACTTTGAGCAATGAGCAAACTAAAATATTTTTTTAAAAAACTAATTACAACTCTGAGGAAAACAAACATTGAAGCAAAAATAAAAATAAAAAATAAAAACCTTACCTACAAGCTGTTGAACAAGAGTTTCACTGTTTCTTTTCAAGAAAAAAACCAAAAATCTCCAACTTTGTAATGTCCCCAATTTAGCCCTACACTCTTCGTTTGGATTTAGCCTATTTCCGAAAACTCGTAGGCTAAAGATGAAATGAAAATTAGGGTTTCCACTTTCAGAGGAGGTTTTGAGGTCTTGCATGCGAGAGTTTCTAACGCATGTCTGGTGAAGCTTTCTGGGTTTTTGGAGAGCTTCGCAATGAGGTAACATGCATGACAAGATATTGACTTGCGTTCTCGGCTGCTTTTTGGAGGCTTGCATGTTGGAGTTTTCCAATTTGGCTTCTGGATTCCTTCTGGGTTTTCAGAGAGCTTCGCAATGGTGTGACATGCAACTGAATCAGATGACTTTTCCGGACTTACTATTTTTAGTAAGTTGCGATGGCTACTCAAAATGTGGAGAAAATGAGTTTGGAACAACTTACTATTTTTAGCAGTATGCTATTTTTAGTAAGTACTATTTCTGGCAGTGCTATTTTTAGCAGCAATTCAGAGTTTAGTGCAATGGCTATTTTTGGCAGGTCAGCTTGAGCAGTGGTCTCTAGCATTTGAGGTGATTATTTTGGCAAGTTTGATATTTGATGAAAAAATAATGTTTTAAGTGAAAAATATTTGGCTAAGGCATGGAGGACGATTTGGAGAGATAAGTGATTTTTATAATGTTTATTAATTAAACATTTTGGAGGCCTTATTTGATGAATTAATATTTAAGTGAAATATGTGCTAAGGCAAAAGGGGACGCCTAGCTTGGAGACATTTGAGTTTAATTAAATATTTCACTTAAATCTTTTAGTGAAATATTTGCAAGTTATATATTTGCATTTTATTAAATTATATTTCCACATATGGGTTGGAAATGAAATGCAAATGAAATTTGGAGAAAAGGTGAAAAGTGAATTTCATTTAGGCACCCTAATTGGAGGGAAAAGAAGATTTGAATTTGGAGACAGAAAAGTTATAAATAAGAGACTTGGCCTTCAATTGGATTATCTATTGTTGTTTACCATATTGTTATGCTGCTAAAATGCTTTCAGAGCTTACGTCGAGGAATGCATACCTCCTAGTTCCTTCTCTTGGTTTCGTGCTTGAAAGATAGCACCTAGCTAAGTTTTCAGAGACTGCTTCTCATCTAGACTAGCAGACAGAGCATCAAAGTTGGTGATTTTAGAGATTTGTCAGTTTTGCATTTGCTGGTTAGGGTTTTGCTGAAGTAGAAATCTGCTCATAAATCCATGCACGATTTTTTGGTGGTTCTGGGTATTGGCCCTATGCTTTAGTCTATCTTGGGCGCCCCTCCTTGCAAGTTTTTAGATTTTTTGGAGGTGTCTCAGATTTTATCTTGCTAGTAGAACATTTTTGGAGGTTGTACGTTCTTTGAGGTTGCATTGGAAAGCGTGCATAAATAAATCACTACTGTTTGGAGGAGTTTCTTGGCTTGGTCTTGGTCGCTCCACTCCTAGCTCTCATTTGCATTCAGTTCCACATCATTTGGAGGTGTTTTGACGAAGTTATGAGCATTTTGGTGATTCTAGGGCTTGCTGGTATGAATTTTCTGATTGGTGCAATTTTATATCAGACCTGATATTTTACTCCCTTTTGCTATATTTCATATGTTGGATAGCTTGTGCTTGTTTGGAGTTCATTTCCTAACATTTTGGAGATCATTGGTTATCTATATCTCATTGTATTTGCAGATTGTTCATAATATTGTAACGCTGAATTAGTAGTACTAATCAGCTCTTTTACTTTCTGCACTTTACATTTTGTATCCCCACTTTAGTGGAAGAGGATGGCTTTGCCGCCTAGTTTACTTTCAGTTTAATCACTTTCATTCCCACGGTTGTGGATGCGACTGGCCCTTGCTCAGTCTACATTGTATTTGCTTTCTGTTTCTTCGCCATATGATAGCGCCTTTCCCACTTTGGGTTAGGAATGCACATGCTTGGCGTTGAGATTATTTTACTTGCATAGCATCTTTGTTAATAGAGTCTTCGCCATATGGTAGTGCCTTTCCCACCTTGGGTTAGGAGTGCACATGCTTGGCGTTGAGTTACTTTCCAGTACTGCATTCTTTACTAGTGATACTCCGCCATATGGTAGCTTCTTACCCAGCTTGGGTCGGAAAGCACATTCTTGGCGTTGAGGCTCTTTCCTTCAGTTGCTGGTTTGATTTGAGCTAACCCTAATGGGTACTTTGGTGCTGTTGTGATCATCTTCGAAGTTTGAAAAAATTTGGGTCAGAATTGGTTCGATTCTTTACAAACTTCAAGGTGTCAAACAGTGGTAGGCTAGTAGTAGTAGTTGATTCACACTTAAAAGAATGTAGGGTTTGAGAGAAATGAGACTCAGCAGTCTCCAGTTGCAGCCGCGGACACTCTTCACTCTACCGTCCAAGCGTAGCATGAAAACAAAAATGTTTTTGATTCTTTTCATTTCAGGTTGTAAAAAGGGCTGTCACCTGCTTGATTCTTAAATTCTACACACTTTGTGCAAAAACTACAAAATAAGATTTGGATCTCCAAGAATTATGTCTAAGTTGATGCCAACTGCAAGAGCCATGCCTCCACCTCAATCAAAAAGGGTTCATGTAATGTCCCCATTTTGCGAGCATCAGAGTTTGGTGGATTTAGCCTATTCCTGACCCTTGTAGGCTAATATGTCTGGATAGAGGGTCCCGTGTGGCAGTTACTCGATGATTAGAGACATTACTCTTCAGCTGGATTCAGGTTTTGGCCTTTAAACAAGTTATTTGACTCAAATTGGCACACTTACTATTTATAGTAAGTTACTATTTTGGGAGAGTCAGGGTTCCTATTAATAGAAAAACACCTAAGCAAAGCATATTGGCAGTGTCGACCTTGATTGGGCCTTTGCAGCTGTTTCTAGACTCAGTTTCACATACTTACTATTTATAGTAAGGCACTGTTTAGGGTTTCTATTTTTAGACGGGCATCCAATCACATGGAGAACAGGGAGAGTCGACTCCTGGCTCAGACGGCTTAGCAATCAGACAAGTACATCAAGAGATATTAAAGTTTAAGTGACTTAAGTGATTTATTTAATATTTTAATATTATTATAAAGTTATAAAGTAACTTTATAATAATAAAGTCACTTTAATATAATAAAGTGCGTTAAGTGAATAATTTAATGTCGGAATAAATCTTTTATCCCACATTGGCCAGGAAGGTGTTTGAGCTCTCCTAAGGAAAGAATAAAAAGAGAGGCAAGAGCTCATTCTCGATATCCAATTGATGAATAGTATTTGATTGATTTTTATTGTGGAGCCTAGGGCTTTTGCAGTTTTTCTTCTTTGATCATAGGAAACGAAAACTTCCTATTGATAGCATAACTGAGGGAGTGAAAGATCTTTTGAAGGGTTGCAAATTGAGGAGAGGATAATTCAGTCCTTTCACTTGTGCTCAAAATTGTGGCCAAGGGCCAATTTTGCCATTTGATTGGGAGATTCAATTGAGACAATATTTGGAGGGTTTGTGCTTCATCAATTTGTTGTGCAATCAGATTTGAAGGGACAGTCATTCTCAGTCACTCATACCAGCTAGGAGATGCCACGATTTTGCTCATCACACTCCTATTTGACATCAATTCTTCCTAATGCTTGCAGCGCTTGACATAAGGCAGGTGTAAGATGATTTTAGATGATATTTAGAGGCGGATTAAGGAGACAATAATTATTTACAGAGGTCTGTTCCCAGCAGCAGGGGCTGCTACTCGGTCAATGTTGCATCCCGATTGTATAGCTACTAGGCTATTAGAGTTGAATAAGGATTATGTGTTTGTAAAGACAATTTTATGAATAAATAAAGATGTGAATCACCTTGTTGTCCATATAAGTTTCATACATTAATGATTGTCTCATTCTTATGTTGTTTATTTGATGTTAATCATGGTGAAAAATGTGCAAAATGAGATTAATATGTGATGTTTTTATATCTTGTGAAATTTATATGTATTGCTAATTTTGTGAGCAATTGACTGCCGTGAGTTTATAATTGTGAATGCAGGAATGAGGACCAATCCTCTAGGCAGAGGGGAAATATCACTTGGGAGAGGGATATTGGTCGTTTAACCGGTAAAGTTAATCAGTTGAGCATGCACACACATTGTGAACAGTACATAGGAACCAGGTCAGAAAAGTTAGTCTTGATAAGTCGTCCATAGGCTTAGGAGTTTGATTTACTTCCTTATGCTTTATGTGATGTGATTGTTAAAATGTCAGTCTGACTAAACTATGACTCCCTGTGTATGAATGAAGTAGTTGATATATGATAAAGGTCGAGTGGGTACGTATACACATGTATACATTGTGTACACGTATCTAAATGTATAGACATATCAATACGTACGTATGTGAAGCAGATGGATATGCTTGTACGCATGTGTCGACATGTATATACGCATACATACCTATACACAAGAAGTATATATGGACATGTTTATATGTACACATTCCGCCTAAGTATCTTTGAAATAGATAATATTCAAAGAATGTTGTCTAGGAGATTTATGTCTATCTTTATGTGTAAATATATATATTAATAAAGTGATTATTAATATATACATCAATACATAAGGAATATGTAAATAATTATATATTTATATATTTTATAAAATATGTGTTAATATTAAAATTAATATATTCTTATATATAAATACGTTTATATATAAAGATATATTAATATTTAATAGAATACATATATATATAAAATATACAAATTTAAATAATTAAAATTTAAATAAAGGAAAATAATTTCAAATGTTTAATAGAATAAGCATTATTCTTTGAAGGATATAATCGCAATACATATATTGAGGAAGTAAAAATTTGAAAATGTAGCCACATGAAATATTTAACTCATTAAAATACATTTCAAACGAAGCGAACTTCACAAAGGAAATATTTGAAAAGTTTAAACTTTGGAAAAATTGAATGGAAAACCAATATGGACATTCCCGTGAAAATGCGGAAGCTCTTGCGCAGCAGAAAATGCAGGGAGAAGTATTCAAAGTTGAGAATAGGGAAATGGCGATGGGATTCAGTGCTGTAACAAGCAGAATGTTGACCTAAAAATGCAGCAATAAAACCATTTCGAATTCATACGACTGACAATCAAGCGTGTACCTGTAGGTGGCGTTTTTGATTGTTGAGTTGAAAAATTCTTCAACTGTTGGCTCCATGAGGTCGAATCATCCTTGAAAATCATGACTAAGGGTTTAATAAGATGCCAAGTGACGTTTTGACCAGGTAAACATGTCAGTCTGTCATTTTACATGCCCAGAAATGAGGATTCTGTTGTTACTTCGGCTTATAAATACTTCTCTATTCTCCATTCGAATGGCACCCATTGTTTTCTCAACTTTGGCATTTTTAGAGAGTTCCTATATTGCAATTGTGAGCTTCTGCTATGAGTTAGAGTTACTGTTTTGCATCATAGTGATTTAGTGAAGGAATTAGAGTTTTCTTCATCTGTAATTCTTAGACTGTGAAGTATTAGTTAGCAATTTTCCAGTGGGAAGTTTCTGTTTGGATAAAGTGTTTTGGAAGAGTTTTCTACTCAGGAGGAAGAGGGGAAACTTCATTCTGTCATCATCAATTGAAGGCTGCTGTCAGAAGTGCATTGGAAAGGAGCTTAAAAGTATATACAGGCATGTTGCTTAATTCGGATTTATAGCTTAAGCTATCTTCTTATTGTTTTAGAATTGCTGGTTGCATTTGATATGAAATAAGTAAACTATCCTTAGCAATCAAGTTTCGTTTGATAGGCTGTTAATGCATAATGATTCAAGGGATTTCATTTTAAATAAGGGGTAAAAGTTTAGGGAATAACAATGTAGCTAAAGGAGAAAGCTTGAGCAATTCAATATATTTAATTGATGGATTAAGGAAGATTTAAAAGGAATTGGGGTTTTAAAAGAAGGGATTCAATTTGATTAAAGGGTTTAAAATCAACTTAGCTTTATATGCATTGTAATAAAAGGTTGTCTCTTGTGTGTGTGATGATTGATTTATAGTGCTAAAAGTTTATGCATTTATTTGGAGTTACAAAATTGTATGATCTCCGTATATGGAGAGTACGTAGAGTAAGTATTAACTTCTAGGAACGAAATGACGTCAAAACTAAGTGTAATCCTAGCTTGTGTTATTAGGTTAACATTAGTAAGCTTCGCTCCTAGGATAAAGATTTCCGGAAATAGGAGATAGGATAGTAAACACTTGTTTAAAGACTCATTTCCAGTAAACTATTTGAGGTAGGAAGTCTGGGGTAAACTGAACCCATTGAAGGACATGGCCTACGCATAGAGTAAGGTAGCCCAAAGGCAAATCGGCCCTGAGTAGTGTAAGTGATAGATGACTTACTCAGTCGTTTACTGAACCAAAATACTATGGCCATAGTAATGTAATGTACCTACATCCTCTTAGTTTAGGGAGATGATTACATTGTCAGTTCACAGTGATCCAAAACGTACATACTAGGTTGGGATTGTAAGATACAAGAATCTAGTAATGTAGGACACGACACTATGCTCAATTGGTTAACGGAATCAGTTACTCAACCAATCTCTTCGATGAAGGGAGGGCCATTCATTGAAAAATGAATGTGTGGGGGACCGCATTATTAGTCCGTGGTTGGCGGAAAAGCACCCGAGTGATGTTTCTCCTTCACAACCTGACAACCGAAGAATCAAGATTTGAAAGGGAAGAACCTGGACCGTCTTACTTCTATTTGTGCAAAAGCTGTTTAAGCTATGTATGCATTCTTATACTTTCGTACTCTGTTGTTCAATTGAAATGGTTTAAAGTTATTTATTAATGCAAAACTTTGAATTTGTAATTATATGATGCATTTCAATTTGAAAAGAAAAGAAAAATTTTGTTCTATGTTATTTACTCATTTACTTTGGGTAAAAGGTATAAAAGTTAGAAATTTTTATTTTACGTAGATGTCGGGTCGTTACAGTCAAAGGGGCGATTTCCAGCAAAGAGGAAGAAATAAATTCAAAGAAAATTCGTGGAGCATTGTTAGATGATAAGGAAGCTAGGCGCCAGGGTTTGGAAGGCACATCTATTAGTAGCAAGGAGAATCAAATTTTTATGTGCAAGCAGCCTTCAAACTCCAGGTTTTATCAGACTTTGTATCGCTTTCAGTTTGGTACTTCAAACAGCTAATTTGCATTGTAATATTCATGTTAAATATAATTGCATTTTGCATTGTCAGTACCTACAGCTGTAAGAGCTTATTACCATTCTAGAAAGGGATATTTGCATTGTCATAACATGCTCATACAGAAATAAATTGAAGATCAGACTGTAGTAGTTTCATATCAGATCTGAGAACGCATTGTATTTTGAATGTAAGCCAAGAGTCTTGGCATTTGCATTGAATTCATTGTTGTAGGCTTGCATCTCAATAGAAGATATCATCAGTTGAGGTTATATTTTGTTGTTAATGATCATTTGAAAGATGTATGAGGAGGTATGCCAACTGTTTGACATAATATCTACAGGCTGTATATGCATTTATCTCGAGTAGGATCTCATGGTATGTTTTTTAAAACTCAAAACTTGATTGCATTGCATCTAGAATTCATTAGGATATTAGGGAAAGCATTTATAAACATTACTTGTGTATCTATCATCGGTTTCAAGCATTTTTATCAGACTGATAACTCAGACCAGCAAGCTGGAAGTTTGCATTCAAATTGTTTTGACGAAATTTCAAGGGAACAAAGAAGAGTTTTTGAGTCAGCTTAGGCTAGGCTCATCACAGTTCATGTGCTAGTAAGTAATTTTTCAATGGTGCAGGTATTTCTAGCACATGCTCAATTTCAGTCACTTGGGAAGAGTACGCTTGAAAATTTAAACTGTGATGATTCTATTTGTATAAGGCCAATGTGCTCTTACTCCTACCATCCCCATAGTCCTGGCCCCCTGGGTGGTTCAGTTTTCTGGTGCTGGTCTACAAAGTAGTGCTTCATAATTCCCCCCTTTTAATCATTTTGCATTTATAGAGATAGCTATGGTTAATCAAGTTTTTGACATGTGGAATTAGAATGATTTAATAAGTGCTGCTGGACTGCCCTCTGCTCAAACTATTGGTTTGAATGAAGATAATCCTACGGTTCCCAAGAGTTGTAAGATGATTGAATACATGAATGAAGATGTTGATACATTCAAGACAATCTGAAGCTTCGTTTAGTTTTGCCTTAGTTTTAGTTAAACTCTTATACCATTGGTTGCAATGATATCTGTGATGTTAGTCTATGCTGTCTTGGTTCAGTAATAGGACTATTACAAGACCTTTAATTTTGAGGATTGAATCAAGTTTTTTGTATATGTTGATGCGGCAAAAGACTGATCTACATGAGAAACCATAACTCATTACTTTGATTTCCCAAACTTTGCACATACTAACTTCTCATTTCACCCTTAGTTCATCAAATGCAAAGAATTGCTATATATGACCGATAAAGCATCATAAAAATATAGCATATTATAATTTTTCCAGTTAATTCACTCAAGTACAATTCTAGGAACCTACTCCAGAATTCAATTGACAGAGTACAAAGAATCTCAAAATGATTTACCAGTTGTAAATATGGCTTGTTCCCCCGTATTCTGTAAAATATAAAACAGGAATCAAAATTTCCTCAGATGAATTTAAACAAAGGCACAAGATTATTCAACTCAAAGCATTTAAATATGTATTAAATGGTACAATCTATACTGTTTAAAGAACAAAACTTTGAAATAAATTTCATTAAACAAACTAAAGAGATAAAAGTATTCTAAACCCTAAACAAAGTTACTGGAACATGTTTGATCAAATGCTAAATTCGATTGCATGTTGATTTCATTTCCCATTTACCATTTTTGTATAAATAAGTTGACTAATCTAAGGTCTTGTATTAGGACAGCATATCTAGTTAGATAGTAAATGCCCTGGAAAGGGGATACTATAAGGTAATGACTATTTATCTTAGAGTTTGAATAAGAGAAAAGTTCATCTCTTTCTTAATTTTATTTCTGTAAAAATACAGTTTAAATTTAAATATTTATACAAATTCAGATGGAAAACCTGAGATAAGAGAGCGGAATCACAATAAGAAATGCATGGAGTTAGAATTCTGGACAATAAAACCAAGAGAAAGAGTAAGCATTGCAAACAAGAGAAATTTGTGTTGCACAAGTCTTCATATAGGGGATTTGAATGTCGAGAATGTTGGGGTGCCAAATCAATAACCTTCAAACTATCACCCTCCTTGTTAAACAACAAAAAATTACAAAAATGAGATCGCCAAGGTGCATAGGTAGAAAAAAACATGTGCAAGATAAGTCTCATTGTAGATGAAGCACTTGTCAGAATGAATTCAAGATAATACCAAGTATTCTAAAGCCTCTCCAGTGATTAGTTGTTATTTCCTGTTTCAAACATTTTTTCAACTATGACAGAATCAACTGCATTTAATTAAGTTTTGCAAAGAAAAATTAAGTCTGATAGGACAAGATATGACCCTCATGGTTCAGAGTTCAGACATTGTAAAGGTGTCAACCTGTCTAGATAAATTTCACAAAGTTGTTAGTCTGCAGTTGTAAAATGGAGACTAACACAATCAAGTTGAGTCTCCTAGAGAACAACAAGAAGCACAAGACATTCCTAACTGCAGAGATTATGTAGAATCAGTCAATCTTAAACCATGGGAAGAGATAACCTTTGTCAGAAACCGGAGCAGATTGGAATATGAGAATGATGAAATTTTTAACATTTCTAATTTTTAATTATTCAAAACTCATAGTTTGAGGCTAAGTTCCACAAAACATGCAAAGAAGTACAGTTTCCAAAACAAAAGTGTCTTAAGAAGCACAAATTCACAAACCCTCAACAAATGTAGAAATGGTAAATGAAAAGGCGCAAGAGAAGTTCCAGAATTTTCTTCTGCTTCCACTACATTTTTAACACAGGATATGTCCCTTGTTCAAAAGTTTCCCCTATCATAGGTTTGAGCATTGTTTACTTACTCAAACTCGGAGAGTACTCAGCAATCCCAAAAATTTTGACTCGGCAAAACTCAGCAACTTAAAAAGTAGTAAAATTTCTTATAAAAACACTTTTTTTTAGCAAAATTCAATTACAAAATGTATCAAATGAGTCTAAAAACCATGAGGAAGTGTTTTCTATTAAATTTGTTTGTCGAAAACATATGGATTACAAAATGGCATCATCATACAAAACAACATAGTGAAACTGGATACAATAGCTAGCTGCTAACTAATAACTATTATGAATTTATGATGATTGTATTTGAAAATCATCATCATAAATTTCATATCTAGGTAACTTAGACATTACAAGTTTTGACATCCTCCTCTTTCCCACCCTAAAGAAATTTTGGGGGGTAGAGGGTAAGGTCCTCATACTCGATTCTGGCTGCCTGCTTGTCGTCGAAGATTGCAGCAGTGGCTCCTCCTCTACCATATCAATGCCATCCAATCCAATCTCCCCTATTTCTTCTACAGGTAAATCCTCCATAGCTTACCTCTCAAAATCAGCAATCTCGTCCTTTGTAAACAAAGAGGCCTCATCATCCTGCACGGTCCAGTCACTGTAGGGATCAATGTCTCCCAAATCAATGAGTTCGTTTGATTGGTCCTACACCTTGAAATACGCTAGCCAATTTTTTCGTTGAATTTCCACAACACAAACCAGCACTTGGCCAACTAGATTAGCGTTAGCGCCAAATCCAAACACTATCAAAGCAACTCTAACCGAGAATGCGCGCTAAAACCACTTAAGGAAGAGGGGCAGGCATATGGTCAGAGGATCCCTAGGATTCAACTTGGTACAGAAATAGGATGCAACTGAAACTGAAGATAAAACTCAACGTCAAGAATGTGCACTCAAGATCCCAGTGAGGGCGAGGTGCTAACATATGACGGAGTAATTATTACAATTCAGAGTAATTTTAGGTGGATAACCAGCCATGAAGAATCAAACTATCTAATTCATCCGCTGCAACGGGCATCCACTCAAGAGTGGGAATTCTCCCCTTTTCAGTGGGTACAATGAGAGTTACCAGCTTATTCTCCACACTGGCGGTAAACCATCCAGGGGTACTTAATGTGAGAATTAGAAAATAATTGCAGCAATAAAGCACTGGAACAGTACTACTATTTACAGTCTTACAATAAAGAAAGAGAGCTGCAAATTATATGAAAATTACAATGATAGAGAAGAATGCTAAGAAGAGGATAATGAATTCTATCAATGATTTAACTCTCCATTGATGAAGTAAAGGCCAAACTGAAAACTAATGAAATCTGATATAAAAACTGAGTTATGGAATTCTGATCAGCAAACTGTAAAATCTCCTAAACGCTCATAATTTCACCAAATTACCTCCAAATTGTTTGAAACTGAATGCAAATGTTTCGTGGAAGATAGGCGCCCAATTTGCAACCTTAAAACAACATCAAAACCTTCCCAAATGATTGGCACAAATTCCAAGGAGCTTGAAACATGGTACAGCCCTTGAGAAGGGCGACTTGGCAAGAAAAATTCAAAAACTCCAAAATAAAATCTGCAATTCACCAAGAAGGGTCGCCCTAGCCATAGGAATAAGATTCTTAAATGCCCAAAACAAAATAAAAATTACTCACAAAGCTGTATACAAAATCGACTTTCTGCTGTGACTGTATCAGTAACTTCAAAACTGGAAATATCATCAAAATCTTCAACTATTGAGCTCAATCTGCTAGTCTGATTTGAGAAGCAGTAAATGACCAACTAGGTGTTGTATTTCAAACACGAAATTGGTGAGAAGCTAGGAGGTAAGCATTCCTCGAAGCAATAATTCAATTGTCATTCCGACAGCATAACAATAGCAAAGTTCATGGATAACAAATGTTGGAGCCAGGCTTCACTTTTATAGAAAAGGAGAAGACTCTTCGAATTCCCTTCAAGGCATGCCAAAAGACACAAAAGACTTTTCAAATTTCCAAAAATCCTTCAACTCCACAAGGGTGGCGTCCCACTTCAAAGCAACATTCAAACTTTATTTAAAAATATTTAACTCCTTCATGAAGGCGTACCCTCAATGACCCACTTTTAAAACAACTTAAAGCGATTCCACTATGCCAAGGGGTCAACTGGAAAATAGAACATTAATTGCCTTGTATTTAAAAACATGCCCACAAATACTGCATATTGAAGCCTGCATCAAAAATACCAACTGCTCCAACAAGAAAAGAACACACTGAAGTACTGCCAACAGGACCACTGCTAAAAATAGTATTTACTATAAATAGTAAACACCCAGAAAAATGCCTCAAACCTCCAAGCAAGGAAACCCTAATTTTACCTCAACGAGCCTACGGGTCTCCGGAATAGGCTGAAGAGTAACTGAGCTGATCACTGATGAGAAGGGGACATTACACACCTTTCTTGTGCGAAACCGAATGTTATATTGCACAAAAACAAGATCATTGAGGCGTTGTTGAGTCAACTTATTACGCTTCTTCGTGTATCAAACAAACTCTAGTTGCGTTCACAACCAGAAGCACTACAAGGCTGAGACAAAATTCGAAGGGCTAGCCTTTTCAAAATTGGGGTATTTCCACCCCAATCTTCCCACCAAGAGCTTGCAAATAAGATATTCAATTTTTTGTAAATAAACAATATTCTAATAAGTAATAATAATTGTAATTCATAACTTGCAAGATATAAGGATTCACTTTTTCTTACTTGGTGTTTGAATCTCTCTTCCTCCTATAGCTAATTTGGAAGAAAACAAAGGCCCCCTAGCTGCCTTTTAATTTTGCAACTCTAAAACGATGAGATCTTTCATTGCAAATGAAGGTGTCATCCTCTCAGTACATGTGGATAGGCCCTCCATAACATCCTAATTAGCTTATGTGAAGCCATCAGAAAAGTAGAACTTGGGGTTGAGAAAGTACCCCGTCGCATGAATGGCTTGGTGGAGTTGATTGTTCCACCTTCGATCAATGATCTCCCAAATAGGGGAAAATCTATTTGCATCCCTGATGTAATAGTGTTGGATGGCCTCTTTAGTCCTATCCATTGCCTCATAAAGATATCCCATTACATTTTTCTTGCCATCCACCAAGCGCAAGACCCTCACCAATGGCTCAATCACCTACGAAGTACAAAGTAGAACCAAATTTAAATTACACCTTACAATGAAACAAAATACTTGTAAAATTAAAAATTAAAAATAAAGGATTCAATTTGAAGATTAATTAGAGTTGAAGTTACCTTGACAATCTCTAATGCTCTAGTTGCAAATTGACCATCAAATTTTAACAATCTTCTCTCCATCAGCCTTCTTTGAGTAAGTTGAGTCTACCCATGGTTGACTCACAAACATCTGCTTCAAAGAAGTCAATAAACTAGTAATACTTTGCAACGTTAGAAAATTAGTTGCAAAACTTATAGCACTCGATCACACAAGCTCTTTCCCCTTGGTGTGATCTTTCATTAATTGAAGAACCCATGGGATATATATATATATATATATATATATTGTTACATCTCTTGCTTCTTCTACAATTGGTTTCACCCAATCATTTTTGTCTATGTCCTCCAAAAGAAGGTCAAGGCAATGAGCTACACAAGGGGTCCAAAAAGGTGTTGGATGCCTCACTTGAAGCAATCTACCAGCTGCCATATATGCCACTACATTGTCAGTAACAACTTGGACAACATTTTCTATGCCCACCTCTAAAACAACCTCCTCCAACATCAAGCTCAAATTTTTTGCATTCTTTACTATGTTGGAGGCATCAATTGACTTTACAAAAACCATCACACCATTTCAAGCCACTAGAAAATTGATAAGAGTGTGGTTTCTTCCATCTGTCTAGCCATCTAAAAGAATTGAGCATCCATACTTTTGCCATTGCTTCTTTTCAACTTCCACAATTCCTTTTGCATCTACAATAGCATCTTCAAGTAACCTGCCACTTATATCTCTTGGACTAGGGGCCTTCTACCCTTTCCCTGCAATTGTCAGTGTTGTCACCAAACACTCCCAATATGAACTCCTTGTCAGATTGAAGGGAAGGTTGTTATAAAACCAAAAATTTGCACAAGCCTTGTCTGCTTCTTTGTGCACCTCCCTATTACACCCAGTACCTTCCAATGAAGGTTGTGATCCTTGAACATTTCTATGCACAAAAAACTGGAAGTGGATGAAGTGGATAGGGTACATATACGTGGAACGTGACTAGAGCCCACAATGCCATGCATATCCACCTCAGATTCTCTAGCCAAATTAGGAGCAATGGCTTCTTGTATGGTTGCTTGCGTCTTTGCCCCCTCCAATTTTTTTTCATCTAGTGCTGTAAGAATGGCTATCATCTCTCATTTCACCTCTTCAGGGGCTATCGTACTTGCCTTGGAATCATGACAACGAATACCAACAAGATGATATTTGAGGCAACTAATGCCTCCACCAAGCCTCTTCTTGCACCAAGTACAAATAACACTCCCTGCTGCTGGCCCGATATATCCATGTTCTCAAGCGGAATCATGGCTACTAGGGGGGTCTCCTTTCAGTGGGCTGACTTGTGGCGACTAAATCCGAACCAGATGCAGAGGCGGATGCCATTGTGATTAAATATTAACCTACAATATTAGAAGTTGAATAATGAATATATTAGAAGTTGTAACAGATCTAGTACAAAGGAACAATCAACTAATTGTTTAACTTTATTTAATCAAAGTGAAAGACATTTCATTTAGAATGCTATATGTTCTAATTTCGATTTTTTCATTCTTATATTTGTAATTTTTGCTGGATGCACATTGATTTTCTTTACTTGTATGCAAATTGCAGTCCTAAGTCCTAACCCTGTTGCAAATTTGCAAGTGGGAGCAATAGATTATCATTACATAGCAATTGCTCAAAATTTCCATACTGTATTTAATAATTTACTGCAGATTTCCCACTATAAAAGTGCTTTTAGACTTCCAATCATAGTTCACAGATGGGCGAGTAATCTATGTGGATGAACACAAGTTGTATGTATTTGTGTGGATATATATGTATGTGTATGTAACTTGTAAGTATTTATGTGTGCAGACAGCAGTGTGTGTATGTTATGTGTGTATATAATATAGGTATAAGCCTAAGGTATGTAATTGTATGATCATGATGTGTGTGTATGTAAGTATGTATGTGTGACAATGTATGTATGTATGTGTGTGTGTGTGTGTGTGCACACACAAACACATACATACATCACACATATTGTACATGTTGTGTATGTGGGTATGTATGTGTGTGTATAGTGTAACTGTACACACACACACATACATACACACACTGTCACACTCACACATACTGTACATGCACACACATAACATACCTATAGGCTACAAGATATCACTGCTATACACACACATACATAACAATTAACATGCCTATACACACACTGCACCGTGCACACATACATATCTATACACATACACAGGATGCCAAGTTTGCATGCATATACACACACACAATCACACAGTTTCTTGTTTCACTTATTAGTGTATCATGATATCATCAATCATGTATGCATATCAATATTAAGTTTAACTATTAAGTATATATGTAAAAATTTAAAAATAAAATAAAATTAATGAACAGTTTAAGTTAGTATATACACAAATTAGGATACACTGATCATACACAGTGATACATATTAATGAAAAGATTAAGTTTGTATATACACAGATTAGGATACGCTGATCATACACAGTATGTATATACACATAATATGCATCACTATGTATGATCAACATATCCTATGTTAGAATATTGTCATATCTCTATATTTAATGGTCAATTATATACTGTTTCTACAGTAGTTAGCAGGTAGAGGTTGGTAGACATCTTAAATATCTATAGTTGTAGTTAGTTGCAGTAGCTAGATTCATTAAATTTCTACAGTGCTTTGTAATTTCTATATATTGTAATCTTTCCTTCTTGTTAATACAAGCAAGTAAGCAACTACCGGTTCACTTCAGAACATGGTATCAAAGCTCAAGAAAATAATTTTTTTGAAATTATTTTGTTTAAATTTTTTCGAAATAATTTTGTGTCGATCGTGATTTTCTAAAGTCTTTGAAAAAAAAAAGCGAGCAGTATCTTGGGCACCAAAAAAATTTTCGAGAAATTTTTTTTGTGCGTCTAGTCGAAGGTTTTCTGTTGGAGATTTTTAAACAGAAAAAAAAGACGTCTTCTTCTAAGTAAAATCGCGTGGGGATTTTCAGAAGGTGTCTTTCTGTTGGCGTGATTAAATTCGTGTGCTACCTTGTGGACACGATTTCGTGGCCGCGTGTTTTGTTCTTGCAAGGTTTTCGCGTTCTTTTTGTGCCTTGTTTTGTTGTGCACGACGTCCTCTCTACAGCTCGCGTGCCTTCCTTCCCTTCCTGCACGCGACCTTTGCTTGCCTGAAACTATCTTGTTGATGCGATTCTCATCATGTCTTTGATGTTCAAACTCTTGTTTTTCGACCAACACAGACCTGCACGATCCATTTCGTGGGTGTCTTTTGTTGTTTCCAGACTCAACTTAAGGGTTTCGAGTCTCTACAAATTCGTTTGCTTTTCTGCTCTTTTGTTTCTGCCGCCTAGGGTTCATCTATGGTCGCCTAGGGTTTCTGCATTTTTGGCTAGGGTTTTGACCCTCTATTTCAAATCCAAAATTCTTTTCAATTGTACATTTCTTGTGGGTTTTTCGAGAGCTTTCTTGGGTTGGTCTCAGATTTTTTTGGGTACATCGTTTTCCATGCCTCAAAATTTGTGCACGTGGGTGCTGCCACAATTTTTTGGGTTTTGTCTTAAAAACTTTGCATTGGTTTTATAGCTCGAAATCCATGCTAGGGTTTCAATTTCTACTTTGAAATTTGATTTTAGTGCAGTGGTTTTTGTGCCTTCACTAGTTTGACTTCAGGGTACGTGATGGCATCTCTAACAAATATAATGCTCGAAAGCAACCAGAAGTTCAACGGGAAGAATTACAACACCTGGAAGCAGCGCATGCTTACGATCTTTGAATATCGTTGCCTCAATCATGTCGTTTTGGGGAACTCAACTTGTCCCACTGTAGCCGAAAAGGATCAAGACAAATGGGATGAACGCAATCGGGAAGTTGTCGTGCTCATCAAACTCTCAGTCACAAATGAGCAGCTACCTCAGGTACCGTCTAGCAAAACTGCTACAGAAATTTGGGATCATCTGAAGGCCCTTCATGAAACCTTTGACAAGAGCAGAGCATTCTTTCTCAAGAACATGCTCTTTTCCATCATGATGGATGAGAAAATGTCCTTACAAGAACATCTGACAAAGATTAAGGACATTTGTGCTTAGTTGGAGGCGATTGGTCAAACAATGGAGGAAGAGGACATGGTCATCATTACTTTGAAGAGTTTGACAAAGTCTTGTGAGCATTTCATTGAGCCGCTCAATATTACTTCAACAAATGTTGATTTGAAGTTTCCAGACTTGTGTAAAAAATTTCTACAACAGGATCGTTGGAGACATCAGTTTGGAAGCAGTACCAGTTCCACCTCCACAGAGCAAGTGTTCTCTGCCAAATCTTCTAAGAACAAAGGGAAGGCGCAATCTTCTCAACTGAAAGGCCCTAGTTCTTCTCACGACAGCAAGAAGAACGTTCAATGCAATTATTGCCATCAATATGGTCACATGAAGGTTGACTGTCACATTTAGTTGACTTCTGAACAAAAGAAGCATGGCGGTTCACAACCTAAAGCCAATGTTGCAGAGCACACTGATCAAAAAGAATCCACATTCTATGTGTTTATGGCCAAGCGAACAACAGATCTAGTACAATTTTTTGCCTGGTATATTGATTTTGGGGCTTCACGACATTTTACCCATCGTCAGGATTGGTTCACAAAATTCAAACCATTCTCTGATTTTGCCATTTTTGGAGGAGGCGAAGAGTACACAGTTGTTGGTAAGGGCACTGTCCAAATTCACTTAGGAGGAAAAAATTTACTCTTTCTTGATGTTTACTATGTTCCAGGCATGGAACATAACCTTCTCTCAGTCAATCAGATCATGCAGCATTCTTCCCAGTTTGATATTGTTTTCAGTTCGTCCACCTGCAGCATTGTTGATAGGGAGACTTGTACTACAATCGCTATGGGACTTGAGGATCATGGTTTGTATAGACTTGCTAATTGTAACATCCAACAAATCTACGGTTACGAAGGTTTAACTGGTAACTACCTTCAGCTGAATTGTAACTAATTGTTTTCAAGAGATCTAATGTTTTCCAACGTTTCTAACTGATTTTTCAGAAGCAGTTTCATATTATCATTAAAAAATTACTACCATTCTAGGGTTTACTTACAACGGTTATCTTAATCTTCTACAACTAACTTGCAGAATTCAACTATACAGTATAATTTAACAATAACTAACATGTAACGGCAATTTCAGCTAAAAACAATGTTCAAATTTCAAGATGAATATTATTTCAACAAATAGTACACATTCAGATCTTTGTACCTGGAAATAGAGCGAGAAAAAAGAGTTTGCATCTAACACCATCTTCATTGGCAATACTATTCAGAAAGGAAAAGAAATCATCATCAGGGGCTTTACCGCCCAACCAAGACCTGCTGGTCTCCCGAGTTTCTTCAACTGAAGAACCCGCCCTTCATGAGGTCAATTAACAAGGATCAATTGTTATCAGATCTTTGAGCCTGATGTCCACAATCCTATACTACTGATCGATCCTTCCTCTATAGGTTCCTCCTATCAGAAGGATCATCCTGACCAGAGTATATCTGGGTCATGGAAGCTGACATTGCCGAACTGGCATCTTCCTTGGCCAAGGATTTTTAATTGAATATGGCATCACTGTGCCGTCAGCACACATCCTTGCTCTTTATGATTATACAAGGTTTTGTTTTCTGGTTTCTACATTCAAGGAATCAAATATTCGAGTTTTTGGTTCTTACCATTTGCTAATAAAATTCATTTGGTTCATATATAATGGAATTTATCATTTATCCCTCAGGAAGAAACTGTGTTCAGATCTGTTCAGTCATACCCTACTAGACTCCATGGCAGTTCAGGGTTAGGATATTATGTTTTTAAGAATTATTCCAGAATTTCAAAAGAATGATGAAGGGTCTCAGTTAGGCTCTGTTCAGATGTGCCGCTCAGAACATCAAGATAAAAGATCAGAATGCATGCAGGAGACAGTTACCACTTCAAGGAATTGACTGATGTTTACTAGAACATAAGATGAAGGAAACTCCCTTGGCCGGCACTATTGGATGAAGATAATGCAAGGGTAACAAAGTTACAAAGAGGAAAAGCTGTTCCTAGTTTTACTACTGAAACTAAGAACCCCGGTTAAGGAAGAATAGACGGCTTTCATAATAATAACAAGAGTTACGGGTCAGACTTAGGCTAACAAAATACAACATTAGAGTTTCGAAGCAGAGACAAGATTGAGGGAACAGTCAATATAATCTAAAGATAAGATCAATGCGATTTATTCTCATACTCCACTATTACGAAGAAGAAACTATTTGATCAATGAATACTACGCATATGAGATGGAAGAAAATTTAGATATCTACGTGCCTGATAATATTATCTGATGTTGCCTCTGACCCCGAATCCTGCTCTACTTGTTTTCCGAAAGAGATTCACGAGCCACCGGAGATTACTTCGGAGAAACAGAGAAAGAGAAAGGTGTTTTAAAATCACCTTCGCTTATGATAGATTTTCCCACCCGGTTCCAAAGGAAGAATAAACAAGGCTAAGAAAATAGCAGAGCCCTAACCATGGCGGAAGAATGGTATTTTACCCTTTTCAAAAGATGCAGACCAAAAGAGAAATAACGATTGTTCAAATGGAATGATCTTTCCCAGACGAGGTCGACGTTTAAATGAATGCCCTTTCGCATTCCCCATCGAGCCTCTTGAATGCAAGGCGTTACCATGCAAGCCGATGCCCTGGTGATGCGTTCAGGTTTCCATTCATCGGCCCTCTTTACCCCGCACAAAAACCACTACCAATGCGTTTCATTTTAGCCACTTAACCATATTTCGCCTTTATTAGATTCGAAGCTTTAATATTTGAAGTCTTAAAAGTTGCCATATTAACATTTAAAATTCCTTATGAAATGAAAATATCTAAATGTTTTCTTTTTAAGGTTTATTATTTATTATTTATTTTACCAAGGCCAAGATCATCTTGTGTCGTCATTTGCTTCTCAGAGTTTGATAACAATCGGATCCTTGTCAACCGTGTCCTCTCCCTGATGACGGTCCCTTTTCTTTTCTTGCGTTGATGGTCCTGCAATCACTTGACACCAAAAGCCAGAGTTAGACTATTCTTAACATATTGTTTCACATTGATATACGTAACAACATCATCTATAGTTGTATTTACGCAATTAAATAATCATCCATCTTTTCATTCATTTGCCAAGAGATAAAAATAAACTAGAGCAATTATTTAATCCTTTAATTCATATTCATAATAAGGATAATGTTTCAATAACGGAAATAACGACCATGTCTTCAATACCATAACTTATTAAGTTCTAGGGGGGTTGTGACACTAATTCCGGTGATTCTCAGGAGCATGCTCTGGCAGCCAGGAGTACTTCCATCAACAAGCTTTGGCATCAGCGTTATGGGCACTTGAATGTCCACTATCTTTCTCAACTGTTTCAAGAGGGTTTGGTTGCTGGTCTACCTGAGATCCAAACTCAAAATCATGGAGTTTGTGGAGCCTGTCAAGCTGGGAAGCAGCATCGGACACCATTCTCGGATGGTGATTCTTGGCGAGCCTCCAAGGTGCTTCAATTCGTTCACGCTAATGTATGTGGACCAATGAACACTCCATTTGTTACTGGGTCCAGGTATTTTTTATTATTTGTTGATGATTTCAGTAGAAAAATGTGGGTGTATTTTTTGAAATATAAATCAGATGTGTTCAATACATTTCAGCAATATAAGGCCTTAGTTGAGAAAGAATCAGGTTCTCAGATTGTCACTCTAAGGTTAGATAATGAGGGGGAGTTTTGTTCAATTGGCTTCTATTCTTTTTGTGCTACACATGGCATTAAGCGCCAACTCACCACACCATACACCCCTCAGCAGAATGGTGTCATTGAACGTCGGAATCACACCATTACTGAAATGGCTTGTTCTATGATGGAGTATAGAAATGTCCCTAAGAAATACTGGGCTGAAGCAGTTTATACTGTAGTCTACCTCCTGAATCGGTCACCTACATAGGCTGTTAAAAAGATGATTCCTGAAGAAGCCTGGTCAGGACATAAGCCTAAGGTGGGCCATCTGAAAGTCTTTGGTTCGACAGCTCATGTCTGGATTCTAGAAGCCAACTGTGCCAAGTTGGATTTCAAGAGCCAGCAACTTATATTTTCTAGTTACAACGACAATCACAAGACCTACAGGTTGATTGATGTGGAGACAGATCGTCTCATATTTAGTTGGGATGTCATCGGTGAGACTACTGATCCATTTCTTCCTACTACTAGTCCTGAGGATCAGCCTATGAAGGTTTTTGATGACAATGTTCATCTTCCTCTTGGTTCCCCTGATGGGAGGGCTTCAGACCATTTTGACTCTGAAGATGAGGAGTCTATCGGTCATGATCTAGCACCACCTGATTTTCCTCAGGACTCACATCCAAATGACTTTGTTCCAGAAATCCCAGGAGATGTTGTATTTCGTATTTTAGATGTTGGTACTTCTACTCGTCGGCCTAAGTGGTGGATCAAGACTATCGGAGATCTTCATGATGATGAACTCATTGAGGGAAGATCAGCGCGCAAAATGAGCAAGCAACAAAACAAAGTCAAATTTTCTCTTATGGCCCACATCCACAGCATCTATGAGCCTCAGACATATTCAAAGACTAAAGGACTTCCTAAGTGGGAAAAGGCCATGGAGACAGAATACCATAGTCTTCTGAAGAATCACACTTGGGTACTTTCTGATCTTCCTCATGGGAAGAAACCTATCAACTGCAAATGGGTTTATAAGGTCAAGTATCATGCAGATGGTACTTTGGATAAATACAAGGCCAGATTAGTTGCTCAGGGATTCACACAACGAGAGGGCATTGATTATGAGGAGACCTTTGCTCCTACTGCCAAGATGAGCACAATTCGTCTTCTTCTCACTATTACAGCCCAGTTTGGATAGACAGTTCATCAGATGGATGTCAAGAGTGCCTTTCTCAACGGTGAGTTGCAAGAAGAAGTCTACATGACGCAGCCTCCTGGTTTCAAGGTTGTTGGCAAAAAGCATCAGGTATGTAGGTTCGTGAAAGCACTCTATGGACTAAAACAGGCTCCCTGTGCATGGTACATCAAGATTGATCAGTACTTGGTTGATCATGGTTTTCAGCGTAGCCCTTCTGACTCTAATCTGTATGTCAAACACTCTGGTGATGATATTTTGTTTCTTGTTGTCTATGTTGATGACTTGATCATTATTGGCAATTCAACACATTTGATTGCAGCAATCAAACAGGATTCGTGTTAGGATTTTGACATGACAGATCCGGGGCTTCTCCATTATTGTTTGGGTATTGAGGTTTGGCAGACTGCTGGTAGCATTTTTATCTCTCTGTCTAAATATTCTAGAAGTTTGCTTGACAAATTTCAGATGCAGGATTGCGGACTTGCCTCCATACCCATGGAGAAGGGGCTGAAATTATCAGCCAACTCTAATTCACCTACGTTAAATGAGACCGCATTCAGGCAACTAGTGGGCAGTCTCATCTACCTCACTGCCACTAGACCTGATATCAATTTTGTCGTGAGCTACATTTCTCACTTCATGATAGCTCCAAAAGCTGATCATTGGATTGCAACGAAGCGAGTGCTGAGATATGTTAAGGGCACTTCAAATTATGGTATTTTGTATGGCAGATGCAAGGATCCAAAGCTGATTGGTTATACAGACTCAGATTGGGCAGGTTCAGTGGATGACAAAAAATCTACTTTTGGGTATGTATTCAGTTTGGGTACAGTTGTTGTAACATGAACCAGCAAGAAACAATAGGTAGTGGCTCTTTCCTGGACTGAAGCTGAATATCGAGTAACAGTTAAGGTAGCATGTGAGGCAGTTTGGCTCTGCAGGATGCTTTCTGACATGCACATGTCACAAGCAAGACCTTCTCCCTTGTACACTGATAATCAAGGGGTACTCAAACTGGCCAAAAATCCAGTCTTCCATGAACGTACCAAGCATGTCGAGCTTCATTGTCACTACATCCGCAAGCTAGTAGAAGACGGATCAGTTCAGTTGCAGTATGTTCTGACAATAGATCAAACTGCAAATATTCTCACCAAGTCTCTGAGCCCGGAAAAGTTTGTCAAATTCAGGGGGCAACTTGGTGTTGTTGACGGATTGACCATTAAGGGAGGGTGTTAGAATATTGTCATATCTCCATATTTAATGGTCAATTATATATTGTTTCTACAGTAGTTAGTAGGTAGAGGTTGGTAGACATCTTAAATGTCCACAGTTGTAGTTAGTTGCAATAGCTAGATTCATTAATATCTACAGTGCTTTGTAATTTCTATATATTGTAATCTTTCCTTCTTGTTAATACAAGCAAGTAAGCACTTACCAATTCATTTCAAAACATCCTAATCTATGTATATCCAAACTTACACTGTTCAATAAAATCTTTAATTTTTACATATATACTTAATAGTAATACCATTAAATTTTGTGCATATACAAACTTAGATTATTCATTATGATAATGTTCATTAAACTATTTAGTGTTTAAAATTTTACACATTATCAATATACACAAACCTGTTGACTGTGTGTATGATAATGTGTAATATCAAGTCGACAGGTTTCTGTATATTGATAATGTGTAACACTGTAAAGTGTAAACAATAATATCATGAAACTTGAAAGAGAATAAAAATTTTGAACTTACCTGTAGCTGCAAATTGTGGCAAAAAATCAGTCCAAATCACATCAAACTTGCAGTGTCTATAAGGCCCACTAAATAGGGGTTTTATAAGCACGAAATCACGTCATACACGGGTCCAAATGTAATGTCCCCATTTTTCTGAGTAATGGCAGATATTAATATTTAGCTTATTTTATTCCCATAAGCTAAATAATGGAGAGTTATAAGGGAATATTAATTAAATTAATTATTTTCAAGTTGTCTATTTTAAAAAATATCAAGAGGATAACTTAATTTAATTAATTTAATTAAAGTGACAAATAAAATAATAATAAAATATTATAAGTCACTTTATTAAATAAAGTGGTCTTCTAGAAGGTGGAGGTGGTTACAACTGGATTCTTTTGGAAGTCCGGCTGAGCCTTTAAAAGGAGAGGACATCAAGCTTTTTCATCATCCTAGTTTTTGATATCCTTTCTCAGATTGTATTGGAGAGCTTGTTTATGCAGGTTCAGCTTGCCGTAGGACGAAAACCCTTGGGTAAATTGGTTGTTTGGATGAAAACCCACTCAGCCTTTTGAGGTGGATTCACTTCAGAATTCACATTCGGGCATATTTGATCAATTTTGGGAGCTTCAAGGAGTGTTTGTTGCGGAGAGAATTTTGGGGAAATTTTGTGTCTTCTTCGAAGACAAAATTTTCAGGTTAATTTGATAAATCAGATGAAATATGTGATATTCAGTGGCATACATTTTAGTTCATATTTGCAGGGTCATGTGAATGCAATTATTTTAATGTTGTTTGGGAGATCGGGGTATTTGGAATGGATTTCCAACTTTAGTATGTCTATATTTTATCTACCTAAGCTCTTTGCAAAAGGTAGATGTATTCAGAAATAACTAATAATAAAACATAAGGCTATATCCATCGGTCATGGTGATTGCATGCTATTAAGGGTTGAAATTCTGAATTGATCAAATATTTTTAAGGGTGCAGATAAGACAAAACTGCAGATGCCAGAAAAGACAAATTGGTTCTGACGCAGACATAAGACAAAGTTTGGGGTTCGATTATTTCAAAGGGATGATAATATTTTAATATTTACTAAGTTGAGGAATAGTCACTTCATTCCACATTCGCAGGAATTAGTAAGAGTATTTATTTTATTATGGAAGCTTGGTAAAGGTTTGATAAAGACAATCAGATAAAGACAAATCAGATATCCATATGCTGATGGAGGCAAATAAGACAAATTCATAGGCACTGCGGCTACTAGCTGAAGAGTTAAACATTCAAAGGTTCCATAACAACTGAAGTGGTGACTTAATACATTTAGTCTGAGACAAATTAATGCCAACTGTCCATCAAAGGCAAAGAAACCCAGAAGGATTTGTAGCCGTTGTCTCTCATTTTGGACACATATATTATAGGAGAAGCGCTATAATATTGTATTCAGCAAAGGGTCGATGGTAAGGGAAGTTTATTCTGTTCATGGGAGATCAGAAATTATTTTAGCTGTAGCTGATTCTACAGTATCATATACTTGTAGTTGTCATCCAGAAAGAAGTCGTGATTAATTGCAAAGTCACCTTTGTGGTTTATATCGATATTATTAGGTCAGATTTAATAAAATTATATGCAGATATTTTTGTACATCTGAAAAAAGAATATACAGTCCTGATTTCTGAATGTAAAATATTCAAAGATTATATATAGACACCTCAGTCTTTGATATAATATCTGAGTATGTCATTGGGCTAGTAGTTGCAGTGTATTTGAAATAGTGATATTGGTTTGATAATGTTGTGCATTTAAAGTTGTAAGTATATTGAGGTTTTCGCAGGGAATTGCAAATATTAGATAAATCGTTTCAGACCAAACCATTAAATTAGTTTGACAAATAGCATTGTCAAGCTTGGATAATCGCAACAATATCATTCAAAGGGGTCGGGGTTATTACAGTTTAGAAAATATTCCGTTGGGGATATTACACCAAATTGTGCCAAAAACGCGTCAAAATCACACAAAAAAAGGCATGTGAAAAGCGTATTTCATTTGTTGCGAGTTGTTGCAGGGTTTTCCGCGAGTAGCTGCAAGATAGTCAACGAAAAACCGGCGACTTTTTAGACAGCAGTGAGTAAAAGTGAGAGTTACTCGCCCAGGCAAAACACCCACGAGTGCTCGGCGTCCCGGCGAGTACTCGTTGGGTTTGTAATCTATGGGTTTGAGGGTGTATTCAAGGTAATGTCACAAATCGAAATGTTGAGCATGATGTCATAGGTAGATTTTTTTATTCTCCTAATTAGGATATATCAATGTTGTGGTCATGCCTAACATAGAAAGACTTTGTTGTATGATATTCACTCATATCTTCACTGTAGGAAGACAAGCTGCACCTTAGTCAAGTGTCGTAGAAGGAGAGTTACTGGGCAATTTAGATAATAGTCACATTTTGGATGGATGAGTGCATGGACATGGTGCAAAGATGATTGATATATAGAGCATTCTTACTGTAAAGTTCAGGAGCAACTTGCAAGTATTATTGTAAGGCCCATAGGCATTGTGCCTTTCTCTTTGGAGTGTTTTGGGGTATTGATGTTATACGATGCTATGTTGTATTATTTTGTATTGTGAATTAGTGATCGATTGTGGATACCAATGTTCTATTTGTGGATCTTTGATATATGTTCATTTGTATAAAGACTTCTAGAAATGTGTGTATGTTTATATTGATTTGTATTTCAACTCACCGTTTTCATTTAAAAGATATGTTGGCTGGGTAGACATAGTTCCTTTAGAATTTCAATTAATCTTTAGAACTATTTCTCTTGATAGAGTGAATGATGTTGTATGTGGACCGATTCCTCTCTACAACAAAGGAACTACCAACTTGTGAAATGAGGTGAATGGTGAGCATCCTCAACTCTATTGTATCCTTTTCATGCCATGTCCACAATCCAACAGGATTAGTTTGAAATAACCTAACACTATCTATATTTGCTTCTAGTTTGTTTAATGTTGGACTTTGAAAATCACTAAAGGCAAGCCATTGTGTGTGAAGTATAGTCAACTCCTCACTTGAATACATCTTTTGAAGGGTCGTCACTAACCCTTCTTTCACCTCTTTGTCATCACAAGGAGGCAACCTTCTAGGCTTTGGTGCATACGATTAGAGATTTAGAGCAAAGGCTACCATATAAAGCGGGTGTTGATAGTGTTTCATTGCCGCATCACAAAGGGCTTAATATGTTGCTCATATAATCCCAAATTAGGAACCCTATTACAAATTTGTTGGCGTAACAACTAACACCTCTGGAGTGCAAGTTGGTGCGGACAGCTATGCACACTACGCAATGAGTGCTCTTCAAATTAGGAGGGGAAGCTCCCTCGTTGTGCTTGACAAAAATGCTTGAAAAGGGAAAAGTAAACTAAACTATATTCTGTCTTTTTGTCTCAGCTATAAGAGGTACAAGGTTTAACAAAAACTCCATACGTTGCAGCTAAGTATTTTTTGGTTTCGCAAAACTTAACTACAACACTCAAAACTAAGTAACTTAACTATCCAATCCCCTCAAGAATTCAGAGCATGAGGAACCAGAACGGGAATGATTATCTGACAATAAGCCGGGTACGGACTCACAACATGAAGGCAAGGTGGCACGACTATCTACTCGTTCGAATAGGCTTATTGGAAACGACAAAACACGATAAACTAAGTACAGATTCTCAACTTGAAGGCAAGCTGGCACAACTATCAACTCAATCTGAATAAGTTTATTATTCACACACATCACACGATAACCAAGTATAGATTCTCAACTTGAAGGCAAGGTGGCACAACTATCAGCTCAATCTAAACGAGTTTATTGAACACAAAACATGAAGGATAGCCAACTAGGACAATAAATTGCATAGGCGAGACACGCATACAATCTACGATCAAACTAGCCACTATACCTAACTAAAGCAAGAATTCACCATCATAATTGCATGAAACCCAAGTGGCATAACAATTCATCATAATAGTAAATACTCATGAGCAAATACAGAACGAGCAATATTACTGGCAAGGTAGGCACAACATATATTTATCTCTCGTGCAAAAGTTCGTGAACAAATACAAAATAGCAATACTACAGGCAAGGTGGGCACATCATGTATGCTACCACGCAAAAGTTATGTACAAATGAGCAAAAGCTCTTATTTATAGACATCAAAAGGTGTAGGGAACCCTAAAATCACCTTGAGTCAACTACAATCTCGCAATGCATGCAAAATTTATTGCTAAACCCTAATAAAGTAAACTATACAGTTAACTGGAAAGCTACCACCAATTAACCGAAAACCCTAATCTATGTGGACAATGTGCAAGCATGCACATCCTTATTGAAAGCAAGTTAATTGGAATACTACCATCAGTTAACGTAAACCCTAAATACAAATCCAAGTGAATAAAGCTAATCTCAGAATAGATATGCATGAGATGAGACAGCGAGTTAACTTGAAAAGATAACACCAAGTTTAACTCCTGTGTGTAATGTCTATTCTGAGAGGTGGGAACTGAAATCTACTGGTCGTGATCTCGAGCAACCAATCCTTCAACAAGATTGTTAACTGCATCACTGTCTGGAGCTCTGATACTCTGCCAAAGAATGCTATGCTTGCGTAGCATGTCCTCACCAGCTACGATCTGGGACTGAAGTTCACCTCTGCTCCTAATTGCCTCATCGAACAACGCTGACATGACTGTAAGCTGATTAATCTTACAGCCAACGGTCTCCCTACTGAAAAATAGTATGAACGAGTGCTTGAAGCTCTGACTGCACATCAGTAAGCTCAACATATGCACCACACTCAATATGATACCGGCACGGTAAGCAAGATAATAACGTTCTCACAAACCGGAGTGCACTAGTAACGTGCTCTCTACTCTCAGCCAATTATGACGCCATTGTTTCCTCTATCTTTGCCCTGAAAACCAAGTGTGTTTTCCAAGAGTAGATAGCCTCTTTATCTTCTACATCTGTTACTGATTCATATGCCAAACTCAGGTGAGCAATCATAATCTCATCCCGGCGTCTATTAATCGCCATGTCTTGCTCCTCATCTTGGAGACGTAGACGGAGCTCTCGTGCATTGTTCCGCAACTGATATAGCTCTATAAGCATAGAACGGCCTCTAGCAACGAACTCCTCCTCCCATTCCTCCAAACGCTTGCCGTATGCAACCAAATGATTAAGTTGGCCTTGTTCTGCTAGAGGCTCAAGCAACGGCGAGAGTGTGGCGGTAACATCTGACCTGTGTACAAGGCTAGAAATGTACTGACGAAGCTGTCTGATTTCAGCTTTGAGGGCTACCTTGTCTTCTCCATCCTTCAACATTCTATCCCTGGCATTGTCTGTAGCAACCTCTAGGAGATCAACCTAAGTCTGGCGTGTTCTACGACCAAGGTTGACTGTGATAACCTCGAAGTCCTGAGATTCCAACTCATCCAAGCTCTTCCCCTGTGGAGGTATAGCAGTCTCAACGACGATCTCCGTATCAGTATTCTTCTCCACGTGGACCATGTTCTTGATCCTCTTGTCTGGCACATCGTGGTAAACTTGATCAAAATCTGAATGATTAAGGACATAGGATGCCTGCCTCCTCTTTCTTCCCAGTTGAGTTTCAATCCAACACTGGTCTCAGCTAATGCTACTGGAAGGATCTGTACTAGCAACAGGAAACTCTGAGGAGAGTGAATATGTAGAGGAGCTGATGCGAGATGGGGAGTCTAAATCCAATTCGATATGAATTGGGACTGGTGACTGCTCCGGAACTGATATAGGAACTTGAGGCTAAACCTCAGGCACCGGCGGACTCTGAACTGGCCTCTGAACTGGCTCTGTGACAGGATGTCTGACAGGGTCCGTGTGTGTATCAATAGCAAGCGCCTTGCCTTTTGAATTGTTTGGTGCTTGACTTTTCTTGGGAGGGTTACTCCTCTTATTCTGTTTAGGTTTCAACGAGGAAGGTAGCGAAGGATCCACCACTGGCGGCTCTGCTCTAGGCGCACTTACACTCCTGGTCTTCTTGTTGTCGAGGTAAAGTATAATGTTCTGAATAACTCTACTTGACCTCTCCTTTATTGTTGCGTATTCCTTGGCGTACCAATCAACTACTGGCAGCGGCTGTGTGTCAACCTCCTCTCTGAAAAACTGAGGAAGGACTTCTCCCTCATCATCTAATAAACCTCCCACATCTTCTGACAAGAAAACAGAAATCTGTGAGAGAGAGAAGCGGTCGTAGCTACGTCTGCGTACCTCAAAGTCGTCCACGCAATTTGCCCAATAGTCTTCCATAGAAGGCTTATGATATGCGCAACCACCGAGGCGAGCTGTGTAATGACCCCAAGGATCATAGGCATGTACCTCAATAAGATACTTGAGATGATACCTCTCCAGCTCCTGTCCTGCAGCTTTGGCATCAATTGTAGTCTTCCACCAATATATTCCAAACTGAAAAGGAAAATTGGCAGCTGGTTTATGCTTGCGACGCAAATGACGATGAACATCATGCAACTGCCTCAGGAACTCCATAAAAACTGTTCTATCCGAAGGATAGTGTGGAAGCATAGCTGGATTTCCTATAAATCCATATACTTGGATATAAATGTATGTTGGGAACTGGATGAACCAATCCACCCAACCATCCATCGCTGCTCTAGCAACTGCCGAGATACGGACGTGCAACTCCCGGTCCAAATTTCTCACTGCATAAGTCAAGAAAGCCTCGTGAACATGCTTGAAATGACGTTCAGCCTTAGTGAACTCAAGCTGATCATAATAGTGATAGACTTTCTAAACACTGAGAATGCCAACGGTGTTTAACCCTTGGAACTGACCCTGATAAGCAATCAAGTACATGAGATAAGAACACATGTGAAACTCGTGGGCAACTAGGAAACCGGTGATCTACTTCTGGATAACGTCGTTGATGAAGGATGCCTAGTCATATTGCTCCCGCCCAGATATGATGCGACCAATGATGTAATACATCCAAGGCTGGAAAACATTTGCATGTGAATGACCTGAGACACGATTCAAGAGTGTAATTAGAATCACGTACTCATCCTTGTACTCACCACAACCCACATTGTTTGGCAATTTGTTCTTCACTTGCTTTAACCATCGTTCTGCCATTTCGCTTTGGCACTTGTCCATATCAGCGTTGAATGCATGTTCGCATTGCTCCATAGAAATAACCAGACTGTTGGGATGCTGAGGGATACCAAAACTTCTTTCAACGTCCAAAGGCTTGAGACTGCAAATAACTCGTCCATCTACTGACACTATCTCACGAGTAGCAGAGTTGTAATGCTTAATGTAATGAACTGGACTAATTTTTTTTTTTTTTCAAATGCAATTACAATCAACACGCACCCGTTAAGGTTAGCTCTAAACCAAAACGATGCGGAAAGTAACTCTAACTAGAATGTACACCAGGATCCCGATGTGGGCAAGGTGTGAGCATTGGTCAGAGGATCTAATGCAGATGCAAACTGGAAAGGAACTCTAACCAAGAATGCGCCTGTGCAGACGAGCATATGGTCAGAGGATCAATGCATGATGAACTGAAGTAACCCTAACCAAGAATGGCTGAAATATTCCGAGCCAAATTTTTTCGATTTTTTACAATTTCAAATTACAAGCACCCGTTAAGGTTAGATGATAAACCAAAACGTACTGAAGCAACTCTAACCAGTATGTACACCAGGATCCCGATGTGGGCAAGGTGTGAGCATTGGTCAGAGGATCTGAATCAAACTGCTTATGCAAAAAGCAACTCTAACCAAGAATGGCGCCGATGATGGCGAGCATATGGTCAGAGGATCTTCTACTCTAAATACTGAAAGGGAACTCAACGTCAAGTATGTGCTACCCAATCCAATGCGGAGTGAGGGGCGACCATATGACGGAGTGATTACAATAACAATGCTTGAAAGAGAAATGCTGAAAGCTGAAAACACTCAACACCCAGAATGTGCTTGCTAACCCAGAATGGGAGAGTAGCTACCATAGGGCGGAGATTTATCTATTACAACAAGAACTGAAGGAAGAATAAGTATTACAATAACGATGAGCAATAATAAGAACAACTGGTCAGTACTACTGCCAGCTTACAAAGATGTCATTGCCTGCAATATCAAGACTTAAGATGCTCTTTCAAATGATGCATTCAACAAGGAAGCTTCTGCAAAGTATACAATGAAATCTCAACACCAACCAGATAAGGAAGATGCAGATTTCTTAAACTGTCATACAAATCTGCATTTTTTGTCATAAAACCAGCAACCTATGAATTTACTCATATGCTCATAACTCTCTCATTTCTCACCCAAATGATCTCAAATCTGATGCAATAGACCCTCAAAATGATGGCGCCTAACTTAGTAATAAGAAATGGCATCTAAAAATGGTTATTAATTACTGACACGAATCCCAATGCACTCTAGAAAGTTCGGCCTTCAAGGAATGACGGATTTGCATTATAAAATCATAAGCTTTGTATTAAAATCTGCAAATATTCATGAAGGGGCGCCCTTACCAATAAGATGCAATGACACAATACCCAGAACGAGATTATTTTTGTTTTCTGATTTACAAATGAAAACACGGATCTGCTGTAGCTTAAAATGCAAAATGCTGAAACCCACTAATATGCAAAACAGATCTAATAATGCACAAGCTGAAACAATGCTCAAAACTAAATGCAAACTCACAAATCTATCTTAAATCACCACTAGTCGTTGTCTTTCAAGCGAGAAGCAATGCCCAAGCTAGGAGGCCTTCATTCCTCGAAGCAATCCCAAAGCCAATCCGGCAGCATAACATTCCTGTAGATAAAAGATACCCAAATGATGATCCAAGTCTTCCTTTTATAATTTCAGGTTGACTTCTCGAAACCCTAAACTCCTCTCAAAGTCAAAAACCCTAATCTCCTCAAAGATGGCGTCCTTTTCCTTCAAGTTGAATATTCACTTTTAAAATAAATTCAATACTTTAATAAATGCGCCCACCTTATATCTTGATTTGACTTTGGATAAAATATAAAATAATCCTTAATGAGGCGCCACCCTCAAAAAGACCACTTTTCAAAACAACATAAAGTCAATAGACTAGGCCAAGGGGTCAACGTTCGAATAAAATATTAAAACGTGACTTTTAATTAAATATATCAACTTATCTCTCCAATTGTGCCCTGAAGCCAATAATGACCAAGTCAACTGACCAAACTGAAGTAGGAAGTCAACCAAGCCCCGAAAGCTGCCAAAATTAGAATTTACTAAAAATAGTAAATTCCAGAAAGTGCTCTGAATGGAGAGAACATACCACTACGAAGCTCTTTGAAAACCCATAAAGAATCCGCCATTGAATCCATCATCTCAGAGCAATGACCTCCTCAAAAATAGGAAACCCTAATTTATCTTCCGTCTAGCCTTCGGGTTCCCAAGGAAAGGGCCAACGGTCACTGGAAAGATCAGGTTTGAGAAGGGGACATTACAATCCGCCCTTCCCAAAATTGCTTGTCCTCAAGCAATACCACCACAACTCCAGAAATTTGAAAACTAATCCATACGCAACAAGTATGATCCCTGGTTCCCAAATGCGTCTCAGGAAAAACCCACCATGCCGATGCTGCACCACTCTGATCACATCAATGAAAATATCATGCCAATGCTGCACTGACTCCCCTTGTAACTCCAAGGTGTTACCATCTATGATACTCAAACTGGAAGATCTTAAAGGAGGGAAATCAAAATCATGCAACATCTCATGTCCACGATGCCCCGAATTAACAGTATCAACCATACTACTGTCAATCAGAATTCTAAGCAATAGGAAGGATAGTCTACTCAAATCAAACTTGAATTCTTCAGCATACCTCCACATGATAACAAACGGAACCATGACTGCAAATGTGTCATCTTCAAATCTTTTTGCAAAGAGGAAGGCAATCCTTTGCAAAAGCTCAACAAATTCAAACTCAGGACTCCGCATGAATTCCCTATGCCTCAACTGAATTATCATGGCACAACTATGAAGTCTGAAGAATTTTTTCACAACCCCAACCCCAAGAGTCTCAAAATATAGATTCAAAGTATGGGGTAGCTCATTGTCATGAACCAATAATGAAAATAAACCATCAGAATTTGCATTACAAACCTCCAAAGTGGCTGAAAAACACGCTAAAGCCATCTCCATCAGAAAACTACCACTTCTTTGATCAGGAGTGAGGTACCAACTCTCCTGAATGAAAGTAACTCCATAAGTAAGGTGGCTGGTCTGCCTCCAACCAGCAAACTCGTGTCTCAAAATCTGCCCTTGTCTGAGCTGAAAGTCACTTCCAAGAACTACCGATCGTTGATCTTTCCAACCCAAATTCAAAATTTCTCTCCAATCCATTTGTTGATGAACAAACGGAACCATCAAGTAGCTGGAAATGAAGGGAACAACATCAACAAGTCTGGAAGTTTGTTCCTTATCCCTCCAAGAGTCTTTTCCATAAGTAATAAACTCTGACAACCCAAGTTGAGAATCCCAAACATGGATACTCAACTGGAAGTGATTTTCAACACACTGCAAAGAAATCTCTACACATTCCAAAGTGCTAGTGAAAACCAAGTGCCTTCTCACGAAACTGATGCCCCTTCTAGTAAATCCTTGAAGCTTAACCAAGAAAGCTTCCACATTAAGGGAGTATGAAACATAGAGTGGCTTCAATTTCCGCTCCCAAAACTGATCAATATGATTCCAAACATCATTCCACCCAAGGGATGGATTGTCAAGAGTGCAACTACCAAAGTCTAGTTCACCTTTTCCCCATTCCTCCTGAGTAGTAGGTCTGAAATCTTCACTCGTTGCTGCTGTGATGAAGTTACCAACAGCTACCAAGACTTGTCTCTTCAACACCTTGATGTCATAGATGTTGAAATTACCTTGCTTCGTCACCTCCCATGTAGAACCTTCATCCTCAAAGCCACTTATGCATCCATTACTACTCAACATACGTGGCACATCCTCATGGAGTGATATCGAAGCATCCAAGCACTGGAAACCAGAATCAGTTTCATTCTCCATTTCATCCTCTACTTCATAGAGAGGATTATCATAACTTTTCTCATCACCTTCTTGAAAAAGAGGATTGTCATAAACTTGAAAGTCATTCCTTTCATCTTGCTGCTCCAAATCTGCACATGCAACCTTTGATTTTCTTGTGAAACCTTCAAGATCAAACTCCTCTCGAAGACTATCAATCTCATCAATTACTTGCTTGATTTCTCCAGCTCTTCGTGCATTCTCTTGCTCCTTGAAAAGTTTGAAATCTGCAAACTGGTCTTCAACCTTTCTTAGAGCCAACTGAGTTTCTTTCAACTCGTCCTCTGTTGATTTAAGCTCCAAGGTGAGCTCTTCAACCATACTCTCCCTTTCTTCGAAAACAATGAAGGCCTTCTTTGCAGATTCAACGGCATGATCTTGATCTTCAATCAAGTGTATGTATGCTGATTTCAATGACTCCAAAGAGCCTCTGATAAGTCGCAAGTTAGGAAGAGCAACTTCATCCTTAACTCCACTTCGTCTCTCTTCAGACTGAGCCTTCCAATAGAGATCATCAACCAAATTGTGTGTGCGATCAAATAGGGATAGCGTTTGTACTTCTTTTCCAAAAGATACCTTGCATTGATCTTCCCACTCATGAACATGCAAAGATGGTGAACTGCTGATAGGCTGCAACTGAAAATCAGAACTTCGTTCCTTGCCTTTGCTGCCCTCTTTGCTACTCCAACATTCTTGTACTTCACCACCAACTAGCAGAGAATGCTCATCATCATAAAAAGCATCATACTCCACAAATTCTTCAACCCATTGCTTGCAACCAGCTTCGTGTATTGATAAATCTGATTTGTGTTTAATAACACTTTCAAACTCTCCATCTTCAAGAGCCATATGGACTTCTAGCTCTTCTTCTTCATCACGGCCTCCTTGATCAAACATTAGACCAGTATCCAACCTGCTCAAGGAATCATGTTTGTCCGCTGTTCGGAAAGTTTCTGTAACCACAAATTCCTCTTTAGTGGCTGCAACCACTCCAAAGAGATCATTATGGAATTTTGTGGAACAATCTTCTTCTTCAAAGACAACTTCTCCTCCAAGGGCCACCTCATAGTCTACTGTGCAACCTGGTTCTTGTTCTTCATCAGGATCAAAGGGAAACTTATCCCACACAGGTTCTTTAACATAACTTGATGCCATCACACCCGGATCCCAAATGCTAGTGAGCTGATTAAGATGATCAACTGGAAAAAACTTATCATGCTCCCCTTGTAGTGATGACTCTTTGAATAAGTCAAGTCCTAATTCACTTAAGCTGAAATCATCAAAAAAAAATTTCTCCAATGGCTCAGTTTGCTGATCAATCCCAAGACCAACAATGTCACCCCCGAAATGAAGTGAAGAATCTTCAATGTTTGGTGTTTGAAAAACTTCATCTTCATTATCTTCTATGGAACCCTCATGAGAGATTATGTTGCTGATTTCCTTATGTGGAACTTCTCGGGAAGTTGAGACAGCAACAAGAGCCAATCTATCCCTCACTAAATCTTCAACAAGAGGAGGTACAAACACATCGAAATCATTACCAACATCACCACTTTGGTAACGGTCATAAGCTGATTCAAAGACACCAATAGTATTTCCTTCAACTTGCTCTTCTTCACTTGCTATCACATGCAAGTCAAAGGGCGTATTATGAGGCTCTTCCACACACTCTTCAACTGTCACGTTTTCTCCTTCGAGCTCACGATCATTTTGATGTGATATGTGCACCTTGTTTGTGCCATCTTCAATGCTAGATGACTGATTTTTCTCTTCAACTTGCATATTTGTCGGCTGCAATCCACAAATAGGCACTTCATCTCCTTCCTTCTTTGATTCTTCGAACATAGCTTGTTCTGCTTCCCTTTTTATCCTTTTCCTAATGTGGTCCACCATCTTCCACTTTTCGGGCTCCACTGACGCCACACACTTCAAATGGGAATCAAATGAAACATTGTACCTATAATCATCTGGCATGGTTTGATATTGCTCACGGAGTTTGACAGCCTCATCTTCACATTGTCTTTTAAACTGTCTGGCATATTCAATGAAGTCCCTTACGACATCACTAACCTTTCCTTCCTCCGATGCCATAGTTGAATCTGACTTCTCACGACCCATAGGCCTTAGAAAATGCAACATCTTTGAAACTTCTGAAAACTAATACTGAACTCAGCTCTGACCTCTGATGTAGAATCTGTTTTCTCTGTCAAGTGAACTCTGATGGGCACAGGATGGCAGGATCTTGGCTCTGATACCACTGAAATATTCCGAGCCAAATTTTTTCGATTTTTTACAATTTCAAATTACAAGCACCCGTTAAGGTTAGATGATAAACCAAAACGTACTGAAGCAACTCTAACCAGTATGTACACCAGGATCCCGATGTGGGCAAGGTGTGAGCATTGGTCAGAGGATCTGAATCAAATTGCTTATGCAAAAAGCAACTCTAACCAAGAATGGCGCCGAAGATAGCGAGCATATGGTCAGAGGATCTTCTACTCTAAATACTGAAAGGGAATTCAACGTCAAGTATGTGCTACCCAATCCAATGCGGAGTGAGGGGCGACCATATGACGGAGTGATTACAATAACAATGCTTGAAAGAGAAATGCTGAAAGCTGAAAACACTCAACACCCAGAATGTGCTTGCTAACCCAGAATGGGAGAGTAGCTACCATAGGGCGGAGATTTATCTATTACAACAAGAACTGAAGGAAGAATAAGTATTACAATAACGATGAGCAATAATAAGAACAACTGGTCAGTACTACTGCCAGCTTACAAAGATGTCATTGCCTGCAATATCAAGACTTAAGATGCTCTTTCAAATGATGCATTCAACAAGGAAGCTTCTGCAAAGTATACAATGAAATCTCAACACCAACCAGATAAGGAAGATGCAGATTTCTTAAACTGTCATACAAATCTGCACTTTTTGTCATAAAACCAGCAACCTATGAATTTACTCATATGCTCATAACTCTCTCATTTCTCACCCAAATGATCTCAAATCTGATGCAATAGACCCTCAAAATGATGGCGCCTAACTTAGTAATAAGAAATGGCATCTAAAAATGGTTATTAATTACTGACACGAATCCCAATGCACTCTAGAAAGTTCGGCCTTCAAGGAATGACGGATTTGCATTATAAAATCATAAGCTTCGTATTAAAATCTGCAAATATTCATGAAGGGGCGCCCTTACCAATAAGATGCAATGACACAATACCCAGAACGAGATTATTTTTGTTTTCTGATTTACAAATGAAAACACGGATCTGCTGTAGCTTAAAATGCAAAATGCTGAAACCCACTAATATGCAAAACAGATCTAATAATGCACAAGCTGAAACAATGCTCAAAACTAAATGCAAACTCACAAATCTATCTTAAATCACCACTAGTCGCTGTCTTTCAAGCGAGAAGCAATGCCCAAGCTAGGAGGCCTTCATTCCTCGAAGCAATCCCAAAGCCAATCCGGCAGCATAACATTCCTGTAGATAAAAGATACCCAAATGATGATCCAAGTCTTCCTTTTATAATTTCAGGTTGACTTCTCGAAACCCTAAACTCCTCTCAAAGTCAAAAACCCTAATCTCCTCAAAGATGGCGTCCTTTTCCTTCAAGTTGAATATTCACTTTTAAAATAAATTCAATACTTTAATAAATGCGCCCACCTTATATCTTGATTTGACTTTGGATAAAATATAAAATAATCCTTAATGAGGCGCCACCCTCAAAAAGACCACTTTTCAAAACAACATAAAGTCAATAGACTAGGCCAAGGGGTCAACGTTCGAATAAAATATTAAAACGTGACTTTTAATTAAATATATCAACTTATCTCTCCAATTGTGCCCTGAAGCCAATAATGACCAAGTCAACTGACCAAACTGAAGTAGGAAGTCGACCGAAGCTGAACCCAACTGGAAAGCTACCAAAATTAGAATTTACTAAAAATAGTAAATTCCGGAAAGTGCTCTGAACGCCGAGACGAACATACCACTGCGAAGCTCTCTGAAAACCCAGAAAGAATCCGCCATTGAATCCATCATCTCAGAGCAATGACCTCCTCAAAAATAGGAAACCCTAATTTATCTTCCGTCTAGCCTTCGGGTTCCCAAGGAAAGGGCCAACGGTCACTGGAAAGATCAGGTTTGAGAAGGGGACATTACAATGGCGCCGAGTGATGGCAAGCATATGGTCAGAGGGTCCCTAAACTACTAACTGAAAGTAAATAGGCGGCAAGCCAGCCTCTTCCACTTATTCAGTGGGAAATACAATAGAGTAAATGAAAGATGAGAAGTTAGAATGCTGACAGTACTACTGTTCAGCTTACAATAGATAGGAAGTGCCTGCCATAACATAAGATGAAGAGCTAAATCAATATGCAACATTGTATAGAATCTCCTTGCTTGATATGGATGCTTAGACCAGAAGCCTCACTCCATGAACCCACTTAAAAAATCTGGTTGTGACAGACCTGCAGCTTGTAATGTAAAATCAGCAACTCAGGAACTCACAAAAATGCTCAATACTCTCTCAAATCCCACCTGAAATGCATGAGATCAAATACAAGATGTTCCTAAGGTAAGGGCGCCCAAGAATGAACCCCAAAACTAACCCCAAGACCCTCTAATATTTTTGCACGAATTTCCAAGCACTCCCAGCTGGTATGGCCCTCAAGGAAGGGTGACTTGCCAAGGAAAAATCAGAATCTCACTCAAAAAATCTGCAAACTTGCTCAAGAGGTCGCCCAAGGTAGTTAGAAAGGAAAATGCGATACCCAGAATGAAACGATTTTTATTTTGAAATATATGAATGAAAACTACAAACAGCCATGATATTAGCAACTCCAGATTTGATAAGATATGCAAAAAACTGAACCACAATGCAAAACAATGCTACAAGCAAACCTCAATACAAAAATCCACTCAAGACAAGCAAACCTCTCCACTAGGTGCTATCTCTCAATCACGAAGTCGAGCCAAGGCTAGGAGGCATTCATTCCTCGAAGCAATTCCAGCACCATTTCGGCAGCATAACAATATTCAAGATATGAGATGATCCAAATGAAGAGAGGGAGCCTTCTTTTATAGACTGAAGAGAACACTCTAGAGGCTTCTAGAAAGTGCGCCCTAATTCCAAGCTATTTTTTAGGTTTAACTTTGACCAAGACTCCTTCATCAAAATGGCGTACCTTGAGAGATAAATATCACTTCTCTTTTTTTTAAAAATAAATATAAAATCCTTCAAAGTAGGCGTCCACTTTCCCTTGAGCAATTATAGACTTTAGAAGTATAAAAATATTTCTTCATGAGAAAATACCCCTCAAGGTTCCCTTCTTTAAAACAACTTAAAGTCATATTACTAGGACAAGGGGTTATTTTATAAAATAAAACATTATTGTCTTTAAAATACTTATTTCTCCAAAATGAACCCCTTAAGCCAAAAATCAGAATTACCCAATGAACTGGCAGAAGAGGAAAGTTGACTGAGCTGGTGCTGACTGGACCACTACTAAAAATAAAATTTACTAAAAATAGTAAATTCAAGAAGTTGCTCAAAATGCAATGCATGGGCCACCATTGCGAAACTCTTTGAAAACCCAGAAAGAATCCGCAAACCAAAATCCCAAACTCCAAGGTGTAGCCGCCATAACTTACTAAAAATAGTAAGTCCGGAAAGGTTGCTCGACGCAATTGCATGTCATACCTCAGCGAAGCTCTCAGAAAAACCAGAAGGAATCCAAGATCCGAATAGCCCAACTCCAACATGTAAACCCCTGAATCTTCAAAAGAACTCACCAAGCAGCCGGAAACCCTAATTTTGTCTCTGATTAGCCAACAGCACACCGGGAAAAGGCCATCAATCACTGAAAGGTGCAATGCTCAAAATGGGGACATTACACTTAATACAAGACATCACGAACTCAACACAATGAGCGGAGATAGGTATGGAAGCGGCCTCCAGTAACCCGGACTGTTGAATGTTCTGAATAATCGAATCTCTGATTTTGACTGGATCTAGGACTGCCTCTGGCAACACCTTATGGAGATTCGTCTCAACTGTCCCGATGAAGTCATGAGTAAGGACTGATTTGGTCCTATATTTGAGTTGAGTGTACTGCATTTTGAAAAACTCACCCGTTGACTGTGAACTTGATTATGTTCTGACAAGATTTCTGGAAAGCTAAAAATAGCCTATTGAAGAGTTAGTTTCGGCGAAAAATCTGAGATATGGGTTTTGTCCAGAAAAATATTCTAAAACAACCCAGAACGTCAAAAATGCGAAAATCTGACTTCTACTCGACCATGTAGAGAATTTTCAGTTGAGAAAATTAGAAACTCAAGAACTGATGCTCTGGAGTTAAAAATTCCTAATAATTCAAGCACATGAATTTAATTCGAGGAAGCTATATAGAAACGATCCAAACGATCAGACTTGCCAAAATTTGCCAACTTCAGGAACATGCGAATTGAAATCTAAGAGAATTTTGAGAATCAGAGAGGAGCAAACGTTTTTTCTATGTTATTCTTTTGTTAAAATCACCCCCTGTTCTTCAAATTTGCTGATGATTGTGAACTTGAACCTGCAAAAAGAATTGTTTGATGAAATCGCCACTGAAAATTGATGAAATCGCCCAACTTGTGAAGAAAATCACCTTTGCTCTTGAAGAATTACGAATTTCTTTAAGCTGGATGAGTGTTTAATGATTGGCGCCATGAATAAATAGAGAAAATTTGCACCATAATGCTAACTGCAAGATTTAAAAACCTCGACTGAAATAGAAAGCTTCTGACTGGACCCCTCCAGTTCGAACTGAGATTGACTTGAAGTCCGGAATAAAAATAATAATAAAAATATTCATCATGCAATTTGAAAATCCAGCACAAAGAGGCGCCAATTTTAGAAAATCGCCCTTTAATGCTCAAATATGCAAAAATAAATATTTAATATTATTTTAATCAGTTGACAAACCACGTTGAGTTCTTGGATGGATTCGGCGAACTTCACTGATTTCAAAAACTCCTCATTTGTCCTCATAGGCGTCCATTTGCTCAAGATATTACGTTTTTTATTAACTTCCTACTTTGTAGCTGACTACAAAGTTACAACTGGCCATATTCAACGCTAATTTCCGGGTGACCGGGTGATGCTGAGACTGAGCAGGGATATTCATTGCGAAGCCTGCAGAGCAAGGAAGAAATGTCTGTTGGGAGTCATCACTGCAAAATCCATCATTTAACACCTCAGAAAATTAGGCGCCCATGATTAAATTGATTTTCAGACACCAGACTTGGTCGTTTCTCCAAACTGCCATCTGATGCTTCAAATGACTACTAACGTCGAACGGTGAACCCTACTGACTGGCTACCAGGCTCACTGTGTGACGAGAGGTATTTCGCATCCAACGAATATACGCAAGGCACCTAAAAGCTACATTAAGGACCCCAAAAGTAAGGGCGCCCCTGGCCTGAAAAGGCTCAAACACCATTTTGACAGAAGTACAACTCTCAAGCAGATGCCCTACTTTGACTTCTAATATCGGGAGCTCGGGTGACCTAATTCGAGCACCATTTGTCTTAACGCATAGCCAGAAGGACCTACAAGAGATGTCTTTGGAGGTGACGAAGCGAGAAAACAACTTCTAAGACCTCAAAGAGAAAGGCGCCTTTCTCAAGATGGAATATACGACTAGACTTAGCCATTTTCTGAGCTGTCTTCGTTTTTCAGTATTTTTGCAAAGACCTCACACGTACGAGCGTTTGCCAAATCCCGGAGGTCGACGGCTAGGCTCGTTGGATAGTTGGAGTAATTGCGCACAAGTCCCGTGAAGACTTTGAAAGCAAATAACACCATCTGACAGGCCTAAAGGCTAGGCGCCCCTGGCCTACAGCGGCGCAATTTCACCATTAGAGGAAGTTTCTGTGATATGAAGTCTCCTTGTAATCTCATCTTCAAGCCCTGACTGTCAGAGCTCTGGGTCTCAAATATCTGCATTCGGTAGCTCGTCGGATAGCCAGACTAGTCGTGAAAAGATTAGATGTATCAACAATCAGGAACAATAGAATCTGAACCTCCATTAAAGAGGGCGCCCCTGAGCTACAGGGGCGCAAAAGTTGAAGAATGACAAGCTTCTGCAATCTGCAACCTCTGGAATCCTCAACTTCTGACGTTAGTTACTGGAGTTGTAAACCTCGGATAACCTCACAAGATAGCTCATCAGATAACTGGGGTAATTCTGAAGAGATTGACTGTGTGTATGAGCACATGTCACAAAATCTAGGCCTTCAAAGAGAAGGGCGCCCCTGGGCTACAGGGGCGCAATTTTGCTTTTGCCTAAGAAATCTTCATAAATTGATCACTGAAATCTTCGTCTTGGTACTGAAATGACCATGCAAAGGTATAATTGTCATCGTGAAATGCTCCTCCATCGTGAAACACCTAGTTCTGAGTCCCCAATTCAGGTTCTGACCAACAGGTACTGCTTTTGACTTACACAACACTGACCAAACTCCATGCTTGATATTGCCCAAAAACTGTATTTGACATCATTTTAGCAAGGTTTAGACTCTTCTAAGAAAAATGCCTTGATGAAGCAAAAAATTTGGTTTGAGTACAACAAAATTGCTTCCTTCATCTACCCAAGCATGTTGTCAAATGTCTCATAAGTTTCTCCACGACTAGGAGAGTTTGTATCAACATCTACAATAGATGAGATGAAGGAGCAAATATATCTGCAAACAAAAAGTTTCTAAAAAACAAGTTAGAAAATTAGAATCAATAAAATAAAAAATTTAATAATAAAATCAGCAATCAAATTTTACTAAAATCAGCAATTTATTAAAAATCAACAATTTCTTACCTCACAATGGACAACCACTCATCATCAAGGATCTTCTATGTGATTTTTTTAATTTTCAATAGTGTTTGCAATAGGCCACCTAGTCCGCTCTAAATTAACCCTCATCAACTATAGAGCCTCCCGTCAAGCATCCTCACTAACAAAATGAAATAATTGGCATACCTACTCTCCACAAGTTTGAAAAATTCCTTCTTTGAAAAAATCCTAAAGAGAGCAAGTGAGGTGTGGTGCTTACAAATGAACCTGTGAATGTCTCTAGCTTTTACCACCACTTGTACCCAATCTATCTTCCCTATGTCTTTAAATGCATTGTTCAATGCATGGATACATGGGGTCCAAAAGATGTGCTTGTAAGCACCTTCCACCATCATACCAACTAATTTGCAAACACATGTCCTATCAATGACCATTTGTACAATATTTGAGGCCCCAACCTACTCTATAGCCTCTCTCAAAATATGAAATTGGAAGTTTGCATCCTTGCAATTCTCTAAATAATCAGTAGCTCTAAAAAATTAAAATTCAGTTGAACATGTGACTATAATGTTGATAACTGGTCGATATCTAATATCGGTTCACCCATCCATGACAATAGAGCAGCCCATCCTAATCCAAATTTGCCTCATGTTCTCCATCACCAAAATCACCTTAGAATATTCTTTTTCAAGGAGGGTAGTACATAGTTTATGTTATCCAAGGGAGGAGTGAAGGACCAACAAAAGCTACATCTTTGAACACTTGTTTCAAGTAAGGAGAACGTGCTACATGAAATGGAATGGCATGGGCATAGAAAATTTTGGCAATGGAAGACTCTACCACATCCCATGCTTACATATTGAACATACCTACAGGCTACAACTATCCCCGCCTTCTCACCAGCAATAGTCTTACTCTTTCATCTTGTAGGAACATCACCACTACAACTAGCAACCATGGAGAGCATTAGCATAGTTGATTGTATGAAATTGTGTTGGCATTGACACACCCTTAGACTTCGCTTCCATCTCCATATGCAATCTATTAACCTCTACCTTCTCATCCTCCTTTATATTTGGATACACCTTAAGCCCATGTCCTATAAAGTCCAAGAGATGGAAATGTACCCTCGTGTAGGTCCCTCTAAAATCTATTTTGCAAATGTGACACAACCACAATCAAATATCCCTTAAATTATTATTTTTATCTTTATCTAGGGCTGCCATAAATTGGAGAAGAGGTTTTTGGAATTAAAAGGGCCCTTTCCATAATGTTTTAAAATGGTGGAAGGGCAATCAAATGGGTTTTGTAGCTGTTCTCCTCCACCCATAGCACTTTCACACCTTGATGAACCCTCAACTAAAGGATAAAACTCTCACATTTCTTTCTTCAATTTCATGTTCACTACTCTCACTACTATTGCTCCTGTTGTTTTGTGAAACAATAATGCAAGTGCCAACTAAAAAAATATGATAAAAAAATCGTACATTTTTTTCTTAAAACTCTGAAAAAAATCAAATAAAAATAAACAAATGGAAGAATCGCTTACCTTTTCCACTCCTCTTGCTATCTCAATTCACTAGTCACTAATGTTGAATTCTCCAGTTACACCTTCCAACCCTACTAAATTATTTTTTTCCTTCAACTTGATTGCAAGTGTTTTTGGCATTTAAGAAATGAGTTAGAATAAGAGGGAAGCTTCTTTTTGTTCAATTAGGGCTAAGTGTGGTGTGGGGGTGAAATAAGCCCTTTAGTTTTTTTTTGAAATTTTTTAACACACAGCAATGTACCCGTCAAGGTTAGCAAAATCTTAAACCGGCTGAAAGTAACCCTACGCCAAGAATGTTCACTCAAGACCCAAGATGGGTGAGGTGATATCATATGGTGTCGGGAATCATTACTATCCAAATTGAAATGAAGTACAATGCTGAAATGAAAATAGCTCGACCACTTATTCAGCGGGAGGGAAATTACAAAGAAAGAACAATCTTCTGCTAATAGCAAGCATCCGCTTCACAGCAGACATCCACTTATGCAGTGGGAATACTCCACTTTGCCGTTGGTGAAAGAAAGAGAATTACAAATGATATGCTTTAAAATCACCAATTAATTGCAGATAATTAATTGATTGAAACAGTACTACTGTTCTCAGTCTTACAATGCATACAATCTGCAAACTACAAGAGTATCAGCTGAAATAACACTGCCAAGTGATCAAAGAAGATGTCTCCAGTCTCTCTACTTCTCAAACTATGAAAATACAATCCAAAACTGAGCTACAGAAAATCTGATAATTAAAACCAGCAAATTGAAACCCAAACCAGCAAGCTAAGACACAACAAAAATATTCACTACTCCCTCAAAACACCCCCAAATGAACTGAAACAAATTACAAAGCTTCTAGGAGTGATGGTGCCCACTTCCCAACTGAGAAAACACATCAAAAGACCAGCTAACAATTATGGCACGAATTCCAATGCTTCCCTGAATGGTACGGCCTCCCTAGAGGGGTGACCTAGAATAAATTCATTGCTTTGAAATAAAATCTGAAAATGCACAGAGGGGGTCGCCTACAACAAAGGAAAAGGATGAGCAACATCCAAAATGAAAATAAAAATTACACAAAGACCTGCAAGCAAAAATGTCATTCAGCCATGACTGCACCAACAAACTCAAAACTAATAAAAACATCTGAAGACTCCATTTGAAAGCTCAATCTGCATTCTCAGAGTGAGAAGCAGTCTCATTATCAGCTAGTTGTTGTCTTTCAAACACAAAACTGATCCATGCTAGGAGGTAAGCATCCCTCGAAGCTATTTGAAAGAACAAAAGCCTCCTTTTATAGATTTTTAAGTGACTCTTCAGCTTCCCCAGGAAGGACACCATCTCACCCTTTGATAATATTTTTTAATTTTAAAAACATTTCTCTCTTCTTCTTTTGGCATCCAACTCCAAGAGAATATAATAAACTTTTAATATTATTAAAGTTCATCTCCACATGTGGTGTCCAACCTTAGAAATATTATTTCCTTCTCCTAATGATGCGTCCACCCTCAAGGGCCCCTTCTTAAAACAATTTGAAAGTCATCACATTAGGCCAAGGGGGTCAAATTAAAAATATAACATTAATAACTCAAAGTAATTCAATTCTCCAAAATTACACCTCAAAAGCCAAAAACCTAAAATGCTCAACTGCTCAGCCTGAAGTAGAAAGCTTACTGTGATGCTGCCAACCAGAGCACTACTAAAAATTGAATTTACTAAAAATAGCAAATTCTGAAAGTTGCTCAATTCATTTTGCATGTTATATCATTGCGAAGCTTTCTAAAAACCCAGAAAGAATCCGCAAAACAAAATCCAAAACTCCATATGCAAGCTCCTAAAAATGCCAAAAACCTCCAAACACTAGAAACCCTACTTTTCCCTTGACAAGCCTACGGGTCTCCAAAATAGGCTGACGAGCCACTGCATTGCTCACTGATGAGAAGGTGGCATTATAGGGGGCCCACAAAAAAGAAGATTAAAATCATTATTTTTTCATTTTGGACTTTTTTTTCAATGGCTAGTTTGACACAAGGACAATTGGCTGTCCCTAAAATGGTCAAGGGATGTTTGAGACGTGTTGGCATAACAACACCTCTGGAGTGCAAGTTGGTACGGACAGCTATGCACACTACGCAATGAGTGCTCTACAAATTAGGAGGGGAAGCTCCCTTGTTCTGCTTGACAACAATGCTTGAAAAGGGAAAAGTAAACAAAACTATATCCTGTCTTTTTGTCTCAGCTGTAAGAGGCACAAGGTTTAAGAAAAACTCCATACGTTGCAGCTAAGTATTTTTTGGTTTCACAAGACTTAACTACAACATTCAAAACAAAGTAATTTAACTATCCAATTCCCTCAAGAATTTAGAGCATGAGGAAGCGGAGCAGGAATGATTATCTGACGATAAGCCGAGTACGGACTCACAACATGAAGGCAAGGTGGCACAACTATTTGCTTGTCTGACTAGGCTTATTGGAAACAACAATACACGATAAACTAAGTACAAATTCTCAACTTGAAGGCAAGGTGGCACAACTATTAGCTCAATCTGAATAAACTTATTATTCACACACATCACACGATAACCAAGAACAGATTCTCAACTTGAAGGCAAGGTGGCACATCTATCAGCTCAATCTGAACGAGTTTATTGAACACAAAACATGAAAGATAGCCAACTAGGATAATAAATTGCATAGGTGAGACACGCATACAATCTACGATCAAACTAGCCACTATATCTAACTAAAGTAAGAATTCACCATCATAATTGCATGAAATCCAAGTGGCATAACAATTCATCACAATAGTAAATACTCATGAACAGATACAAAATGAGCAATATTACAGGCAAGGTAGGCACAACATATATTTCTCTCTCGTGCAAAAGTTCTTATTTATAGACATCAAAAGGTGTAGGGAACCCTAAAATCACCTTGAGTCAACTACAGTCTTGCAATGCATGCAAGATTTATTGCTAAACCCTAATAAAGTAAACTATACAGTTAACTGGAAAGCTACCATTAGTTAACCGAAAACCCTAATCTATGTGGACCATGTGCAAGCATGCACGTCCTTATTGAAAGCAAGTTAATTGGAACACTATCATCAATTAACGTAAACCCTAAATACAACTCCAAGTATGATCTCAGAATAGATATGCATGAGATGAAACAGTGAGTTAACTTGAGAAGATAACACCAAGTTTAACTCCCATGTGTAATGTCTATCCTGAGAGGTGTGAACTGAAGTCTACTAATCGTGATCTTGAGCAACCAATCCCTCAACAAGATTGTTAACTGCATCACTGTCTGGAGCTCTAATACTCCGTCGAAGAATGCTATGCCTGCGTAGCATGTCCTCACAAGCTGTGATCTGGGACTGAAGTTCACCTCTGCTCCTTGTTGCTTCATCAAACAATGCTGACATGACTGTAAGTTGATTAATCTTACAGCCAATGGTCTCCCCACTGAAAATAGTATGAATGAGTGCTTGGAGCTTTGACTGTACATCATTAAGCTCAACATACGCACCACCCTCAATCTGATACCGGCACGGTAAGCGAGATACTAAGGTTCTCACAAACCGAGTGCACTAGTAACGTGCTCTCTACTCTCAGCCAACTCTGACGCCATAGTCTCTTCTATCTTTGCCTTGAAAACCAACTGTGTTTTCCAAGAGTAGATAGCCTCTTTATCCTCTGCATCTGTGACTGATTCATATGCCAAACAAAGGTGAGAAATCATAATCTCATCCCGGGGTCTATTAATCGCCATGTCTCGCTCCTCATCTTGGAGACGTAGACGGAGCTCTCGTGCATTGTACCGCAACTAATATAGCTCTGTAAGCATAGAACGACCTCTAGCAACAAACTCCTCCTCCCATTCCTCCAAACGCTTGCCATATGCAACCAAATGATTAAGCTGGCCCTGTTCTGCTGGAGGCTCAAGCATCGACGGGAGTGTGGCGGTAACATCTGACCTGTGTACAATTCTAGAAATGTACTGACGAAGCTATATGATTTCAGCCTTGAGGGCTGCCTTGTCCTCTCCATCCTTCAGCATTCTATCCCTAGCACTGTCTGTGGCAACCTGTAGGAGATCAACCTGAGTCTGGCGTGTGCTATGACCAAGGTTGACTGTGATAACCTCGAAGTCCTGAGATTCCAACTCATCCAAGCTTTTCCCCTGTGGAGGTATAGCAATCTCGATGACGATCTCCATATCAATATTCCTCTCTACGTGGACCATGTTCTTGATCCTCTTGTCTGGCACATCCTAGTAAACCTGATCAAAATATGAATGATTAAGGACATAGGATGGCTGCCTCCTCTTCCTTCCCAGTTGCGCTTCAATCCAAGACTGGTCTCTGCTATTGCTACTGGAAGGATTTGTACTAGCAACAGGAGGTTGTGACGAGAGTGAATATGTAGAAGAACTATTGCGAGATGGAGAGTCTAAATCCAATTCAATATGAATTGGGATCGGTGACTGCTCCGGAACTGGTATAGAAACTTGAGGCTGAACCTCAGGCACTAGCGGACTCTGAACTGGCCTCTGTGACAAGCTATCTGGCAGGGTCCATGTGTGTATCAATAACAAGCCCATTGCCTTTTGAATTGTTTGGCACTTGACCTTTCTTGGGAGGGTTACTCCTCTTCTTCTGTTTAGGTTTTGACGAGGAAGGTAGTGAAGGATCCACCACTGGCAGCTCTGCTCTGGGTACACTTACCCTCCTGGTCTTCTTGCTGTCGAGGTAAAGAATACTGTTCTTAATAACTCTACTTGACCTCTCCTTTATTGTTGCGTATTCCTTGGCGTACCAATCAATTGCTGGTAGTGGTTGTGTGCCAACCTGCTCTCTAAAAAACTGAGAAAGAACTTCTCCCTCATCATCTAATAAACCTCCCACATCTTCTGACAAGAAAACAGAAATCTGTGAGAGACAAGCGGCCGTAGCTACGTCTACAAACCTCGAAGTCGTCCACGTAATTTTCCCAATAGTCTTCCATGGAAGGCTTATGATATGCGCGACCACCAAGGCGAGCTGTGTAATGACCCCAAGGATCATAGGTACGTACCTCAACAAGATACTTGAGATGATACCTCTCGAGCACTTGTCCTGCAACTTTGGCATCAACTGCCGTCTTGCACCAATATATTCCAAATTGAAAAGGAAAATTGGCAGCTGCTCTATGCTTGCGACGCAAATGACAATGAACATCATGCAACTGCCTCAGGAACTCCATAAAAACTATCCTATCCAAAGGATAGTGTGGAAGCGTAGCTGGATTTCCGGTAAATCCATATACTCGGATATAAGTGTATGTCGGGAATTGAATGAACCAGTCTGCCCAACCATCCATCGCTGCTCTAGCAACTTCCGAGATACGAACGTGCAACTCCTGGTCCAAATTTCTCACTGCATAAGTCAAGAAAGCCTCGTGAACACGCTTGAAATGACGTTCAGCCTTAGTGAACTCAACCTGATCATAATAATGATAGACTTTCTGAACACTGAGAATGCCCACGGTGTTTAATCCTCGAAACTGACCCTGATAAGCAATCAAGTACATGAGATAAGAACACATGTGAAACTCATGAGCAACTAGGAAACTGGTGATTTGCTTGTGGATAACCTCGCTGATGAAGGATGCCCAGTCATAATGCTCCTGCCCAGATATGATGCTACCAATGATGTAATACATCCAAGGCTGGAAAACATTTGCATGTGAATGACCTGAGACACGATTCAAGAGTGTAATTAGAATCGAGTACTCATCCTTGTACTCACCACGACCCACATTGTTTGGCAATTTGTTCTTCGCTTGCTTTAACCATCTTTCTGCCATTTTGCTTTGGCACTTGTCCACATCAGCGTTGAATGCATGCTGGCACTACTCCATAGAAATAACCAGACTGTTCGGGTGCTGAGGAATACCAAAACTTCTTTCAATGTCCAAAGGCTTGAGACTGCAAATAACTCATCCATCTACTGACACTATCTCACAAGTAGCAGAGTTGTAATGCTTAATACAAGACATCACGAACTCAATACAATGAGCGGAGATAGGTATGGAAGCGACCTCTTATAACCCGAACTGCTGAATGTTCTGAATAATTGAATCTCTGATTTTGACTAGATCTAGGATTGCCTCTGGCAACACCTTGTGTAGATTCGTCTCAACTGTCCCGATGAAGTCGTGAGTAAGGACTGATTTGGTCCTGTATTTGAGCTGAGTGTACTGCATTTTGAAAAACTCGCCTGTTGACTGTGAACTCGACTATGTTCTGACAAGATTTTTGGAAAGCTAAAAAATAGCCTATCAGAGAGTTATTTTCGGCGAAAAATCTGAGATATGGGTTTTGTCTAGGAAAAAGATTCTAAGACAACCCAAAACGTCAGAAATGCGAAAATTTGACTTCTACTCGAACATGCAAAGAATTTTCAGTTGAGAAAATTAGAAACTTGAGAACTGATGCTCTGGAGTTAAAAATTCCTAAAAATTCAAACACATGAATTTAATTCGAGGAAGCTATATAGAATCAATCCAGATGATCAAACTTTCCAAAATTTTCCAACTTCAGGAACATGCGAATTGAATTTTGAGAGAAATTTGAGAATCAAAGAGGAGAAAGACGTTTTTTCTATGTTCTTCTTCTGTGAAAATCGCCCCCTATTCTTCAAATTTGTTGATAAATGCGAACTTGAACCTGCAAAAAGAATTGTTTGATGCAATCGCCACTAAAGACTGATGATAAATTCGCCCAACCTGTGAGAATTCGCCTCTGCTCTAAAGAAATAGGAATTCTGCTTATGCTGGATGAATGTTTAATGATAGGCGCCATGAATATATAGAGAAAATTCACACCATAATGCTGACTGCAAGATTTAAAAACCTCGACTAAAATAGAAAGCTTCTGATTAGACCCCTTCAATTTGAACTGAGACTGACTTGAAGTCCGGAATAAAAATAATAATAAAAACATTTATCATGAAATTTGAAAATCCAGCACAAAGAGGCGCCAATTTTAGAAAATCGCCCTTTAATGCTCAAATATGCAAAAATAAATATTTAATATTATTTAAATCAGTTGACAAACCAAGTAAAGCTTTTGGATTCACTCAGCGAACTTCACTGATTTCAAAAAGTCCTCATTTGTCCTCACAGTCGTCCATTTTCTCAGCATATTAAGTTTTTTATTAACTTCCTATTTTGTAGCTGACTACAAAATTACAACTGGCCATCTTTAACACTGATTTCCGAGTGAACAGGTGATGCTGGGACTAAGCAGGTATATTTATTGCAAAGCCTGCAGAGCAAGGAAGAAATGTCTGCTGGGAGTCATCACTGCAAAATCCATCATTTAACACCTCAAAGAATTAGGCGCCCTTGATTAAATTGATTTTCAGGCATCAGACAGCCATTTCACCGTACTGCCATCTGACGCTTCAAATGACTGCTGACGCCGAATGATGAACCCTGCTGACTGGATAACAAGCTCACTGCGTGACTAAAGGTATTCCGCATCCAACGAATATACGCAAGGCATCTAAAAGCTGCATTAAGGACCCCAAAAGTAAGGGCGGCCTTGGCCTGAAAAGGCAACACCATTTTGACAAAAATACAACTCTCAACCAGATGCCCTACTTTGACCTGTGATATCGGGAGCTTTGGTAGCTTGATTCGAGCACCATCTGTCTTAACGCGTAGCCAGAAGAACTTGCGAGAGATGTCTCTAGAGGCAACGAAGCAAGAAAACTGCTTCTAAGACCTCGAAAAGAAAGGCGCCTTTCCCAAGATGGAATAGACGACCAGACTTAGCCATTTTTTGAGTTGTCTTCGTTTTTCAGTTGTTTTGCAAAGACCTCGCACGTACGAGCGTTTGCCAAATCCCGGAGGCTGACGACTAGGCTCGTTGAATAGCTAGAGTAATTGCGCACAAGTCCCGTGAAGACTGTGAAAGCAAACAACTCCATCTGACAGGCCTAAAGGCTAGGCGCCCCTGGCCTACAGAGGCTACAATGAATATTTCATGTTCCTCTACCAGCTGATTTATGTGCCTGGTAGAATCTCTGCCACGATCTTTCAGAATGTCGGATTGACAGGCTGACTGGTGTGTTGCGAAACCAGACTAGAGAAGCACGGATGTCAGGAAGACCGCGTCTGCAATTTCAATCATCTCAGGGGTCATTTTGAAGGGTGCCCCTGAGCTACAGGGGCGCAATTTCACCATTTGAGGAAGTTCTGTGATGTGAAGTCTCTTTGCAATCTCATCTTCTGACGTTCTGTCGGAGCTCTGGGACTCGGATGACTGCATTCGATAGCTCATCGGATAGGCAGACTAGTCGCGAAGAGAACAAATGCATCAACAATCAGGAATACCAAGATCTAACCCCTCTTTAAGAAGTGCGCCCTTGAGCTACAAGGGCGTAAAAGTTGAAAAATGACAAGCTTTTGCAATCTGTAACCTCTGGTATCCTCAACTTCTGAAGTCAATTACCGAAGTTACGAGTCTCAAATAGCCTCGCAGGATAGCACATCAGCTAACTGGGGTAATTCTGAAGAAATTAATTATGTTCATGAGCATATGCCACAAAACCTGGGCCTTCAAAGAGAAGGGCGCCCTTGGGCTACAAGGGCGCAATTTTGCTTTTTCCTGAGAAATCTTCATAAATTGACCATTGAAATCTTCGTCTTAGCCACTAAAATGACCATACAAAGGTATAATTGTAGTCGTGAAATGCTCCTCCATCGTGAAATGCTTTGTTCTAAGTCCCCGATTCAGGTTCTAATCAATGGATACTGCCTTTGACTAACACATCACTTGACCAAACTCCATGCTTGATATTGCCCAAAAACTGTATTTGACATCATTTTAGCAAGGTTTAGACTCTTTTAAGCAAAATGCCTTGATGAAGCAAAAAATTTGGTTTGGGTACAACAAGACGTTCGACCATCCCCACGGTGTTCCTCCATCTTGGGTACATTTGTGGGATGGCTAGGGCATTTTAAAAAAAATTGGGATGGCTTGCAGACATTTCCAAGATATCTCATATCCTTAGTACAACAATGGAAAAACCTTTCCATCCATGATGTTGAGTGAAGGGGCTTTTGGTAAAAAAATGTGTCTATTTTACTGAAAATAGACAATTTTTAATCAAAAGCTTCCTTATTTAAAATAGACACAGTTTTTTTTACTAGAAGCTCCCTAACTCAACAATATGGATGCCAAGCTCTCTTATTCATCATGGATTGTGAAAAACTCAGGTTTTTCATCCATGATGTTGTTAATGTGAGCAAGCTCAAGCTCTAAGATCTATCTTACTTAGTTTAAGAGGTTTCTATCAACCATTGTGAGGCTGTCATTCCTGATTTCCAACAATCATTGGCCATAGATACTTTGCTCAATGTTCACACCCCAAGTACAAGGAGCAAGTCATCATTTACTTTGTCAATCACAAAGTCACTCCATCAATGCAGACCAAGTGGTTCTCCTGATCAGCTTTTCCAAAGATGTTCCCAGCTTTATGAGAAAACCGAGGATAATTTCCTCTAAAAGGAAGGAAATGATGAGGACATTAATTATACAGTATACTTAGTATATTAACTGTAGTTGTTTCTTATAAATCAGTCAAATTTATATGCAAGTGGGTTAGAAAAGTTATTCAAAAAGTAAATAGATATAAATGTAAAAAGAGATGGAAAATTTTAAGTTGGTAAGTGGAAAAATTGAAACATTGAACGTTTTTGCAAGATTTGCATAAATATAAGCTTTTGTTCTATTAATAAGTTAATAACCATAGAAATTAAAACCATATAAGATATTTAAATATTTTTGATGAATTGATTGTCTCTTGAATTGAAGATTAAGGATGGTGTCGCTTCTTTCAAAATGACTAACCCTTTTCATCGTTAGGGGCATGTTACAGAAACCTGATTTCCAGTGGGTTTTTTGCAAGAGTTATATGGATAGTGCACGAGGACTTTCATCATTTATAGTCCTTGATTAATTTACTTTTTCTTCCTTTTGACTTTGCAAATTTGTTGTAAATATAAGCATATGTATGCAACCTTTTGAAATCCTTTTTGAACTCTCTTTACAGCATCTAGATCCTTCATTATTGCATCTTCAAGCTAGCTAATTATATCATTTAAAGGCATTTCTGAAGTTTGGTACTTCAGCCGAGTCTTATCATGTATTAATTATCAACCTTCTAATAATATTCATAGTTAAGTACATAATTAGAGGGGTATTTGGCATTTGCAAATGAATCTTTTTGGCTTGGAAACAAAGGAGTATTTTAGCCCCCCAATTTCTGCCTTTCTAGTGATCTTTGACTGACTTGAGGCTTCTCTCTTTCTTGGGTGTAAAGAATCAGCTTTAAATCCTTCTTGACAGCTGAAGTTGCCTCAAAACCACTGAACACTCCCTTACCCAGTACTTCTTATTGTCCTAATTGTGTGGAAAGCATATCAATACCAACTTCAGAAAATAGGATTTAGCTAACATTAATTTATTACAATGATTCTTTCACTAAAAGAGATCAGATCTCTGAGATTATCTGACCTTGAAATGTTTATTACTTTCTACTTACTGGCATAGAATCACTAGCCTGGAATTAAAAATCTCTACATGCATAAATGGACATTAACCAAATATACACTAAAGCTGTAACATCAGGTTCAACAATATTAATATACCCAGGGTTCAAATTAATCTTTTTTAAAGCAAAGAGATATACTTCAGCTATGCACATTACATTATGAAAAACATATAATAACAGTGCTATTAATTTCTGGATTTGATTGTGTTTTGGTTTTTCACATCAATCAAATCCAGAAATTAATAGCACTACTTGATGGATTGTGGAAACTTGATATCTTTAATATAATAACAGTATAAGAATACGAAAGTGATCATTAAATCTGATCTAGGAGTTCAATATATTCAATTCAAAATTTCAAACACTATCACCAAGGGGAGCTTCATGCTAAAACCCATACATGAAACCATTCCAAAACCACTCTTACCACAACAAAGTTCTTATAGTCAGGCTTTGCATTCAACACTTGAAAAAAAGAAGTCTCTCCAATAGCTCAAGCAAAAAACTCACTGAGTATCTTAATGCTCCCCACAATGATAGCATGCAAGTCAATCACTTATAGTCTCAGAGATCTTTTCTTTGTTTTATTTTTATCAATACATTGTTCCGTTAAAGATCCTTTTTGCATAACATACAGGGGAAATACTTTGATAAATAAGTCAACATGGGGACAAATACCAGGGTTATACATTGTTCTAAGTGTCCAGAATACAGTCCCTTTGTTTCTTGCAGCTTAATTGTTCTGTACATTATAAATAATTTTGATGAAGAAGCTAGGTGTAAATACTTGGATGTAAGTCAATGAGCAACTTTTTGAGATTTATAGGCAGAGAAGCAATAGAAAGCTTCAAGGTATGGTACCGCCAAACAAAAGGATCTGAAATGGTGAGGTGTAATCCAAATGAAAAGTTATTTGTACAGGATTTTAAATTTTTAGGCATGTCTTTGACACAATAAATAGTTATCTTGTTTAGAACAAATTTTATATTGAGAAAATCAACTTATGTATATCTGGATTGCATCAAAAGCCTCCCAAGCTAAAGCGGAGGTATCAACTTGCATTCAGTTCAATAATATAAGTGCTTGGTAAAATCAAAAATCTGTGTTCCTGGTTATTTAATATATATTATGGTTTTCTAAATTTTTAATTAATTCATCACAAGATTTAGGCGATTATTCTCATTAAATATGGCATATAAACAAACCTTTACCGATGGTTACCATGTTCAACAATCCTTAAGAGGTTTTTAAAATAAAAAAGGCTTGCCAAAGTTCAGAGCGTAGAAAAATTGGTAAAGTTTGAGGAGAAATTCAGAACCATACTAGAAATGAAACAATAAATAATCTGGATTTTCAATATTATGAATAGTATAGCCATATGGATTTGAGTTATTTCTGAAAAGATCAAAATAAAATCTATCAAATTTCATAGAAAGCCTTTCCTCTAATACTACAAAGGAAATTATAAATAATCTGGATTTTCACTGTTATGAATATGCCTATGTTGACATAGTTGTTTCTGAAATGATAGAAATAATATCTATCAAATCTCATAGGAAAGCTTTCCTTAATGTATAGAAGTCCCTTGTTTCAAGGAAAACAGATATTAACAGATGCAACCTTTCACAACTCTGTCTAATTGTTAACTTATATTAATAGCATATTATCTCAACTCAAAGAAGTTGGTAGCCTCCACACAACTGATTCAGGCAAGAAGTGAACCACAGTAAACAAACATCCTGCTTATCTAGATTGTTGATTAGCTGAAAATACAAAAACTGAATCCTTCTTTAATATGGTTCGGCAACTTTACTACCTTTGGAATTATTCTATGCCACTTAGAAGCAATTCAAAGTTGAGAACAGTATTGACTAAAATTGACTGCTTGCCTATAAATATGTCAAGGATTTCTTTCCTTTGATATTTGAGATCACATGCATACAGCTGAATATTTGGCATATATAAACTGAAACTTTCACTTGCAGAACTCTAAATAATCTTGATGTTTGGAATCTTGTGAAAACATACATCTATAAGGTTGCAGTTGATTGTTTGGGTTGTCAGAGAAAAATCTTAGAAAACTAGAAACCATTGTGATGACAAACCTTTTAACTGTTGTTGGACAAAAGCCTGACCAATTTCAACAAATAGCTTATCAGTTGGATCAAGAAGTAAGGTGCAACACCATCTTGGATCACGATCAACAGTGTTCCTGACATGAAAATCAGAATTTTAAAATATTCGACAAAATTCAGAAATGAAATGTTCAGAGAAAGAACGGATCTATAGAAAACTAAAGCGAGTTAAGAAACTCCAATTTCAGTTTCCATGCTTCAAGTAATACCATATTCATCAGCCGGGATTATCTATTTGTGTCTATAAACTCAGCAAAGAAGCCATGAACATCTTAGCAAGGATTTATATGGAAATAAAGATTATATGTATTCTGCAAATATAAGTACAAATTCGACGATGAATTCAATTCAAATCTGAGAAAGGTTTCAGTAAATATGTCATGTGGATTCCAATAGCAATGTTACTGAGTTCTTTAGCAGGAATCACATTCCTAGGGCACCAAAGGTGCAAGCAACCACTAATTGTGATTTTTTCAGCTTGCATCTGGAAGATTTAATTGCATTTAAAGCTAATGGACCAATGAAATTACTGCCAGAATGTGCATTTTAAGCAAAATGTTAGCTCTTTTTAAGACTGATAATAAAATAAACACGCTGGCCCTCAAAAGATACTTTAGTAGGGGAATCCTTTATGGCCCTATGTAGCTATTTAATTCACTCTCTAATGTAATCATATTGTTCTCTGATTTGATGTAAGATGTATTTTTCCTTTTAAAAGAAAAATGGTTATAAATTGCAAGTTAAAAGCATGATTTTTTTGCAACAATATATTCATTTCTACAATGAGATTGAAATAATGTATTACAAAAGGCAAATAAACATATAGCAGGGAAGGCACCAAAAATTCTTAAACATTAAAATGACGTTTCAAATTTTCACCATGTCAAAAATGTATTGTGATCAGCGACATTTGAATTCTAAACCATATGCCAAGTATCATGGAACCATCCTCCTATTCTTTGGACATTTTGAGATCAATGACATTAACTAATAGTTTACCAGGTTCAAGGTTGCTCAGTTCAAACATGAGGGTAAGGCGTCTTGTGCAGATACAGGCTTGCCATCTCTGTTGGATGAAGAGAAAGAAAGGTGAGTGATGCCTTTAAGGTGAAGACATTGCACCAGATGCACTAGTTGAGCTAGAAAAAGATGTGCTACAAAAGAACAAAAACATATGGAAAGGAGAGCCAGAGCATTGGTTTATACTTTATTGGCATCGACGGCATCTTCCAAACAAGAATAAGTGGTACCCAAGGGAGAAGGTGGGAAGTAGTGTACTAATCTCTGTTCCAGTTAGATTTCTCTGAGACCAAAGGCCGCCAAAATTAGGGAGAAATTATCTGAGATGGATCAAAATCAAATCAAGTATGTTTGAATGACATACCACAAACCTCAAGACAATGAACATCAGTTCAAGTCATCAATGACATGTCAAGAAAATGGTGAAGACAAATGACAATATTGCAGAACATATCTAATCCTGCACTTCCAGAACTTAAGTATCTCAAAACAAATGTACCTGGGGCATCAGGAGTCCTCCAAAAACATAGGGAACTCATCAGAAGTTAATAACGAAATCAACAAGATGGGTTTGCCAGCCAGCAAACCCATCATTCTAGTCATGTTAGCGAATGGATTGGCACTTTAATTATAATATCTAAAAATCAACTCTATTGCCCAAGGTGCTCAAGGGCCAACAACCCTAACAGCTCTGGAAAGGTCACAATTGTATTTGTGACTTTCCTCTCAAGTTTAGAGGTACAGCTCCCTCGTGTGATTTGATTTATTCTGGGTATGCTTTTAACCTGAAAGCAGAAAAGGGAAACAAACACTAATTCATAAAAATGAAATTAGTGTGAGCAAACTGAAAAGATCACTAACCATTAAGCACAAAGACTTAGATAGTCAATGACTCATAGAGAAGATTATCAGAAATCTATTATGATTACAATAAATGAATACAATGCCGAGAGGACATGCCACACAAAGAATGCTCCCATCACCTACACAACCTACAAATTGGTACAGTAGACATCATACTCAAAACTCACGACTCACAGATTGGAAGTCATTGCAAACATGAACAAATTCAGAAAAATGAATTCAGAAATATGTTCCTCTTTCCCTATTACATCACAATGTACTTCGAGAAAATTTGAACCCTCTCAGAAACATTTCCATCAAACATATAGGAAAACAGTTCCCCCAAATCTTGGCGGTTACCCAAACGGTTGCCAAATAGAGCGGCAGTTTCTTGCCAGCTAATCGCCCACCTTGGAAACCAATGAATGTAAGTGCATTAATGATCAGGAATAATCATAATTACATTTTCCCATTAATACGATCTTTGATAGGCACACTAACATTTCTTGCTCAGAATCTTGCCCCATGGTAGGTTAGATTTATAATTGGTGCAATTCCCAAGAGCCAAATTAAATGACAAATCCATACTAGCACATGCTCACACGCACAAACTGTCAAGACAGAGAAACAACTTGAAAAATTAAATAAATCCTCGTCACATCAGCATTTAACTTACGCCACCTCATTGTCTTTAACTAATAATCTTTCCAAGTACAAAAGTCTCTGTAATCAACATCTACTCATTTAAAATTACCAGGATTGATTGTGAAAGTATTGATGGAAGACAGGAAAAAAAAAAGAATATACCATAGTTATTGTTGACTATAATTGATGAATTGGAGGTTGAAAAGAGTTAATACCATTCACCTAATTGCGTTATTTTTGCTGAGGGGAATATTGTCCTCAATGCAGCTGGAACATTTCCTGAAAATGCTGGTAGAACTGCAAATGTCTCAAAGAATAAGAGGTCAAACAGTAAGCTCAAATATACTGGTTGAGATATTTTGGCTTGATGAGGTATAAGAATATCCACTACAAAATTTTGTATTTTTCTTGTAGAGACAATATAAAGCCATATTCGTGTAAAAAAAATAAAGGAAAACATGAGTAGCTCAAAAAAATGTGTAATATGTTCAAGCAAAAAAATTGCAGGAATGATGTATAGAATTATTTACAAGAAAATATCCTAAAGCATGTAGAAAATCATCCATATCATTTTTTTAAATTCCGGATCAATTTAAAATTTGGCAAGAATAGATGACAATGTTGTTGGTTCTTCTAGTCCTGCTTGGGCTTCATCAGCTTCTTGTTTATTTGAGGGGTCCTTACCTCACAGTGCTATTTATACTTGTAATCAACTTTAGTTTTACCTTCTCTTGCTTTGCTTACCTAAATTTTGTACCTTTTTATTTTGTTTCTTTTCATAACCTAGCCTTCTTTCACCCTAGTATTTCTCTTTTCTAACAGATTGTGCTTTTTAAGTCTCATCAACCATTTTTTGGTCATATGCATATATTAATATAAGTTATTTATTTCTTCCCCCAAATAAACGAGTTTTTATTACTTACAGCCCCAAAAAAATTGAGAGTAGTTTTTGTTTCAATTTGGGGGTTTTTGGCTACCATCCTAGAAACAGAATAGAGAGATTTTAAAGGATCAATAATGATCTATATTATGCAATATACTGCAAAAAGAGGAACCAATCAGTCAATTAAGTGAAAACATGTTTGAAAAGTACACATGATTCTGACATGTCAAACTCAAGACAAGTAAACAATGAAATGTATGACTTATTTAGTATATGTAGGAAAAAAGGATTTGCCAAACACATGCTCTTCTACGATATAAGACAAACTGTTGATACAACATAGTGGCATACACAAATGAGCACAATATGCAATACACAGATGTAAGACTTCTTGTCAATAACCTTAAGTTATGTTTGTCAGAAACAAATCTGCTAATGCAAAAAGCATTGTAATTCAATGGAACTGCAATGATCATAGTTCTCATTATCAACATATCTACTAAAAATTTAAATGTATGTTCTTGACCATTTGAAGAATGAATCAGTCATTGGCATGAGAATTGTAAACCATGGTCCGTGATTTATCTTGTCAATTATGTTGCTCCACAAGCATGCCACACCCAAGTACATGTAAGATTTTCAATTATGGCAGAACTTTGCCTCTTCCATAATTTCACAAGTATCCTTCTATAGCCAAAACTCCATGGTTATAATGATTTTGCTTTGCTCTTAGCGCACAAGCATAGAATACAACCCTCAAATGACTAGGAGAATCTACTAACAGCATCTTGAATATTTAGCTAGATAGATGATGTACTGAATCTGCATTGTGCAATAGCTATATTTGATTTTTCTCTCCATTAAACAATAAGAGTCCATTTAACAGTAGTGACATTGACAAACACTTCAAATTTCAGACCACTTTGTGGGTGCTTGTGAGGATTGATTCCACAAAATTGTTCAAGATGCATTTGGATCTTTGAGGAAATATTTTAGCACTACTGCAAGCCATTTAGGGGCATATTCTATGTTGCCAGTTCAAGTTCAGGTTCGATGGTTGACCAATTTTTGTTTCCCTGGGTACACTTCTTTGCCTATAACAAGAACACTTTTGTGGCTGGGTTAAACTGATTTGGGTTTGTTGAGAGTTATTTTTTACATTTAACAAAAACACTTTTACTTCTAGAAAAATCAATGTTTTTTTAGTGTGTTAAGAACATTTTGTCACATAAAATGTAATAACACTTTTACTTTTGGAAAACAAAGTTATTTATTCCAGTCTCCTAGTTTCATTTGTGTTTACCTTAGGTCCATTAAAGCATATTTTCTTAATTTATAGGTCACTTTCACATAATACTTATCATTGTCATGCTTGTGTCTATTTAATTTATTTTTTTTATTGGGCACACAATGCAATTGTTTAATTTCACAAGTTGCTGACAAAGTGTTCGAATATATCTAGATGTTGCATGCAAAGTGTAAGGAAACACTTTGCTTATTAAGACTTATCATATGTTCTTTTACACATTTGGGATTTGGGAGCATTGCCGAAAAGCGTGGAATTATATAAATAATTTCATTCTTTTTTATTCCTCTATTCTCTTAAGAAATAAATTTTATCCAAATTAGAAAGAATGTTCCTATATTTTAGTGAATAATTGAGCTAAATAAATTCTTTGTGGGGATTAAAGCTAATATTGTCTTGACAGTGCACAAGTACACGAATAATCAGAATATTTATAAAAAACACACCCCATAGTCATTGCCATACATAATGATTTATTTCAAATTTAGGTAACAAAGGAACACAATTTAATCATTATAGAACCCACCTCAAAATGGAGAAGGTTCAGTTGCTCATTTTATACCTTGCACTTAAATTGAGGAAGCTAACCTTACTGTTTCTGGACCTCAAATCGAAAGGTAGGTCACCATGCTCAATGCAATTTGGTGTTCTCATCTGTGTTGAGTTTTGTAGATTTCTGCAAATTATGTTATTTTTATTTGCACAATATAATCTAATTTACACGTAATGTACAAAATTCAACACGGAATCAAGAACACAGCTAGTAATTGATATAGTGTCACTTGTCAAATAATAAATGTTAATGATAAATCAAAATGGTTTATATCATAGTAGCATTACTCAAAATCCAGATTGCCTCTGCAAAATGGAATTCAATTAACCGAGTTAATTGGGAAAATGTCAGGGATAAAACTTGTTTTTTAGAACCAGAGCAGAGTTCTGGAATCCATTTTTCATAACTTGACAACTTTAAACCAAGCTCCAAATCCTTCAAAAAATGTACTTTTAGGATTAACTAGGGTTAGTTTTTTTTCCAAGTTATCTGTAATTATAATTAAAAAATATGTTTTTTCATTTTAAAAACCTGTTTTTTTGCAGGGTCCTCCTGGGTTCACCCAGGTTCTCTCAGCCATTCCTGGGCCGAATCCAGCTTGGGATCAGAACTCAAACCTGACAGGTTCAGGTTCAGCAGGGGTACCTGCAGAACCCAATACCACAGGGCATATCCAAAGTCTCAAACTTAAATGCATGAACATGCTTGTTTCTGGTAGCCTTTTGTGATATGAAGAAGTCAATCCCAGATTTAGAAAAGTTGCATGGCATGTTTGTGAAGATAAATTGCAGGTCTGATTTCATGGCTAATTTCAGACAGCATATAAGGCTCTTTATATATCGTTTTGTTTCTCTATCTAAGCAGGGAATTAAGGAAAGCAATTATTAGTCTCTGGTTTATGGATATGTGATGTAGAAAGGGCCACATCCATGAATAATTGATAGGTGGGAAATTGTTGTCAACTTCTGCTCCTTATTTTAATATTGTGTTTCATTGCTCATTTTGGTAGACAGTGCTTGAACAGGTATGATTTTTTAAGAGTCAAGCCACTGGCATTTACCATTCAGGTAGAAATTTGGAGACCTAAATGACAATTATTTCATTTTTTTCACAATGGAGGCAAGATGTGTTGACAGAGCCTTAGCTGATGCTGCAGTAAATGTTTTCATCATATAACCTAAAAACCAGCTAAAAACATGATAGATCAGAAGATTTGTAAATGGTTGGAAGATGAACCTTTTTAATCGCAATTGTGTCCTTGCCTTGTGTGAAACATCAATCAAAATAAATAAAGATATCTATTTGCACCCTTTTATGCATTCATGTCTTGGATTTAAATATGTTGAACCAACTTGTCTCCTACTTGATAATTATGTAGGTTGCAGTTAGAACTGCAACAAAATAAAGTGAAGGAAATTCTGTACAAAAAGTCTTGCATCTCAAGTATTGAGTAAAATTAAGGTTTTTTTATTAAAATTGACCAGGGTTGGGGATCACAATACACTGTATTCTCATCAACATGCAATTCTGCCTGAGAAAATAAAAAACACTTTACTCACAGCAAAGGCTAAAATCAATCATAACCACTAGAAAACCTCACTCTGCAATATTCATACCAGGTGTCATGCCAAGCTCTCGCATTCGGAATAGTATCCGCTTTTGCAAAAGTAATTGCTGTTGAAGCCAGCTATGAGGTAGAGGACCTCCCCACCTATCATATCCAACTCTACATTATCAAGGACATTTTATACCCAGGGAAAATGCATGACCTTGAAAATAAAAAAATAATATAGAAAAGCTTTGCAAAAACAAGGTAATGTCATAAAGATTCTGTGTTAACCTCAGAAAATTCTAGCTTAAGAATAATACCAAACATCACCAAATTTCTAATAGTAAAACTGATTTCCTAGAACACTGTCCATTTATAGCTGGAACTAATGGCTCTAAAAATTTTAAGGTTCAAATAACTCACCCATGTAAGTTTCCCATACGTGCCCATGCTAGAAATGATGGTCCTCCAAAGAACCCGTCCAAATCTGATTTGCTCAAGTTGTATCTCTTTTGTCAAGGAAAAAAAAGTCTTAGTAATGCAACTGGAAGAAGGAAAATTGTAAATCAATCGAATATCCCATCCACAAACTGTCAGATCTGTTGTCCCTGCTTTGATACATAAAAATTGTACAAATGCATAATACCAGACATGGTACATTGCAACCCAAAACATTTATAAGGCATGTCAACATTCTCACGGAAAACCTTCACAGCTTACCAACTTTTCATCATAGCTTAACTACCCCTATGCTTTCAGTATTCAAAATGCCAGTTAAACTTTCATAAGCACATAGGTGAAGTTGTTTGTCAAGACAAAGTTAGTATGAGGGGTCAGAACAATCATTAGATTAGGGAATTATTACAGCCCCTGCAAATAAGAATGAGACAAATATTAATTTGACATAAACAATTAATAAGTGTGGTAATTAATATATCTAAAAGGGAACCCATTCAAGGGGGATTAGACAAAAGCAAGGGTAGGGCAGAGTTAAGATGGCAGATGTTGAGAGAGGAGTTAAAACTATATTTCAATGGAGCCTCTAAAGGCAATCCAGGCCTGGCAGGAGCAGGTTATGTTTTAAGAAATAACAGGGGTGACTTTGTGATAGGTGGTTCAAGATTCCTAGGAGAGCAAACTAATAACTTTGTAGAATGGGAAGCTTTATTGACTAGAGTGAAAGCCACTTATGGGAAAAGAGGTGGAAATAGAAAGGGACTCTCAGATTGTTGTAAATGTGATCAAATCAAAGCCATTGTTGTAATTAGATTGAAAGCTATCTTCAAAGAAGTTCTAGTATGTAAATCAAAATTTCATCATCCTCAAATCTCACTGTGATAGGTTCCAGAATAAAGTTGCTGATTTTATGACAAACCATAGAGCAACGCAAAAGGAATTCACTATGATTGAGAGTACGGGTATGCTAGATTTGGATAACTTTGCCTCAATTATTGAAATGGATCAGCCACCCTAGGGCATTTATAACATGATGGGAAGTCATTATGAGGGATATGAATTTACAATTTGAGAGGAGGATTTGTTATGTTGATGAAGGCAGCTTGCCTCGGTACTTGGAAGGGTCATTACAAAGTGCCTTGGAATTAATTTCTTGAGGTGTCATGAAAGGAAGAGGCATCATTAGCAAATTAATGCTTGTATGTTTGGTGGCTATTTTAGGTTGGTTGTGGAGGTAGGTGTTGATCTTCTATTGTCAGTCTATTTGGGCTTCTTTCTTTTGATGGTGCTAGGCGAACTGTCTAGGGACTATTACGAAATGAGCGACAAGCACATAACACTATAACGCAATATGACATTATGAAAAATTAGATTGACTATTACAAAAGGAATCATTTCCTTATACAGATTTTGATAGATGTAAGCAATAATGAAAAACATGACACTTGTCCACAACCTAAAAGTTAATAATAACATAATAGCTAACCTTATTACCACTAAAGTCACCAAGGTGACTTTATTACAAAAGGTAAGCATTATATTCTAACACCCCCTCGTAAGGCTTACAATACTAAAAGCAAAACATACTAACAAAAGACAAAGCACGCCAATAGAAAATTAAAATATCATAACCAAACAAAACCATGCATTCATTAGATGCTTCTCTTTGAAGACAATTCTTGCATCAAGTAGAACTCCATTAAGCTATCTCATATCCCTTACAAAGGTGTAGCTCTTGAGATGAGTTTCCAAGTTCCTAGACTCCACATCCCGAATTACAAATTTCCCAAATTAATGTACAACCATCCATGTTGAGCTACATCCATAGTGTTCCAACAATTTGTTTCATGACCCTTGTAAGGGTATAATTACAAAGATCCAAAAATTCCCAAACTATCTATGAAGCCATCCATATTGAGCTTCATCTCACTAGATTCCTTCCAATCTTCAAAGTGTGAACTTCTTAAAGTAAAAAAAACTAACTATTCCTCAATAAGGTCATCGCCATTGTTAGCATCTAAAAAATCTTCAACAATGGCTACAATAGCTACTTTTGATTTCTCTTTGAGCTTTCCCTTGAGAAAATCATTGGCTCAAATTATATAGCTCCAAGTTGTGTGACCTTTGTTCTTGTAAAAACATTCAATATCTCCTGTCTTTATCTAATCTTCTATGATTGTTTCTTGAATATAATGCAATCCCAAGTTAAGGATCATCTTCTATGTCTCCTGCAATTGTTTTCTCTTTTCTTCAACTAAGAGAGCTGAAATGAGAAATTATATCTTCTAGAGTTTGAAAAGGCATCTAACTAAAAATAAAAATGACATTGTTAAATTTTGACGGAAGAATATATGACCAAATGGCTTTGGCATACTCATCACCAATTGTAGCATTGACTTCTGATGTTTGTCTAATTAGACATCTCAAATTGCTTATGTGGCTAGACATAGTGACTCCATTAGACATCTTGCATCAAATAGATAAATCTTTAGAGAAACTTTGCATTTACCAATTTTGCTCCAAACAGTTTATTCAAATTTTCAAAATTTCCATAAATGATTTTTCTAGATCTACATGATGTAACTCAAAATCTGAGAAAGCAAGACCAATGATGGCTTTGGCTTTACCATCTTTGTTGTACCATTCCAGTAATCTATTTAGATTTACAAGTGATTTTTCATTCCCATTTACTATTTCTCACAAGTTCTTGTTCATCAACTACATTTGACTTAGTTTCTAGTGTGCTAATTGAGGCCAAAATATTTTTCTAGTGGAATTCCCATCCTCAAAATTCAAAATAAAAGATCAAAAAAGTTTCATTGTGAACTTGGGAAATTTCAAACCCTTATAAAATTTTCAAATTAAAAACAAATTTTTGAATGCAGATAAAAACACCCTCAATTGAAACTTTGATAGACAAGGCTCACAAATAGGGTTACAAAGAAGCAAACTACCACATGATTCTTCCATACGAACACCAAAAAAAAAATCCTTCAAATTCTACAAAAATACCACCACATTTTATGCCCCTATGCCCTAAAAACATGATGTAATGTCCCAAAATGGATTTTTTTAATTTTACAAATATTTGTTGAAATGCATAAACCCTCACACTTTTTGATCACTAAGACTCTGACGTGGGCAAGCTGAGAGCATATGGTGGTTGGGACACTATCATCTAGCGAAAAGCCACACAAATCTAAAATGAATGCAGTGCTAAAATGAAGTTGATAACTAATGCCTTGGCAGCATAGCCATCTACACTTACAACTCTATTCCAGATTGCAGAAGTTGGAAGTCAAATAGTTAAACTAATGTCTTAGCAGCGTAGTCATCCAAACTTAAAAATCTAATTTGTACTAGCAAACACCATCCAATTTATACAAATGAGCAATTAAGCATGAACTAGAATTTCACAAAATAAATCAAATTATAGCAGCAGCAATCTTCCTCAAATCATCAACAAATAAGGCAATGTACTAACCAACAATAGGAAGAAACAATAATACCAAACTGTAGAAGATTTACACCAATTGGAAATATAAATAAAAACCAATTTTCTACCTATGAGTGACACCAAATCACTGCAAACTCCTTTGACACAAATAAACCCAAGAAATAATATTGCAATTGTTCGACACAATAAACTCCTCAATCAAACAACCAGAAACTACAAACATTAAACGTTTTGGTAATTCCTGGATGGAATTACTCAAATGGATAGGAGAGTTTTCATCCTTGAATCCAGTTTTGCCAAAGAGTTTTTGTCCAAAAACAAAAAAGATTAACACAATTCAATCTCAAGAAATAGGGTTTATGATAGACTAGAATGCCTTCTCCTTTGCCCAAACCCTTCTTTAATAGGCACTTTTGAGGTAATAAAATATAGTTTTCTATTTTTACCTTTTCCCTTCAAAACATATTTCAAACGGTGACTAGAAAAATCTTTTAAAACAACATTACTTTAAGACCCCATTCCTAACGTCACTTTTTGTCCCTCTTTTTAAAATAACCCTTTTTTATAATAAACATAAGTTGGCTTTTTATGAATATAACTTAAAGATACTTTTTTAAACAACTTAAGTTAAATTATTAAATTATTTGAATTTCCCTTGCACCCCCCCATTAGCCTACGAGAAATTAAATAATAGACTAAGGGTCTCCATTAGACTTCCACTTGAGGAGGGGACATGACAATCCTCCCTTCCCAAAATTGCCTACCCACAAGCAATTGTGAATTTGGATGTTCTAAAATCTACTTCCCTTCCCAAGTGGCATCCTCTGCTAGAAGATCCCTCCAATGGATCAAGTATTAGGAAATGCTCATGTTGCTCAACATTTTTTCTTACATATCTATGATAGCTTGGGGTACTAAAATCAAGTTACCTTCATCAGCAAGACAAGACAACTCTACCGAAGGTGTGATATGCTTACCAAGTGTTGTTTTGAGGCATGAAACATGAAACATATTATGAATTTTACTTTGTTCTAATTACTACAATTCATAAGCAACCTTTATGATCCTCCTCAAGATCTTGTAGAATCCATAGAAACGTAGCTTAAGCTTTTCAACTCCATTTCTCTTGAGGGAAGATTGCCTATAAGTCTACAACCTTAAGAAAGCCATATCACCAATTTCAAAAGTTCTTTCCAATCTATGTCAATCCACATACATTTTTTGTTGATTTTGTGTTTGTTGGAGATTTTCCTTTAATGCTTTCAAAATTTCTTGGCTTTGTTGAGCCAAGTCTCTTGCTCCTAGCACTTTGTTGTCAATGATAATCAAATCCATAAAAGATAAAGCATCATATCCATACAAATATTTGAAAGGAGGCATACAAATGGACGTGATGTGTGGTGTTATAGCAATGCTCTCCAAGATAGAGCCATTTGATCCATACCCTCTGTTATCCTACCACATAGTTTCTCAAATAACCTTCAATCCATTTGGTAACGATTTCTATATTCCCATCTATTTGAGGATCATAACTTATGCTAGGATTCAATTCTATTCTAGTTAGTTGGAAGAGATCCTATCAAAACAAACTAAGGAAACTATTGTCCCTATCACTCACTATGTTTTTGCGAAAACCATGAAGTTTAAATATCTCTTTGGAAAACAAATCAGCAACTTGTGGTGCCTTAAACACTTAAACTATAGCAAAGAAGTGGGCATATATTTGTGAATCTGTCAACTACAAAAATACAATATTGACTAGTGATGAAATGGATAGAAATACTTTACCATTTTTGTTTCGGTATCAATAAGGGTTGCAAAAATTCTACTTGAAAATTTTGCATTAGTTTATTCTATCGGCAAGCTAAGCACTCTCTAAGATGCTTAGAGACATAATCCTTAAGTCCCTTACATGTGAACCTCTCACTAATTTGTCGTTATGTCTTGAAGTACCCTAGATGTCTTGCCAATGGTGTATCCTCAATTGCCCTCAAGATATTATCCTTCATTTTTTACTCAAGGACAAGATAGACTCTATCCTTGTAGAGTACGAGCTCATTTGCTGCCTTGAATCTATCATCTTGCAACTTTCCTTCCATGATATCAATAGCAAAGGCAATTTTTGAATATTCTACCAAAATATTAGCCTTCCAATCAGTTGAAATATTAATCATAGGTCATAAAGTGGATTTCCTCAACAAAGCATCTACTACTATGTTATATTTCCTTTTAACATATTCAATGTCAAAGTCATAAGCTGTAATGACCCCTTTCTAGTAGAAGCTTTAAACCTGAATCTTGAATTCAAAGTGTTCCTCAAAGTGTCATTAGAAACGTTAGCGTTCAATAAGTTTCCGTGATAAAATCCAATAGGATCCAAGATGGTATAAATATTTCATTCTTGTCAAAGGACGATTCATTTCCTTCTTGTTACTCACTATGAATGATTCTTCTATAATATATTTCATAAGTACATTAGGGTAGATGTTAAACATCTTCTCAGATCCCATAGATGAATTCTATTATACCATTTAACGTCATAGCGAATGAATAGAGACATTATTACTTATAAATCTCAATAATTGCTGCAAGCATCATTATCACATATAAAAGTATATCTATATACATATATATATGTCTATATATATATATAAATATATAAATTATAATCATCATTAATTATCTATATATAATTATTTTATATATATAGATAACAACATACATAATAACAATCATATTAAACTCATAAATATATTTATTTTATTTTATTTTATCTAAATATATTTTATTTTATATATAAATCAACAATCATATTAAACTTATTATAATAACTATGAGGATAATAAATATTAACACCAAAATACATAATTATATTCCCTAATGGAACATACCACAGTCTGCAGAAACCATACGATAATCTTCTATAAATCATTCGCTGGTTATTCAGAGTATACATATATGTTCTTCCCTTTATTCCTTCACTCAGAATATATTCTTATATCCCTTCATCCATCGATCAGAATATATTTTTGATACTCCTTTTTCCTTCCCTTAAATATACATGTAGTCTTTTGCTGGGACGTGACTGCTGCCCTAAACAATACCTTTTTGGAATAGACGCATCACTTGCAATTCGTTGTTTTAAAGTATCTAAAGTTGCTGATTTAGGAGGCATCACTACCTTTGTGACCGATACCATAATAATTGTTGACTTTTGCTTATGTCAGATTAGTCTTGTTATTTTGATTGTTTACTTTGAGGATTGGGTTCACCGTATGGAAGTCTTAGTTTGCAATATTTCAAATTATGTTCATTTTTATTTATATATGCTCAACAATTATAATTGTAATATTGTTACTTGGTAATTATGAATATTTTAGATTATATTCATTTTATTATTTTATTTACTATTTTATTATATTCATTTAGTAATATGATTATAATCAAAAAAGGCTTACTCAAAGCTTATGCTGATAAATATGTATTATCAAAATAATATTTTGATGTTATGCTTTTAATTTAATATTATGAAGGATAGTTATATCTTTAATTTAAATTTATAATAATATTGTATTGATAATAATAAAAATGGCAATTATTTATATTTATTTATTTATGATATTTATTTTATTTGTTAATATTTATATTTTCAATATTTATATTGTTATTCAGTTTATTTATTCAATCATATTTCAGCGTTAAGGTTGTGATTTCGGGGACATGACAGTCCTCCCCACCCAAGATTGCTTGTCCTCAAGCAATCACAATCCCAAACATTTTTCACTTCAATAGTCACAGCTCCTTAACTCCAGAAGCAGTTAGGCAAACAAAATTTTAATTGATCTTTTAAGCATAAGACATCATGGAGTAATATTGTTTGAAGACATATCTAGAATGAAGCTAGCACCTAAAGCGTAAATACACGTATATGTCGGGATACATGTGGATTACAAAGTATGTTCATAAATACACATAAGTCGCATAGTGTGAATGCACACAAGTCGCAAAATATACACATGAATACTAGTTCAGAGTATACACATGATCACACCTAAATCATAAAGTAAGCCACAAGGTATCCACCTGAACGCACTTGAATACACATAAGTTATAGTATGTACTTGGATATACTTGAATACACATAAATCACGCGGTATACACTTGAATGCATTTGAATACATAAGTCACACTTGAATACACTTGAATTCATAAGTCATGAGCCACACTTAAGTACACTTAGGGTATGAATCATAGTCATATAATAATGTACACATAAGACGTGAAGCAATCACTCAAGGCATGGATCATACACATGAATACAAAAGGCAAGTGTCATAAACATCTATACACGCAGGTCTTGAATTGCATTCGAATACACATGTGACATGAATCAAACACTGGTATACATGAGAAGAGTATTCATGGAGTAAACATGTTGGAAACGTTTAAGACATAAGCAAACATCTAAATATACAAAACAAGTGAAGCATATCATGAACTCATGAAACATATATATGGAGTGTACGCATGGAGTATTTGCAAGACATTTGTTGTAAGTAGTAGTACATAACTTCACGGAGTCATGAAGTATACATATAAGCATGAATCCTTCACATGAGAACGAGTGATTACTTATAGGTTATAGAAATACATGCAAGGCTTTGTAATACACGTTGGCAAGATCATATATAGGAATACACATGAGATATGTAGATCATAACACAAAGTACATACAAGCATTCAAACATGAGGTCACATATCAATTAAGAAGCAAATGAAGCATGAAGTATTCATATTAGCACACATGAAGCATACATATAGGAATTACACACATGGAGCAAGAAGCATTTAGTCATTACTTAAGACATGAATATGTAGAGCATTCAAGTACACTCAAATTTACTTCTATGCATGGAATAAATGCATTCGATAAAAATACACATGAGATACACGAAGTGTAATCATGGGGCATGAATTTCATAAGACAATTAAGGACACTCAAGCATAATGCACGAAATGATCATTCATAAAGAACATAGGCATAAGAATGCTCGTAGATACACTCGACAAATACAAATAAATACATATAAGGCATGAATTACACAAACACAAAGTATACAAAAATGGAATAGTCATGTATTAGAGTACATCAGTAAGTAAGATGCTAAGCATGTCCATATATACCCTGAAACAAAAACACCATAAAATAGGTAAAGCATGAAGTATATGTGTGAGTAATACATGAAGTATATGCACGAGTGCATGAAGTCACAAAGTATACGTATGAATACATGTAAGTCATAAAGTATACACTTGAATACAAGTCACAACAAATACAATGTCATAGAGTATACACTTGAACACATGGTCATGAAGTACACACCTGAATTCAAGGTCACAAACTATACAAATATGTCATAGAGTATACAAGTACATCTCGAATTCAAATACAAGTCATAGAGTATGCACTCAAATATCAATACAAAGTTATAGAGTATACACTCAAATGCAATCACAAGTCATAGAGTATTCATTCAAATACAAGTACAATCATAGAGTATACACACAAATACAGATTCAATCACGAGTCATAAAGTATACACTCAAATTCAAATACAATCGGCGAGTATACACTTAGATACAAATACAATCAGTGAGCATACACTTAAATACAGATACAATCACAAGTTATAGGGTACACAATCAATTACAAATACACTTGAATGGAGTATATCGTCAGACAATCTGGAAGGGGGATTCAGTGCATCCCATACTACACCGTGGACCCGTCCACCTTCCCAAGGTCATCGAGTATACACATGAATATGAAGCAGACACGCGAATACATGTAGTACACAAGCATTCACACGAAAATATGTTACGAAGCATTCATACACATAAATTATCTCAAAGTATATACTTGAACACTTGTTGAACTTATTGGTCTTCTCGATCATAGGTATGGTCAAATAGGATGGTTGCAATTGGGACGCCCATAGAGGTGTTCCCTCCAAGCCCAAGAGCAGCTACGCAGGCCCCCTTGGCCCAATAATGGAAGACACGCAGTCATCCATGTGGGTGGACTACTTGGAAGGGCCTCTAGCACCTGCTATCCCTTATGCACCTCCTATTTGCCCATCTCCTACTATGATGGAGAGTTCCTCAAGTTTGATCAACCATGCGATCGATTGGAGGAAGGATTTCCATAGGAGGCCCTTAGAGCACTCCCTTCTCAGCCCAAGAGCGGCTAAACAACCCCCTTGGCCCCCAATGGAAAACCGTAGTCATCCAATGAGGGTGGTCTACCTTGAAGGGACCCTAGTATCTGCTCGACCTATCGGTTCCATCCCTCAACAAACTGCATGATTGTTTGATGACACCAACAATTGCATCTAATGATTATCATATTGACAATTTACCCATAATTACACCATGCTATGGGGATTCATGAATTTATCAAGATATTGAGAGTTCAATGTAAATAATCTATTTACCATATGAATGTATATGCAGTAGTCCCTTATGCTATTCAATGTTTATATTCATCATTTATCAAATATTAATAACTCCATTTAACATCTTTATCAGTATTAAATCCAACTGATCAATCATTAATATTTACATTCATAACATGTTTAACAAATAGTATTTTCAAATTATATAAAGGTATTTTTGATTGTCGATTTAGGGCTATGAAAGTACGCACCTAATACTTACCACTTCAAACTACAGGAACCTCTTGTTTTCCCAGCCAATGATGTCGCCTTCTTATTCTACGTTTCAATAGAATGATAGATCATAATGATCTTTAATATTGTCGTGGGTGCATAGATGTAATTAGTCTTTCTCTTATAGTTACACACACCATAATTAGGATGGAATATATCATCAAAACATCATTAGTTGTCCAATTCAAAATAAAATATTAGCAATACTATAATAGTAAAATGATAAATAATAAATAACATCAATTAGACAAATATTATTATGTATAAACTGTATTCATCAACCACCTATAATATATTTATTGCTCATCATATATATTTATCAATCATATTTAGATAGGTCTATTAACCACCAATTAGTATTTAAATTCCCTATTTTTTGCAAAAACAATATCACTGTTCTTATTCAAAATCTCATAATTTGCATATATCTTAATAGTAGAATAATTATATTCAATGGTTACAGGCCATACCTGATCTGCATGAGTCAGAGTGTGTTTCTTTATGTTTATAGAATATACCTTCTTCTTCAGTAAGTTTACATATGCTAATTTCACAGGATGGCAGGAAAGTTGCTCTAATACCACTTGTAATGACCCCTTTCTAGTAGAAGCTTTAAACCTGAATCTTGCATTCAAAGTGTTCCTCAAAGAGTCATTAGAAACGTTAGCATTCAATAAGTTTCCGTGATAAAATCCAATAGGATCCAAGATGGTATAAATATTTCAATCTTGTCAAAGGACGATTCATTTCCTTCTTGTTACTCGCTATGAACGATTCTTCTATAATATATTTCATAAGTACATTAGGGTAGATGTTAAACATCTTCTCAGATCCCATAGATGAATTCTATTATACCATTTAACATCATAAAGAATGAAGAGACATTATTACTTATAAATCTCAATAATTGCTGCAAGCATCATTATTGCATATAAACGTATATCTATATACATATATATATGTCTATATATATATAAATATATAATCTATAATTATCATTAATTATCTATATATATTTATTTTATATATATAGATAACAATATACATAATAACAATCATATTAAACTCATATATATATTTATTTTATTTTATTTTATCTAAATATATTTTATTTTATATAAAAATCAACAATCATATTAAACTTACTTATAATAACTATGAGGATAATAAATATTAACACCAAAATACATAATTATATTCCCTAATGGAACATACCACAGTCTGCAGAAACCATACGATAATCTTCTATAAATCATTCGCTGGTTATTCAGAGTAAACATATATGTTCTTCCCTTTATTCCTTTGCTCAGAATATATTCTTGTATCCCTTCATCCATCGATCAGAATATATTTTTAATACTCCTTTTTCCTTCCCTTAAATATACATGAAGTCTTCTGCTGGGACGTGACTGCTGCCCTAAACAATACCTTTTTGGAATAGACGCATCACTTGCAATTCGTTGTTTTAAAGTATCTAAAGTTTGCTGATTTAGGAGGCATCACTAACTTTGACCGATACCATAATAATTGTTGACTTTTACTTATGTCAGATTAGTCTTGTTTTTTTTATTGTTTACTTTGAGGATTGGGTTCACCGTATGGAAGTCTTAGTTTGCAATATTCAAATTATGTTTATTTTTATTTATATATGCTCAACAATTATAATTGTTATATTGTTACTTGGTAATTATGAATATTTTAGATTATATTCATTTTATTATTTTATTTACTATTTTATTATATTCATTTAGTAATATGATTATAACCAGAAAAAGGCTTACGCAAAGCTTATGCTGATAAATATATATTATCAAAATAATATTTTGATGTTATGCTTTTAATTTAATATTATGAAGGATAGTTATATCTTTAATTTATATTTATAATAATATAGTCTTGATAATAATAAAAATGGCAATTATTTATATTTATTTATTTTATTTGTTAATATTTATATTTTCGATATTTATATTGTTATTCAGTTTATTTATTCAATCGAATTTCAATGTTAGGGTTGTGATTTCGGGGACATGACATAAGCCTAAAGTTTACTTACCCATTTTTGTTCCCTTTCATTCATGTCATTCTAGTTCACGAAGTTCTTCAAATTGTTGTGGTCTGTCTTCATTAGAAATTTTCCACTCAAAGAAAACCAAAACAAATCTCTTAGTTGCTCGTTGAACACTTGGTTCATGTAAGACTAGAAAATGGTAGGTGCATTGGTCAACCCAAATGGCATGACCAAAAACTCATAGTGTCCATAATGACACCTAAAAGTTGTTTTATGAATATCTTATTCTCAAACCCTAATATAATGTATTCCAATCTAAGACCTATTTTTAAGAAAAACACTACACCAAGTAGCTCATCGATCTTGGGAATAGGGGATCGATTCTTGATAGTCCTTTTGGTCATAGCTCTATAGTCAACGTTCATCCTCATGGTTCCATCCTTCTTTACCAAGACTACAAATGATGCAAAAGGGCTTGAACTAGGTCAGATGTGTCCCATGTCCAAGAGCTCCTTGATGGCTTTCCCAATTTCCTCGTGCCTTCTAGGGTAATGATGGCTTTCTCCATTCTTTTTGCAGAATCAATCCTTGGGGATCCATTTGATATTCTACAAAGAACTACCTTCTTCCCATTTGCATGGAACTTCAACTCCATGGACTAAAAAAATTGAGAATATTTCCCAAGGGAATGTAAGCACAAAACTCTCAAGACTACATCGATATCCCCCATGCCAACAACATAAAAGTCATTTGTCACTTTGTGGTTTCCTAAGGAAATGCACAATTGGGAAACTTTTTTAACACAAGGCATGGTGAATCTTGATGAGCACACGATTATACTGAGAAGGAGGCGTGGGGGGTATAATACAAACTTTTACCAATTTAAACTTAATCAATCATAACAATAATAACCATGCAAGATCTTGACAATTCAGAACACAAGAACACCAAGATTTATGTGGAAACCCTTACAGGAGAAAACCACGGAAAAATAATGCTTTTTATATAAATCTCTTTTACAATCTTTGTAGGCACCAACCTACAAGAGACACCAACCCCCTCTTATAGAATTTGTGAGGACCAAACTATTAGAGACACCAATCCCCACTTGTAGGATTTGTAGGCACCAACCCACTGGAGACACCAATCCCCACAACTGAGCACCAATTCAGCAAGAGACGCCAATCTCTTTGATATGCGGCACCAACCTCTTCAATATGATATCACCTTCACAATATTGCTTCTTCATGGGATGTTGAACTTTACAATCTTCTTCATTTATTTATTCCATGATCATAAACTCCACTTCTATCTCTTGAAGGATATTCTTAAATTCCTTATTCACTTTATCATTTGTAATGTCCCCTTCCTAAGCAGTACAGTTGATTTAGGAGTTAGCCTATTACTCAGACCTTCGTAGGCTGACAGATGTGATTAGAAGGTCACTTGAGGCAGTTATCCAATGTTTGGGAACATTACTCCAGCAGTTGATTCAGGTTTGGGCCTTAGCAGACACTTTCAGAGTGATTTATAGATACTTACTATTTATAGTAAGTCAGGTAGGCAGGAGTTGCTATTTTTGGCAGGGCACCTGATTCAGTTGCTCAGCTCAGTTTCGACCCGGTTTGATGATTTGATGAGCAAATAGTAAATATTGAGGCATTTGATAATTATTAAAAGTTTATTAATTTGACTTTATAATATAAAGTCACTTTAATGGAAATAATTAAATGTAATTATTTAATGGCAAATTATAAAGTATTATTAATACTTTATAATAAGGAGATGAATTAATATTAAATGAGTATTTTAATACTCATTTAGAAAAAGGACACCATTATTTAATTATTTTGCCTAAGTCAAAAGAAGGGCGATTTAATTATATTTTAAATGCTCATTAATTGCCTTTTTGAGAAGGGGGTCGACTTATTGAGAAGAGATATATAGTTCAAAAGGACAAATTGAACTCATTATGTTATAATTATTCTAATTTGTCTTTATTTCTCTCTGAGAGCATTGGGGTTTGTGAAACAAGGGTTTCTGCAGATCTTTGGATTTTGAAGAACGTTCCCTCTTCAGAATCAGACATACTGAGACTGTGCAATACCAATTAAAGCTTGTCAACAGAGTGGCTTCATACAGGAGTCATATTTGAGCATATTTTGAAGTCTAGATTCAGAGTTTGGGTCGACTTTCATCAGGAAAGTGATTTCTCTTATGCGGCTGGTTGAGTTGTTTATCTGGCACGATTTCCAAGGAAAGTATGGCTGTATTTATTGCTGCTGACAGGCCGTACCACAGCTGAAAGGATGTCTTTCTTCTTCTGGATAAAACGCCCTGCCTTTCTGCATTTTGACTTCTCCAATTTAGGCGCCTAGATCTCTGGAGTACTTTGCATCATTTTCGAGGCTGGAGATATATAGATCAGAAGCTGGCCGTACTGTACTTCTTCATATTGGCGGCTGCAAATAAACAGGTTTCTCTTGAATAAAAGTGTTGCCCATTTTCTTGTATGTTCGATTTTCTTCATTGTATGTGTCCAGAAGGTTAATAACTACATTCGCCATCCTTTGAGTAGTGATTTGATGCATTATTTATCATCTATGAATTTATTATGAATTTTATAGCATTTTAGATCAAAATTGCACCATTCTACTTTACTGCAAAAAACTTACAAAAAATCAAAAAACTACAAAACGAACAAAAATTACATTCACAGCCAGAAGTTTGGGGTTGAGAGACACCTAGTCTCTTACAGTGTTATCAAAGCACAGTTTTCCTGCCATTCTGTGCTTTTTCAGTTGCTTTTTCAGTCAGATATGTGCTTTTTCAATGCTTTTTCATGAGTAGAGACATTATCTTCTACAGTAAGGGTAGAGGAACAGGCAGAATTGAGGATTGGACAGGTCCACCTATTCCTGAAGGTGAGTCAATATCAGGGGTTATGGGTATTCACAGATCCAATTCCAATAACAGTGAGAACAGTGTCACTACACTGATGGCAGATCGTGAGATTCCTAAGGAGACACATAGGGATCCGGGGAAAGAGCATGCCGGAGGTGAGATTTCTGATGATGAGTTTAGACGCAGGCATGATAATATGATGGACATGATGTCCCAGTTGATGGGCACAATGAGGCAGTGTACTCCGCCTCAGCAGCACTATATTCAGATAGAACAAACGAGCGGGACTGCACGCATAGACTAGCCACTGGTGTTAGCACAGCGGCAGTCGTCACCTATCTTTCATGAGCGTAGGCCTGGACAACCTACATTTATATCTAGAGAGGCACCTTCGACGCTCGAGGCAGAGCAGCAAGGTCACCAGCCTAAGTTTCATCCACATCACGGCATGTCGGTGGCAGATGTGACCAGATTCTTTGGAGAGTACTCGACATTGGCACCTGAGATCAGGCAGTCTTTGTCTTTTCATGAGTTCATGGATGTGCATAAGCCCAGAGGGGGAGGTAGATTTGACCGCAGAGCTCCTCAGCACCAGCAGCCATAGCCATAGGTGAATAGGGATCTTCAGCATGCAGTCAGCAAGATTATCTTGCCTTACTTTGATGGCTCTGATAAGAGTTCAGCGAGGTCTTGGGTACAGAAGTTAGACAATTACCTCTCATTGAGACCTATGCAAGAGGACGAGGCCATTAAGTTTGCTACACTGCATCTTGATGGGTTGGTGCATGACTGGTGGCATTACGGCATGTACACACTTGGTCATCACGCGGTTACCACCTACCAGGAGTTCACCAACAGGCTCATAGAGCATTTTGACAAAAAGGATCCTCAACTTTATTTTAGAGAGCTAGCTCAGCTCAGACAGACAGGTAGTTTGGATTCCTACATCGGTGAATTTCAGAGGGTTGTAGTGATGGTGACAGGTATTTCAGACAGGATACTTGTCATTCTCTTTATCGAGGGATTGTATGAGCTAATGAGAGTTTGGGTCAAGGCATTTGATCCTCCTACTCTTCAGGAGGCCATGAGGAGGGCACGCAGTATGGAGCTTGCAGCACCTCGCAGCAAGTTCTCTTCAGGCTCAACACCTTATGCAAGGCCTAATAGATCATTTGACAGGAATAGGTCATTTGACAGGAAAAGGGATCCACCTGATCCTAAGAAACGAAATGCACCACCATTTGACAGGGAAACATAAATGATTTACGCAAGAAAAAGTTGTGTTTTTGGTGCAAGGCACCTTATCATGAGAAGCATGTATGCCCTCTTCGTCCCAAAGTGAAAAATAACCAGATGGAGTGGTTTTATGAGGGTGAAGAGCAATCTGATCTGTCAGACCAGCAAGCTGATTCAGAGCATTCAGATGATGAAAGGTCTGAAAATGATGGTGAAAATGAAGGAGGAAGAAAGTTGCAGGAGGCACACTTGACTAGTCTTCAGAGAGACGGATCTTTTAGGCTACGTGGGCTCCTAGCAGGTCAGAAAGTGATCACTCTACTTGACACTGGTGCTACTCGTAACTTTATAGATGCACGGTTGGTAGAGAGATGAGGCATATAGACAGAGGAGTTTAAGGGTATTCGAGTTAAGGTGGCTGATGCGTACACCCTCAAATGTGATAGAAAGATAACAGATCTTCCAATGCGGCTAAACAACTATGAGTTCAAGGCTGAATTCTACGTTGTTAATATGGGAGATACTGATGTGGTACTTGGGATGGCATGGCTTCACGATTTGGGTGAGTTCATGTCATGTCCCCATCCTAGTCAGCACAGCTGGTGACGAGGTTAGCCTATCATTTCGATCCTCGTAGGCTGACAGGAGTGTGCAGAGGATTATTTGGGGCAGTTGCTCAGTGTTTGGTAGCTCCAGTTTTGCAGTTGTGTCAGGTTGGGCCTTCGCAGAATCTTCCAGTGAGCATTTTCAGGAACTTTCTATTTTTAAAGTTAAAGGCGGAAGCTGCTATTTCGGGCAGGGCACCTGGTTCACCATTCAAGAATCGACCCAGTTCGGCAGTTTGATGTTCAGACGGAGAAATAAGGAGTATTTAATGGATTATTAAATATTTAATATTTTGACTTTATAATAAAGTCACTTTATTGAAATATTTAAATATTTAATTATTTGGCTTAATTATAAAGTATTTATTATACTTTATAATAAATTATTAAATGTGACTTAATGAGTATTTTATATTCATTAAAAAAGGGGACGCCAATAATTAATATTTTCTCCTAAGTATCAAAAGCAAATTAAATCATTTAATTTAAATGATTATTTTTAAAGTGAGTTGGGTCGAATTTCTTCAAGGCATATATATTCCTTCTCAAGACAAAATCGAACTATCTTGATTATTATTCAATTTTGTCTTTATTGCTCTGAGCATTGGAGTTTGCAAACCTTAAGGTTTCTGGCAGACGATCGTTTCTGAAGAACGAAAACTCTTCAGAGATTAGGCAGACTGAGGCTGTGCAATACCAGCTGAAGCTTGCACTGGGTGATTTCATACAGAGGTCACAGACTGAGCTTATCTATTGATTTTGGCAGAGATTCACAGAGAACTTCATCTGGCAGTAGAGACGTCTTTTCAGAGATCATTCTTTTGAGACTTGGCACATTTCCCAAGGGCCGTACTTCATTTATTGCTGCTGCTGTACAAGCCGTACCAGCAAGGGCCGTACATTTTCATCAGAGAAAATCATTCAAGTTTTTGATCACAAGTCTTTTGGCAGAAGGGGCGCCTAAGGTTATAGAAGATATTCCTCTGTTTCTGAGTCTGGATACTGAGTATTTGGAGTTGGCCGTACTATTGCACAATTCCCAAGGCGGCTGCAAAGAAGTCAGGTTTTTATCATAATAAATCTGTATTTCATTATTTGTTGTTCTTTACACTTGTAAACCATCTGGAAATGAAATATAGTGAAGCGCCTACCTTTATTGATCAAGATCTAGGCTTATTTTGAGTTCTAGAATTTTATTTGAATTTTCCAAGCATTATTTAGTTAAATCGCAGCTTTCAGCATATTGTCAAAAAACCTCAAAATCACAAAAAAACAGAAAATTGCAAAAAACACAAAAATTTCAGTTAGGGTTTGAATCGAGAACCATCAGGGTTCTGACAGTTCACACTCAATCTTCGAGACATGGAGATGAAGTTCAAGGTAAATGGGAAACCACATGTCATTAAAGCCATCAGAGAGAGTAATCTGAGGATGATATCTTTCAGACGGATGGAGAAACTCATTCATCATGATATGGTAGATTGGACTGCAAAGTGTATGTTGTTACCAGCAAAGCAGGAGCAGCAGAAGATTGAGTACCCTCCTGACATTCAGATACTGAGGACTAAACACTCTAAAGTGTTTAGTGATATTCCACCTGGCAGACCTCCAGACAGAGGCACCAAGCATATTATCGAGTTGGAGAAGGGGCAACGCCCATTATGATTACACCCTATAGACATCCAAAACGGCTCAAGGATGAGATAGAGAAAACAATCAGTGAGTTGTTGGTTATGGGGCATATCAGACCTAGCAAGTCACCTTTTGCTTCATCGGTGGCATTGGTGAAGAAAAAGGATGGATCACTTCGGATGTGTATAGATTACCGCCAGCTCAATAAGAAAACAATTAAGAACAGGTACCCGATACCCCGCATCGATGAGTTGATTGATGAGTTGCAGGGTGCTATCTTCTTCACGAAGATTGACTTGAGATCCGAGTACCATCAGATTCCGATGAGGGAGCAGGACATAGAGAAAACCGCTTTCAGATGCCATTGCGGTCAATTCGAGTTCTTGGTTATGCCTTTCGGTCTAACCAATGCACCTGCTACCTTTCAAGCTACAATGAACAGGGTCTTTAGTTCTCAAATACGGAGATTTGTGTTGGTCCTACATTCTGGTGTACAGTAGGTCATGGGAGGAGCATTTAGGTCACTTGGATACAATTCTGGGTATTTTGGCTGAGGAGTCCTTGTATGCCAAGGAGTCCAACTGTGAGCTAGGCATGGTTGAGTTGTTGTATCTTGGGCACATCATCAGTGCCAAGGGAGTCAGTATGGACCCTGAGAAGGTTTGAGCTATAGTAGAGTGGCCAGTACCAGAGAACCTTACCCAGCTCAGAGGATTCATTAGGTTATGTGCTTTTTACAGGAGATTTGTTAGCGGGTTCTCACGTCACGCCGCACCCCTTACTGATTTGACAAAGAAAGGGGAATTTGCTTGGTCACCACAGGCTCAGGAGTGCTTTGACAGGTTTCAGGTGATTATGACTTCATGTCCAGTGTTAGCATTACCAGACTTTACGAAGTCATTTGATTTGTATTGTGATGCCTCAGGGGAGGGCATTGGTGCCGTTTTGATGCAGGAGAGACACCCTATTGCTTTTGAGAGTAGGAAGCTTAGGGGTCCTGAGAGGTTTTACAGCATCTATGACAAGGAGATGTTAGCCATTATGCATGCTTTGGCTAAGTTTAGGCAATACTTGGTGGGCAACAAGTTCAGTGTGCGTACAGACCATAACAACTTGAAACATTTCCTTGGACAGCGAGACCTAAATGAAAGACAACAAAAGTGGGTCAGCAAACTGCAATCATATGATTTTGACATCACCTTTATTAAGGGGAAGCAAAATGTTGTAGCTGACGCCTTGTCTCGTAGACCTCAGTTGAATGCTATGGCACAGATCTCTGAGGATTGGAGGGACCGGATTATTACAGAGTATGCTAAGAACCCATGGGCTTCTAGCATTGTTGACGGGACAGAGCAGGATAGCAGATACACCGTTGTGAATGACTTGATCATTTACAAGGGGCAGATTTTCTTGGTTCCTGATTCAGAGTTGAGGGACACAGTTCTGAGAGCCTTTCATGATCTTCCTATGGCGGGCCATCCTGGTTATTTCAAGACATATAAGTTGGTACGTGAACAGTTTACTTGGAAAGGGCTAAAGAATAATGTTCTTCAATATGTACGAGAGTGTTCTATTTGCCAGTAGAACAAACAGGAACACACATATCCTGCTGGATTGCTTCAGCCACATCCAATACCTGACAGGAAGTGGGAATGTTTATCAATGGACTTTATCATGGGTTTGCCGAAAGCCCAAGGTAAAGATTGTATTTACGTAGTTGTTGATCGGCTGACAAAATATGCACACTTCTTTCCGATCACCACTACATTCACAGCATTGCAGACTGCAAAACTTTTCTTCAGAGAGGTATTCAAGTTACATGGTTTGCCTCGAACTATAGTCAGCGATAGAGACAATCGGTTCATGAGCAACTTTTGGCAGGAGTTGTTCAGACTTTGTGGGACCGAACTAACACCTAGTACCAGCTACCATCCACAGACAGATGGACAGACGGAAATTGTCAATAAGTGGGTGGAAGGATATCTGCGCAATTATATAGCTGGACAGCAGAGAGCTTGGGTGAGATGGATATACCTTTGTGAGTATTGTTATAACTCTACTCACCACATGACTATACAGATGACGCCCTTTATGGCATTGTACGGGTATGAGGCGCCCAACCTTTTGGATTTGGTGTTGAGTGATAGCAGAGTACCTAGTGCAGGTGATATGATGCAGGATCAGCAGGATATTTTGAGGTCTCTTAGAGACAATATTCAGTGGGCACAAAATCAGCAGAAGCAGTATGCTGATCAAAAAAGGGTTGAGCATTCCTTTGCAATGGGTGACATGGTGTATCTCATGTTACAGCCGTATCGTCAGTCCACTCTGCGGAAGAGTGGTGCAGAGAAGTTGGAACCTCATTACTATGGTCCATTTCGAGTCATCAGACGAGTGGGCGAGGTTGCATATGAATTGGATTTACCGGCGGATAGCAGGGTTCACAACGTGTTTCACGTTTCACGCCTGAAGAAGGCGTTGGGTCAGCATGTGATTCCCTCTCTAGTACTGCCACCCTTTGATGATGAGGGGAAGTTGATATTAGTGCCTGAGGCCATCCTTGATGTTAGAGAGAGACATCTTCGGAGGCGGGTCATCAGAGAATATTTGATTAAGTGGAGAGACTTGCCGGTTGAGGATGCTACATGGGAGACAGAGGAGATTTTACAGCATCCAGAGATGAGATTGCTTCAGGACAAGCAATTTCAGGGAGGGTGGACTATAATATCCCCTGCCTAGGCAGTACAGTTGATTTAGGGGTTAGCCTATTACTCAGACCTTCGTAGGCTGACAGATGTGATTAAAAGGTCACTTAAGGCAGTTATCCAGCGTTTGGGAACATTACTCCAGCAGTTGATTCAAGTTTGGGCCTTAGTAGGCACTTTCAGAGTGATTTATAGATACTTACTATTTATAGTAAGTCAGGCAGGCAGGAGTTGCTATTTTTGGCAGGGCACCTAATTCAATTGCTCAGCTCAGTTTCAACCCGGTTTGATGATTTGATGAGCAAACAGTAAATATTGAGGCATTTGATAATTATTAAAAGTTTATTAATTTGACTTTATAATATAAAGTCACTTTAATGGAAATAATTAAATGTAATTATTTAATGGCAAATTATAAAGTACTATTAATACTTTATAATAAGGAGATGAATCAATATTAAATGAGTATTTTAATACTCATTTAGAAAAAGGACGCCATTATTTAATTATTTTGCCTAAGTCAAAAGAAGGGCGATTTAATTATATTTTAAATGCTCATTAATTGCCTTTTTGAGAAGGGGGTCGACTTATTGAGAAGAGATATATAGTTCAAAAGGACAAATCGAACTCATTATGTTATAATTATTCTAATTTGTCTTTATTTCTCTTTGAGAGCATTGGGGTTTGTGAAACAAGGGTTTCTGCAGATCTTTGGATTTTGAAGAACGTTCCCTCTTCAAAATCAAACATATTGAGACTGTGCAATACCAGTTAAAGCTTGTCAACAGAGTGGCTTCATACAGGAGTCATATTTGAGCATATTTTGAAGTCTAGATTTAGAGTTTGGGTCGACTTTCATCAAGAAAGTGATTTTTCTTATGCGGCTGGTTGAGTTGTTTATCTGGCACGATTTCCAAGGAAAGTACGCTGTATTTATTGCTGCTGGCAGGCCGTACCACAGCTGACAGGACGTCTTTCTTCTTCTGGATAAAACGCCTTGCCTTTCTGCATTTTGACTTCTCCAGTTTAGGCGCCTAGATCCCTGGAGTACTTTGCATCATTTTCGAGGCTAGAGATATATAGATCAGAAGCTAGATGTACTGTACTTCTTCATATTGGCGGCTGCAAATAAACAGGTTTCTCTTGAATAAAAGTGTTGCCCTTTTTCTTGTATGTTCGATTTTCTTCATTGTATGTGTCCAGAAGGTTAATAAATACATTCGCCATCCTTTGAGTAGTGATTTGATGCATTATTTATCATCTATGAATTTATTATGAATTTTATAGCATTTTAGATCAAAATCGCACCATTCTACTTTACTGCAAAAAACTTACAAAAAATCAAAAAACTACAAAACGAACAAAAATTACATTCACAGCTAGAAGTTTGGGGTTGAGAGACACCTGGTCTCTTACATCATTCCATTCACTTTATTGATATATCTTCAATTTTGCTCTACAAACCTGTATATTATTACATTAAGAAACTTGCATATACTTTTCTTTTCAAACTCTTTTCAAAACTGCATATTCCTCTCTCATATCTCTCATTATTCAACACTCTTCTCTTGGAATATATAAATGATATGTTCTCTTATTTCTCACACTCTCTCTCCACAATTCTTATTAAATGTTCTACTTATATATATCTTGTCTTTCCCAAAGGACACAATCTCTCCACGTACCATTTGACTATTCTTAATCAAATCTTCAATAATATTAATTAACTTCTCTTTAGTGTTTATTCTTCACATATTTTTCTTCTACACACACCTTTATTCTTCTTGTTTTGTTCTACTCTTTATATCTTATTTTGGAGGGAGTCACACCCTTTCATGGTTGCTATCCTTTGAAAGAGTCATAACTATTCACACATTACTTCTTGTTTCTTTATTTATTAATCCACAACCTTTCTCATTTTTATTGCTAACCTTTTAAGTGTTTCCTTTAGACACTGAGTTGCTTCTGTTTGAAAGTGAGTCGCTGCTTTTGTAAAGGTAACTACTCCTTCTTAGTCCATTGCTTCCACTAAGTATAATCCCTGCTATATTAAGTCTTTAATCACTTCCTTTATGTGATCAATGTTCCTTCTAATATTAAGAACTTTACTTGATTATTAATTACTGCTTCTAATAATCATATAATTGCTCACCATATCAACATTATTTCTTGGGCGATAACTATTCATATAAGATATATGCATTTGGACTTAGTGATTGATAGAGAGGTTGTTATCTTAGTTTAGATAATAAATCTGTGTGATCAAACTTATACTCCAGACCTTTATGAAAGTAATCTTCTTTTGAAATAGTTTATTTGCCACGTCATTGTATCTCTGCATCATTAAACTAGACTGAGCCTTAAAATTTCATAGATACTTCCTTCAATAGGCATGCTGCAGTTTATACTTCAATCTATTAAAATATTTCATGTATTTATTATGGTGCCATGTTTGAATGGATCGGACTATTTAAAATACTCTACCAACTTTCATGGCAATCTCGGCCTCTTTTATTTGTCTTCTTATTTTGCTGTCTTTCAGTGAGCCTTTGGTTCCTAAACCCATGGAGACCACCGCATACAATATACATGTTGGCCTAACAAAACACATACAATATCTGCCTGCAACTAGAATGCATCTTCATATTTATCTTTTGACATCAATGACAATTCTCATCCATATGCTTTTGACATCAATGACAATATTTCGAACGAATCCATTAGCTACCATTACATTAAATCTTTCAAAGCCTTCCATCTCAAGACCTCTTTTGGCCACCAACCCTTCATCAATAAAATTGTGGGTTGCCCCACTATATATCAGCACTATGACTCTCTACACATGTAAAACTCCTCAATCTAACTCAGATTCTTCATCCAAAACAACTTTGATATAGTGGACTTGCTCAAAACCAAGATATCTATGGCCTAATTCACCTGGTTCCTTGCAAGAAAAGCATAACTATTCCCTTTGAAGCTCATTTTTGGCTTCTTCTTCCTTCTTTGTTCACTTTGGTCACTCCTAAAATGGCTTCTTATTATGTTTTGCTTGAGGTGCCTTTGAATAGTACTTTCTTTTTGGAATGAAAGGTTCCATGTTTATTACTATCTTGATTGCATCTTGCAATGAGGAAGGATCAAAGGCTTTAACCCAACCCTTGAGGGGTTTGGTCAAACCTTCTATGAATACAATAATAAGCCTCTTTTCAAAGACATTAGGAGCCATAACAGATAACCTCGGGAACTCTATCACATAATTGTCTACTAAAGCATACTACTTCAATTGGGCCAATTCCTCGAAATGAATCGTAGGGTCCATCATGTCAAACTTATCAGTGACCCTTTGATTGAACTCAACATAAGTATCAATCAGACTATGACCTTGAGTGATGATTATGTGGTACCAACATTCATGTGCTACTCTTCCAAATGGAGTGTAGCATATTTGATCGTCTCCCCTTTCAATATAGGGTTAAGAGAGAAATAAGTGTCTAGCTTCTAGATTCATGTACAAGCCATACACTTGTTTGGACCATCAAAGGTGGATATTGACAACTTACCCAACCATCAATGCAAATCTTGACAATTTGTGCTTCTATCCTAGGCCAATTTCTCATTTTCAAATTGCAAAAATCTAGCAAAGACATGGCTGCACAAACTTCTTCTCCCAAAGATTCATACTCATGCAAGTTTCTATAAAATTATCTCCATGATTTTGATTTTGTTGCTCTTCTTCTCCTCCAAGTTCTTCTCTTTTTAGGGACTTGGATTGTAAGGTCTAGTTGCAGATCCAATAACAATTCTAGTATTGTTGTTATTATTATTGGATGATGAACTTGCTTTGCCACTTTGATTGTGGTTTATCTGGAAGAACCTAGATTATGATTCAACTCCCGTAAGGCCCATGCTATCTCTAACATAGACTCTTATAGAAATTTAAAATTCCTTGGCTAATTCCATTTGACTTCAATTGATAGTTTCATGCAAACTCATTTCTTCTCTCTCATCTTGGTCACCCATGACTTCTTTGAATTCTGCAAAAGGAAATTGTCTCTACTTTTTGACGTTTTGGAGGCCTAACTATATTATTTTCCCTCTGATAGTATCTATATTCTTTGTCACTATCATGCATGAGTTTTGTTATGTGTTAAGTGGCTAGCTTTCTACACAGGTTGGAAAGATCATAGCTCTAATACAACTTGTAATGGCCCAGCCAATTATTTATGCAGCTATTTTTTGTTATTTAAATTTCAACTTAAATATTTAACCAAACCTCCAAAACCCTAGATTATATTAATGTTTAAACAACTCTAACAAATTGGTATTATGCTTCAAACTCCAATATTCAACCCTAGATAACAAACCCTAATCTATCCTACCCAAATCTAGCAAACCCTAGTATTGTAGGTTGGGTTCACAACTATAATAGAGACATCAAGTTTAGTTGTTTTATTCTAATCTACTAAACCCAAATTACAAGCACGACTCACACCTTAACCTAAATTACCCAAATGTCCTAATCTAACAAACACAGGTGACTAAATATAATTTACATCTTGATGATAACAACCCAACAAATCTATTTCAATTTCATGTACTTTAACAAGATATAACGACGACCTAGAATTTCTTGACAACTTATACACCAACTCTCAAAACCCAAATTACAAATAATGCCAACAAGGTCGAATAAGTTGCAACAATAGACTGGGAATACGGTACTAAAACTCACAACAATTGCAATATCATGCAAACTCAATATCGCTGCAACTTGCCACCATGAAAGCTTAGTCGCAATCTCTAAAAGAGACTATCACACAAGCCCAAAGGGGTTTCACCCTTTGATCCTTGAAACCAAAGAGTTGTCATCCTCTAATCTCCAATAGATCCATGGATTTTTGCCCTTAGATCTAGACTCTTTAACATGAGGGCTCAGAGTAAGTTTTTGTTAGGGTTCTTGTGTGTAGAATGCTCAATTGATTCTCTTAGGATGCGTCCACCTTTTGATATTCTTGAAACCCTTTCAAATCTACGACTAGAAATGAATCCTGACTCAAATGGACAGCTCGGATCTTGCACAAATTGAGGGTAGCCAATCATACAATCACCACATTAATGGCGTCCAAGGAGCAGGTGACAAGTTGTGGTGTGCAATCAAATTGGCCCTCTTTTCCCACGTCCATTTGAACGATTGACTTAACTGGGCTTCTTCATCCCTTGCTTGTAGCCACATGTAAATCCACACCATTAAAGAATTGACTAAGGTTTCTAGGTAGGAAAATCCTCTTCTATAGTAGTTATGCCATCAAGTTGGCCATTAATGTCATTCTTGGTCATGTAGGGGTAGGTAGTGTTGTGACCTTTTCACACATCACCCCATTCAAAATGGGGTCCCCTAATTTTTTGCTCCATTCTGGTCTTTTTGGCTTTGGTTTTTCTCTCTCTCTCTCTCTCTCTCTCTCTCTCTCTCTCTCTTTTCTGATGTCTGCCTTTCGAGGATTGTGCCCGTCATCAAGCTTAAACGTGAAATTTGGCCAAGTCTGAAAATTAGGGTTTCCATCCTTCTGGTCAATCCGAGGTCGAACAAAGTGAATAAATTGAAAACAGGACTGACGTTGCTGTCAGTGTGCTCCCAGTGGACTCTTAGCAAATTTTCATTAGATTCTGACAACTTACTATTTTTAGTAAGTGTGAAATTCAGGGCAATCTTTCAGCATTTTTGAAATTCCGACAGTTGCACTGCCTTCAGAACATATCAAGCTGCTCGTGTGCAAAATTTGAGCTGAAACAAACAACTTACTATTTTTAGCAGTTCAGCCTCCAAAGCAGATTTCAGGGCCTAGATGCAGAGTTTTTCAGTGCATGTCTGGAGATTCCTTCTGGGTTTTCAGAGACCTTCGCGATGGTGCGACATGCAAAATGAGATGACAACTTTTAGAGTTCAGCCTTCCAGGGCTATTTTTAGGGTTTGCATGTCAGGGTTTTCTTCGCATGTCTGCATATTCTTTATGGGTTTTTCGAGAGCTTCGCAGTGATATGACATGCAAACGGAGATGGTCACTCATTTAGGAACTTGCTATTTTTAGCAGGTGCATCTCGGCAGCCGCCTCCCAGCACTTCAGAATCACGAGCTGATCGCAATGCAACAGAAATGAGAACAAATGGAGATCATTTTGAAATATTCCCCATTAATTTTTTCCCAAAATTAACATTCAAATCAGCAACCAAACACTGATTAGCGTTAGTTCCAAAATGTAAACCAGCAAAGAAGATAACTCTAACCAAGAATGTTCACCAAAATCCCAATGTGGGCGAGGTGATAGCATATGGTCAGAGGATCATTAGGCATAAACAGAGCTGAAAGTACAATTCATCTGCTGGTGCAGGCATCCACAAGCGGTGGGAATACTCCACTTATTCAGTGGGTGAGTTTACAACAATTATTAGGCGGCAAGCCAGCCTTTAAATCCACTCTTCCACTTATTAACGTGGGGGGAATACTGTCCACACAACCACTTATAACGTGGGGGGAAATTACAAACAAGATATATGTTTATTTTAAAACTCAACCACTCAATTGTGGGAGTGTAAAACAGATATAAAATTGCAGCAAGTAAAGGAAGAGCTGTTAGTACTACTAACTAGCTTTACAAAGAATAAGAACAGCTGCAAATAGAATAGATAAGCTTTTAGAATGTTCTTTATCCACACTGGCGGTAAACCATCCAGGGGTACTTAATGTGAGAAATAGAAAATAATTGCAGCAATAAAGGACTGGAACAGTACTACTGTTTACAGTCTTACAATATAGAAAGAGAGCTGCAAATTACATCAATATTACAATGTTTTCAAAGCACCAAGATTCTGAATGATTCCATGATTATTAGTAGCAATTATTGATGAAGAAAGGACTGGAAATTCAAACTGAAACAAGTCTGATATAAATCTGCAATTCTGGAAATGAATAACCAGCAACTATAAGAATTAATTAAATGCTCATAACTTCACCAAAATACCTCCGAATGGCGTGAAACGAAGTGCAATGAACCTCTGGAGGATAGGCACCCATGACAAGATGAAGAAACAGCCTCAAAAGTCATCCATTAATTTATGGCACAATTCTCAATTCTCTACAGATGGTACGACTCTTGAAAAGGGCGATTTAGCAATAAAAAATCAAAGACTTGGAAATAAATTCCAATCTCTTGTGGAAGGGGTCGCCTTGGGTCTAGAACCACTTTGCAAACATACCCAGAATGATATTTAATTTGCTCAAAAAGCTGTCAACAAAAAACACTTTCAGCCATGATAAACCAGCAACATAAAAATTGGAAATATCTCACCAAAACTCCACAATAATGCTCAATATGTACTTCTGGATGAAGCACACTCTCAGTCCACCACCTAGGGAACCATAGTTTCAGGCCCGAAGAGTGGAGTAGATTTGCTAAGCTAACCCTTAGCCGGATTCTGGATTTCAAACCAGCAGCATAACGTTATATTTTTCCCCAAAGATGATCAGCTCTACAAACAGCAGCAATATATAAGCTTCAATTGGCAAATGAAGCAACAAGAGACTCTTCAAATTCCAAGAAGTTGAATCACTTCAACTTCCAAAAGGGATGCCACTTTAAGCATTTCACTTTTTGAAATAATAAAATATTAATCAACCTCTTTTAGGCATCCAACTTCACTTTGCAACAATAAAGCATTTAATAATTCATTAAATGCACCATTGACCCCTTAATGACCCCCTTTTAAAAACAACATGAAGTGATCATTCCTAGGCGTGGGGGTACAACTGAGAAACATAAAAATGACTAAGTATAAAACTTAATCCATGGAGATAACCAAAGCCAAACTGAAACTGAAGGATAGCAAAATGACTTGAGTTGAATTGCTGATGATGCTACTGCCAAAATTAGACTTACTAAAAATAGCCAACTGCTATAAATAGTAAGTTCACATCAAAACAACAGAAAGCCAAACTGAACATTGAACTGCAAAGGATTGAACTGCTGTTAGACAGATACTGCCAAAAGAGACTTGCTAAAAATAGTGAATTGCTATAAATAGTAAGTCTGCACAACAACCTCAGAATGCCAACTGAGAGTATCGAAAGAGGAAACCCTAATTTTCTGCCTCAGCTTAGCCTACGGATTTCCGGAAATAGGCTAAATCCAAATGAAGAGCGTATGGCCAAAATGGGGACATTACACATTTGGTATGCATGCAGAACAGATTAGGGTTTCCAGCTTCGAGACCCGAAAAGAGGGGCAAAAAGTTAGAATTTTCGGGATACCACCGCGATCAGCATCCTTCAGGCTATCTGTTGGTAAAATTTGAAGACAAACGGAGCACTTACTATTTATAGTAAGTCATTTTGGAAACAGGCTAAAAATAGCAAATCAGGTGCATGCGTTGATGTCAGCAGGCAGGCCACGTGGTGAGGAGCGCCTCATTCAAATTTCAAGACAAACGGAGCTATGGAGGTACCAGAAGCAAGCAGTTACTATTTATAGTAAACCACCTTCGGAAATGGGCTAAAAATAGCAGGCCAACCCGGAATAGCAGTGTCAACAGGTTGACGAAGTCGTGAAGATCCAGCGTTCAAAATTTCAAATCATTCTGAGCTTCGAAGAGGCAAGAATTAAAAGGCTTACTATTTATAGTAAGGCACAGAGAAGCTGGCGAAGACGAGAAAAATAGCTAAGTCTGGAACTTTATCCTTCACCAACTTGAAAATGTGCCCAGCTTGCCTTCAAGTGTTTGAAAATTTTTCTAAGGCATTGAAAAATCCACCTGCCACCTCCAAATGCGCCATCCTTGAGGAGTTGCTAAAAAAATTTCTAAGTCTGAAAGAAATCCTCCTGCCATGGCAAAATGCGCCCACTCTAGGAAGAGCTGGTGAAAGTTAGAAATTTTCTAAGTATGAAATATCCACCTCCTATGGCCAAATGCGCCCTCAAATGCAGGCAAAATGCTAAAAAAAAAATAAAGTTTTTAAGTAAGATGCTTTATCCTCCTAGAGGCATCAAATGCGCCCATGCTAGAAGAAAGTCAAAAGGGAAGTCAAAGATGTTTATCCATCACCTATGCTAAAATGCGCCCCTCACATGCAAGCAAATCCAAAAAGTTTCTAAGTTAGAAACTCGTCCTCCTCTCACACTGAAATGTGCCCAAAAGAGGGCATGTCAAGACAAAAATAAGGAAAAAGTCAAAGAGTCAACAAAGTTTATCCTTCACCATAGGCAAAATGCGCCCACTTCCAGCTAGTGGCATGCAAAATAAATTCTAAGTGTCAAGCTTCATCCACCTCCATAGGTGAAATGCGCCCAAACATGCTGAGAAGAGGACAAAAAGTTGACTTTCTCTTCCCCCCTTTGAATGCGCCCAAATAGAGGCATGTGAAGACAAAAGGTAAGAAGCTCAAGGGTCATCCTTCATATCATGCAAAATGCGCCTATTTTTGAGAAGTCACAAGTCAAAGCAAGGACGTTGAAAATTTTTATTCCTCCAATCTTGCTATATGCGCCTATGTTTGATAAATCAAGAAGCCAAGGCTAGGCGTTAGAGATGTGTTATTCTCCTCTACATGTGATATGCGCCAAAGTAAAATGCAAGGTGTTGAAAATATTTTCCTAAGGCGTGGGCAAGTTAAATATTCCACATGAAGTGTCATATGCGCCAAAGGGTGGTGAGGTAAGATATTGAGGTGGTAAATAAAAATAAAAAAATTCTAAGGCAAGTTGAATATTCCACATGAAGTGTGAAATGCGCCTAAGGAAGAGATGAAAATGTGCAAGGCGTTGAAATTTGAAATTTCTACATGACAAGGAAAATGCGCCCAAAGTAATTCAAGTATGAAGTAAAGTGGTAAGGCGTTGAAAGGGTTAAGTGTTGAAAATTTTTCCAAGGGCGTGGTTTTATCCTTCTTCAAGTTGAATATGCGCCCAAGGTGGTGACTAAATATTGCTAGGCGTTGGTTTTAAAAATGTTCTCCATGACATACAAGTGTGATGTGCTTTCAAGGAAAATTGTCCAGATGAATTGATAAAAAATTTCCTCACAGGCAAGGTCAACAAAGTTGAACAAAATTTCCCAAGGCAAAATTTGCTAAATGATTCAAAATTTCTCTAAGGAAAAATATTTTCTTTGGAAAATACGCCTAGACTTTGTGATGATGAAATTTTTCTTGAAGCACGAGAAAATTTTCCAGTGATGAAGTCAGAAGATGTTGGCATTGCAGGATGAATTAGAATTTTCAAGTCAAAGCAACATGAGATGTTCACCGAAATGAAGAACGGGATTAAAATTCATGAGGAATAAATTTGTTTTTCCAAGGTTCAAACTTCAAGAAATTAAATGAACCCGTTCGTTGTATACCCATGAGTTCGACAAATTCTTAAGAAAATTTTCTTCTGGGTATTGAAGATTATCGATGAGGAATGGATTTTAATGTCTTCCACAGTTCGCTGAAGCCTTCAGGATGGAGAATTTGATCGGCACTTGAAACAATGAATTTTCCTAAGGGAAATTTGAAAAATTTGGCTAAGGCATGAAGAATTTGAACGCAAAGTTGGCTACTGAAGACAATGAATGCTTGGAAGTTAGAGCATGAAAATCCTGGTAAGTAAGTTGAGTTTATATCATGAAGTGTTCTAATACCCTTCTCCTTGCTTATTTTGCAGGAGGAACATCGAGACCAAGCGGTGATGACTTAGGAAGATGAGGAAAATACTCCGAGACTACATTTCGACCTCGAAGGAAGAAAAGTTGCAAAAATGGCTAAGTGTTGAGACTTAGTATAACTCAAGTGACAAAGAAGAAGTTGAAGAACAACATCAAGAAGAAGATCGAGAACAGTGTGAACGCATCTACAAACGGGAATCTTCTAGAAGGATGATGGACATTAATGGCTCATTTATTACCCCACTCTCCTTTGTGGCGGTTTTTAGGGCGAATCTTGTTTAGGGCTGAGGTGGCACGATCTGGGCCATCCAGCCGATTGTAATCTGAGCCGTTCGTTGGACTTGGCCATCTATAGGGGAGTCCCCCTCATTTGTATCTCATTAGAAATTAGAATTAGATCAGAGTTAGGATAGCAGAAGGAGTAGAGAGCAATTAGATAGTTGATAGTATAGTTTAGATTGAAGAGGAAGGAAAGTCTTCCCATTGAATACTTTGTAAGAAGTTGTCATGAATGCTTTCATAATAAAAGAATTTTCATTGATGGTGATTTCTTCTTTGTTATGAGTAGTTGTTGAGGCTTCTTCGTCCTTCCAATTCACGTAGCATCTTGAAGTAGCTTAAAGTAAAGTAGATTTCATTTCATGCAAGTACTTAGCAATTGTGGAATGTGGTGCTCGATTTGAACAAGACTTCGCTTGTTCATACCACTAGCGGGCTCGCTGACGGTGGGTTCGCCTTGCGTGGTCAACTGGAACTTTGTGAAACTTAACTTCGATTATGGTTTATATGTCGGCATGCGTCGTTGTGATGGTGTCTTCATGCTAAATCGTGATCTGAACATCTTGAGTCACTCCTCTGAAGATTGCACCAGTTCCGCGGAAGCTGTCCGAAGTGAGGCAAAACGGAGCTTGGTTGAAGTCTGTGAGAATTGATCACCGTGTCCCACGCTTTAGAGTAGACTAGAACATTCTTCTCCCTACACTCTTTTAAATTCAGTTCATTTCTGGTTAGAATTAGGAAACTAGTGCTCACTTGTCAAATCATTTGAATTGCACGAAAGCCCTTAGTCCGCTGTCTGCTGTCAACTGTCGAACAATTGTGTAAGTCCCCTTGAAATACCAGCAAAATCACATCGAGCCAACTAAGTCTGTTCGCATTAAAGGAACCTTGGAGTTAAATGCATGATCTATCTCGCAATCTTAGCATGCAGGAAACTTTGTTCAAGAGAGGATAGAGTTGCCGTTGGCAACTTTATTCTGTGTTGTAGTCGCAAAAACCACATCAACAGGTAGGAATGAATAGTGCAAAAAGACAGGAATGTCAGAGTTTGGGTAGTCAAGGGAAGGCATTCTATTAGGGGGAAGTGTGAAACCTTGATAAGGGAAAAGTTAAGTGTGAGGTATTGCAAGAAGGGGTGACAAGAAGGATAATTCCAATATTGTGACTTGAATAAAGGAAAGGTGGAGTTAGGAGAAAAGGCACGCCAAGAAAGGTAACTCCAACACTCTACAATTTATAGGCCTAAAATCCTTTGGAACCCTAACAACTTCCGAACTTGATAGACACATGGGAGGAAGAGGAGGAAGAACACACAAGATAAATAGGTCCAAGGGGAATGTCGAGAGTAGGAAGTAGACCTTCAATCCACAAATACAAATTAATTGAAAAGGGGACATTACACCATTGTAGTGTCCCAAACTAGGTTTTTTTTATTTTACAAATATTTGATAAAATGCATAAACCCTCACACATTCCAATCACCAAGATCCCAATGTGTGCAAGGTGAGAGCATACGTTGGTTGGGACATTGTCTTTTGGCAACAAGCCACACAGATCTAAAATGAATGTAATGCTAAAATGAAATTGATAACTAATGCCTTGGCAACATAGCCATCTAGACTTACAACTTTATTCTATATTGCTGAAGCTGAAAGTGAAACAGTTAAACTAATGTCTTAGCAGCATAACCATCCAAACTTACAAATCTATTATCTATTAGTAGAAACCATCCAATTTATACAAATGAGCAATTAAGCACGAACTAGAATTTCACAAAATAACTCAGATTATAGCAGCAACAATCTTCCTTAAATCATCAACAAATAATGCAATGTACTAAACAACAACAACAACAAACAATAATACCAAACTGTAGAAGATTTGCACCAATTGGAAATATAAATAATAACCAATTTTCTACCTCTGAATGACACCAGATCACTGCAAACTCCTTTGACAGATTTGTACGGCTCAAACTAGACTATACAACACACCAAAAACACACTACATGGGATAAGATTCATGCATAGGATGGTACAGCTGTTGTAGGAGTCTATACGGCTTGCCTTTGGGGCTGAAAACAATAACAAAACAAGTTGTTATCTCCCTAGAATATGACAACACCCCACAATATGATGTACAACTTGTAGCAAATGGTACAACCACATATCTACAATGGTATGCCCTGGCTGGGTATGATTCTTCTTCACCAAAATGAATTGCTCGGATATGCAAGCAAATATTAATAAATATCCTTCATAAATCTAAACTTGCATTTCTAAAAAATCAATTCAATCTGTAGCTCTCTAAGAATCTGAAAATAATGTTGCAATTGTTTAACACAATAAACTCCTCAATCAAACAACTAGAAACTACAAACATTCAACATTCTGGAATTACCTAGATGGAATTACTCAAATGTATAGGACGGTTTTCGTCCCCAAATACATTTTTGCCAAAGGGTTTTTGTCCTATATCAAAAAGATGAACAAACTTCAATCTAAGAAAATAGGGTCTATGATAGACTAGAATGCCTTCTCCTTTGGCCAAACCCATCTTTTATAGGCACTTTTGAGGTAATAGAATATTATTTTCTATTTTTCTCTTCTCCCTTCAAAATATATTTCAAAAAGTGACTAGAAGAACCTTCTAAAACAACATTACTTTTGGACCTCATTCCTAACATCACCTTTGTCCTCTTTTTAAAACAACTATTTGTCATAATAAAGTATTTTTTATGAATTGTAATGTCCCCTTCTCAAGAGTGAGCATCATCGGAGACCTTTAGCCTATTTAATTCCCGCAGGTTAACCAAGATGTTGTTAAGCTAAGTCACAAGGTTCGAATTTCAATTCAAGTTCGACAACATTGAAATTCGGATGAAGTTAGGTAAGGAAAAAATTCAAAAAGTAAAAAATTTGGATTAAATTTGCCTTATGTAATTTATTTTTATTTCTATAAATATAAGCAGTGAACCACGGGGACGCATTTCCCCCCAAAATGTGACCCGTTTCGGAAACGGGGACGTCCCGGGGACGGGGGGACGGGTACTTGGCGTCCCCCGCCGTCCCGCCACCGCCACCAAAGCGCCGCCGGAGACGGGGAGACGTGGAGACGTCTCCAAGTCTCCTGGGGAGACGTCTAGGAGTTTCTCGGGAGACTGGGAAACGTCTAGGAGTTTCTCGGTAGACTGGGAGACTGGGAGTTTCTCGGGCACTGAGTGGACCAGATTTGCCACTCTTAGAGGCTATTCAGATGCAGCAAAGGTGGATATAGTTTCTATGGCACAGGAGGACCCACTTTTGTGGTGGAATTGTCATGGTTCGAAATCTTTGACCACCACTCTAGCTATTCGTCTGCTATCCCAGGTTTCCAGTTCTTCAGCTGCTGAGAGGAACTGGTCTACATATAGCTTCATCCACTCTCTTAAGAGGAACAGACTTACCTCTAAGAGAGCAGAGAAGCTTGTGGCTGTACACAGTGCTTTGCGTCTCATGGACCGCAAGACAATTGTGTACAAGGAGAGTCCAGCGGCACGATGGGATGTGGAGCCAGAGGAGCCTTCACAGATTGATGAGGATGATCCTACCACTTCAGATGCAGGGCTGGTTGGTGTGAGCTTGAGGGATCTTGACCATGTGGAGTCCAGCAGTTCCAGTGATGGGGAGTTTGGAGATGATTAGAGGCCTCCATTCACTACATTTTGAGTTTCGACATTTTGGCATTTTGTCTTTTCAGTTTTCATTTTGTAATGCTACTTATTGTAATGAACTAATGATGAATCATGTAATCAATTAATCATCTTTATAGACTTTGTCATATCATCAATGTTATTCATATTTGGGCCTTTGGCGATATAATAGAAATCTCCAATTTGACAATTCAAATATCTTCGTATTTAGATTTAGTATTTCAAATTTTGCCATGTTATAAATTTACTAATTTCCTATAGTTTCATTTGAAATGTAATTCTTATACTGCTATACTATTATACATCTTTTCAAAACTAGTTTTTCAAGTACTATAAGTATATGTATAACTATATCAGCGCCACCCCCCCGCCACCCCCCCGCCGCCGTCCCCCCGCCGTCTCCCTGCCGTCCCCAAACTAAGGCCCTTTGTCCCCCCGTCTCCGAAACGCGTTTCCCTGTCCCCCCGTTTCCCCGTCCCCCAGGCCCGTGGAACACTGAATATAAGTAATATATCCACAAAATTGTCTAAAGGAAATTAAATAATATTAATAGTATATAAAAACTAGTAAATATTATATATACTAAAAATATATATGATGTAATATATTTTCTTATATATATAATAAATAGTATATATAAGTAAAAATAATTTATTACATATAAAATAATATTAAAAATATATCAAAACACAATATAAATTAATAATATTAAATTAAATACTTTTTAGATTCCCGATTCAACGTTCAGTTTTGCCAGTATTGGCATGGTGTGATGGTTTATAGGTGGCATTGTTGTTCTTGCCACCAAGGTTCAAACCCTGTTGGGGTGATATTGTTGAATGGTTGTATTCCGGTTCATAGCTCCAGTCAAAAGCGTTTACCCCTTAAATTAAAAAAAATTAAAAAAATATATATATATATATATATTAAATTAAATAATTTTAAACTTAAATATATTAAATGTTAATTTTTTAATACAAAATTAATAAAAATATACATGATTTAAAGTTTTTAATAAGACAAATAAACAAAGTAATTATGGCCGACAATTTATCACTCATCGCGGGAGTCAGGAACCCGCAATTCAATCGTAGTTTGGGGCTTGCCAATTATGGAGGCTATGATGAGGAGGCTTGCCGACGATGTAAGGGTGCATCAGGGGACTCGATTGACCAAAACAGCCACCAAAACGAAAAACCCACATTTACGAAAATGTGCAAAATGCAGGGATAAGCTAATGTGCCACCATGGGACACCAAGCATGGACTCACATCATATGAAAACCCACATCACCAGACAGTGATAGTCTGCGGAGGAAAAGGCAAAGTGTAGGCTTTGAATCACGCAAAGCCCACCTCACCAAGATTGCTCGACTTTAAGAGTGCTCAACTGCACTTTTGCTCGACTCAATTGATCAAAACAGCCACGAAACGAAAAATCCTACCTTAGCAAAGCCCATGGCCATGGCGGCCCCAAGGACAGCACCTTGGCTTCTCAGTTCACCCCAATCCATCCCTTTGAATTTTTCGTACGAATTTGCTCGAATATCAACAAATTTCATGCATTTTTGAAGGATTCGCCAAATTTCGAATTTGAAGCTTCAAATTCGGAGAATGTTGTGACTAAGTTATTAAGGGAATATATAATTAATTAAATTAAGTTGTCTTAAATTATTATTTTTACAGACAACTTCAGTTTAAATAATTATTTTTATAAAAAATGAAATTTAAATATAAAGTGACTTTTCCAAGGCCCAAAGGTAAATTAAAATTTAAAAGGGATCACTTAATGAGAAATAAAGTAAATTTCTGAAAAGTTTGAAAAGAGGATATTAAACATTTTTTGGTCACTTCATTTTCTTACTGTGAAGATTGAACTCTTATTCCATTCAAAACCCTAGGACGAAAACCCTAACAATAATTGGCTTCAAAGAAGGATTTCTTCCTAGTCAATCCAATGGTGGATTCAAGCAGGATTCACAAGTGTGCTGAACAAATGAAGATTGAAGGGATCATATTGAATATTGAATAACCTTGTGATCTTTATGTTGTTTATGTCAGAGGTTGTGAGAATATAAATTTATTGAAGATTTGTGGAACAAATAATAAATTTCATGGAGTTTGGGTGCACTATGCCCTAGCCATACCATATGTAGAGCAAATTCTGGTATGATATTACTGGCCGCCCAGCTTAAAATTAAAAACTTAATATTTTTGTTGGCGGCCATACAATGAATGCAGACCGCCTCATAAAGGTGGTGATTGTTTAATGAATTGTGGCATATTTTGAAGAGAATAGGGAGACGTGAGGTTTAAAAGAGGCAGCAACTCCTTATAAGGGAGGATCGCTTAAGTTTGAGAGTTAAGTTTGGCCTCATAACTTGGGTTGTTCCTTCTACAAAATCTGGGATAGTTTACTAGATGTGAGAAATGCTAATAAGAAGGGAAATAAACTACAGTTTGGGTAACTGGGTGAATTACACATCAGGTCTGGTAATTAAGTACAGATTTGGCATATAAGGGTTGTACCAGTCACTTGGAAAGCCTGTACAAGCATAGCAGGGTTACAAATTGAATGAAGTCCCATTCTTTGATGTACATACCCTCTGTTGAGCTTAATAGCATACAGTTTTCATATCCAACCAGCTACAGGAGGTTACTAACCAGCCATAATCAGCTCATATTCATACGTGACAGTGGTATAGAGTGCTGCAGCACCATATGAAAATATTTTTTTATGTATAAGGAGCTGTAACAGGACTCAGTTAGCAATACTGGTTAGATATTTACTTTTTGTAAGTCAATATCTGATTGTTGTGGAGAATTCTTAATATACAAAGCAATTTTTATCAGACAATCTGCTATTTCTCTTGTGAAAATTAATCATCATAAATATGTTGCAAGTCTTAGTGCATTCCCTAGTGCAAATTACTTGGTGAGTTTTGTCAAACATTTATGCAATATCTTTGAAATTCAATCCAAACTCTGTTTGGGAACAAAGAAATCAGTAAGGGATTTTACATGAATATAACTTAAAGTTACTTTTTTAGACAACTTAATTTAAATCATTAAATTATTTCCCTTGCACCACCCTATTAGCCTACAAGAAATCAAATAATAGACTAAGGGTCTCCATTAAATTTATGCTTGAGGGTGCATGACACACGACTTTTCAAATTAGCGATTTTCACAAATCATTGTGAAAATGTCATGACCTTCAAACTTCACATTTTTGTTTCCCTCAACCATAAATTCCTTACAACCTTCCACAATTTACTATGAACCACATCCTCTTTCTCACACACAAACAAACTATGTTCCACGAAGTTTCCTGACACGGAGACGGGGGGATGGGGGGACGGGTTTCGAGGACAGGGGGACGGGGGCCTAAGTTTGGGGACATCAGGGGGACGATGGAGGGACAGCAGCAAGGGGGCAGTGGGGGAGTGGTGCTGAAATACATATAGTACTTGAAAAATTAGTTATAAAAAGATTAACTGTAGAAGCCTAAGGAATAAGTAAAGTTTCAACACATTGCAATGATTGCATTGAACTAGTAGTAGTTTTTAAATTTTAATAGTGAACACTGAAAAATCAAAATATAGACATTGGAACGAGAACTAGAAGTTCAAAATTTCATAATCATGATTCATAATTACATTCAACAATTTCAAACTTCAAAAAACAAAATAGTAAATACTAGATAGTAATACTAATAACTCATGACTCATGAGTCAATGGCTAATGCCTTGATGCCTCTAATCATCCCCAAGCTCCATGTCAATCTCCTCATCACTAAAACTCTTGGACCCACATGCTACCCTCTTCCCCTTGCAAGAATGAAAAAGCTCCTTTTGGCTTGCTCTCTCCTAAGCTTGTTCCTAACTTCATAAGTCTCCTTGCAAGTTGCAGCTCAAAGCCTCAAACTTAGACTTTCACTTCACTCTTCCTCTTCAAGTTCAGATTGTAGCAATGAATTTGTGTATAAGGTTGAGACAATATGTCTCTCTTATAACTTTTTTGAGAGGCCTTGGGGGCTGGGGCCGACTTAGGGTTAGGGTTAACCCTTTAAAGTGACCTTTTTCCTTTTGTTTAAAAAAAAAAAAGAAATCAAAATAAACACTATAACACAGGAACCTTCTGAGAGTTTCCTAAGGTGTTGAGGGACGTCTGAAAGTCCCCTTTTGGAGTTTTTGGGGAAGAAATGTCCAAGAAACGTCCCCCTTTTAAGGAAACGTCTGGGAAACAGAAGAGGAAACTTGGAGCCGGCGGGGGGACGTTTCCCAAGCATCCCCACATCTTGATCACATCCCCGTCTTGAAAACGCCTGGTTTTTCAGGGGGGGATGCGTCCCTGTGGAACACTACAAACAAATCAAGTGATTGTGTTTTGTGCCCGCAATCCTCTACAAACTTCAAAACAGATCATGACCTTCAATTCACAAAACAAATTCCTTCAATTTTCTTCACAACTTGAGACATTTCATTTAAATAGTGCCACCTTAAAACTTTGGCATGTCTGATGTCACACTAGATATGATATGCTCTCTCAAAGAACTAACAACCAAGTTCAAACTTTGGGCCTTCCCACTCTAAAACCATATTAAGAAATGAGCAATGAGCACAAAACAAAATAACGCAATATGATATTATAAAAAATTGGAGAGATTATTATAAAGGGGTTCATCTCCTTATATATATTTTCAAAGATATACCAATGTTTAAAAATGTGACACTTGTCAACAACCTTAAAAGCTAATAATAACATAATAGCTAACATTCCAACCACTAAAGTCACTACAGTGACTTTATTACAAAAGAAAGCCTTAGATTCTAACAATACCCTTGCATCAAGGTCCAATAACAGATCACAGATTAAAAATGCTTTTCATCTATGTGGAGGACAATTTGAAGTCAGTGAAGGTAATATTAGAAGAAGAAATTTTAGTAGATAATGGCCATTCCATTCAAGGACAATGATTTTGGAGGACTTGAAGCTTAAATTTAAACCAGTTGTTGAGAATGAAGAGATAAAGGATAGTATTATGGTGCTACTGGTCCCAGCTGATGTGAATGATATAGAGGGGGAAAATGAAATGTTTAAAGGGGAGCCAAAGTATGTGTGTGGTGAGAGGTGTATAATAACCCCCTCTAATCTGAGTTTTTTTTTTTCTTCTGAATTTTGGGGTTTTGCCAGCAAATACAAATATTTGCAAAATAAATAATACCAAACAATTGCATAGAACAAACAAGCCAGATTTTTATTAATGCTTTAGGAAATATGGAGTCATACCTGAATTACATAAAATCTGATTTCAGGTCTGATGCTTTTAACCAGCAATCTGATGCATCAAACCCTTGGACGCCACAAGCCATAATGTCTCTAACACACCACAAATTCAATGCTGATCTGTTTGTTTTCCCTACACGCCTCAAATCTGATTGTTTGCAGCTCTTATACTCAATTGACCTGCTCTTGAAGTCTCACGCCTTGCCTAGTCTGTACGGCATGCACAAAATGTCTCACACGTGCCAGCTGAAGTGTATAATCTGCTATAATTTCCCACGTGCCAGCTAGTGAAGGTGCAATCAACAATAATAATCAACAAATTTGTTTCTGATCTGCCAAACCAAACTCTGAAATTCTGAAAATAATGATCTCCTGGAATCCAATAAAGCTCTGATAATAACATCTGAGTGAGATTATTCAATCTACTGCACTTGGGTGATCTTTCACACCTACAAACACTATTCTATTTGAGGGATTTCGTCCTCAGAATAGCTCAATCTCCAAACCAGCAAACCCTTGCAAGTTTCTTCTCCTCAAATTTGCAAAATAACAATGAAGAATGAATGCATGAAAAAGCATTCAATTTGCTTTTTATACTTCCTCTAATTCCCACGTCCACTTGGGCAAATAATAAAATATTATTATTATTTGTTTTTGTTGCCTTTTAATACATTGTCTTTTAATATAATATTTAATAAAGCATCATTAAAATATAATATAATACTTTATGAAATGCCACTTAACTCCTTATTATAAAGTCATCATTAACAAATAATATTATTAAAGTCAAATTAACTTTAATAATATAATTAAATCATTAATTCCCAATAGTAATCCAACGCCAACACATTAGAGTGATCCAACCACATTTTTCAGATGTAGGCATGATGGCAACTAATCCAGGCATGACTTGCTATAAATAGTAAGTATGAGCAATATGACCAATTGACTTACTAAAAATAGTAAGTGTGGGAAAAACCATCCTGAATGACCTCTAAAAGGCACTCCAAACAATAGCCAAGACACTGAGCATAAAAAAGTTGGAGAGAACACCAAAGCTAGCTGAAGATTAGAAGAAACACCCTCAAATGGTTTCCTTAACACCATGTTAGCCTGCGGGAATGAGAGTCATAGGCTAACCACCCATCCTGTCCACAGCTAGGAAAAAAGGGGACATTACAAGGTGGAGTTAGTTAGCCCCGAGAGGCTCACTACATGCAATCACCGATAGGGAGCAGGCCCTCGATTTCCGCGAGGCACCCCATAGTTTGAATAGGTCATTTATAGGTCGAGCAACTATTTCGCCCCCACCCCCTCTCCTTTATCGCCCCCCCACCCTGTAGGGCTACCCTTTATCGAAGTGGGGTTAAACGAGACTAAACTAGATTGAACCAACTATAGAACCTAACCTCCCACAATAACAACTAATCTACAGACTATAATTCCCACCTAGGCATAGTTACAAAAGCAACTATTATGCAAATGCAGTAAGAGATCATGAGCTTTGGTTGGATTACAAAATATTGGAAGACTTTTGTCAAGATTTGTACATGGCCATGAGGCATATGATGGTCTCCTTCCACGATGGAACATTGCAACTCACAAGTGGTTACACAACACAATTTCTAGACGATGGATTGCTGATGTATTCGCTAAGGATAGAGGTGATAAAGGGGATCAAGATACATATTGCAATTACAACAGCTAGTTCATTTGTGCCATTGACGGAAATAACCCTAGTAATAGGAAATGAAGTCTACGACTATGTCATGTCCCCTAACTTTCACAATTCTAGATATTATAAATTATAAATATTGATATACAATTATGATAAATACAAATATTAATTACCATAAGACAATATTTATAATAATAATAATAATATATTGGTAAATTAATATTTATGATTTAATATTAAAATATCAATATTTAATTCAAGTAAATCAACATTGAATAAAATAATAAATAAAATTGAAAATTATAATAATCAACATAAAATACTCTCATAAAAATAAATACAGATCATTATTTAGATCTGCTGTAGATCCTATTCAAATATTCTTATAAATATAAACCATTGTTTTGGCATGATCATTATCATTTAAATATAAACAATGACCCTTTAAAGTACCGCTTCCCTTTATCATACATAAACATTAGTAATATGAAGCAATTAGAATAATCAGCGATTCCAAGGGAAAGCAACGTTTCAACCAAGGGAAGTTCTCTGTCTAAAGACGTGTCCTTTCCTCAAGAGATCAATATTTAATGAGAATTATTCCAAGCAAAAAGGGCATCATCGGTGGCTAGTGGAGAATAGAGGATCAGGCAGTATCGGGATATACAAAATTTCATGTTATGTTATTTTTATATTATATTACTTCTATGCTATATAAAAACGTGGTTGGAAGGAATAAAGTTAGAATAGATTCAGAAAGGAAGAGATCATTGTGGCCGGAGAAAAGAATACATTGGCAGTCTGACCTCTGCAGATCGACAGCAATAGAAAAGGTAAGAAGAGTCCCTGCAGATCGGCCCAATCAGGTAATGTTATCCTATGCTTAAATAAGGGCTGATAATCAGTGTATGTAATTAGAATTTACGTAATATCAGTCAGAGATAATTAAATAAAAATAAATGAATGTGTAATAAGAAGTTAAGGATTTGATAGTAGTTAGAGCCAACATATATACTTCACATATACGTGATAATTATATATATATTTCTGAGTAAAGAATTGTACTTGAAATATAAAGAGGAGGAAATATAGAGAATATGTTGCAAGGCTACATGTTTGTGCAACCATCCGGTAAGGATTGATGATTATTTAATTATGCATACTTAGATACAGATGGAATTTATAATAGGTAATATGACATAAGTATCACAAAGCATATATGAATAATGAAATAGGTATGATGATATTGAAATAGAATACTTATATACATATTTATATAGAGATAAAGATATATATATGTTTTTATAAATTAAGTCAATTAGAAATGGTGATATATCCTTATTTAGTTAATAAATATATATATATATGATTGTGCAAATAATGGTGCTTGCAATATTAGGAAGCCTTAAAAGTCATAATGACTCTATTCATTCACTATGGTGATGAATAGTATAATAGAATTCCATTAATGATTTCTTGAAAAATGTTTAGTACTATCCCTAATGCACTTATGAAATATATTATAAAGGAATTATTCATAGTGAGTGACATGGAGGAAATGAATAATCCTTTGGCAAGTATGTAATATTTATTTCATCTTTGATCTTATTAGATATTATTCCTGAAATCTATAATCTCTAATATTCTAATGTCCATATGAGGAACACTTTGAATGCAAGGTTCGGGTTTAAGTGCTTCCACCAAAAAGGGGTCATTACAGTGGTATCGGAGCAACTTTCCTGCCATCCTGTGAAAATGGTGTATGCAAACTTACCAAGACAAAGGTATGTTCTATAAACATAAAGAAACACACTCTGACTCATGCAGATTAGGTATGTCTCTGTCAGAACCCTGGTGGTTCTCTGTTTCAAACCCTAATTGTTTTTGTATTGTTTTTGCAAATTTTCGATTTTTTTGTGTTTTCGTAGTTTTTCACAGGCAAAATGAAAATTGCGATTTCTCTAGGAATTGATAAAAAATTCATAAAAAATTCATACAAGCTTGGAATGCATAGAAATTGTTCAGAATAGATAGGTGTTCTTTTATTTCAACTTTTCCATAACATACAATATAGAAATCTGAACATGCAATGAGAGATACAATGAAATTATTGAAAGGAACCTGAATGGCGACTGCAGCAATAAATGTGATGGTACGGCCAATAAATGAAGAACCTCTGGCTCGAAAATCTATGCACAACCTCAGTAGATCATGGCGCCCAATGTCCAAACACCGGAAGCTGAGAAATAGAGGCGTTCCTCTGAAGCTGAGAAGGTACGGCCAAGTAAGTACAGAAAAGTACGGCTGACAGCAATTAATGAGAAAGTACGACCTCCAATAAATGATGTCTGATCTCTGAATAAAGCCTTCTAATGAAATCGCCTTATTAATCTGATGATTTCCTCTGTAAATCTTTGCTAAAATAAATGGATAAGCTCAGTCTGTGACTTCTGGATGAAATCACCAAGTGCAAGCTTCAGCTGGTATTTCACAACCTCAATCTGCCTGATCTCTGAAGAGTTTTCGTTCTCCAGAAACGATGGTCTGCCAGAAACCCTAGGGTTTGCAAACTCCAAAGCTCAGATGCAAGAAGACAAAATTGAATAATAAACATGATAGTTCAATTTTTGCCTGTGAAAGGTATATATTGCCTTGAAGGAAAATTCGACCCAAATCTCTTTTAAAATAATCATTTAAATTAATGATTTAATTTGCACTTTTGACTTAGGAGAAATAATTAATTATTGGTGTCCCCTTTTTAATGAATATAAATACTCATTAAGTCACCTTTTAATAATATATTATAAAGTATAATTGAATACTTTATAATTAAGCCAAATAATTAAATATTTAAATATTTCAATAAAGTGACTTTAATATAAAGTCAAATTATTAAATATTTAATAACTCCTTAATTACTCCTTATTTCTCGATCAAATCAACCAAGCTGCTGGTAATTGGGATTAAATTGAATGGCTGAACCAGGTGCCACGAGAATAGCACTTAAGCTGACCTAACTTTCTAAAAATAGAAAGTTTCGAAAATGCTCACTGGAAGATTCTGAAGGCACGATCCTGTTGGAGCTGCAAACCGCTGAGCAGACTCCGGATGATCCTCTGCACCTCTGTCGACCCTCCCCGAGGATCGAAATGATAGGCTAACCTTGTCACCAGCTGTGCTGACTAGGATGGGGACATGACAGTCCGCCCTCCCTGAAATTGCTTGTCCTCAAGCAATCTCAACTCTGGATGCTGTAAGATCTCCTCTGACTCCCATGTAGCATCCTCCACTGGCAAATCTCTCCACTTGACCAGATATTCCCTGATCACACGCCTCCGTAGGTGTCTCTCTCTCATCTCGAGGATAGTCTCAGGTACTAGTATCAATTTCCCTTCGTCATCAAGGGGTGGCAAAACTGGAGAAGGTATAACATGCTGACCCAAAGCCTTTTTCAGGCGAGAAACGTGAAATACATTATGGACCTTGCTATCAGCTGGCAAGTCCAACTCATAAGCAACCTCGCCCACTCGTCTGACAACACGAAATGGACCATAGTAGCGAGGTTTTAGTTTCTCTGCCCCACTCTTCCGCAGAGTAGACTGACGATACGGCTGCAACATGAGGTACACCATATCACCCACCTCAAAAGTACGCTCAACCCTCTTCTGATCAGCATACTGCTTATGCTGATTTTGTGCCCTCTGGATATTGTCTCGGAGAGACCTCAATATGTCCTGCTGACTCTGCATCATATCCCCTGCACTCGGCACTCTGCTATCGCTCAATATCAAATCCAGAAGGTTGGGCGCCTCATACCCGTACAAAGCCATAAAGGGGGTCATCTGTATCGTCATATGGTGAGTCGAGTTATAACAATACTCGCACAAGTAGATCCATCTCACCCAAGCTCTCTGCTGACCAGCTATATAATTACGCAAATAACCTTCCACCCACTTATTGACAATCTCTGTCATATCCATACGCGGATGGTAGGCATTACTTCGATGTCGATTCATTCCCTGGCTGAACAACTCGCCAAGTTGCTCATGAGCCATTTGTCTCTACTCTGACTATCGTCAAGGCAACCCATGCAAGCCGGAATACCTCTCTGAAAAATAACTCTGCATGCGATGCTGTGAAAGTAGTAGTAATCGGAAAAAGTGTGTGCGTATTTAGTCAACCGATCAACCACTACGTAGATGCAATCTTTACCCTGGGCTTTCGGCAAACCCGTGATAAAGTCCATCGATAAACACTCCCACTTCCTATCAGGTATCGGAAGTGGCTGGAGCAATCCAGCAGGATAAGTGTGCTCCTGCTTGTTTTGTTGGCACACAGAACACTCACGGACATACTGCAAAACATCAGTTTTCAGCCCTTTCCAAGTAAACCGTTCCCGAACCATTTTGTAAGTCTTGTAGTATCCAGGATGGCCCGCCATAGGAAGGTCGTGAAAGGCTCTCAAAACTGTAGTCCGTACCTCAGAGTCAGGAACCAAAAGAATCCGCCCCTTGTAAATGATCAAGTCATCTACAATAGTGTACCTGTCATCCTGCTCTGTCCTGTCAATGATGCTAGAAGCCCATGGGTTCTTAGCATACTCAGCAATAATCTGATGCCTCCAATCCTCTGTGATCTGTGCTAAGGCATTCAACTGGGGTCTGCGAGACAAGGCGTCAGCTACTATATTCTGCTTCCCCTTAATGAAAGTAATATCGAAGTCATATGACTGCAGTTTACTGACCCATTTTTGCTGCCTCTCATTCAAGTCTCGCTGTCCAAGGAAATGTTTTAGGCTGTTATGATCTGTGCGAACACTGAATTTGCTGCCTACCAGGTACTGCCTGAACTTAGCCAATGCATGCATAATGGCTAACATCTCCTTGTCATAAATACTGTAAAATCTCTCAGGACCCCTGAGTTTCCTGCTCTCAAATGCAATCGGATGACGCTCCTGCATCAGAATGGCACCAATGCCCTCTCCTGAAGCATCACAGAATAAATCGAATGACTTCGTAAAGTCGAGCAATGCTAGCACCGGACATGATGTCATGATCACCTTGAACCTATCAAAGCACTCCTGCGCTTGTGGTGACCAAAGGAAAGCCCCCTTCTTCGTCAAGTCAGTAAGGGGTGCGGCGTGACGTGAGAACCCGCTAACAAATCTCCTATAGAATGCACACAACCCAATGAAACCTCTGAGCTGCGTAAGGTTCTCAGGCACCGGCCAATCAACAATAGCTCGGACCTTTTCAGGGTCCATACTCACTCCCTTGGCACTGATGATGTGCCCAAGATATAACAATTCCTCCATGCCAAGCTCGCACTTGGATTCCTTAGCATAGAAAGACTCATCTGCTAAGATACCCAAGACTGTGTCCAAATGAGCCAGATGCTCATCCCATGACCTGCTATAAACCAAAATGTCGTCGAAGAAGACTAACACAAATCTCCTCAACTGAGCACTGAAAACCCTGTTCATAGTTGCCTGAAAGGTGGCAGGTGCATTGGTTAACCCGAAGGGCATAACCAAGAACTCGAAGTGACCGCAATGACACCGGAAAGCGGTTTTCTCAATATCCTGCTCCCTCATCTGAATCTGATGGTACCCTGATCTCAAATCAATCTTCGTAAAGAAGACTGCTCCGTGCAACTCATCTATCAGCTCATCTATACGTGGAATAGGGTACCTGTTCTTGATTGTTCTTTTGTTGAGCTGCCTGTAATCGATACACATCCGAAGTGATCCGTCCTTCTTCTTCACCAATACAACCGATGAAGCGAAAGGAGACTTGCTAGGTCTGATATGGCCCATAGCTAACAACTCATTAATGGTCTTCTCTATCTCATCTTTGAGTCGTTTCGGATGTCGGTAGGGAGTGATCATAACGGGCTTTGCGCCCTCCTCCAACTCAATAATGTGCTCCGTACCCCTGTCTGGAGGTCTACCAGGTGGAATATCACTAAACACTTTGGAGTGTTTAGTCCTCAAAATCTGTATGTCAGGGTGGTACTCACCCTTCTGCGGCTCCTGCTGGGCTGGCATCAACATGCACTCAGCCGCCCAGTCAACCATATCATGACGAATGAGCCTCTCCATCCGTCTGAATGAAACCATCCTCAGATTACTGTCCCGAATCGCCTTGATGACATGTGGTCTCCCGTCAACCTTGAATTTCATTTCCATATCCCGTAGGTTGAGCGTGAACTCACCCAAATCATGCAACCATGCCATCCCTAATACAACATCTGTATCCCCCATATTAACAACATAGAATTCACTCTTGAATTCATAGTTGTTCAATCTCATCGGAAGATCAGTAATCTTTCTGTCGCACCTGAGAGTATATCCGTCAGCCACCTTGACTCGAATACCCTCGAAAGCCTCCGTCTGGATGCCACGCCTCTCAACTAAACGTGCATCAATAAAATTGTGTGTAGCACCTGTGTCCAACAATGTAATCACTTTCTGACCTGCTAAGAGCCCACGAAGTCGAAATGAACCATCTCTCTGAAGACTAGTCAGATGGGCTTCCTGTAGCTTCCTTCCACCTTCATGCTCACCCTCATTTTCGGACTTCTCATCATCTAAAGGCTCGGAATCAGCTTGCTGGTCTGACAGATCAGATTGCTCTTCGCCCTCATAAAACCACTCCATTTGATTATTTTTGACTTTCGGACGAAGTGGGCATATGTGTTTTTCATCATAAGGTGCCTTGCACCAAAAACATAACTTTTTCTTACGCAATTCATTCAACGTTTCCCTGTCAAATGGTGGTGCATTCTGTCTCTTCGGATCCTGTTGATCCTTCCTCCGCTCAAAGGGTCTATTTCTGTCATTGTTTCTATCGAAAGGCCTGTTGGGTCTCGTGTATGGAGTGGACCCTGAATTGAACTTGCTGCGAGGTGCTGCAAGCTCCATGCTTCGCGCCTTCCGCATGGCCTCTTGAAGTGTAGTTGGGTCAAAAGCTTTAACCCAACCTCTCATGGGTTCTGTCAAACCCTCAACAAATAGTATAATAAGTATCCGCTCTGAAATCCCTGTGACCATGATTGCCACTCTCTGAAACTCACCAATGTATGCATCCAAACTACCTGTCTGTCTGAGCTGAGCCAACTCTTTGAAATACAGTTCCGGATCCTTCTTATCAAACCTCTCTATCAGTCTGCTGGTGAACTCCTGATAGGTATTGACCGCATGATGGCCTAGCGTATACATGCCATGGTGCCACCAATCATGTGCTACTCCGTCAAGATGTAAAGTAGCAAATTTAATTGCCTCATCCTCCTGCATAGGTCTAAGTGACAAGTAATTGTCCAATTTCTGGACCCAAGACCTCGCTGATGTCTTTTCAGACCCATCAAAATATGGCAATGTAATCTTACTTACCGCATACTGCAAACTTCGCTGTCACCTGTACGCGGCACGCTGATGCTGTGGGGGTCTCAAGGGTCAAATCTACCTCCTCCTCTGGGTTTATAGACATCTATAAACTCATGAAATGTAAGTGCACGATCTCAGCGCCAGTGACATGTACTCACCATGAAATTCACAAGTCTCCGCCACCGACATGCCATTCCCCTGCGGCTATTGAAACTCCCGATGTCAGACTACGCTCTCATTCCCTCGAGTCCGAGGTGGAGTCCTCTAGGTAAGAAAGTAGGTTGGCCCGTCACGCCTCCTCGGTAGATCTGCTGACGACCGCCTAGGTACGGATGCCAATGGCTGATCCACTGGTGCAGTACCGCTCGTCTGTCCAATCTGAATGTAGTGTGGCTGTGTGGGCGTACACTGTCTAATGGTACCCATCAGCTGAGACATCATATCCATCATATTGTCGTGTCTACGTCTAAACTCCTCATCGGTGATATCACCCTCTGCATGCGCCTTCCCTGGATCCCTGCGAGTCTCTTAGGAAGTCTCACGTTCTGCCATTAGGGTTGCAACACTGTTTTCACTACCGTCAGAAATGGATCTGTGAATACCAAGCACCCCCATTAATCGTCCGACCTTCCGATACAGGTAATCCGTCTAACTTCGCCTTTGCCTGTCCCTACGCCTCTAATATACTGAATAGGATCTCGGCTCATGAAAAAGCAACCAAAAAGCACACTGAATACTGAATAAAGCAACTGAAAAAGCACAGATGGCAGGATCTGTGCTCTGATACCACTGTCAGAACCCTGGTGGTTCTCTGTTTCAAACCCTAATTGTTTTTGTATTGTTTTTGCAAATTTTCGATTTTTTGTGTTTTTGTAGTTTTTCACAGGCAAAATGAAAATTGCGATTTCTCTAGGAATTGATAAAAAATTCATAAAAAATTCATACAAGCTTGGAATGCATAGAAATTGTTCAGAATAGATAGGTGTTCTTTATTTCAACTTTTCCAGAACATACAATATAGAAATCTGAACATGCAATGAGAGATACAATGAAATTATTGAAAGGAACCTGAATGGCGACTGCAGCAATAAATGTGATGGTACGGCCAATAAATGAAGAACCTCTGGCTCGAAAATCTATGCACAACCTCAGTAGATCATGGCGTCCAGTGTCCAAACACCAGAAGCTGAGAAATAGAAGCGTTCCTCTGAAGCTGAGAAGGTACGGCCAAGTAAGTACAGAAAAGTACGGCTGACAACAATTAATGAGAAAAGTACGGCCTCCAATAAATGATGTTTGATCTCTGAATAAAGCCTTCTGATGAAATCGCCTTATTAATCTGATGATTTCCTCTGTAAATCTCTGCTAAAATAAATGGATAAGCTCAGTCTGTGACTTCTGGATGAAATCACCAAGTGCAAGCTTCAGCTGGTATTTCACAACCTCAGTCTGCCTGATCTCTGAAGAGTTTTCGTTCTCCAGAAACGATGGTCTGCCAGAAACCCTAGGGTTTGCAAACTCCAAAGCTCAGATGCAAGAAGACAAAATTGAATAATAAACATGATAGTTCGATTTTGCCTGTGAAAGGTATATATTGCCTTGAAGGAAAATTCGACCCAAATCTCCTTTAAAATAATCATTTAAATTAATGATTTAATTTGCACTTTTGACTTAGGAGAAATAATTAATTATTGGCGTCCCCTTTTTAATGAATATAAATACTCATTAAGTCACCTTTTAATAATATATTATAAAGTATAATTGAATACTTTATAATTAAGCCAAATAATTAAATATTTAAATATTTCAATAAAGTGACTTTAATATAAAGTCAAATTATTAAATATTTAATAACTCCTTAATTACTCCTTATTTCTCCGTCAAATCAACCAACTGCTGAACTGGGTCGATTCTGAGCTGAATGGCTGAACCAGGTGCCCTGCCCGAAATAGCAGCTTCCGCCTGACCTAACTTTCTAAAAATAGAAAGTTTCCTGAAAATGCTCACTGGAAGATTCTGCGAAGGCCCAACCTGATACGACTGCAAACTGGAGCTACCAAACACTGAGCAACGGCTCCAGATGATCCTTTGCACACTCCTGTCAGCCTACGAGGATCGAAATGATAGGCTAACCTTGTCACCAGCTGTGCTGACTAGGATGGGGACATGACAGTCTCGCAACCATTGAATATAATTACTTTATTGTTGGCATTCATCATAGTTATTAAGATATATGTAAGTTGTGAGATTTTGAATAAAGACAGTGATATTGTTTTGGGAAAAAAATAAAAAATAAAAATAAAAAAATAGGGAATTTAAATACTAATTGGTGGTTAATAGACCTAACTAAATATGATTGATAAAAATATATGATGAACGATAAATATGTTATAGGTGGTTGATGAATACAGTTTTTGTCTAATTGATGTTATTTATTATCGGCATGTCACTATTATAGTATTGCTAATATGTTATTTTGAATTGGGAAAAAAATCTTTAAGGCTGGATGCAAACAGATATATCACGAATTCATCTTAGTGGAAGATAAACAGTAATCGACAATACTGTAAGGATTGTATTGTGATTGACTACGAATCTGGTATGTACAGTTGCACTAAGAATGAACTTGATTCTTGTACAGGATGATATTATCTATGATAAAGATAGTAATATGAATCACAGTATAGCATAATAGTATTGCATTATTAGGAGATGATAACCACTACCAAATTATTATCCTTTCTCAGTCAAATCATTAGGGAGGAAATTGGGAGCACATAAGGAGAGCAGATACTAGGATCCCTTTGAGGTAGGCCACCCTCCTTGGATGACTGCGGTCTGCCATTGAGGGTCGAGGGGGTCATTACAACGTTTGATTGTTGGCCGCCCTCGGGCTGAGAAGGGAGGCGCTAAGGGCATCCTTGTGTGTGGTCCTCTCTTGCCTCGCCTATTATGTTGATGAACAAGGGATGATAACTTGGGGTGTTTTAGTATCTATTTGATTTGCTTAAAAATTACAAATTAAATGCACTGTTACATGTAATGTGTAAGAAGCAATAGATTAATAAGGAAGGCTACCTTGATTTTTAATTGTGTTTGAATTAATGTCTTTCAACTTAGTATTCTTATTTCATGAAGTATATTTGTGTTTCATTAATGTGTATACTTGATGACCTTGGGATGGTGGACGAGTCCACAGTGTAGTATGGGATGCACCAAATCCCCCCTCCCAATTGTCTGACGGTATACTTCACTTGAGTGTATTTGTATTTGAGTGTATATTCTATTCATTGTATTGGTATTTGAGTGTATCCTCTATGATTGTATTTGTATGTATACTCTATTCCTTGTGTTTATACGAGTATATACTCTATGATTGTATTTATATTCGAGTGTATATTCTATAACTTGTATATGTATTTGAGTGTATATTCTATAACTTGTATATGTGTTTGTTTGTATTTGTTGGGTGTATTTATATTGCTTCCTACCTTATGAGTATTTACACATTGCATACCTTGACTGAGTTTATGTGCTCTACGTATAATTACATGATTTATATGCCTTGTGTGTAATTTATTGCTCGTTGCTTCTATGTGAATTTGCCTCATATTGAGTGTCTTACTCCATGTATTTATAAGTGTATTTCGTGTATTTGTATGCTTCATGTGTAATCTGTGATTATGCTCTATACATGTATTCATGTTTGCTCCATGCTCGTATCTTGTATACATTTATGGCTAATATATTCAACATGACTGCTCTGTGGATAACTTTCTGATATGTCTTTCATGATTGGTGTGTTTTCAGCATGTCTACTTGCGATTGACAAGCATACCCCATGCTTTATATATACAAGCGTGAAGACTTCATGCCTTATGTATTCGAGTCTATGTTCCATGCTCCATGTATTAATTCATGCCTGTACTTCATGCTTTACTGCTTACGTCTATTCAAATGTATGATTCATTGAGTGTACCTCATGTCTTACATACTTGTTTATGCCTAATAAGTTTAGCGTGTTACTGCATGTGTATATTTCTATTATGTATGTTCTATTTTTTGAGTGTATACTTCCGATTCAACACAAATGCTTCTTCAAGTGTATTAGCATACCTTGAGTGTATTAACGTGCCTTACTTGTAATTCCTAAGCGTATGTATCATATCTTGCGAGTAATCATGTGTTTGCTATATATTTGATGTGCCTGATTAATTCATAAAAGCTTTATGTATGACTAATTCATGTTTGTCAAGATTCTTCATACATGAGTGCCTTCTTAATACCTTGAATAGGCTTCGTAACGTGACTTATGTGTCTTTCAATATGTTAACGGCCTCATTTCTGATGTGATTGTGACTTACAATATCTTATGTGCATACCTTGTGACTGTTTCATGTACGTTAATTTGCTCCATGTATGGTATGTATTCAACATGAGTGATTATATGTGTTCCTATTGTATGTCGTTGATTGCTACATGTCTAAAATATCCTCTCTATGTCAGATGTGATTGATGCATATTTAGCAAGAGTGTCTACGTGTATGACTTGCATACTTGCATGTTTGCAACATAGTTACACCATGTGTGTTCATAATCGCTTATGTTTAACAATGATAAAAGACTTTCTTAGTGGATTAGTTGTAATTCAAAGTTTGAGATTGCTTGAGGACAAGCAATCTTGGGCAGGGTGGACTGTCATGTCCCCTAACTTTCACAACTCTAGATATTATAAATTATAAATATTGATATACAATTATGATAAATACAAATATTAATTACCATAAGACAATATTTATAATAATAATAATGTAATTGTAATTTAATCTTATCAGATTTAATCCTATATGTACCTATGAAATTCTAAGCTTGAAATTCTGTTCTTACTTCTAAGTCAGATTTAATTCTTTTGTGTCAAAATGTGCTGATTGCAGAACATTTATCGATTTCTATGTTTCGCAAATGAGGGAAAGAAGTCCCATATATATGATGGAGACACGCCTCAAGGAGAGACGCGTCTCATGAGAGGACGTGTCTCCAAAAAGTGAAGATGCGTCCACTCATGGGACGTGTCCCTTGAGCGCGCGGGCTTCTTAACCAACTGAAGCCATTCGGTGTTTAACAAAACTAATATGAGTGTTATTCAACAATCATCAATATGAATTCAATTTATCCAATTTCGAATTTTGATCATCTTTACAAATTCGAATAACTAATTTGATGGATTTATATTTTAAGAACAGTTAGGTTAAATATAAATGATGATGATGCATGAATGCAATCATCATTTATATCTGACCGAAGCTATCTTAAATCAACAAATAATAATAATATATTGGCAAATTAATATTTACGCTTTAATATTAAAATATAAATATTTAATTCAAGTAAATCAACATTGAATAAAATAATAAATAAAATTGAAAATTATAATTATCAACATAAAATACTCTCACAAAAATAAATACACATCATTATTTAGATCTGCTGTAGATCCTATTCAAATATTCTTATAAATATAAACCATTGTTTTGGCATGATCATTATCATTTAAATATAAACAGTGACCCTTTAAAGTACTGCTTCCCTTTATCATGCATAAACATTAGTAATATGAAGCAATTAGAATAATCAGCGATTCCAAGGGAAAGCAACGTTTCAACCAAGGGAAGTTCTCTGCCTAAAGACGTGTCCTTTCCTCAAGAGATCAATATTTAATGAGAATTATTCCAAGCAAAAAGGGCATCATCGGTGGCTAGTGGAGAATAGAGGATCAGGCAGTATCGGGATATACAAACTTTCATGTTATGTTATTTTTATATTATATTAATTCTATGCTATATAAAATCGTGGTTGGAAGGAATAAAGTTAGAATAGATTCAAAAAGGAACAAATCATTGTGGCTGGAGAAAAGAATACATTGGCAGGCTGACCTCTGCAGATCGACAGCAATAGAAAAGGTAAGAAGAGTCCCTGCAGATCAGCCCAATCAGGTAATGTTATCCTATGCTTAAATAAGGGCTGATAATTAGTGTATGTAATTAGAATTTACGTAATATCAGTCAGAGATAATTAAATAAAAATAAATGAATGTGTAATAAGAAGTTAAGGATTTGATAGTAGTTAGAGCCAACATATATACTTCACATATACGTGATAATTATATGTATATTTCTGAGTAAAGAATTGTACTTAAAATATAAAGAGGAGGAAATATAGAGAATATGTTGAAGGACATGTTTGTGCAACCATCGGGTAAGGATTGATGATTAGTTAATTAAGCATACTTAGATATAGATGGAATTTATAATGGGTAATATGACATAAGTATCACAAAGCATATATGAATAATGATACAGGTATGATGATATTGAAATAGAATACTTATATACATATTTATATAGAGATAAAGATATATATATGTTTTTATAAATTAAGTCAATTAAAAAAGGTAATATATCCTTATTTAGTTAATATATATATGATTGTGCAAATAACGGTGCTTGCAATATTAGGAAGCCTTAAAAGTCATAATGACTCTATTCATTCACTATGGTGATGAATAGTATAATAGAATTCCATTAATGATTTCTTGAAAGATGTTTAGTACTATCCCTAATGCACTTATGAAATATATTATAAAGGAATTATTCATAGTGAGTGACATGGAGGAAATGAATAATCCTTTGGCAAGTATGTAATATTTATATCATCTTTGATCTTATTAGATATTATTACTGAAATCTATAATCTCTAATATTCTAATGTCCATCTAAGGAACACTTCGAATGCAAGTTTCGGGTTTAAGTGCTTCCACCAAAAAGGGGTCATTATAGACTATGGATTTGAAAGGTGGAAAACAACAACTTCTAGTAGAAGCAATGCTTGTGGGCATTAGTAAATTTTACATTGTCATGGGCATTGGGTAATGGTTTCTTGTTGTGTGTAGTCAAACTATGGTAGTTTCTTCCTTGTTTTGTCTTAGGATTTTATGGTGTGTGGTATGGTACTACTTGGTATACAAGGGATTCAAGGACAAGCGTGGAATTATTTTAATTGTTTATTAGATGTTGGCTTAGCATTGTTTATAGTTCTTCTAGTAGATAGCATAGGGTGGTAATGCTATAGAATTTTATGTATATAGTTGTTGTTAATTTTGAATCAGTTATGAAAGTAAGCAGAAAAAATAAACAAAGAGTGAATACAGAATTTTTTATCCTGGGAAAACCCTTCTACTCAAGGGAGAAAAACCCAGCAAGACTTCACTAATAATAGATCAGGTACAACAGTGCAAAAATAGCACTTGAGAATAAGCCAAGATAGGCAGAGTACAATAATATAACCCAGCACTGAAGTAGTGTGAACTTCTAAGCAATAGGGAACCTCCTTCTTGAGCAGCGAACCTTCTTCTTGATCACTAAATGGCGAATGAATGAATGAATGTTTGAATGAGGAGAGTTTCTCTCCTATATACACAAATCCAGGCATCATTCTTCACTTGGGCTGACCCAACAAATTCAATAACTGTTTATGATTTGGCCGACTAGCTTATATCTGAATCTTTTCTGAGTAATGCCTCCCGAAGCTACCCCAAAACATCAACACTCCCTCTTAGCTAGGGAGGTATTCATAGGAAAGTCTTCCTTTAGTCCCACTCAAGGGTATCATGTCTTGTAATGCATTCTATCAACATGACATCCACAATGGCTACACCCAATTGTGGGAAACACAACTCAATCTGACAGATGTGTTTTGTACAAGGGCTTTCACCTCATATTTCTCCCTCTTAGAGAAATATACACTACAAGGCCTTTCACCTCATATTTCTTCGTCTCAGAGAAATATACACTACAAGGCCTTTCACCTGATATTTCTCCATCTCAAAGAAATATATGCTACAAGGGCTTTCACCTCGAATTTCTCTGTCTTAGAAAAATATACACTACAAGGTCTTTCACCTCATATTTCTATCTCAAAGAAATATACGCTATGACAAATCAGTCCATCGTTTTGTGATTTGTCCATATAGGGAGAATATCTTAATGATGTTGTGACTCCCTCTCAACAAGGGCGACATTCTCCACCACTCCAAGCTTGTCTCGGAAGTATACAAACTTTACCCTGCAAAGAGGCTTGGTGAGGATATCAGCCATCTGATCATCGATACAAATATACTGGAGTTGTATTGCTTTCCTCAGCAACATGTCTCTAATGTAATGATACTTGATCTCCACATGCTTCGACTTATCTGACCTATCTAACATCTGACCAAACAATCCTGCAAGGAGCTTTCGAAGCCATACTGCTTAACAGGTCGCTACACATGCTGCAATATACTCAGCCTTTGCTGTGCTCAGTGCCACAAAGGACTGCTTCCTGCTGCACCAAGAAATCATGGTAGACCCCAAGCTAAAGCAACACCCGAAGGTGCTCTTCCTATCAGCCACACTCCCAGCCCAGTCAGAATCAAAATAGCCCTGTAATCTCAAATCTCCATAGGAAGCATGCTTCAAGCCATTTCCCACAATACCACGCAAGTATCTCAGTACATGCTTTGCTGCAACCAGATATATCTGTCTTGGCTCACACATGAACTAGCTGAGAGCACTCAGTGCAAAACAAATGTTTGGCCTGATGTTGACCAGGTACATAAATGACCCGATCAATTGTCTATACATGGTAGGATCTACCAAATTTCAATCGGAAGTTGAGTCATTCAACTTCTTCAAATTTGTCTACATCTGTGTAGCCATGGACTTACAGTCCAACATCCCAAATCTTCTCAGCATATCTACAGTGTATTTCCCTTGACTTAGGAAGATCTCATCAGGTCTCTGCCATACTTCCAATCCTAGGAAGTAATGCAAAAGGCCAAGGTCCATCTCAAACTCGGAGGCTAACTCCTTACATTGGACAATGAGCTTCTCTGCTCTAGTGAGAAATAGATCATCAACATAAAGGACCAAGATCAAGGCCTCACCATCAACAATCTTGAAATAAACGTTGGAATCTGCATCATTCTTGTTGAAACCCAAACTCATCAAGTATCTATCAATCCTTTCATACCATGCACGAGGTACTTGATTAAGACTGTACAAAGCCTTCTTCAATCTGCACACATGAGACTCCTTCCCATGAATCACAAAGCCGTCTAGCTGCTCGATATACACTTCTTCCTCAATCACACCATTTCGAAAAGCAATCTTTACATCCATTTGATGTAACTTCCAGCCCTTGGTGGAGGCAATAGCAATAAACATCCTGATGGAAATATATCGAGCAACAGGAGCGAATGTCTCCTCATAATCTATTCCCTCCTTCTGAGAGAATCCTCTCGTACAAATCTCGCCTTGTGTTTCTCAATGCTGCCATCAGCTGCATGCTTGATTTTGTAGAGCCATTTGGAAGTCACTACTAACTTCCCTTCAAGTATCGAAACAACATCCCATACATAATTTTTAATGATGGACTGATACTCTTCCGTCATCACATCTCTCCATACCTGTTGGTTAGATGCCTCCTCATAATTGCAAGGCTCAAAATCAATGATGTGACTCATCAATGCCACATAACCTAGGAACTTCTGAGGTCTCTTGCTCTCCCTAAAAGTGCCTCGTGGAGCTGCATATTTTTTTGCCTCCTACATGGTTTGACGAGCCCACAGGGGCCTCTTCTGACCTACGGCAATATCTATAGGCCCATCAGTTGGTTCTATTGGATCAACTAGATCAACAGTCTCAGCTGGTTCGTTAGACTCCCTCTGAATGTCAGGAGTATAATCGAGGGATGAATCCATATCCTTTGGAGCCTCCTGCTCCTCACTGTCTATCTCCATGTAATATCCTTTAGATCTCCTGATCGCTACCTCCTCTTCGAAGGAGACATCCCAACTAATCTCAATCTGTTTTTGTCCTGGGATATATATTTTGTAAGCCATTGAAGACTCACTGTAGCCCACAAATATACCCTTCCTGCCTAAAGGTCACAGTTTTGTTCTTTTGTCCTTGGGCACATGAATGTACACAGGACAGCCAAATATCCTCAAGTGACTAACCTTAGGCTTCACACCTGTGAAGGCCTCCTCTGGAGTCATGTTCCCCAATATCCGATGAGGACTTATGTTCTGAACATATACTGCGGTTCTGGAAGCCTCTGCCCATAGGAAACTCTGCAAACTCTGATCATGGATCATAGCCTTAGCTGCCTCTACTATAGATCTGTTCTTTCTTACGGAAACTCCATTTTGTTGAGGGTTCTACAGGACACAAAACTCCCTCTTGATCCCTGCCTCAATGCAAAAATTACAAAATCCTCTGGAGGTGTATTCCCCTCCATTATCTTATCTCAGAACCTTAATCCTTTTCCCAGACATGTTCTCAACTTGTGCCTTGAATTCTCGGAATCTATCAAGGATTTCCTCAAACTCCTTAGATTTCAAGAAGTAAATCCAAGTCTTCCAGGAATAATCATCGATCAAAGTCACATAGTACCAAAATCCACTCACTGACGCCACAGACATCAGTCCACACAGATCTGAATGAATAAGATCAAAGATCCCCTTGGATCTCATGTCGCTGCTATCGAAGGGACTCTTGGTATTCTTACCAAGTGCGCATCCTCTGCAGATGCCATCATGCTCTAAACTAAGCTTCGAGAGACCAATAACCATCTTCTCCATAGTGGGAAGGGTTGTGTAATGTAAGTGAGCAAGTCTACTATGCCATAGCTCACTCAGACTGATAGAGTCGTGTAATAATGCCTAAACTAGACATATTGACAATCTGTATAGGCCCTCCTGATGAATACCAATCACACGAGTTGAATTTATGCTGGAGTTCTTGGGCCATAAAAGAACCTTTCCTTCAGAGAAGGCAACCCTATACCTTTTGTCCTCCAAGGCTGAAATGGAGACAAGGTTCCTTTTGATCCCTAGCACGAACAATACATCACTCAATTGAAGAGGGATACCCAAATCTAGCTGGAAGGAAGTGGCCCTAGCTCCCTTTACAACATAACTAGCATCATTTCCAATTATAACCTATAAATTAGACTCTTTCTCTACTAAGTCTGTAAGATGCTCTCTGTAGCCTATAATGTGATGTGAAGCACCACTATCTATCAACCAAGTATCACTGTTAGTTGGTACATTACTTGAAAGAGCGGAGATGAATAGGAATCCTTCTGAATCGTCTTTTGAATGTCTCGACTCCTTTTGAGATGTTTCTTCGTCAATGTCTGTAGTAGAAACATGCTGCTTTAACATTAATTTACAATCTCGGGCATAGTGTCCATACTTGTCACACCTGTAGCACTGAATATGAGTGAGATCCTTCTTTTTCAATTTTGGAACAGAATCTGCTTTTCTGTCTCTATTTCTCTTGAAGGTGCCTCTTTTTCCTTCTCTTCCTTTGCCTGTTTCTCTAGTAGTATGTGCAGCAAGAACTTGACTTTCTTCATTATGGGGGTTTCGCCCATTTTCTCTTGTTGCTAGTTTGGTTTCTTCCTGAATACAGTCAGCCCATAGCCGATCAAACTTGGGCAACTTGGATCTCCTACAGATGCTCTAAATGAAAGGTTCCCAAGACTGGAGAAGACCATTTAGAGCCAATATAACAAGATGTCTATTTGGAACTGTATCCCCAATAGTGCTCAACTGATCTCTCAGATCAGAGATCTTCATAAAGAATGAAATGATTGACCCCCCTCTAGCCATTTTTACATAATGGAGTTGTTGTCTCAGGGCGAGGGCTCTATTGGTATTGTTGATCTCATACAGACCTTTTAGTACATCAAACATTTCTTTAGCTGTCTTCATCTTGGAGATGATTGATACTAGGTGGTCCTTCACGAAGTCTATCATGATCTTTCTAACCTTCGTACCATTTTTCTTCCACTGGATTTTCTTTGAGTCTTCTGCAGGCTCAGGCATGTCAGCTTCTACGAATTCTAGAAGATCATTCTCTTATAAGGTAATGAGTACTCTAAACTTCCAAGAGTGGAAGTTTGAAGCCCCATCAAGCCTATCTTCTACCTTGACACCGATCACCATCTTCTTTTCCAAGTAACTACCCTAAACAAAGAATTGTCTTCCACACAATGCTTAGTCAAATCTAATTAGTTTTTCCTGAACCTTGGCTCTGATACCATGTTCATTTTTAATCAGATATGAACAATAAGCCGAAAAAACAAACACAAAATTTTTTATCCTAGGAAAACCCTTCTACTCAAGGGAGAAAAACCCAACAAGACTTTACTAATAATAAATCAGGTACAACAGTGCAAAAATAGCACTTGAGAATCAGCCAAGATAGGCAGAGTACAATAATATAACCCAACACTGAAGTAGTGCGAACTTCCGAGCAATAGCGAACCTTCTTCTTGATCACAAAATGGCGAATGAATGAATGAGTGTTTAAATGAGGAGAGTCTCTCTCCTATATATACAAATCCAGGCGTCATTCTTCACTTGAGCCGACCCAACAAATTCAATAACTGCTTATGATTTGGCCGACTAGCTTATATGTGAATCTTTTTTGGGTAATGCCTCTCGAAGCTACCCCAAAACATCAACAGTTGTCATTTCTATATAAGCTAGTGTTATAGTTTTTTTTCTCATTGTTGTTGGGTTGGGGTCACATATATAGATTTTTGATATTACAACTAAAAAATGTATATCTAAAAGGTACAAAATATGAAAGTTGATTCTCATTGCAGGGAAACACTCCTAAACATTTCAGCTTCTATCCATCAACTATATCTTTGCCAAACACAAGACAGCTAGATGGAAAGACTTTCACAAGATTTTTTTGCCCCGCATGGGGACACCATGACCTCTATCCTAGCATCCTCCCACCATTCCCAAGCTCCTTTAGGTTATCAAGATCAGGTATCACTTAATACACTACTGAATTTATTCCACCAACTTGGGTGTGTTTATGAAACCATGGTTCCTACATCAACCCAAAAGATGATCTCCCCAACACCATCCTTGTTTGGATACAAAACCTATTCCTTCCATGCATACTTCGAGATGTATATTCACTAAAAGCAATGAGTGTTGTAGCATATTTTGAAACTTTGATGCACTTTTATGAGGTTTCCCCAGCTACATCATTGTCATTGTGTTAATTATGGTTTAGAAAATCCCTTTCTATGAAGATATGTGTGGAGCTAGGAGGTACAAATTAAAAATAAACCATATATTATAAAAATATCTCCTTCAAGTGCCAAGTTTGTTACATTTAAATTTGTTTGTTGTGAGACAACACAAAACAAAAAAGCACATAGGTAGAACCATTCTCAAAGTTATAAGGGGAAGCTCCCTAAGACCTAACCAAGCCTAGATGTAAAATATTGACAAAATTCACAATTATGCACACTATACAAGATTTCAAAGGGGGTTTTGCAATAAATGTAAATTATTAATTGACTATGTTTTTGCCACAAATGCATGTTTTGGACTGTTAATAGTCAAGCCCTACAACAACGTTTTTGGATATAAGGGAGGTGTTGACATGGTTTTCGTGATCACACCAACAGAGAATAAAGTCGCCAACGGCTACTCTATCCTCTCTTGAAAAAAGTTTCCTACATGCTAAGATTGCGAGATAGATCATACATTTAACTCCAAGGTTCCTTCATGCAATAGAATACCCTCAGTTGGCTCGATGTGTTTTGCTGGTATTTCAAGGGGGACTTACACAATTGTTCGACAGCTGACAACAGACAGTAGATTAAGGGCTTTTATGTGGTTCGAATGATTTGGCAAAGTGAGCACAAGTTTCCTAATTCTAACCAGAAGTGGACTGAAATTAAATGAGTGTAGGGCCTAAGAAGTTCTAATCTACTCTAAGGCGTGGGACATGGCGATCAATTCTCACAAGCTTCAACCGAGCTCCGTTTTGCCTCACTTCGGACAGCTTCCGCGGAACTGGTGCAATCTTCAGAGGAGTGACTCAAGATGTTCAGATCACGATCTAGCATGAAGACACCATCACAACGACGCATGCCAACATATAAACCATAATCGAAGTTAAGTTTCACAAAGTTCCAGTTGACCACGCAAGGCGAACCCACAGCGAGCCGCTAGTGGTATGGACAAGCAGTCTTGTTCAAATCGAGCACCACATTCCACAATTACTAAGTACTTGCATGAAATGAAATCTACTTTACTTTAAGCTACGTGGAATTGGAAGGACGAAGAAGCCTCAACAACTACTCATAACAAAGAAGAAATCACCATCAATGAAAAATTCTTTTATTATGAAAGCATTCATGACAACTTCTTACAAAGTATTCAATGGGAAGACTTTCCTTCCTTTTCGATCTAAAATATACTACCAACTATCTAATTGCTCCCTACTCCTTCTCTGCTATCCTAACTCTGATCTAATTCTAATTTCTAATGAGGTACAAATGAGGGGGACTCCCCCTTTTATAGATGGCCAAGTCCAACAGACAGCTCAGATTACAATCGGTTGGATGGCCTAGATTGTGCCACCTCAGCCCTAAACAAGATTCGCCCTAAAAACCGCCACAAAGGAGAGTGGGGTAATAAATGAGGCATTAATGGCCACCATCTTCTAGAAGATTCCCGTTTGTAGACGCATTCACACTGTTCTCGATCTTCTTCTTGGCGTTGTTCTTCAACTTCTTCTTTGTCACTTGAGTTATACCAAGTCTCAACACTTAGCCATTTTTCGCAACTTTCTTCCTTCGAGGTTGAAATGTCCTCTTGGAGTATTTGCTTCATCGCTTCAAGTCATCATCGTTTGGTCTCGACGTTCCTCCTACAAAACAAGCAAGGAGAAGAGTATCAGAACACTTCATAATATAAATTCAACTTACTTACCCGATTTTCGCACTTTAATTTCCAATGGTTCATCGTTTTTTTCTTAGCCAACTTCATCCTCAAATTCTTCACGATTCTCCATGCCTTAGCCAAATTTCCAACCCATCTTGTATTCTGCCTGGATATACTTCACTCTGACATTTCATCTAACTCAGGCTCGAGAAAAATCCTTTCATCAGGAATTTGATCAAAAATCATCTAGGCAATCACCTTCAAATTCATCGGCCACAACAACTTATCTCAACAACACACTTATTCTTTGCCTTAGAAAATTTTCAAATTTCCCTTAGGAAATTCATCAACCTGGTGCCTATTTAAAATCTTTATCCCAGAATCCTTGGCCAGCTGTGGAAGACCTTAAAATCCATTCCTCATCGATAATCTTCAATACCCAAAAGAAAATTTCTTTCAGAACGTGTCGAACTCATGGGTGCACAACGAAAGGGTTCATTTAATTTTCTTGAATTTTGCACCTTGGAAAAAAAATAATAATTTTTTTTTTAACAAATTTGATTCCGTTCTTCATATCTGTGAAAATCCTGTTGCTCTGACTTGAGAAATATTTTTGTTGACCTTGTGCAGCTGGCATCATTGGACTTCTTTACTGGCAATCCATTCATGGCTTAAGAAATTTCATCACTTCGCCAGACTTAGGCGTTTTTCCTAAGGAAGAACATTTTTTTGCCTTAGAAAATTTAAATCACTTAGCATTTTTGAATTTTTGCCTTAGAAAACTTTTTATTTCATCTTCGATCATCTTCCTATGGTGAGAAAAAATTTTATCAATTCACTTGGAAAATTTTAATGCCTTGATCACACTTGTATGTCATGGAGAATATTTTTAAAACCAACGCCTAGTATATTCATCTCCATGACCTTAGGCGTATTTTATGTTTGAAGAGGACACTTTAAATTTCAACGCCAAGCATATTATCTCCACCACTTAGCAATATCAATTTTCAAGTCTAGGCGCACTTCTCACTTGAAGGGGAAAATTTAACTTTACCACGCCTAGCATACTTCACTTTCCCACGCCTTAGCAATTATCATCTTGTACTTGGCGCATATCCCACTTGAAGGTGGATAACAACTTCACCACGCCTTGGTTTCTCTTCTTGCGTGGGCGCATTCAAAGGAGAGAGAAGAAAGTCAATCCTTTTGTCCTCTTCTTAGCATGGCTGGGCGCATTTTACTCCTCATGAAGGATGAATATTTTGACTTTGAATTTTTCAAACTTGCTTTGAGTCATGGGCGCATTTTAGCATATGAGAAGGATGACTCTTCAACTTCTTTATTTTTGTCTTGACATGGCCCCATTTGGACGCATTTTGCTATAGGAGGAGGATGAAACTCCCAACGTGTTTTGACTTGTTGACTTCTCTTGTGAACTTGGGTGCATTTTGCCATAGGAGGAGGATAAACTTCATACTTAGAAAAATTTTGAACTTTCACCAGTTTTTCCTTGAGGACGCATTTTAGCATGTGTGGAGGATTAACATCTTTGACTCCTTTGACTTCCTCTTAATATGGGCGCATTTGATGCCTCTAGGAGGATGAATTTCATCCTTAGAAAATTTTTGAATGCTACTAGCTTGCATGTGGGCGCATTTTGGCATGGCTGAAGGATGAAACATGTTAGAAACTTTTTCAAACACCTTGAATACTTGTTGGGCGCATTTGGAGGTGGCAGGAAGATTTAACAATGCCTTAGAATATTTTTCACCAACTTATTTCTCCTTGGGCACATTTGGCATGGGGAGGTGGATGAAATTTTAACTTAGAATATTTTCTTTACATTCCCCAAGCAAGTTGGGCGCATATGGAGGTATGAGCAGGATATCTTCATCACTTAGAAAATTTTTATCACCTACCAACTGGATGAGGGCGCATTTGAAGTAGGCTACAGGATGAAACTTAGACTTAGACATTTTTTTACCTTCCACTGCCAGCTTCCCATGCCTTACTATAAATAGTAAGTCTCTCAATTTTCACACTTCAAAAGCTCAGGTTGATTTGAAATTTTGAACACTGGATCCTCATGACTCCATCAACCCGTTCACACTGCTACTCTAAGCTGACTTGCTAAAAATAGCATATTTATGGAGGTGATTTACTATAAATAGTAACTGCCTGCTTCTGATAGCTCCACTGCTCCGACTGACTTGAAATTTGAATGACGCGCTCCTCACCACGTGACCTTACTGCTGACATCGGCGCATGCAATTGATTTGTTATTTTTAGCCTGTTTCCAAACTGACTTACTATAAATAGTAAGTGCTCCGTTTGTCTTCAAATTTTACCAGCAAATAGCTTGAGGGATACTGATCACAGTGGTTTACACTGGTTTTTGAAAATTCTGCCCTTTTACCCCTCTTTTCAGGCCCCGAAGCTGGAAACCCTAATTTGCTCTGCATGCATATCAAATGGTCTCCGTTTGTTCTCGTTTCTGCTGCGTTGCGATCAGCTCGTGATTCTGAAGTGCTGGGAAGCGGCTGCCGGGATGCACCTGCTAAAAATAGTAATTTCCTTACTGAGTGATTATCTCCATTTGCATGTCATATCACTGCGAAGCTCTCGAAAAACCCATAAGGAATATGCCGACATGCAAAGAAAACCCTGACATGCAAACCCTAAAAATAGCCTTCGAAGGTTGAACTCTGAAAGTTGTCGTCTCGCTCTGCATGTTATACCATCGCGAAGGTCTCGAAAAACCCAAAAGGAATATCCAGACATGCAAAGGAAAACTCTGCATCTAAGCCCTGAAATTTGCTCCAGAAGCTGGACTGCTAAAAAATAGAAAGTTGTCGGTTTCAGCTCAAATTTTGCACGCGAGTAACTTGACATGCTCTGAATGTGGTGTGACTGTCGGATTCTCAAAAAATGCTGAAAGATTGCCCGTAATTGCACACTTACTAAAAATAGTAAGTACCCGGAATTTGATGAAATTTCAATGGTAGCCTGCAGGAAGCACACTGACAACAATGTTAAGCTCTGTTTTCAATTTATTCATTTCATTCGACCTCGGACTGACCAGGAAAGATGAAACCCTAATTTTCAGACTTGGCCAAAATTTCACGTTCTAAGCTCAACGGCAAAGAAATCCCCGGAAAGGCAGACAAAAAAGAGACGGAGAGAGAGAGAGAGAGAGAGAGAGAGAGAGAGAGAGAGACCCAAGCCAAAAGACCAGAATGGAGCAAAGATTAGGGGTCCCCATCTTGAATGGGGCGATGTGTGGAAAAGGTCACAACAGGAGGGTAAACTATCAAGCACAAACAAATAGACTAAACTTCCTACTAGCTAAAGCAAAGACCTTTATTTGGTTGCAAACAAATATTTGAATAGAAATAAGACACAAGCTTATTACTAGCTAGAGCAGGTGCCAATAAATTAGCATTAAAAAGAAAGAATTTTAAAAAAATGAACATCAAATGATTTCATAAAGCAAAAAACAAAAATACATTCAACGCCACAATTTAGAAACAATGATCTCACCAATACAAAGCTCAACTAAATGCTATCTCCTTTCAAATTAATTGATGAAATTAGAAGCATGCAATCACTGAATAAAACAATAATTTTAACTAAACAACAACTTCTACAACACAAGCCTAGCTTCAACTATAATTAAGAATTTATGTGCTCGAAGCACTTATTTATAAGTGCACAAAGGGTAGCGTATATGGATTTAAGAATATTGCTAAAATATCCCAAAAAGACTCATTTTAAAGCTATCCTATCACTATCTAGAGGAAAAGAGGAAATTAATAAAATTTAAAGGAATCTAACTCTAAAACAAATATTAAAATACAAAATCCTAAAATAGACTCATTTCTATTGCCAATGAATGATGAGCTAAGCAAAAACTATCATACATTCCTCTACACAAGGAATTTCCTCAATTTAGAGCCCTTATAATATACTCTCTGAGGACATGATACAGCTCATTATAGGAGGAATAACTTGCTTAACACCAACATCAGACCTTAATGCAGGGTCCCTCTCCAATCAAACCATGAAGTTGTAACTACATGGAATACATGCAGGCTGGAGTACGCCGACAAACAAGATTTACTGAGAAAACTCGTCACATGCCTACATGCAGACCAGACTTGGTCCTACTCCAACAATCCCAGTTCTCAAAGTGGATTTCTTCAAAAGAATCTCTTTGATACTTGAGGCACAATTTTCTTTTTCAATTAAAAAAATTGTATCTATCAGTATATAAGCTGACAAAAACCCAAGTTGGGCTGCCACTGCGAGATATTCAAAGAATGTATAAAAAGACATGATCACATAGGCCATGACTAAGAAAGAAAGAAAACAGAAAGTACTATGAATTTTTATTCAAAACCATCTTATAGCATATTATTTCTCGGCAAGAGCAAAGAGAGCATATCTCTATGGGTCGGAGCAGGTGTGCAGGCACTGGCATTTAGCAGAAGAATGCATTGTTGCAGCAGTAGCTCTCCTTTCCTTTTGGTATTGGATCCACGTCCAAGTAGCTGCCTTGTATTCAGCTTAGAGTCTATATTTAAATCCTTACTTTCTTGAGAGATATCCATTGCTGAGTAACCCATAGTACTTATGGCCCTTCTTGCTTCCATTTGTTGTTTACTGTACTGGATTTCTTCAGGTAAATGTCTTCTTTCTTTGTTGGTAGGTGCAGCTGTTCTATAGCCTTAGTTCTGCTTTGAAGGCTTAGAAAGTTTTACCTTAGTAATTGAAGGCATTATGCTTGTTCCTTAAGATACTCTTGGAGAATACATTGGTTGTCCTGTTGGTAATGGATGTGAGAGTCAAAAATGGCATGTATCAATCCCACATTTTGCTGAATTCATTGTTCTTCTCCTTAAGCTTCCATAGCATGTACCAATCCCTACAGGCTATCACTAATATTTTCCAAGGTAATGTGTATTGAGCACTGTAACGAGACTCACAAGGACTCGGCGAGTCCTGAGTCGAGTCACCCTGGCCGAGTCCTAGGGGCTCGGACTCGGACTCGGCCGAGTACTACCGAGTCCTGGCTAGACTCGACGAGTTTGGTGGACTCGCTAGACTCGCCAAGTCCAGGAGAGTCTTGTTAGCAGGACTCGGCAACAGGCAGGGTTTGAAAAGTGCAAAAAATTACTTGAAATTTAAAGTTAAAACTTGTTTTTTTCTTACTTATTGTGAATGCAAAATGATGTACGCCATGAAGGTTTGTATGGTTTTGGAGGTCTTAATTTGGGCTTGGTGGCGGGGGCTCCGCCCCTCGACCCCGCCCTATATCGCGACAAGGAGTGCGCCCAGGGCGCTACCCCGGGACCCCACGAGGGGCGCTAACCCCAGACCCCCACGAGGGGCACTGCCCCTTGACCCCACTGGGGGTGCTACCCCTAGACCCCCACAAGGGGCGCTGCCCCTTGACCCCGCTGGGGGCACTGCCCCCAGACCCCCGCAATGGGCATTGCCCTTGACCCCATTGGGGGTGCTGCCCCCAAACCCCTACGAGGGGCGCTGCCCCCTCGACCCCACTAGAGGCACTACGCCTACACCCCCACAAAGGGCACTACCCCTCAACTCCATTAGGGAAATTTCCCTAATACTTGATATTATGGCTACCGCATCATCCATGACCTATCTTAGACACATTCGCAGGAAGGATGCAGGCTTCTTTGAGCCATAGACTTCTACTTATTGTTTTGAATCTTTTGCTATTTCATATTTGTTTGGAACATTTGATGTCATGGATTTCATATTCAATGATTTTTGTATACATTTGAGTCTTTGACTATATATCTAAGTGTGCTATTTCCTTGAGCAACTCAACTACAATTCGTGTTTATACTTATATGATCGATGTATACTTGTGTTAGTGATGAGGACCTTGATTGGGTTGACCGAGAAAATAGAGACGCTGAGGCTATAGCCATGGCAGAGGAGGAGGCTAAAGCATGAGCAAACACATCCACAACTAATGTTGGTGAGGGTGGCATGGAGTCACAAGTAGAGACTATGGTTATAGTTGCTACATCATCTAGGACCCACCTTAGATGCCTTCGTAGGAAGGATGCAAACTCCTTTGAGCCATAGACTTGTAGTTATTGTTTTCATATTTCATATTTGTTTGAAACATTTGATGTCATGGATTTCATATTCCATGAGTTTTGTATACATTTGACTATGTTTATATATCTAAGTGTGCTATTTCCTTCAGTAGCTCAGCTACAATTTGTGTACTTTATGCTTATGTGATCGATGTATACTTTTGTATGTGATCAAATTTGCTTCTATTTAATGATGTTATTGTGTCTTTAAGGTTTATTCAATAAAGGGTGCTTGAAACAAGTTTTAAATCCTTAAAAATCTCTAAATTTCTAGGGTTTTTTCATTTTGCCGAGTCTGTGCCGAGTCTACGCCAAGTCCTGAGTCCCGAGTCGAGTCACCCTAGCCGAGTCCAAGCCGAGTCCGAGTGTCATTACTATGTTATTGAGTACTTCTTATTCTAAAGCAGTGAAATGTATTAGCTACATAGGAGAAGACAAACTGGACGAGGAAGGTTTTATGGGCTGTTTTATGGGCTGCTCTTTTCAGTAATGCTTCTAATCCAACAGAGATGTAACAGGCTAGTGGCCTTTTTACGGGAGGTTCTATGAGTAAGATGTCAGCATTGCAGTGTGGAAGCAATTACGAACTGAATTTTGAAGGAGTGACTAATGGACCTGAACTTAATTATGGACCTTTAAAAAGGTTAGTTGCAAAGAGAACCTTAGTGAGCTGATTGGAAAAGGAAGAAGCACAAATGCTGAGAATGGATGCATATTAGCCATATGCCTTCCAATTCAAAAGAATGGGCAGAGAATTTCCCTTGAATGCTCTTAAACCAAATACATATAACCTTCCTGCAAAGTTAAAAGTTTGGGTCTGTGTGCAGTCTTATTTTCATGCAAATTGAATTCTACATTCATAGTTGTCCCCATGAGCAGAAGAAAGACTCAGACACTGCAAGCATTGCCAGATTGGGTTATTTTGAAACAACAAGACCTACAAATTCTGGGAGGGGATTAGAATTGAAGACCTGTAAATTCTGAGAGTGTAACAACAAACAAGGTACTGAGTAGAACAGATTCTGTTGCCTGCATTCTGCTTTCTTATAAATCTTAGGGATCTAAGTTTTTCACAATAGGAAACCAGCAAATTTGTTGCAACAAGATCATTGATACCTATGTACAGCTAAGCTATCAAAACTTTGTAAATATTATCCAACATATAACATTCTCATTATCCATGTTAGTGTGTTTCCTTATAGCAAGTTGTTTAGTATGTCATGTCTTCATTATCGTGCAAATTAGTTGTTACTCACTTGCCAACTACCAGGTAACCAATTACTATATGTTAAAACCAAAACAGAATTTTATCAGACTTCACCAGTAAGTCAAAGTAACATTTGAGAAATTTTACCTGAAAAACCTTTTGCCAAATTGTCTCTTGTCCTGTAAATGCTAAAGGAAGATTAACCCCTTGAAGAGCCATCCAATCTATTTCCTTCTCCCATCTTTCCCAATCCCACCAAACATAGGAATCTAAATAAGCAGAAAAGTACAAGGTTAGGAAGAAAGTGACAAATGGAAAAAATATAAAATCAACAATAGAGTTTAATCAATATCTCTTTTCCGGGCCATTAAAAACATGTTCCTTTCCATTCATTTTGATTTCTATTTACAGAGTCTACAGCAAAACACAAATAAATTTGTAAGGAAATATTCAGGAAGATAACCTTTAGGAACATCCAAACATTTGGTCTCTCATAAATTTGATGTCTAGGTCAGCACCCAAAACCTTCCCATGATACATAATACACATTTTGAGAAAAAATTGGAGCGTATTATGTGCAAAGGCAAACAACTATGCAAAATCCTTATAGATGTAACCAATTAATTGAAAACTATCCAAATTTAATTATACTGTAATACAAGAACTATAAAGAATTCAATTGTTTGCAAGGCCCTAGAATTCTATTTCTTTTGACAGGTAAAAAATTTATATTAATTTTTCACTAACCAGTTAAATAGACATATAATCATGATTCTTCTAGGAAGTTGCTACTGATGTTGAATAATATAAAGGTGTAGAATCAAAGTGAACAAATTGTATAAATGCACATTTTGTTCCTTAAATAGCAAAGCTTAAGTAAAATTGTAATATAATACACAACCTTATTCGGTATCTCTAATCACACCCTCTAGGTCGATGGGGTCAATAATTCCTACATCCACACTTTTATCCTCTTTCTTGAGGATATAACTCATCTACCTCAGCATTAGATTATCTTCCAGCCATTCCAAGTATTTCTCTTTCTTTATTTTGCATTTTGGAAAATCATTTTGATGTTTAGTTGGTTCGGATATATTCTTTTTATTACAAAAACAGCACACAGAAAGTTAACCAAGATTGCATAAAAATCTATTAAGAAATAAGGAGCAAAAGCCTCCTTATATAGGATTACAAATATCTTATCCACAAAGGATAAGGATGACAACTCATAGGATAAGATTGACAACTCATAAAGCAAAAATGTAAATCTTATCCATAGAGGATAAGGATGACAAATATTTTATCCACAAAGGAAAAATATCTATGTAACCCGGCGACACATACCTGGCAAAATTAGGGGAGTCCTCGGTCGGAAATTGTGATGAACCCTGCTGGTTCAACTTCAACCCCTGATGCTTAAACTGATTTGTTTTGTGTTTTTGAAGGTTTTGATGAATTTTAAACAAGAAATATAGAAGTGCACAAGGCATAAAATGCACTTAAAACTGAAATGTAAACTAGATCTAAGCAATGATCAATTTATTAATCATTATTCAACCACAACAATGAAATTACAAGCAACAAACATATCCGAATCTCTCCAAAATAATTAAATAAAGAAATGTTGCACATGCCAGGCAGGAATGGCTGAAACTGATGAAACCCTCCTGTAAATTCGATGAAGCACAAGTAGAACTCTTGAATGAACCTCTCATAGGCAATGATTTAGCTAGTCTTCCACAGCTTCAAAATTGCACATCTCGTTCTCCAATGGAAGAAAATACTGAAACCCTTGTCTCAGGCAAACCACAAAGAAACAAATAAGCAATTTCAAATAATCATCAATAATGAGGTTGAATTGCCCCTTTTTTGCCTTATACTCCAAAAAGGCACAAATTCCAAAAACTGACGCCACTTTTGCAATTAAATACATTTAAAATGTGTTTAAATCATTTCAACAGTTTATTATTACACTCAACCAAGTTGGCCTACTTTTTAAATGACTTAAGTGATTTTGATTTTCACTTTATAACTATTAAGTCATTATTTTAAAATATTTTAAGTGGCTTTTAATTATTATAAAGTCAAATCATAACTTTATAATATTAAATGACTTAACCACTAAAATATTCATAACTCCCTCAATTCTCAGTGTTTTGACATGCCGTCAGAAGCTAGCGAACACTAAACTGCAAAGGCTTGCACTGAGCCCAACACTGAACTGAAGGGGTGGAAATGCCAATATCCACCATTATCTGCCACTGAGACCCTCTATCCAAACATATTAGCGTACAAGGGTCCAAGTAATAGGCTAACCCGTCGAACTCTGATGCTCACGAAAATGGGGACATTACAGAAATGTTTTGGGGACGTGGGGACACCTCGGAAACGTCCCCGTGCCATCCCCAAAATCTGTCCAAAATTGAAAACATTTCTGGTACGCTCAAAAAAACATAGGAAATGCCAAAGGACAGCTAGCTGTCCCCTATGGCCCAACAACATTTCTATTCATTAAGAAAATAAACACAAAATTAATAAAAAATAAAGGGGTGTTGGGGCCCACAAGGCAAATGATGTTGATTCTGAAGATACTACACAGGTTGATGATGAGGAGGCACATGATGCATTGCTTGGGGTTCCATTGCATAAGGATGATAGCCTCTCATAATGGCAATGACTTAAGACTCCGATTTTGATGTAGTATTAGGGGATGCTGATTAGGGAGTCGAGACAACTACATGTTTCTATATTTTTGTCATTTTGTAGTTGAAACTTGCAGCCTTTGGGCAATTTGATGTATTTTTTATACAATATATATGCACATTGTCAATGAATGCGATTAATTTTGTTAAAACTTCATTTGTTTGTCGCTTTCTATGAAATGAAAATATCAATTGAACTCAAATATTATGTGTTAACTATTAAGGTTCTATGATGTATATGATGATTGCCTTATTCTATATTTTTTAAATTTTCCCTATTTTTTAATAGTCGTCCCTTGCCATCCCCTAAAAATGACCTCCCTCCCATCTTCGTCCCCAAAACGCATCCCCATCTTGAAAACTTGGGGTAACATAGAAATATATCTAAAGTCAACATGACTTTATTAAAGAAGATTCCTAAAGTCTATCCTAAAAGCTAATTGACCATTACAATATAAAACAACTTTAATACCATCCCTTAATGGTCATTCTACTAACTACACCAAGCTTATCTTGAAATTTTACAAATTTGTTAGGACCCAAAGGCTTGGTAAGTATGTCTGCAGTTTGATCTTTAGAAGGACAAAACTGCAACATTACTGATCCATCTTCTACAAGTTGCCTGATGAAATGACAATGAAGCTCCACATGTTTGGTACACTCGTGGAAGACTAGATTCTTGGCAAGCTTTAGCACCCCTTGATTGTCACAAAACAAGGGTGAAGGCCCTACTTGAGACATTTTCATGTCTAAAGCATCCTTTGAAGCCATATTGCCTCACATGCTACTTTGATGGTTCCCCAATACTCTACTTCTGTCAAGGAAAGAGCTACTGCCTGTTGCTTCTTACTAGTCCATGTGACTGCACCCGTACCAAGATAAAAAACATATCCAGAAGTGGATTTCTTGTCATCAACAAAACTTGCCCAATCTGAATCTGTAAACCCAACCAGCCTAGGATCTTTGCTTTTGCAATACAAAATGCCAAAGTCAAGTGTCCCTTTCACATATCTCAGTACCCACTTTGTTGCAACCCAATGTTCTACCTTTGGGGTTGTCATAAAGTGGGAAATGTAACTCACAACATAGCTCAAATCAGGTCTAGTGGTTGTAAGATAGATAAGATCGCCCACTAATTGTCTGAATGTTGATTCATTGATCACCTTTGAGTCAGTTTTGGCTGAAAGCTTCAACCCTTTTTCCATACGTGTAGATGATATTTTGCAAAATATCATTCTGAACTTGTCTAGCAAACTCTTGGCATAATTAGATTGAGAAATAAAAATACCACCAACTGTCTGTCAAACCTCTACACCTAGGCAATAATGTAGGAGGCCTAAGTCTGTCATGTCAAAAGCTTTACACAAGTTACATTTGATTTCTTCAATAAAATGTGCCTCACTCCCTGTAATGATGATTTCATCCACATAAATGACTAGAAGGTTGATTTCATTTCCAATGCTTTTGATGTATAAATTTGGATCTGAAGGACTTCGTTGGAATCCATGTTGATCCAAATACCTATCAATCTTTATGTACCATGGTCTACATGCTTGCTTCAGGCCATAAAAAGCCTTCGTCAATCTGCATACCTAATGCTCCTTTCTTGCAACCTGAAAAACCTTGAGGTTGTGTCATGTACACTTCTTCCTCTAAGTCACCATTGAGGAAGGCACTCTTTACGTCCATTTGGTGGACTTTCCAACCAAATTGTGCTGCCATAGCTAGAACTAACCAGATGGTGCTCATCTTTGTTGTAGGAGCAAAGGTTTCCACATAATCAATACCTTCTCTCTATGAGAGCCCTTTAGCCACCAACTGTGCTTTGTACTTGTCAAGTGTACCATCAACTTTGTACTTGAGTTTGTACACCCATTTGCAGCCAATGGGTTTCTTCATGCAAGACTAGGTCGAAAAACTGAGATCTGGGTTTTGTAGACTAGGTCACTCTGAGCAGACCCAGATTGTCAGACTTCGAAAATTTTGAGTTTTTGACCCTCATGCAAGACATGCAAACTCCCAATTTGGCCTTTTTTGACAATTTTGACAAGACTTTTAACCATTTCTTCAAAATGCCTAAGTGTAGCAAAAATTTTAATTTGGGGTACAACATAATATCAATCTGTACTAAGTACCTGATCCTAGTTGCATGCTTGCATCTTGCTACAAACAGGAATCTTGAACCAGCTTGGCCACAACCACATTTTCCCAAGAACCATTAACCATTACTTCCTCTGCCACAGCATGCTCCTTCTTGGCAGCAGACCACACAACAAAACTCAAATGGAGTACAAACTTCGAAAAATAACACAACCTCCCACCTTCAAGGCTGTAGAAGAGTCTCCTCTCAAAGCCTCCTCCATGCAGAAAATATCTAGATGTTTTAATTTCACTAAAAGCATGTAGCTTCAAGAATTTTTCCTGGGGTAAGCTTGCTTAGAAGTTGATTGGAGAATATCTCAAAGCATTGATGGTTCTAATTTCACTAAAATCGTGTAGCTTCAAGAATCTTTTCCAAGGTAAGCTTAATTAATTGTTGATTGGAGGATATCGCAAAGAAATTATTATCCATCATGGATCTCTGTGATGTCCCTTACCTAGTTGGTTCTAAGGTTGTTGGATGATAAAGGATTTGAGACTCTATTCCCACCCCAAGGGTCCTTTGCAATTGTAAAACCTTGAAATAATACCTGCATCACCATTTGTATGCATGTCCACATTCCTATATGTTAGCTTTAATATCTAGTATCCAGAAATCAGACATAACAATACTTGCATATTGTTATAAAAGCAGAGTCACTCAGCCCATCAGGAAAGGGGAATCCTTAAGGGGCCTAAGGCCTACCACCTTCTATTGCCCAACCTTGTCTCGGGCCTGCGAGGCAAAATGCCTACGTGGAACCCCCACCCCTCCATGACCCAACCCTTGCTTCGGGCTTGTGGGGCAAAATGCCCAAACCTTGCTTTGGGCCTGTGGGGCGGAAAACTGGGTGGGGTTTTTAAACAAACCACTTAAGTCACGATTCACCTCTCCTGGCAGGATTACAGGCATAATTCAGACAATTGATATTACAGTCACCACATATGCAGTCATTAGTACCTCATTTGTATTTATACATATTATGCAATAAGAGTATTCAATATGATCAGACAGTTCATTGAGTCCTAACATGAAGGTAAATCAGAATACAGAACTAAATTAAGCAATATTCATATCTACATGTTCATTATGTTCCTTTGCAATTCAATACATCCTGTAGGTCCAATATTAGTTCGATACAAATGTAACTTGCAAAAATCAAATATAGATGTAGATTAATCATCATTAAAACCATATCTATAGAAGGTAAACCATTTGGCCTATGATCAGTCAAGGACAACACAGTCCGCCTAAATACACTGCTGATTTCCAATCTAGTGAAGTCTGTTTCTAGATTCGATATCAAGAAGGCATGGTTCTAAGTTCTAACACATCAAAAGCGATTGTGTGCATTCCATGAATAAAGTCTATTGATTATATTTAATAATACACAGATCGGCTCGGCAAATAAGGTTCATGCAGCATGGTTATGTCAGATTGAAGATAACTAAACATTGAAGCTAAGTGAGTAGTCTCACCTGTTTTGCTGTGTCTCTCCATCTGTTCTGATTCCTTATTCTTTGTTCTTGTCCCTCTCTTTCTATTATTTTTTGTATCTCTACATAGAAATGAAGTGATATGTCTCTTGAAGAGAGATGTCTATTTTCAAGAGACGTCACCCTAGTTAGTGACTACTTTTAGACTAATTGTTTCCTGTAATTGATGTTGTATTTGTTTTATTTATTTCACCTAAATATAATCGTTGTTCCCTATTCCTGCCTCTCAATCATGACCCATGTCTCCCCTATTTATATCTCTATTCTGGGCCAAAAGGCATAGCTTTTTTATTGCATCGTTTTGATAAGGACATGTCTCTTTGTTACTCGTTAATGTTCTTCTAATGGCTTGTTTGGAGTAATTAAAAACTATCGTCCCTGGCTAGAGATCATCGATCTTCCATGCGAATTGCTCAAATAGGCAACCTTTTACGTCTCCTTGTCTTATCTTCGGTAGCCTTAGCCTGGATGTTATAACGATGATTTAGCCACGCAGCTTGGTACCATACTACGGTGATGAGAGCATCGGTGATCCTATGTGAGCATCGTCCCACATCAACCTGGAGTATTTCTTCACACCGTGTAAGTATCGTCCCAAGGCCAGCAATATCGAGACTATTAGCATGTTAGTATCATACACTCTACAGGCCAATAGGAGAGCAAGACGACAATTGTAAAATGCTAGGATGATGAATTACGACAACTCAAGCTATGCTTCTCCTCGGAGCCTCTTTGATTTTAACGGATTCTTGATTTCAACAGGTGATGATTAATATTCCCGTCTCTGCCTATTGTCTAACGCCCATTATTAACGGCTCTTGCTTTATCCGTTACTCCTTCCAAGAGGCATCTCCTTTATTATTCTTTGCTTCCTGTGACGAATTAAAATCTTATATTCCTTCGACTCTCTCAATAAGTGATTCCTGGCTTCCCAAAACCGTCGCTCTAGCATTCAATTCGTTTTACTCCCATATGTATCATCGCAACATGATGTCCAAAAAAATATCGGCTTCTTCCAATAAACATCAGCTTTGAACAAACTCTCCATATAGAGGCGTCTCTGTTGAACTTTAATTTCTGTATTCAAATTCCCATGTCACCTTTGTTCAATTCTTCAGTGTTGTATGAGGAAGATTTGATTGCTTAAACAAGAGAATTTCTTCCATTCACGAACACCCCATCACCAAGCAATCCTCAGAGGAAATTCCCATAACTCACAATGTCTCTGTTTGATCCTCTTTGTGTATGCCCAAGTCCTCCCCATTAGCCATAATAGAATATTCTTCACGAATGGTATGGCTTGCAATATTTTGAGAGCTACTCATGAGTCCTTTAAATTGTGACGACCAAACCCATATGTCAAATTAAAATTTCCATAATTACATCCAAAAAGTAAGTAAACGTGTTAACATGTCATTGCAATAAATTTTTTTCTTTTTCTTTATTAATAAAACATGAACATATTGCCATGTTAATTTGCAATAAAGATTTCGTTTCAATATAATAACTTCACAAGTACATGAAACAAGAATACATACCTTAACTAACATAGCTCCAATGAGCTTTAGAACAAATAGTAGTAAGAAGGTCCAGGAATCCGTCCTTTCAAATCTTGGTACATCGGCCGCTTGCTGTGGAGGAGAAACATCACTCGGGCGCTTTTCCGCCAACCACGGACTTATAATGCGGTCCCCCGCACACCTATCGTTAGATAGATGGCCCTCCCTTCGAAGAAGAGATTGGTAGGGTATCCTTTAACGATTACCAACTGAGCATAGTGTTGTATCCTACACAACTAGAACCTTGCTATTTCACAATATCGAACTACTACTAGGATCACAATGAACTGACACTGTAGTCTCAACTAACTCACATCTAAGTGGAAGTTGTACATTTCACTACTTTGGCCAAAGTATTGTCATTCAGTACTTTGAATGAAGGTCATCTATCATAAACACTACTCAGGGCCGATTTGCATTAAGGCTTTCTTACACTACGCGTAGGTTAGTCCTTCCAGGGTAGTGCGTACACTAGACATCCTACATCACGCTAAACTACTAGAAATGAAAAGCATAACAAGTAACTTACAATCCTCTCCTATTCTGGAAATCAATGTCCTAGGAGTTACACAAGCTTCACTAAGTTAACCTTAATAACTTAAGCTGGGGATTGTTACTTGACTCGATGCTATCATTCCCGTCCTAGTATTTAGTGTCTACTTCAAACATATTCTCCTTATATGGAGATCATACAAGAATGCATTGCACATAATAAGCAACCTTTAACCTTTATCTATTTTACTTTGTTAAATTCAAAAAGGTAAAGCAAATCATAAACAATTCATACTTTCATTCACACAGAAATCACAACTACGATTGCCTTTCAGCCTATGCACAACAGTAAACATAGAGACTCCGTTTTTTTTTAAAACAACTTAATAAAGAAATGAGAAGATAGTAGAAGAATATCCCATGCCTGTTCAAATGCCTCCTTCTACGAAGATGACAGCACTTTGTGTGACTGGTAATTCCTCTTGAATTGCAAACTACGCTTCCCAGCTTTACTCATAGGTGCCTCTTCTCTGCAATTGTAAATACTCAGAAAATGATATCTTAATCTCACAGCAAATATAAAACTCACACTCACAGCAAAATGGATTCTCTCAACAATATGCAAACTCAGAAAGTATAAGGAACCCTCTATAAATATATGATTCTCATAAATGTGCAACTCTCAGCAAAATGAAGGTGTTCAGAAATTACAAATAAACTCTCAGAAAATAATGCACACTCACAGCAGAATAAAACTCACTCAGAAATTACTTATAAACCTCTTGAAAAGAACAAAATCGAACTTCCAAATTCCAAATTCGTGTCTTGAAAAATAAGCAAAGCAGCCTTTATATAGTTTTATGAAACTCAACAAATTCCTCTTCCTAAGGCGTCCAAGCTGCCAGCAGGGTTTGGAATAGTTCAAACAAGAGATGTGGCAACTCTTTGATAAGATTTTCGACCTTCTTATGATGACAGCAATGAAGAACAGTTCATTTTGCAGATGATAAATTCCAAAATGTGACACCTACAGGTATAGGCGCGATTCAACAGGTGAAGATAAGTGATGATAATTGCAGAGAAAAAGTCTCTTGCTTTATGGTGTCGACACCTCCCTTTTCCCAGGCTGCAATCAACACCTCTCAAGGATTTCCTCATTGCTGGTTTGGTTGTGCGCTTCTACAGGTGCGCTTCAATTTCACAGGAAATCTTCATTTCCTTTTTATTTTCCTTTTCATAGTTTCCATATAGTTCAAAAGAAATATTTTAAGCATGGCGTGGTTTGCCAATAATATTCGATTTATTTCGAAGTCACAATATTTAATTTTCAAAGAGTTGTTCGACTTTTGAAGGAAATATTTATTTTTGAGAAATAAAGTCTCATTTTTCCAATCTTTGATTTCATTTCTACACTTAATGATATTAAAATAAAGTGTTATTTAATATTCGATTTCCATTCCATTTAATAAAATATATCTATATATTTATTTTATTATATTAAAATATATATATAGTTTAGTTTTAATTTACATAATATATATCTATGTATATTTATTTAAATTTAATAATTTAAATAATCTCATATACATATATATATATATATTTTGTAAAGACTACATTATATATATATTTGATATAATATTAAATATATAATTATATTTACCTTTACATATATACATGTATATACATATTCATATTAAATTACAAAGTACGTATACTGCGAGCCAGTCAGCATACTTTCATTATACGTACCTATGTATATGTATATATATGTGTATATGTAGATTCCGAGGTAACGTCAACATAATATTTATCCATATTCACGTATATATAACAGGTTGATTGTGGGTATGTATACATGTATATTTTCTTGTATACTTTCCTCTATGTATATGTATTCATAAGTGTATTTATATCGATGTACACATATGGCATATCCATTTGCTATCATACATTTGTATCGACATGAATATACTTATGGGTATGTGTACATACCGTATATATATATATATATATATATATATATATACATGCCCACCTCCTAACCAGTAACATTATCCCACATACAGTTACACTGGCAAGCATCACTTATTCATGCATTCAGAAGTAGATACGACTCCTAATGTTAATAAACAAGCCTATGGATGACTTACCCTTAACTCAACAAATTGACTTAGCTTACTCAGTCTATAGTATGTGTGTGTATGCTCAATTGGTACTCGTTACTGTTTACCCGACCAAGCTCCTCCCCGAGTGATATCTCTCCTCTGCCTGGAGGAATGGTCCTCTTACCTACACATCATGACACGACAACGGAAGTCATATGCTCACAACAAAGCAGTATTCATATAACATCTCAAAAGTTAGAATAAACATTATTCCATAACTTGCATGCAACATTAATCAAGAATTACATCAATAGAAGTATTAGACAAATGAGACAATTATTTAAATAGGACACATTCATTTTGATAACAAGAACAACATGCTATATTTATCTGAATGATTCAATCATTACATCTTATTGCCCTATGCAATAGTAGCTATACAATCGGGGTGTAACATAAATTTATGTAATGTCCCTTTATATTATCATATTTTAATGATCATAATTGCCTATTAGTTATAACTTTATGTTCGATAAATATTGTTTAATGTTTTGTGCTCCATATCACATTTATATATATTTTTAATATTTATTTTACTATTTAAATGGCTAATATTCATCTTCTAATATTTATGGTGTATCTATAATAATCATAATTATCTTTGATAATTATAATGGAATTTTTATTTTAAGTTTTTAATTTATATTAATTCTGATATCTATTATAGCATAGGTATAATTTTTAAACTGTTAATATCTATCTTATAATCTTTATAATGTTATAATTATAATATTGTCTTTGACAATTATAATTATATCGAATGATTAACCTTCTTAAAGCTAATTTGTTAATTTTTAATGTCATGATTCCGGGAACATGACAATCTCTTACAACATGCCTTAAATATACCAAGCCTTATGCTTCAAAGGTGATTGTCTATAGAAGACCCACAGTACTTAGCCCAACAAAGGAGATAATACATGTCTCCAAATAATTCAGTATAAATTTAAATATGCATGTACACAGTAATAAACTTCACAGAGTAAATAATGCATCCCGTAAGTTTATGCACATATTAACATTTACCCTAAACATAAATTGGTTGCATCTATCACATTAGAAGCCTCTAGTTCTACAAATTCTCCAAATAATGTAAACTCTAAATGTAGTCTTACAAACAGGTTGGTTTACGATCAATTTTCACTCTTGTAGTTTTCTAGAAACAGTACATCTAAAATTTAAATTTATCTAAAACCAAGAAACCAAGGAAGGCAGCAGAAACCTGGCAAATGCATATAATCAAACTGAAATATGAATCATAACACCTTTCTTAGAAATTTGGTACTTACAACTCGAAGTAACCACATTTTGGTAATAGTTCCATGAAGTTGCCCGTTGAACCCTGATGCCACCTGTCTGAACAGGTGGCAATGACCCTGGTTGAGGAACTGAAGCCAACTGAACACCACCAGTCTTCTCCCATGATATATGAGCTCCACACCAATATTTCAAATACCAATGAAGGCCAGCAGAAATCTCTACTGCGGTTGATCCTTCAATGCTGATTAGAAGAATGTTACAATCAGCAAGAATTTAATAGTCATAATTTCATAAAGACCGGATAACCCAAATAATTAGTTTAATAGCATTTATAGACATACTTCAAAACAAAACAGCATTTCACCAGAATTCACAAAAAATTAAATAGTACATCGAATGCAAGCAAATATTAAAACATAAATCCTGAACTCCCAAGCTTGTGAAGCCTAATCTATGTTCAGATAGAAGAGTACTTTAAATTGATGATAGTTTCTGTTCAAGATACTTCCAAATCATCTATTAAGCTAAGAGTTGCTAGATGCTATCATTTAAAGTTTCTACTTTTAACTGTTTGTCACCCAGACTATTTGTGGCAGCAAACTATAGGAAAAAACATATCCCATAATCTATACAGTGAGTACAAAGCACAATTGCTTAAAAATAATGAAAATATACAACCCATTTCTGTTGCAAAGTAATTGTTGGAAATGTTAAAAGTATTGCCTCAACTGTGAGTACTAATTCTAGGCAAAAAATTGAAGAGGATGTGGCAATATGCTACTGGTTAATGAAGATGCACCTCAAGTTCTTGTTGCTTCCTTACATTCACAATCAGAAAAGAATTTTAAACAGATCTTGACAGTAGGGCAAGTGAAAAGGCATCTCTAACAGTGGTCATTTATGCATATTTCCAAATCATCACTAATGCTCTTTAGCAACTAAAATGGCTGAAGAACCAACGGTCCTGATGAATATTTGAAGCATGCATAAAAAAATGTCTCATGGTAGAAAACGATCTAAATTGGAAACGACACACAGAATATGTGGCTTATTTGACAACAAATACCATCCTTAGTGAAGCCATAACAAGAACATGAATTGTACAAACGTAAAATTTATCATGTTGTTACCTTGCGCTAAATTTAACTTCTAGACAATCTCAGAGATTAGATATTTTATTAGTTTTCAATGCCTTGCATTCAATAGACAGAAATAAATAATACACCTTCATATATGAGTTAGTAGAAAAATCAAGGACTAATTTTATGCAGCCCATTCTCATTTGGGCAATAAGATGATTATTTTTTAAATTCAAAAAGCAACAAAAATATGGAAGTACATGATCAGGGATCACATTAATGAATAAAAATAAGTCAAAAACGCTTTGGACTTCAGAGATAACTTTGCATTGCAATCATCTCATTTCAGGTCAGAAGAAGAAACATATCAATGTATATAGCTAATAACAAAAGAACAAAGCAATAAGTTCATAGTCATCTTCTGCAATGATGATGTACTTATGAGGCTTTTTAGCTTTTTACTAGTAGTGATTATAATAGCTGTCCTCGGCCAATGTACCTACTCAATGGAGTTTGGTATTTATGCAGGTTGAATGTATTGGACTCAATATGGATTTCCCATCAATGCCTATCATAGTTTAGGCTTAAAATGTACATCATGAAAATTATGAATGAAGATACTATTTCCCTAATTTGATTCTGTATGATGAGATGATTCTATATTAGAGTATGTTCCATTGAATGTTTCTGCTCGTTCCATATTGTTTCTTGTTATTGAGCATGGCATCTACATTTCTAGCATTATAGGTAATCAAAATCTCACCCGTCTGTACATGTGAATCATAGTCTATGGAAACCTCATCCATTCACAATTATTATTAATTGTCTATTGTATTGTGATTAACAGCTAAAATTAGAAAATATCAAGAATAGAAAATAAACAAACTAAAATTCAATGGGATTTGAAGCCGACTTGAGCAAAGCCTACCTGTGAATCATAGTTCAGAAACTTCATCTATTAATAGTCATCTATCATATTGTGTTGAAAAACTATACTTGGAAAAATATCAAAAATAGAAAATAAAGTATGGGATTTGAAACAGACATGAGCAAAGCCTACAAAAAGAAGGACCAGTTGGTGACAGACCTCAATTTGGTTTGGGACAAGGATGTGAACAGCTTTGCCCTCATTGGTTCTAAAGCACATGGACTGCCTTCATCAAAGTTGCCAATAACCTGGTGTGGGACAAAGGTATCAAGTTAATGCATACTCACCTAAAGACCTATCTCATTTGTCACTATCTCATTTTGAAGAGACAATGCAAGAATCAATTTGAAGAGGCAATTATGAACTTTGAGTTCAAAATGTATAGAAATTAGCTTATACCCACTGAGAACAGTTGTTCTCAAGAGATTGTCGACAATGGATGAGAGGGATCAATAAAGAAGACTATTAAAGACAGAGATGACAAAGGAACTAGTGATCCTGACATTGCATAAACTTGGAAGAGAGTGAGGATTGATGCCTCTACAGTGGCAAATAACAAAGAAGCAAAGGATTGGATTGTCAAGGAGAAATTCCACAATGGAGAAGAAACAATGATTTGGAGGAAGGAGAACTACAACAATGGTGGGGGAGTTGTCGAGGACAAAAATAATTATACCAGAAGTGGGAGGACTGTGCTGGGAGATGAATGAAGAGCAGAACTTATTGGTTGGGAGGGGCTCAGTGAAGGTGAGGGAAAAAACAAGAGTGAAGAAGATCAAGCATAAAACTGCTATCAAGACCATGCTATGTGCGAGCAAGCACAAGTATAATCCATTTGATTCTACTAGAGGTGATAGATTGTATAGGCCAGAAGGCAAAAGGAGGCTAGGCATTGGATATTGAAAATGGTAATAGAGCATACAAAACTTAAACTTACACAAAAACTACAACATGATTCATAGATAAATATGCAAAGTTTATTATGATGATATCATAGGATAATTTTACATTGACATGCATTGGCTTATACAGCTTGTGTTTTCCCATACAAAACTTCTCCACCCAACTAACTACCACATAACTAACAATTTTATTTTTTTAATTTTTTTCTATACTAACAATTAATAAATTATTTATTATATTTCATTACCTAATCTATATTTACTATAATAAGATGTATTATTCCAACACTTCCCTCACATCAGAACCAAAAAAAACCACATATTTGTCAAAAGCTTCTCTTTAAAAACAATTCTAGGACCAAGTAGAACTCCATCAAACTGCCTCATAACCCTCACAAAGTTGTAGCTCCCAAGCTAAATTCCTAAGTTCCCAAATTCCACCTTCCCAAACTCCCGAATTACAAATCTCTTAAATTAACCATCCATGTTGGGCTACATCCATGGTCCTCCATCAAGTTGTCTCACTACTCTCCTAAGGGTATAATTACCAAGATCCACAAACTCCCGAACTATTTGTGCAGCCATCCATACTAAGTTTCATGTACACTAGATCCCTTCTTGTCTTCAAAGAGTGAACTTCCATACTCAACTATCCATAATTGCAAAACTATCAATTGGTAATGTCTCCTATTGGGATATTCCTAGATTTTGCCCTAAAAGCACAATTAGAATCCAAAATAAGAAATTTAATATGTATTAGATTGTAAATTTACAAATTGAAATGCCCTTCATAAGATATGAATCCCAGTTTAGGTCCTGCACACAATATGTAATGTCCCCTGTTGAGGGAGCACCTAATTTTTCCCAAAATTAACAAATCCAATAATACAATTTATTTACAAGAGTATTCTTTCACTAAATTACACAATAGCAATTGAATTTAAGAAAATAATCATCAAACAAAATAACATGCACACTATAGCCAACCATACTAGGAACCTGAGGGGAAAAGCACAATAGGGCTCTAGGAGACTATCCTTCCAACTAAGCCCAAGAGCGCCAAACAACCAACCAAGTCAATCCAACCCCTTGTCCCACAAGCAATCCAACTCAATGGGTGGTCTACTTAATTGAGGGACCCCATACTCCTGCATCTCCCTATTATGTTTTCCTTGCCAATTCCTAATATAAATTATTATAAGAATCTATTATCCATATTTATAATAAAGGAAGAATCACAATTTCTTATTAGGATTAATAATTGCTGCAAGCATCAGCCAGCACGAGTAGCGCGGTTGGCTTGAAGCTGTTGGATGGCTCCTCATGGTCTCGTGTTCGACTCGCTCTTGGGCTTAAATGGGGGTAGTGGTTGCCGACTCCATATGTTAGTTTTAGGATCAGAAATGCAATAAGCAGAAAAACTTACACATAGAACAATGAACACAATATTTTACCCTGGGAAAACCCTCCTACTCAAGGGAGAAAAACCCAACAAATAATATTCTCTTATAAATTAGAATAAGTGCAGAATTTACACACAGAATCAGGCCCTAGAATACGCTGAGTCTCATACAATAAAAAATGACACTTCTCCTAGTATCGAATTGTGATGAGCCCAACTGGCTCCTCTTCAAACCCCTATTGTTTTGATTATCTTTTTGTGTTTTTTTAAGGTTTTTAAGAAAGTTTCTAGAGAGAAATAGAAGGGGCGCAGCATATAAAAGCTCATAAAACCAGAACCTGAGCTAATATTGACCAAGTTTAAATGCAGATAGTATTAAATAACCATTACAATAAGATTGCATATGATAGACATACCCGAAGCCTCCAGATTATTTAATTAAGAAAATATCCACGTTTGCCAGCCGGAAATGGTGAAAACTGACAGAAATTCACGCCTGGGCTACAGATGGTACTTCTCCCCAACAGAAACTGCACACAAACTGCTGTGAAGGATAGGTGCCAAGAATGAAACACTGTCTCAAGCCAGAAGGAAGGCATTTTTGCCAAGAAGTTCACACACCTAGCTCAAGAGGCACGTTTTCCAAGCCTGGAAAGTACGGCCTTGCAAGAGAGATGATGATAAGCATTGGAAACCACTGGAAATCTGAAGGATAACGCCTCTGATGAAGAAGCCCTCTTCTGCCTTTGAAGAAGAATCAAATTGTACAGAAAACCTGATAAAGCACTGTAGAACTCCTGAAGTGAAGTTCTCATGGTTGCAATCATTCAACTGATCTTTCACAGTCTCACAATCACAGATCTGTGAAGAATTGTCGCTCTCCAGAGATAAAATTCCTGAAACCCTTGTCTCAGAGAAAACCAAGCTTAGCAAAGCCAAGAGAAAATATCAAATGATCAAAGATGAGTTCGATTTTTCCTTTGCTTGCATATAAAGCCAAAAGGCACGCATCCAAAGAAAATAAAGCCACTTTCTCATTAAAATACATTTAAATGTATTTTATTACTTTTTAATAGTCAAGTGAATAAATAAATGGCGCCCCTTTTGATAAAGTGTTTTATATTTCACTAAAATAAATTTAAGTGATTACTTTATTATAAAATCAAGTTGACTTTATAATATTCCACCAAATAAAGTAAAACACTTTAATACACTGAAATATTAATATCGCACTCATAACTCAATGTATTGACGTGTCGTCAGAAGCTGTCAAATCCTAAACTGCCAAGGCATGCTGTGAGCCAATCACTGAACACCAAGGACAGAAACGACAAAACCCACCAACAAGGCCACTGACCCTCTAACCAAATCCTGTTAGCCTACAAGGGTCCAAGAGATAGGCTAACTCAACTACTCCCGAAAACTGACTAGAGTGGGGACTGTTGGTTGAAAATTTTGTATTCTTGTGAAAGCGTACAAAATTGTGGTTTCAACCACAGTACGTGAGATTAAACTCTCCTAATTAAGGGAAGGCTCCCCCTTTAACTAAACAAAACTAATATGGGTAGGACAGCAATCGTGCCTCTTATTTCAGGAAAGATTATATTCTTTTCACTTCGCAGAAAAGAAATAGCAAAAGTTAATAAAACTTATTACAGCGGCTATGCAATGAAATTAAGAAAGAGGAAATAAAGTTTCCTGAAAGCACAAAGACTTCCGTCACTTCCTCCGGGACGGGAAATCAACCAATAAGCGCAAAGTCTTGAAGAATGAGATCCTATCTACCCTTTTTAGAATGATTACTTAATGAAAATACACAACATAAAACAGCACAAAGTCTGTAACTAAGATGTATCTATTAACTACTCTAAATGAGAACTACTTTGAGCACAAAGTCTCACAATTCTTCTCAATTTCTAATACTAACTACAAATTCAACTTTCAACATTTACAACACAAAGACTGCAGATATTTAAATTGAATCTCTCTTCAGCAATATTCCACAATTTTCAAGTAGTCACAAAATGATGCTCCAAAATGACATAAGAACATGAAGGATGCAAAGTAGGGTTTCAACTCAAAGTTTGAAATTCCAACTTCTTGATATTACTTGAAAATTCACAATTTATAACTATAAAGCTCAAAGTCTTTATGAGTACAAAATTCTGCAGAGATTTCTTGCTTGCCAAAAAGATATAAGATTACAATAGACCCCCTCAAGTATTTATAGGAGGGAGGTCTGGAGAAAAAGGTGAGAGGATCTCAACAAACTTGAGAAAAACTCTCAACCGATAACTAATTGCAATTGACTTATTCAAAATTACAATCCAAATTGTAATTTGTTTTGTAAGAACTTACATGTAATTACATTTTCCAAAACTGCAAGGAAAGAACACTTGCAATTGCAAAACTTGTTTTTACATATACTTTGTCGAAAGTAAAATACATAAAACAACCTAATATTTTTCAATTTGTCTCATTCCTAGCTTTAAAAGATAAGAACTTGCTGATAATTCCCTGCAACTCATTAGGATCAGGACCAAGTGTATTTCTAGCAACAGCCACGGTCTTAATGATAACATCATGATCTCCGACTGTGACCTTTTTGTGTTCTTCGAAAGCAGCTTGCATCTTATTAAAGATTGTTCGATGATTGACGAACTTGTGGATTGAATCCATGGAGAACCGATCTGAATCGAGCTCCTGGTGAAGATTTGCAGTAATCTGAGAAACGACATCATCGGTTGCAAGCAATTCTCTTTCATGACTTAACACTGTGCAAGGGATTTTCTCAAAGTTTGAAAGAATATCTTGTTCAACTTTCAAGCCTTTAAGCATTTCGGGTTTTTTGATGACTTTAGCAATTTTACATTTTTGCAATTTTTATAATTGCAATTCTGGTTACAAATCCCGACTTGCATACTTTGTATTAAAAACCCGAAATGTGGGCCAAGGTGTAATTTTGCGGAAAATGGCAAAAAGAGGATTTGATGTTCGATGAATGTGAAATGCAACAAGCTAATTGGTGGATAAATGGAAATGAAGGGAAAAAATACGGATGACATGAGAAAAACGTATTTTGTGTATGAGGTATTTGGAAAATGGAAAATGCGTTTTCAATGAAGGCGAGCTGAATGACTGTCATTTAGAATGAAAATGCGTTTTACACAAAAGCGAATAATGGCAAATACATATGTACAAACATGAATAAAAAAAAAAGGCGAATGTATTGGAAATGAATATAACGTATCAGTATATAACAGTAAAACGTGTGAAGAAGATGAAGAGAAACGCGTTTTATTTAAGACAAAAACAAAAAAACAAAAAAAAATTGGAGGAAAACCCTAGGCGCGTACACAAACTTAGAAAATGAAAGAGACTCAAATATCAACAGTTGAAAAGCCCAATTTTAAAGCTTCAGGATTTATGAGAACTCTATGAAAAAAGGAAGAGAGGTGAAATGGAATTCGAACTGCTCCTTTAATGGATGACTTCAGGTTTTTGAAAATTCAAAACAAGTGAAGTAAATTGACCTCTAATGAAATCGGACTTTTCAAAAGTCTTTGTAAGTGCCTTTTCACAAAATCGGGTTTTTAAAAAGACATTGCAAGTATTCTAAAGTAAATTCGGACCTTTTTAATCACTTAACAAGTGAAATCAGGTTCTTTTAATGCTACTGCAAGTGTTTCAAAAGAAAATCGGGCTTTTTAGATGCAATTGCAAGTGCTTTTAAAGAGAATCGGGCTTTTAGGCTCACTTAACCAATTTCGGAACTTTTTGAAGTTTTAGCAATTTTGCTCTTAAGCTTAAATTTCCCTATTCTGCTGAGTTGCCTAAAAAACCCGATTTTGACCAAAAAGACTCAAAAATTGACAAAAACGGAAAGAAAGAGAGAAAAAAGGTAACCCAAAGGATTATAAACCTAAAACTGAGATTCGCTAATCTTTGCACCTTGTAAAACGTGCCTTAGAAGAGAAAATCTTCAAATTTTATCAAAATTTTAATAGGTTATCCCAATTTTTAACAAGTCAAAAATGAGGGACAACAGGGACATCACACAAATCCTGAATGCACTAAATGATAACACTTCTTCAGAAATCGGATCTGTTGCTTAGAAGGTGAACTGCTGCTGGAAGGTGCGAATTGGAATTGAATGAAATTGATGATCAAATGAGAGGACTCTATCCTCTGTAAATACCAAGCTAGGCAACCTCCTTTCTAGGGCTGACCTAGAATAATATAAATTTTATTTATGATACAAAGGTCGACCTTCCTTGTGATAAGTTTATTTAGGAGAAAATATCTCCCGCTGCTACAAAACACTAACACTCCCTCTTAGCTAGGGAGGTATTTTCAGATATCCTCGTCATGGAGTCTCTCAACATGACACCCACAATGGCTACACCCATTTGTGGAAAAAACAAATCTCAATCTCAGAGATGTACAAGAGTTCATCATAGAGGCTCTCAACATGATGTCCACAATGGCTACACCCATTTGTGGAAAACACATCTTAGTCTCAGAGATGTACAAGGGTTTGTCATGGAGTCTCTCAACATGACATATCATCTCAGTCTTAGAGATGTACAAGGGCTTGCACCTCATATTTCTTCGTCTCAAAGAAATATACACTACAAGGGCTTTCACCTCATATTTCTCCGTCTCAGAGAAATATACACTAGAAGGGCTTTCACCTCATCTTTCTCTGTCTAAGAGAAATATACATTACAACAAATCTTCATGATGTTGTAACTCCCTTTGAAGCTCCAAGTACCCACATCAACCTTCTGACCTCCTTGTCCAAGATTGCCTCTGTAATGCTTGCCTTATAGGAACGGTTTCCAGCGCACACCTTTGGCACTACTGACTTGCAAGAGTCCAGGACTGTCCTCCTCGACCTCATCCCAGATCACCCTATTTTGAATAGGTTTGCGGTGCTACCAATGTCAAAACCGTTCTCTGTAGCTAAAGAGGTCTTCCAAGGACTTAGCACCTGGCCTTGCAACACTACAACCCATTTAGCCAACACCTTCACTTCTTCTCAATGAGTCACTCTAGTTCCTCGTGTCATAGGACTCCATTTTGTTGAACACATAACTCCCTCTTGATCCCTACCTCAATATAGATATTACAAAAAATTCTCTGGAAGTGAACTCGTGCCTTGAATTCTCGGAATCTAACTCCCTCTGAATGGCAGAAGTGTAATCGAGGGATGAATCCATATCCATAGGAGCCTCCTTCTCCTCATTGACTAATCTCCAAGAATCATCACCTCAAATAATGAGGTCTTCAATATATCTTCAAATAATCCAACATTCTTTTGCTCCTTGATCCCCCCTGCATTTTTTAAAGAGATTAGTAATAGTTCATAAAATCAAACTACCCCAAAGAGGAATATACAAACCAATGCTAGTAGCATACATGATTCATTATTCCCAATATTATTGCATGAATTATTACTAACTACATAATTATTTAAATTCATGATCATTATTCAAAGGTACAAACATAAAATACTTATCTCTAGCAATGCCTTTTCAGATTTTGATCTTCGTATCTTTCCCTGCTATCAGCACCACTGTCTCTTTCACCATATCGACCACCACTATAGTGGTCATTATAGCGGTCTCCATAATGATCCCCTCCAAAACGATCTCCACGACCCGTGCCAGCATGCAAGGTTAGCGTGAAGAAAAACGAAAGAGGACACTATGTGTAGATTGGTGCTGGAGGGATAGCAAAGAGAGAGTCCATACAGGGATAGCGAAGAAACAAGATACAAAACCAGGGCTCAACAATCAACATCATTGAGCATACATCACAGCCTTGCTGCCAACACCCAAGCCACAATTACCCACGCAACTTGAAGCCAAACCAATAGTACCACCCAACTCACCACCAACATGTTCCACCATTGATGTTGCGATAACCGAAGTGCTACCTCTATAATTAACCAAAGCAGAAAGCTAAATGACTTCCTCTATAGTAATTGAACTAGATGAAGACTGTCTAGGGAGTGCAGAGTAATTCCCCTCCAACACTCCTTTCTGATGAGCCACAAATAAATGCTTTATTACCTTTCTCAAGTCAAGAAAGAAACCTTGCAAAGCCTCGATTTGATATTGAATTGATAACAGATGCAGAGGAGGCCAAAGAGACCCAAGACTTGGCACTGGTTGATTGATTGCTCGAGTTTGACAAAGCTATATGTCAAACTAGTATGAAACGAATTCATTCCTTCAAGGTAAACTGGTTATGGTCACGCCTAGTCTAGTCACTCTAGATTGGATGTTGTAGCCAGAACTTATCAAACGCCTTCAAGCCGATGATTGACAACAGTGCATTATGATAAACCCAAACGTATAGAAATCATCATTCATGATGTATCCAACGCTCAGTAATACTCCCAAACAGCATAGTTTTAGGCATTAATAACAATTCAGGAACAGATAAATATTGAAAACTTTGCACGTTCAGAAAAGATTGACAGACCAACTGTACATAATCTTCTGATTTGTAAGTTCCTTTGAATATGCATACCTGGCATAAGTCGCACTCTTCAGAAGTATTCGTACCTCCTTCAGACTTCAAAGGCACTTCAATATAATGCGGCAGACCAAAGTCCCTAACTCCCTGGCGGCCACTTCAAAAAAAAAAGCCGTGGCATATAAACCTCAGACCACAACAGCACTAACTCCTTAAGACTCCCAATGGCATACATTAAAGGGTTGCACAACTTTTTGTCTTACTCCAAATGAGTATGTGCACTCGGCAATTACAACAGCCCAACCTCTTTGTTAATCCCGTTTCTTCCATGAATATGAGGTATGTTCAATTCAGCATAATAGACAATAACATATCCGGTGCTTGGCATATATATATTCTAGGACGGTTCCGCCAATATTTGTATTCATCACAAAACACCATAACTTCACAAGGATAGCAAATAAATGTTTTCGTTCATAAATGAAATGCCAATTCTTAATGTCAACAATGGAGCCTCCTGCGTGGTAATTGTATGTACTGTAATGAAGACAACTTCCTTTGTATATAAAATTCGATTCACCAACTCCTCTGTTTTTTAGTGGCGCCCTTGATTTGTCTGATGGAATAAAATCTTCAAATCTTATTATATGCAAGCAGGACCCGATAGAAGCTAGCGACTATGTTTCCTACGTCTATTTCTCCCTCTGGCGCTAAATATGCAATCATGTCTATTACTTCCTCTGGAATGAGCGATACACACATCTAAGGGTACGCCCAGTTCTACACACGATTTGTCAAAAGCCTCCCATAAACTACATCTCAATTCGTGACTAAGGTATTTCACACGCCATGATTTCTTGAAGTCACACAAACAGAAATACATTCCTTAGCAGCACATGTAACTTATGTGTGGAAACTTTAACTAATTTCCAAAGATCTGAATCCCTTGCAAGCACCTCCCGATTGTTTATTTCTTCAAATATCGACATTTCAGATAAGAACGGCTATCTTTGTCTCTTCCTGAATTTGTCTTATCGGCACTTCTTTGTCTTTTCTTGCCTTTGTTTGAAGCATCATTACTTCTGCCAGTGATCACCATTCAAAACTGTGATCAAAGACTTAAGCGAAATAGCCACGCCGGGGTTATACTGCTTAGCCAAATCTGATCAGATCTTTTCTAAACCCGCTCTAATACCATGTTAGTTTTAGGATCAGAAATGCAATAAGCAGAAAAACTCACACATAGAACAATGAACACAGTATTTTACCCTGGGAAAACCCTCCTACTCAAGGGAGAAAAACCCAACAAATAATATTCTCTTATAAATCAGAATAAGTGCAGAATTTACACACAGAATCAAGCCCTAGAATAGGCCGAGTCACACTTCTCCTAGTATCGAATCTTGAATACACTAAATGATAGCACTTCTTCAGAAATCGGATCTGCTGCTTAGAAGACGAACTGCTGCTAGACAATTCAAATTGGAATTGAATGAAATTGATGATCAAATGAGAGGACTCTATCCTCTTTAAATACCAAGCTAGGCGACCTCCTTTCTAGGGCCGACCTAGAATAATATAAATTTTATTTATGAAACAAAGGCCGACCTGCCTTGTGATAATTTTATTTAGGAGAAAATATCTCCCACCGCTACAAAACACTAACACCATATACCCCCCTGGGATTAGTCTTGCCTTCCTGCTTGCCTCTAAGTGCCGCTGGGCGGGAGGTTGCGGGGATACCCTGAGTAACAAAAAAAAAATTGCTGCAAGTATCATTATTGCATGATCATATATATATATATATTTAATTGAATTCAAAAATTGCAATAATCACTTTTGCATGAACATATATATATATAAACATAAACTTCCCAAATATATTGTTGCCAATAATATTTAATCCAATAGATCTCTTGTAATTTCCAATCCTTATTCCTTTGTTTTCCAATCTGCTTAATTCATCCCCCTTGATGCCTCTCCCCACTCATTTGTTTCCTCTTTTATATCTTCCATGGTGGGGAGTCTCACATCCATTCATTTAACAAGAGACACCCCTCCCAACCAAGCACTGCCTCCTTTCTTTTAATTATTACTTATTTATTTCCTTATGGGTCAATGCTTTTCCTTTACTAATTCTTATCAGATCCCTTTGAAGAGTCGTCGCTTCCCATCTTGGTCGCCGCTTTCCTTATCTCCTTGGTCAGCACTTATTATGAGTCTAGGATAGGCTATGGGGGCTCTTTGGTGAGCAATTATTACTGTGGTGGGTTTATGAATTATGGCGGGGCATGACAGTATAATTACCAAGATCCACAAACTCCCAAACTATTTGTGCAGCCATCCATACTAAGTTTCATGTACACTAGATCCCTTCTTGTCTTCAAAGAGTGAACTTCCATACTCAACTATCCATAATTACAAAACTACTAAGGTTCCCCTTGCTCCAAGAAGGAACACAAATGCAGTGGCTCTTCTTAAACAATCTACTATCTCTAAGCAAGAAGCTAGCTTGAGATGGAAAAATTCTTCCAACCTATGGTTTCCACTAGCCTCCTCTTTGATGTGCTTACACTCTATCCATCTGATGTCACATGTGAGCCTCTAAAAGCCCCATCAAGTGTAGCACGGATGACCCCCAACATACAAGTACTATACACAATCATGTTCAAATCATAAAAATAGCAGGTGTCAATTTCAACTAAAAATGCACCCACACAACAAAACCATGTATGTAATGTCCCCTTCTCATCAGTGATCAGTTCAGTCGCTCTTCAGCCTATTCCGGAGGCCCGTAGGTTGGTTGAGGTAAAATTAGGGTTTCCATGTTCGGAGGTTCGATGGCTTTTTCCTGGGTGTTTACTATTTATAGTAAATACTATTTTTAGCAGTGGTCCTTTTGGCAGTGCTTCAGTGTATTCTTTCTTGTTGGAGCAGTTGATTATTTGTGGTTGCAGACTTCCTTATGCAGTATTTGTGGCATGTTTTTAATTACAAGGCATTAATGTTATAATTTGCAGTTGACCCCTTGGCCTAGGAAAATAACTTGAAGTTGTTCTTAAAAGGTGGTCTTGAAGGGGGACGCCCTCATGGAGGATGAATTAAATATTATTAAGTCTTTTAATGCCTTGGGAAAAGTGGACGCCTTTTCTTGGAGATATTCTTTTAAAATAAAGTTTTAATGTGCCTTGATAAAGTGGACGCCATTTTGAGAAGTTAGAAGGTTTTTGGAAATTTGAAAGGTCATTGGTGACTTTTGGCGTACCTTCTTGGGATTTGAAGAGTCTTCTGATCTTTTATAAAATGAAAGCTTTGCTCTAGCTTTTACCATCCATGAATTTTGCTAATGTTATGTTGTCGAAATGACAATTGAATTATTGCTTCGAGCAAAGCTTACCTCCAAGCCTCTTGTCCAATTTTGTGTTTGAAAGATAACACTTAGTTGGCCTTTTTGCTGCTTCTCAAATCAGACTAGCAGATTGAGCTCAACAGTTGAAGTTTTTGATGATATTTTCCAGTTTTGAAGTTGCTGATGCTGCCACAGCTGAAAGTCGATTTTGCATACAACTTTGTGAGTGATTTTTATTTCATTCTAGATGTTTTAGAATTTTGTTTCTTTGCCTTGGGCGACCCCTTCTACCAATTTGCAAATTTTATTTCAGAGTATTTGATTTTATCTTGCCAAATCGCCCTTCTCAAGGGCCGTACCATTCTTGGGAGCTTTGGAATTTGTGCAATAATTATACACTGAGTTTTGAGGCTGTTTTGTGTTATGATTTTGGGCGCCTACCTCCTAGAAGGCATCTGCAAAAGACATCACTCGATTCCGAGGTATTTTGAATGAGTTATGAATATTTTAGTGGATTCACAGTTGCTGGTTCTTCATTCCAGTTTGCTGATTTTTCTTATCAGACTTTAGAAGTTCAGATTTTTGATTCATTATCAGCAATTAGAGAAATAATTATTTGTGTGGGATCATCCAATACTCATGCGCTTTGAAGCTATTGTAATTCACACGTAATTTGCAGCTCTCTTTCTTATTTGTAAGACTGTAAACAGTATTACTGTTCCAGACCCTATTTGCTGCAATTTATTTCTCTTTACTCACATTAAGTACCCCTGGATGGTTTACCGCCGGTGTGGATAATTGAATTTGTAACTCTCTTGTACCCACTATCAAGTGGTGAATCCCCACTTTAAGTGGATGCCCGCCGTAGCGGAAGAATTAGCTAGTATGAATTCCTATGGCTAGTTATCCGCCTAATTGTTCAATTTCAATTAATAACTCCGTCATATGATAGCACCTCGCCCTCACTGGGATCTTGAGTGCACATTCTTGACGTTGAGTTTGTTTCAGTTTCAGTTGCCTTCCATTCTGTATCAAGTTGAAGCATAGGGATCCTCTAACCATATGCCTACCCCTCTTCCTTAAGTGGTTTTAGGGCGCATTCTTGGTTAGAGTTGCTTTGATAGTATTTGGAGTTTCGAGCTAACGCTAATCAAGTTGGCTAGTGCTGGTTTATGTTGTGAATTGCATCAAAAAAATTGGTTAGCATATTTCAATGTATAACCAAATAGAAAACACCCTTGTGGCCTTGTTAATACATGTCATGATTTATTACCATACAAGAAGAGATGAGATTTGAACTTTTGGCATCTACTTAAATGCCTTACCAAATGCCTTTACCACCAACACAACTCTATATCATGGTTAGTCATGCAACTGCTGATGTAAAGTATAAAGTTCTCACTAGAATAAGAAAATAGATAGATAATGTAAACCCTAAACTTCATCCAACAAATAAATAAAAGCTCACAAACAACCACTAATGTCCAATCATAAGTCACAATTGTGGTGAGCATAACAATTACTAGCTATCAGCAACTCCAACCATGCTCCCAAAATAAATTTTAAGATACACGGATACAACTATATTCAATCATCCATGTTTTATTTTTTCTTTTGGACTTGCAACAGCAAAAACAATCCACGCTAGGATAAAGGCATCACTTGAAGAACAATTCTGCCAATGCCTAGGTCAATATCTAGAATTCAAAAGATTCATGGGGGTAGTAATTATATAGAACATTGGAAATTACAATTAGCACCTAGCAGAAAAATGTGGATACAAAGAAGCCCACACTACAATGTTTGAGTCCCCCTGCTAGTGCATCCTAAAGGTATGGCTTGACAAATAATGACAACATAATATGGTTCACTCTAAATGATGTTGGCGACAGCATTCAAAATAATTCTATTTGTGTCCCTCGAGCCATGTCCTGCTGCCATGGGAATTCACCGTGCTTCTATTGCATTCTCTAACCGATGTAAGAAAATTCTCCTCTGCACCAATTGATAATGGCATTAGAATGGCAACATTCTACCAGTTTTGGTGTCTACAAAGTAAATAACTTTAACTCTTAGAAAATTCTCCTCTGCACCAATTGATAATGGCATTAGAATGGCAACATTCTACCAGTTTTGGTGTCTACAAAGTAAATAACTTTAACTCTTCCCTCTATTTTTCATGTATACATTTTCTTCTAGCAACATCGTTTGTATTGTCTTCATAGACATGACATCATATTGCTTTGATAACATATTGAAAATAGTAGAGCATACAAAACAATAAATTACATAGAAACTACACCATGATTCATAGACAAATAATATGCGAAGTTTATTTTGATGATATCATGGGATAATTTTACATTTATATGCATTGGCTTCTAAAGCCTATGTTTTCCTGTACAAAACTTTTGAACCCAACTAACTACCATATAACTAACATTTGTTTTATTACTATAGTAACAATTGTGTATTACATTCTCTAACCCAAAGCTACAAGACTCACAGAGACTCGGCAAGTCCCATGACAAGCACAGCAAACCAAGGCCCAAGGTCTCAAGATCCAAGCACCCACCAAGCCTCATTGGGAAGACTGAACTGCGAAGTTGCAACAGAAAGACTAAAAAAATAAAGTCAAAATAAAATAAAATAAATGTAAAAGCTATTAATTTAACATGACTTTTAAGACTCTAAAAACACACTCATTTCATTTGCAAGGACAAGGAAGAGAAAAAAAGAGTATTGGACCTACAATCACATGAACTGAAGAAAAAACAACACACAAATTAAGCAACAAACATTGATTAAATATCATTTGGGTAGGGTTGAAGCAATTTTGGTGCATCCAAAGGAGCCTACAATGCATTTGGAAGAGTCCGCTATTGATTTGGAGCAGCCCACCATCAAGTTGAAGCAAATTTGAAGAGTTGATTTTGTATTTTAAATCTTTCTTTTGTTTTTTCATTAAATTTAATTTGTCTTGTACAATTTTATTTCATTTTAGATTCATAGACCAAACCCTGGTTGTTTTTTCTAATTTTTTTCTATTTTTTGCTACAAACACTATTTTTTTGTGATTTTTTCATTTTAATTTAACTAGAAACCATAAACGTTAATTTATTTTCTATTTATTTGTTAAAGCAACCTACTTCACATTTATGAATTCTTCAAATCATAGTTGGCAAAAGTTAGCCAATACTTGTCAAGTGAAATGTAATGTCCCCATTTTAGACCTATGCTCTTCTTGAGGTTTTAGCCTATTTCCGGAAATTTGTAGGCTACTCAGATGTGCTAAATTTAGGATTTCCAATTTCAGTAAGTCCTGCTTCTAGCTCAGTTTAGTTTTCTGTGGGTTTTGTTGTGGATTTACTATTTATAGCAGTTGGTTATTTTTAGTAAGTCTAATTGTGGCAGTGGTATCATCATCAATTCAACTCCAATCATCTTGCCTTTCATCAGTTTCAGTTTTGGCTTTGGTTTTGGTTATCTCCATGGACTGAGTTTTATACTTAGTCAATTTTCATGTTTTGAAGTTGTACCCCATGCCTAGGCTTGATGACTTCAAATTGTTTTAAAGAAGGGGACATTAAGGGGTCAAGTGAGGATTTAATTATTTAATAAATGTTTTATTGTTGCAATATGGAAATGGACGCCTAAAGGGGAAGTTGAATGATATTTTAATATTTCAAAAAGTGAAATGCTTAAAGTGGCGTCCCTTTTGGAAGTTGAAGTGATTCAACTTCTTGGAATTTGAAGAGTCTCTTGTTGCTTCATTTGCCAACTGAAGCCTATATATTGATGTTTTATGATGAGCTGATTATGTTATGTTTTGGAAAGCAAAGTTATGCTGCTAGACTGAATCCAGAACCTGGCTAAGGGGAAGCTTAGCAAATTCAATCCATCCTTTGGGCCTGAAACTATGGCTTCCTAGGTGGAGATATAAGACTGTACTTCATTCAGAGGTGCAGATTGAGCTTCAATTCTGATGTTTTCAACAGGTTGCTGGTTCGTCATGGCTGAAGCAAATTTCTGGTCATAGCTTCACCAGCGAATTTTATTTCATTTTGGGTATTCGTCCATGCTGTTTCACTGTGAAGGGCGACCCTTTCTGGAAGTTTTCAGATTTTTTAGTGAAGTTTCTGATTTTTGGGAGAAGGTCGACCCTTCCTGGAGGCCGTACCTTTCTTCTTGGTTGTCTTGGGAATCGTGCCAACTGTTTCTCTCTATTTTTGGCTCATTTTCTCAATGGAAGTTGGACGCCTAGCTCTTAGTTGTTGATTGGCTGTAGTTTGAGAGCTTTTCGAGTTGATTTGAAGAAGATACATCCATTATGGTGAATTCTCATCTCGCTGATCTGATTTTCTGTATTTCATGTTTTTGATCAGATTAGTTAGAAATTGTTATAATGCTGTTCTGAGTTTCTTTCTGTATCATTTTGGCATTGTAAATGTTAGAGGAAGTGTTACTCTAACCATTGAGTGTTTTTGGAAGCACATCATTCTCATTTGCAGCTTAGTTCATTAATTGTAAAGCTTGTTAGTAGTACTAACAGTTGATAGTTTAATTGCTGCAATTTATATTTGTTTATACTCCCACAATTGAGTGGTTGAGTTTTTAAATAATCATCTTTCTTTAATTGTAAGTTTCCCCCCACTAAGTAAGTGGTTGTGTGGACTGTATTCCCCCCACGTAATTAAGTGTAAGTGAGGATTTAAATCGCTGGCTTGCCACCTTTAATAATGTAATAATCTCACCCACTGAATAAGTGGAGTATCCCCACTGCTTGTGGATGCCTGCATCAGCAGTTGAATTGTAATTTCAGTTCAGTTTACTCCTAATGATCCTCTGACCATATGCTATCACCTCGCCCACATTGGGATCTTGGTGAACATTCTTGGTTAGAGTTACTTCCATGCTGATTTGCTTTTGGAGCTAACGCTAATCAGTTACTTGTTGCTGGTTTGTGTATTGAATTTTGGGGAAAAAATTAAGGGGGAATATTTCATGAAATCTTGCCACTTTTTTGCCTCGTGAGTAACTCACCAAAAAACTTTCAAAATTTTATGTTGAGTTTTTGGTGATTATTTTGTAAAAACTCACCAAGTTCATAAAAAAGACTCACCAAACATGACAGGGATGCAGGACATGAAAAAAAAAAAGATAAAAAATCCATGGTTTTTTCGCTTAAAAAAGTCAATACACCCCTCTCACTTCCTCACACAACACTCTTCCAAACATTTAAGCTAATTGAAAGAATTTTTTGGCGAATTTGAAGGGTAGATTCGAAGAATTTCAAGGGTGCATTAGTGTTTTTTTTTTTGTTTTTTCTTTGCAAGCATTTAAATTTGTTTTGGCTACTGAAATCTAGAGTGTAGATTGTAACAATTCATAATTTCATAGTATTTAGTAGTATTTACAATTTTACTTCCAAAAAATTGGGTTTATGAAACATCTTTTGTTCATTTATTCTTACTTTATAAAAATGAAATCACTTTTCTTTTGTATAAATGAATAATTTTTTTGATTTTTACTTTTTTTTGTGAAATAAAATCACTAGCTTATATTGAATTTATGCTGATTTATACTAATTGATGCTAATATATACTGATTTATACTGATTTATGCTAATTTATGCTATAGTTATACTGATTTATAGTAATTTATGTTGAATTTATGCTAATTTTTTCATATTTAAAAATTAAAATGTTGTACTTTGTATTTGTAGGTTAGATACAATGGCAGATAGAGAACCCTTGGCCTCTAGCTCAAGCTCCCACTATGCATCAGGCTCAGGCGCAGCCCAATCAATGCCAATTACAAGAACTCATGTCCCTGGAGCTAGTGACCCCACTTGGAAATATGTCTTACAACAACTAACACGTGGGACAATCATTTGCATAAGACACCCTATATCATGGAGGCATCAATCACCTCAAATACCATGTTGCAGGCATTACTCATCATCTATGTCACAAAGTTCGATTTTGAGTTCATGTTTGGCAGCAATAAAATTCAGATGAAGTTCGAAAGGGAGAAAAAGTTCAAAAAAAAATCGTGATTAAATTTGCATTATATAAATTTGAATTTGAAAAAAATATAAATAATAAATCCATTAAATTGTCAAATTAATTTAACAATATTAAAAAGATTTGAAATTATATTATAATATTAAATAGTCAAATTTATTATTTATTAAATAAAATAATACTATATTAAATTTAAAATTAATATATATATTTTACACTTATTAAATTAAAATTATTAAAAATAAAACAATATTATTAAATTTGTACACTATAATAAATTTAAAAATATTATAATATGGATATGTTCAAATTTTTAATTTTAATTTATTAATATATAAATAATAACTATGTTAAATTTTATATATTAAATAATAAATATATAATTTAAAATCCAATTTAAATATTTTAAAATATTAAAGAATAGCAAGAGTCATAGCTCGAGATCCCTCCCTTTCTTCTTTTGTTATTGACTCATCATCCCTTCCCTAAGGCAAGTGCAGACTTCCATTTTCACTCATGCGACTTTTGTCTACATGATCCGAAATCGCACCTACCAATACAAGGATAGAACGAAGGGGAACACACCATTTCCGTCATTTACCACCATATTCAAGCCCTGATGGACTTCACCTAGGCTTCTCACCTCTTCCTTGAGAATGTGTATTAGACAATCGAGTATATATTAATAAAAAATGCCCAAGCTTTGTTCCATATGAACTTTAGGGCGAATCGAAACATTTTTTTTAGATTTTATAGGATTTGATCGAATTTTGAACTTCATACATAAAATTTGGCAAACCTTGTGACATAGCTCATCGTAATGCCAAGCTCTGTGACAAGACCATATAAGAGTTAAAATGAGAAATGAATGCACACATTGCATTGATGGAAGAGAAAAAACTACAAAGGGAGAAGATAAGAGCAGCCATAGCAATATCCATAGCTAGTACTCATGGTCCTCAATTGCAAGCAAAAACAAATGAAGATATGACGTTTGAAGGCATAGTGGGCTTTGTTCGTGGTCCACGCATATGAAGCACATTGGCATCCACTTCATCTACTTTGAGTAAAGTACCTACATGGATACCACAACTTTTTTGTACCCAAAAAAATACATGGAGCACAACTGTCATTGGAAGGTACAGAGTGGAACAAGAAGGTGCATTGAGAAATAGATAAGGCATGTGCCAATTTTTGGTACTTCAACAACCTTCCCTTCAATGTAGCCAACAACCGTTACTAGGAGAATTTGGTAACTGCACTAACGGTCACAAGAAAAGGCTACAAGGCACCTTCTCGAAAAGACTTAAGTGGGAAGTTGCTCATGGATGCAATTGAAGAGGCAAAGTTATTTGTGGGAGAATAAAAGAATCAATGGCAAAAGTATGGTTGCACCATTCTTTCATATGGGTGGACAAATGGAAAGAACCGCACCCTTATCAACTATTTGGCAGCTTCAATGGTGAGGTATTTTTACTTAAGTCAAATAATGTCTTTGACAAAGTAAATAATGCAAAATCTTTGAGTCTAATGTTGGAGGAAGTTGCCTTAGAAGTTGGCATAGACAATGTAGTGCAAATCATAACTAACAATGCAACAACATATGTGACAGTTGGGAGATTGATCAAAGAGAGGCATATGCCACTCTTTTGTACCCCTTGCACAACACATTGCCTTGACTTTCTTTCAAAGGACAATCAAAATTGATTGGGTGAGACCAGTTGTAGAAGATAAAAGAAACATAACAAAATTTAGTTATAATCACCCTTGGGTTCTTAGTTTGATGTGAGATCACACCAAAGGGAAAGACATGGTGGGATTGGTTATCACAAGATTTGCAATGATCTTCCTAACATTGTAAAACATTATTGTTGTTGACTTCTTAGAATTTTTTTTTTTTAATGCTAAAAGTATTTACTTTCATTATAAATTTGTAACTTTCATATCTTTGTATCTTAGGTGTCAAAGCCCTTGGTTTTAGTTTTATGCTTGGTAGATGGGCATCAAAAACCAATTGGGTACATTTATGAGACCATGGATAGAGCCAAAGAGTCCATCCAAAACTATTTCAAGGGGGACAAACTTAAATTTGATCCCATTTGGGAGATCATTGATAAGAAGGTGAAACAATCGACTCCACCAACCCAATCATACAATGTCATGCCCCCGAAATTGGACATATAAATAAATTAATAAATAAAATAACAATATAAATATAAGTATAAAAAACAAATATCAAACTATAAATATAATACTAAATAATAATATATTAATATAAAATGTATAAACCTAAGATATACATTAGTGGCAGCGATTATTTGAGAAAATAATCATCCATTTCAATAGGCAGCGATTACTTGTAATGAGCCGTCTTACTCCTAAACCACAGCATTAAACATTTAAACCTTGGGCAATAACTCTTCCTATATGGCCAACCTAGGAAAAGAAAAGATATGAATTAATAATTAAACAAACAGCTATTCAATGGCCGACTATATCAAGGAGCCAACTTTACATATAAAGAGGAAGCATATATAAATTCGAATCAACAAAATTTAAGGAGCAGCAAACATATTCCAAGGTAGCATAAAGGCAATGTTTGGAATAAAAGAAAAAAAGAAGCAAACATATTTTAAGACAACGATTAAAGAAACAGCAATTTAGTTTCTGAAGGCAGTGCTTTATTTGTGAAGGGATGTATCCCTTGCAAGGTGAAAGCCTCAATGAAGAGGTGTGTCTCCCTCTCATTTGAGGATATATATTAAGGAGATCAACTCATCTACGGGGGGATCATCAAATCACTTAGGAAGAAGAAATAAGTATGCACCCAGATAGCAGCAGTTAATAATATAATATACTCAGAGATTGGAAATCAATTGAATACATATGCACTTAATATATAATTGATCGACCATAGAGTAAGATTAATAAAAGTCTGATATGAATGAATTGGGAAACTGGAAAATGCAGCAGACTTGAATCGATGGATTGGAAGAAGGGCATAGTCAGTATTATTTATTTTATGAATTCAGAAATAAGGGAATAAATTGTGTAGGTAAATACTATTGCTGCAGAAAGTAATATCTTTTAAATATTAAATCATCAATTAGACCTGCAGATTTTATGAAGGGAAGAATATAATCAGATCAGAATCAAGGAATAAGGATCTAAGAGGACTATTGACTTAATATATTTAAATATTATCATTTATATATATATTCATGCAAAGGACCTAAAGCCAAGATTGATCTTGTTTGCAGCATTTAAGGGGCAAGTTATAACCCCAACTGTATAAAGCTTGTGGTTCTAGGACAAGATTTAGGGTACTACCAAAAAGGAGACATTACAAGTGGTATCAAAGCATAATCCTACCATCCTATGAAAAGTTGGTATATGCAAACCTACCATAGAAGGCATCCTAGGAATTGTTGATGTTTTGGGGTAGCTTCAGGAGGCATTACCCAAAAAAGATTCACATATAAGCTAGTCGGCCAAATCATAAACAGCTATTGAATTTGTTGGGTCGGCTCAAGTGAAGAATGACGCCTGGATTTGTATATATAGGAGAGACACCCTCCTCATTCAAACATGCATTCATTCATTCGCCATTTTGTGATCAAGAAGAAAGTGCGCTAATCAAGAAGGAGGTTCGCTATTGCTCAGAAGTTCGCACTACTTCAGTGCCGGGTTATATTATTGTACTCTGCCTATCTTGGTTGATTCTCAAGTGCTATTTTTGCACTGTTGTACCTGATCTATTATTAGTAAAGTCTTGTTGGGTTTGTCTCCCTTGAGTAGAAGGGTTTTCCCAAGATAAAAAATTCTATGTTCACTATTTTGTGTTTATTTTTTCTGCTTGCTATTCATATTTGATTCAAAATTAGCATGGTATCAGAGCCAGGTTCAGGAAAAACTTATTAGATTTGACTAAGCATTGTGTGGAAGACAATTCTTTCTTTAGGGTAGTTACTCGGAAAAGATGGTTATCGGTGTCAAGGCAGAAGATGGGCTTGATGGGGCTTCAAACTTCAACTCTTGGAAGTATAGAGTACTCATTACCTTAGAAGAGAATGATCTTCTAGAATTCGTAGAAGCTGACATGCTTGAGCCGTCAAAAGACTCAGAGAAAATCCAGTGGAAGAAAAATGATATGAAGGCTAGAAAGATCATGAGACTCCGTGAAGGATCACCTAGTACCGATCATCTCCGAGATGAAGACAGCTAAAGAAATGTTTGATGTACTAAAAGGTTTGTATGATATCAACAATACCAGCAGAGCCCTCGCCCTGAGACAACAGCTCCATCAAGTAAAAATGGCTAGAGGGGAGTCAGTCATTTCATTCTTTATGAAGATCTCTGATCTGAGAAGATCAGTTGAGCACTATTGGGGATACAATTGCAGATAGAGATCTTGTTATATTGGCTCTAAATCTTTGTTACACGAGGACACATCCCCTGCCCCAAAACCCACTGTCCCCGTCCTGTGTCGTCCCCAGGACAGGGGGACGCAAAGGGGACGTCCCCCAGTCGTCCCCGAAACTGCCCAACTAGGAGGAAATGGGAGGAAACGTCCCCTACCCTTTGGGGACGGTTCCCCGTCCCCGATACGACGGGGGACATTCAACTAGGAGGAAATGGGAGGAAACGTCCCCTACCCTTTGGGGACGGTTCCCCGTCCCCGGTACGGATGGGGGACATTGGAAATGTCCCCCGTCGTACCGAGGACAGCTAGCCATCCCCCACAAACAGGGAGCCTCTTGGGTTAAAAAAACGTTTAAAAAATTGATTTTTTTATAATTTCGTCCTCCTTTCTATGGTTGTGTGGGGCCCCCCTAACTCTCCCAAACCTAAAATCTTTGCCTAAATGCCAAATTAGTTGCAATTCATAGTGCCTTGAGACTTTAAGACCGACAAACTACTGAGTATCGACAGACTCTAGCAGCACGATAGGATGTTGATCCTGAGGATGTTAGGCAAATTGATGAGGAGGAGGTGCAACCAAGATTGGTCAAGTTACCATTGGATGATCCACTCTTGCCAGAGGATGACAATCACTCAAATAGTTTTGAGTCCTTGGATATTCATAGCCTGAATGAGGCTTAATTTCATAGAATGATGTATTTAATATTTTGATTTTCATGTTTGAACTTTGAGACTTCTGGATACATGTTTGAGACATTTAGATATTGATAGACCATGGTTTTATTGATGTTTGATACCGCTGTGATAAATTTTATAATGCTTTAATGACATTTCTTATGCTGTTATAGTACTACTCTCGCGATTTATTTACATATTGATATTGTTGTTATCAATTATTAATTTAATGACATATCTCTCTTTCTATAATATATTAATAAATTTTGAAAAAATATAACTAAATATATATATACATATATATATGTATGTATGTATGCATGTATGTATATGTATTTTTTACGTTGTCGTCCCCTAATCTCCCCTAAACATTGCCCCCTAGGAAACGTCCCAGAAACGCGTCCCCTGCCGTCCCCTTGTCCCCGAAACCCTGTGGAACTTAGTTCTAAATGGTCTTCCCCAATCATCGGAACCTTTCATTCAGAGCATCAATGGGAGATCCAAGTTGCCCAAGTTTGATCACCTACACGCTAACTATATTCAGGAAGAAACTAGACTAGCCGCAAGAGAAAATGGGCGAAACTCCCATAATGAAGTAAGTCAAGTTCTTGCTACACATGCTACTAGAGAAAGAGGCAAAGGAAGAGAAGGAAAAAGAGGCACCTTCAATAGAAATAGAGACAGAAAAATAGATTATGTTCCAAAATTGAAAAACAAGGATCTCTCTCATATTCAGTGCTACAGGTGTGACAAGTATGGACACTATGCCCGAGACTATAAATTAAAGTTAAAGCAGTATGTTTCTACTACAGACATTGACGAAGAAACATCTCAAAAGGAGTCAAGACATTCAAAAGACGATTCAGAAGGATTCCTATTCATCTCCGCTCTTTCAAGTAATTTACCAACTAACAGTGATACTTGGTTGATAAATAGTTGTGCTTCACGTCACATTACAGGCTACAGACAGCATCTTAGAGACTTAGTAGAGAAAGAGTCCAATTTACAGGTTATAATTGGAGATGATGCTAGTTATGTTGTAAAGGGAGCTTGGGCCACTTCCTTCCAGCTAGATTCAGGTATCCCTCTTCAATTGAGTGATGTATTGTTCATACTATGGATCAAAAGGAACCTTGTCTCCATTTCAGCCTTGGAGGACAAAGGGTACAAGGTTGCCTTCTCTGAAGGAAAGGTTCTTGCATGGCCCAAGAACTCCAGCATAAATTCAACTCGTGTGATTGGTATTCATCAGGAGGGCCTATACAGATTGTCAATATGTCTAGTTTAGGCATTATTACACGGCTCTATCAGTCTGAGTGAGCTATGGCATAGTAGACTTGCTCACTTACATTACACAACCCTTCCCACTATGGAGAAGATGGTTACTGGTCTCTCGAAGCTTAGTTTAGAGCATGATGGCATCTGCAGAGGATGCGCACTTGGTAAGAATACCAAGAGTCCCTTCCATAGCAGCGACAAGAGATCCAAGGGGATCTTAGATCTTATTCATTCAGATTTGTGTGGACCGATGTCTGTGACGTCAGTGAGTGGATTTTGGTACTATGTGACTTTCATCAATGATTATTCCTAGAAGACTTGGATTTACTTCTTGAAATCCAAGGAGTCTGAGGAAGTCCTTGATAGATTCCAAGAATTCAAGGCACAAATTGAGAACATGTCCGGGAAGAGGATTAAGGTTCTAAGATCAAATAATGGAGGGGAATACACTTCCGGAGGATTTCGTAATTTCTGCATTGAGGCAGGGGTCAAGAGGGAGTTTTATGTCCCGTACAACCCTCAACAAAATGAAGTTGCCGAAAGAAAGACCAGATCTATAGTAGAGGCAGCTAAGGCTATGATCCATGATCAGAGTTTGCAGAGTTTCCTACGGGCAGAGGCTTCCAAAACCGCAGTATATGTTCAGAAAAGAAGTCTTCATCGGATATTGGGGAACATGACTCCAGAGGAGGCCTTCACAGGTGTGAAGCCTAAGGTTAGTCACTTGAGGATATTTGGCTGTCTTGTGTACATTCATGTGCCCAACAACGAAAGAACAAAACTGGAACCTTCAAGCAGGAAGGGTATATTTGTGGGCTACAATGAGTCTTCAAAGGCTTACAGAATATATATCCCAAGACAAAAACAAATTGAGATCAGCCGAGATGTCTCCTTCAAAGAGGAGGAAGAGATCAAGAGATCTAAAGGATATTACATGGAGATAGACAGTGACGAGTAGGAGGCTCCAAAGGATATGTATTCATCCCTCGATTATACTCCTAACATTCAGAAGTAGTTTAATGAACCAGCTGAGACTGTTGATCCAGTTGATCCTATAGAACCAACTGATGGGCCTATAGACATTGCCGTAGGTCAGAAGAGGCCCCTGTGGGCTCGTCAAACCATGCAGGAGGCAAAAAAATATGCAGCTCCCCGAGGCACTTTCAGGGAGAGCAAGAGACCTCAGAAGTTCCCAAGCTGTGTGGCATTGAAGAGTCACATCATTGATTCTGAGCCTTCAAGTTATGAGGAGGCATCTAACCAGTAGGTATGGAGAGATGCGATGATGGAAGAGTCTCAGTCTATCATTAAAACTAATGTATGGGATGTTGTTCCGAGACCTAAACGAAAGTCAATAGTGACTTCCAAATGGCTCTACAAAATCAAGCATGCAATTGATGGCAACATTGAGAAACACAAGGCGAGATTTGAAGGAAGAGGATTCTCTTAGAAGGAGGGAATAGATTATGAGGAGACATTTGCTCCTATTGCTCGATACACTTCCATCGGGACGATTATTGCTATTGCCTCCGCCAAGGGCTGGAAGTTATATCAAATGGATGTAAAAACTGCATTTCTAAATGGTGTGATTGAGGAAGAAGTGTTTATCGAGCAGCTAGACGACTTTGTGATTCATGGGAAGGAGTCTCATGTGTGCAAATTGAAGAAGGCTTTGTACGGTCTTAAACAAGTACCTCATGCATGGTATGAAAGGATTGATAGATATTTGATGAGTTTGGGTTTCACCAAGAATGATGCAGAATTCAACTTTTATTTCAAGATTGTTGATGGTGACGCCTTGATCTTGGTCCTTTATGTTGATGATCTATTTCTCACTGGAGCAGAGAAGCTCATTGTCCAATGTAAGGAGTTAGCCTTTGAGTTTGAGATGAAGGACATGTTGTGACCTTTTCACACATCACCCCATTCAAAATGGGGAACCCCCTAATTTTTGCTCCGTTCTCATCTTTTGGCTTTGGTTTTCTCTCTCTCTCTCTCTGTCTCTCTCGTTTTTATCTGTCTTTCCTGGAATGTGCCCGTCTTTGAGCTTAAACTTGAAATTTTGGCTACGTCTGTAGAATTAGGGTTTTGAATCCTCTGGCCAGTTTGAAGTCAAATTGGGTGAGCGAATTAAAGTCTGAGCTTGACACTGCGTCCAAAGCACCTTAAGCTATCTACCTACAAATTTTGAGTTGAATTTGACAACTTGCTATTTTTAGCAGTCTGGGCTTCAGAGCCATTTTCAGGGTTTGCATGCGAAGTTTTTCGATGCATGTCTGGAGAATATTTCTGGGTTTTCCGAGACCTACGCAATGATATAACATGCAAGATGAGGTAATAACTTTCTGCAGTCTTGACTTCGGACGCTATTTTTAGGGTTTGCATGTTGGAATCTTCAATGCATGTCTGGATATTCTTTGTGGGTTTTTCAAGAGCTTTGCAATGATGTAACATGCAAACCAGGACCAGGACCTTTTTGCAGTCTTGACTTCGAGAGCAAATTTTAGGGTTTGCATGCAGGACTTTTCAGTGCATGTCAGCATATTCATCATGGGTTTTTCAAGAGCTACGCAGCAAGGTAACATGCAAGCAGAATTGATCACTTTTCAATAACTTACTATTTTTAGCTAGTGCCCGTATGCAGTTCATTTTTCTGGTTTTTTCTGGGTTTTTGAGATCTCTCGGGCTGTGTGACATGCAAATTCAACCGACCGCTGATTGGTCACTTTTTCAGCCAGTTACTATTTTTAGCAGGACCACTCTGGCAGCTGCCCAGCACTTCAACATCATGAACAGAGCGACATGCAACAGAAACGGGGTCAAACGGAGATCTTTTGAGCAACATGCAAGTCAAATTAGGGTTTCCAGCTTCGGGACCCAAAATGAGGGGTCAAACGCCAAAATCTTCGAAAACTGATGTATCCCATTGCAATCAGTATCTTTCAAGGATTCCACTGGTAAAATTTGAAGGCGATCTGAGCACTTACTATTTATAGTAAGGCACTTCTCAAACAAGCTATAAATAGCAAGTCAGCACAAAGCACTAGTGCGAACAAGTCAGTCAACCCACGAGGACCCCATGGAGCAAATTTCACGTCGAGCAGAGTTGCAAAAGTCCTAAAATCAAGCGGTTACTATAAATAGTAAGTCACCTCCGGGAACAAGCTATAAATAGCAGGCCAATACAGGATGACAGTGTGAACCGGTCAATTAGATCATGAGGATCCTGTGGTGAAAATTTCAAATCAATCCAAGCTACAGAAGTATGAAAACCAAGGGGCTTACTAAAAATAGAAAGCAGGGCAAGCAAGCTAGCAAAATGACTAAGGCAAGAGAAATTCCTCCTACCCCACTGAAATGCGCCCTGTCTTCACAAGGCTTGGAGAGAGTTACAAGGGCGTTGGAAATTCCTGCTCAACCCCTGAAATGCGCCATCATCAAGGAGGGAGCCTGAAAATTTTTGAGTCTGAAAAAGTTCCTCCATGACCCTTGAAATGCGCCCAAGGTGAAGCTGGCTGAAGGATGAAAAGTTTTCAAGTGTTAGAATTCCTGTTGGACCCCCTAAATGCGCCCATGTTGGAAGTAGAGGTGGTAGCTTCAAAAAAATGTTCTAAGTGTGGAAAAATTCCCCCTCATCTAGAGAAGTGCGCCCACCTTGCCATGGAGGATGTTTAAAAAAATTTCTAAGTGTGAGAATTCCTCCTCACCTAGCTAAATGCGCCCATGTTGGAGATGGGGCTTGGATTTTATTCTAAGGCATGAAATTCCTCTAGACCTCTCTAAATGCGCCCAAGTCACCTAGCACTATGGAGGACATTGAAAAAGTTTCCAAGGCATTAGAATTCCACCTCCCCTAGTGAAATGCGCCCTCAAGAGGATATTGGTGAAGTAAAAAGTTTCTATGTGATGAAAAATTCCTTCATCACTAGTCAAATGCTCCCAACTTGCTAGGCCATGGAAAAATGTTCTAAGTGTGGAAAAATTCCCCCTCATCTAGAGAAATGCGCCCACCTTTAGAATAAAAGTGAAGAAAAGTTGCTAAGTGTTGAATTCCTCCTAGACCTCTCATATGCGCCCAAAATTGTTAAGAGGTGATGACTTTCAAAAGGTTTCTAAATATAAAAAATTCCTCCTCCACCCTGTAAATGCGCCCATGTTTAAGAAGAGATGATAAAAAAATTTAAAGCGTGGAAATTCCTTGACCACCCCAAGAATGCGCCAACTTCATGAAGTTAAATTTAAAATTTTCCAAGGCAAAGCAAGAGAAGAAATACGCCCAGAGAGGAGGGGTGAGAATAAACTTTGATGAAAATATTTTCTAAGGTATAAAATTCAAAACTTAAATGAACCCCTTCATTTGTATACACATGACTTTTGCATTTTCTGAGGGGAATTTTCTTCTGGGTACCCGATATCTTCATCAAGGAATTGATTTTGAAATTTTCCACACCTTGCCAAGAATTTTAAGATGAAGATTTTGACAAGCGCCTGATTGATGAAATTTCCTAAGTAAAAATTTAAAATTTTCTAAGGCAAAGATAGAGATATTTTTTATTTTTTATTTTTGAAAATAAAATTGCCTTGGCTGGTGAAATTGAAGTTGGGTGCCTAGATGATTTTGATCAAATTTCTGATGAAAATAATTTTCCCGAGCCAGTGTTGGATAGAATAGCAAAGCAAATGCCTCAGCCAATGAAACGAATTTCTTAAGGGAGCCATTGAATTTAATATTTTCAGAAGGTGATTTTAAAATGCTAAAGTAAAGTACGCCTAGACCAGTGAGGATAATTTTTGAAGTTCTAGAAGGTCAAATATTCTAGATGCCAAATGACAAGTATTGCAACTGCCAGAAGAGGGAAATTCGAATTCTTACAGCAGAGGAGTGGAAATTTAATGACTCAGCCAGAATTAGCCTCTTCTAGAAATTCGACTTGGCTATAAGAATTGAGATGATTTTCATTTTCTTCATCAGTTGTTGAGTGCAAGCTGAGACTTAGAGGGTGAAGAAATTCGAAGTTGAGCTTTGAGGAGGAATAAATTCGAAGTTGAGAAGTTGCTGAAGTAAGCTTGGGTTGAATTTCTTCTAAGTGCTAGAAGTTTTGCTACTGCAGAGAAAATTCTCTAAGTGTTCAAAAGTTGTTGAAGGGTGTTGAGGTTTGGAGTTGGATTTCAGTGCTGAAGCTTCTCATTTTCGAAAGTCAACTAGCAGCCTCAAAGTGATATTATTTTTCTAAGTTAAATTTCTAATGACTATATTTTGTTTTTGCAGGATCGCTGAAGCAGATAGAAGGGCGGTTGGTAAGGAGAACAATGTTGAATCCAGCAAGGCAAATGCATCAAGACAATATGTAATCAAGAAGCTAGGCAAGTCGTTCTTGCCAGAGTCAAAGTTCTCGTCGAAGCTGGGCAAGTTGAGTGACACAAATTTAGGCTCTTTCAATATGGAAGCTTTCAAAAGCCGAATGATGGGAATTGGAGGCCATCGTCCATCAATCACTTTGCACAATATTGTCAGAAGTGGACTTTATATAGCTGCTGGTTTTCCGCCAGCAATTCAATGTCCGGAGTTGATCATGGAGTGTGCTAACTGTTACAACTCAGAGCGAAGGACTATCACTTCACCGAATGGCAAGTTGTTAGCCAGCCTCACGCCAGGAGCCATTGGCGAAGCATTTGGAATTCCCACACATGAGAAGATGATTCACAAGACAAGAGAACAAGCTGAGCGGATGTACGCTTTTACATTTGAAAGGTGTGCTGACATGATAAACTCTCGTTGGATGAACAAGCCCAAGCCAACTCGTACGAAGCTGACAAAGCAAATAATTTCAGAAGACTTAAAGCAGGAATATTGTGACCTAATCATGATGCTCAGCAAAGTCGGAGGATGTCCCCAGGCGCTCATCTTTGAGCCTTGGATGTTTTACTACATCAACCTTGCGCTGGAAGGCAAGGAGTTTATTGACTGGGCAGTAATGATCAGTGATAATTTGCATGAACAACTTCGGAGTTTGAGGAGAACGAAAACATTCTATATGGGCTCATACATCATTTACATGTTGGCTCGTATGACAAAATACAAAGGGATATCATACAAGGAGTCAATCGGGTGTGGCTCTCAGCAGTTCAAAATTCATGAGACCTCTCCACAGCTACACTTGACAAGCACATCTCACTACAAGAGAGTCAACGACGCCTTCACTATGCACATAACGAGGTCACTTCAGCAAAGAACTCATCACAGGATATCAAAGGAGGCTCAGGAGTTGATAGAGAGGTACGGATGTTGGTTTATCCAATTTCCAAAATTCACTTACATCAGGCTGCAAGGGTTCTCTTCATATCCTTATAGGTTGCCCAGATACCCTACGAACAGGATCTTGATGTTAGAAATATCTAGGCAACTCATTGCCTATGACAAGATTCAGAAGAAAAAGAAGGGAGGACTTGACTTCCTGATCATCATGGGAAATTTAGATGAAGTGTGTCCTTCACTGCAAGCAGCCAAGGAAGCTGAAAATGAGCTTCAGTTTTTCCACCTCTCTTACCACACCAGCAGGCAGTACTATGATCCTCACAAAAATATCAGATGGATACTGTCAGAGGAGTTCAGACATAAAGCAAATATCGAAGACTTTTGGGCTAGTGCGTTGGATGAGGCTGAGGTAAGAAGAAGGATGTTTTCAAGATTACCTTTGACCATGATTAGGGAGTGCAAGATTGTTCTAGTGCCGGACCAGGTAGACGAGGATATGAACATTCATCCAGATTATGAGACAGTGAGGGATACGCCACTCCCACTTTCAGATTGGTCAGAGCCAGAGATTGCGGATTTGGATACACTTTGCATACCAGTCCTGACATTCACCAGAGGATGGGTTGAGAGGCATGTAGGCTTAAGAGCAGGTCAATTCCTCTTACTTATAATTTGATGGGAGATCATAGGTCGCCAACTGTTACAAAGAAGAAACAGGTTGCTCGAGCTCCAGAGTCACGAAGGATAGAGCCAGTCCAGCCAGAGCCTCCAAGAGTTGAGGTGGCATTACCTACGCCATTGGGGACTCATTCTCCAAGTATACAAGAGGTTTCATTGTTTGTTGATCAGAGAAATATGTTGAATAAGGAACAAGAATTATAGGAGGAAAAATCAGCCACCTCGAAGGGAGTCTGTTGGCCAGAGTGTCAACGCACCTATCAGAGATAACCAGCAGGAGGAAGATGAAGAAATCGCCACAGATACATGCTTCCAGCATGAGATTGAGGCAGCATTAGAGGATGACACTATTACAGAACAAGAAGCCCAAGGTTCAAGAGATACTCAGCCTATAGAAGTTGGTGAGCCTCGTTAGGATGAAGTTGGAGAAGAGGTTCGTGAAGAAGAAGCAAGGAATGAGCAGCCATTTATTATTTCAGATTTACAGCAGGTAGTACCGGATTGGCTCAGAGACAAGATAAGGAGGAGCCTCGTTGAGGAAACTGATTCAGCAGTTGAGATGGAGGAATTCCTGAGTAGGATCAGTGTGCCTCCAACAAAGAAGAGAGCTACGAAAATTTTCAAAGATTTCAACAGATGAAGATGGCTCTCGCACCCTTCACATGGTTGTGCCAAGAGTTGAGTGTGATCGAGATGAGGCCGTTCCGGAGAATTATGTGATCACCACTATGGAGTTAGGTCGCCCCACGAGAGCACAGATAATTGAGGAGTGTGATAACTCCTACCAGGCACTCAAGGACAAGTTGTTTCGGACTGAAGGCAAATATAAGAAATTGAAGGAGCACAAGACATTGATTGGTTACGTACAGCATTTGTCTCGTCCTTGCAGACAAGAGAATCCTGCAATTGAGCTCCCAGTCGAGTTTCCTAGAGAGTCTATCAGCGGCTTGCAGGACTTGAGGAAGATGGCACAGGAGGCGGATAAATGGGTTGCTAGTGTTCGTGTTGAGACAGAAAAGTTTATGGAGGATCTTGCTCATGCTTATCAGCAGGCTTCCAGCATTATGGCACGGATGGATGCAGTTGATCAAGCTTGGGGCGATACTCATATCCATCAGACCAAGGTTGTCCTTCGTTTAGAAGCTTTGATGCATACTCCCTTACAGACTTTGGTTGAGGGAGGCGTGATACAGGAGGGTGATAGATATGACTTCACCGGCTAGTATTCTTCAGTTGTCACAGGCCGGGGATTCTTTGAAGCAACACAGGTAGATTCAACCAGGGTCAGAAAGGCCATGGGGAACATTCTTGATGGAGTCCTAAACACATTGGAGGCTATCTTTGCTAGGAGGCTGACTTCTGAGGAGGTGACTGTTGATGGTTTGAGGAGTAGGTTGGCACCTTTCTTTTTAGAGGTGAAGACTTTTATTCAAGATGACTTTGAGAACAACTCAACTTTCTCCAGCATTATCCAAAACACTCAGGATGCTTTAGTTGCTTGGAGAAAGTCTTTCACTTGACGTGGGCAAGCAGTTACAATGTTGGAGTTTCAACTTGATCATATCCCGCCTATCTCAGTTCAAGAGGTTGAAGTTGTGCTGACTAGGTTCATTCATTTTGCAACCAAGGAGGAGAATGGAAACGCCTTTCTGGATGATGACCTTCTGGATGAATGATAGTGGGCATTGATTGCCTTTCTTATTTTGGGAGTGAGTGGGAATCTTTTGACTCGTTTATTGTACCACTCGTCATTCTGGTAGTTTTTAGGGTTAGGGCTGAGGTGGCACAATCTGGGCCATCCATCTGATTGTAATCTGAGCCGTCCATTGGACTTGACCAGCTATAAAAGGGGCATCCCCCCTCATTTGTACCTAATTAGATTAGAGATTAGATCAGAGAATAGAGTAGAGAGACTGATAGTATAGTTGTGATAGCTTAGCATTAGTTTGTTAGCATAGTTTGAAGAAGGAAAGTTTTTCCCTTGAAAACTTTGTAAGAAATTGTTGTGAACACTCTCTCAATAAAAAGAGTTTCCATTGATGATGATCTCATCTTATGTTGTGAGTAGCTACCGAGGTTTCTTCGTCCTTCTACTTCAAGTAGGACTTAAAGTAGAGCAATTTTCATTTCCATGCACGTAGTTAGTTGTGGATTGTGGTGTTTGATCAAAGCAGCTTCGTTTAATCCATACCACTCACGAGCTTGTTGATGGTAAGTTTTCCTTGTGTGGTTGGCTGAAATACTTTCTAAGCTTAACTTTGGTTATGATTCACCTTTTGGCATGCGTTGTCATGACGGTGTCCTTATGCTAAATTGTGATTTGAACATTCCTTGCTATCCCCTTGAAGATTGCACCGACTTTGTAGAGGCTGTCCAACGCGAGGCGTAGCAAAGTCTGGTTGAAGCCTGCTGAAGTTGACCCCACGTCCCGCTCTTAGATAGGACTTAAATTTTCTAATCCCTGCAGCCATTCAATTCCGCTCATAACTCTCTCCAAACACCTCCGAAAAGGCTGAAACTGAATGCAAATGGAAGCTAAGAGTTGGGCGACCAAGAACAAGGCAAGATACAATCACAAACAGCTCTAGATTATTGTGCACGCTTCCCAAGACAAATTTGGAAATGGAATGGCAACCTGGGCTAGGTCGACCAGCTCTAGAAAATTGAATACTTCACAATAAAATCTGCAAATTTGTGGAAGGGGGCGCCCATGGTAGTAGAAATGATATCTTCAATACCCAGAATCATAGAAAAATTGCCCCAGGAGTTATGAATGAAAACGTGCTACAGCTAAGCACAAACCAACAACAGTAAAACAAATTATACAACAACAATCTACTTTAATAAATCAGAAATCGAAGCTCAATCTGCACTCCTGGGTGAAGCACAGTCTTCAGTATGTCCAGCTAGGTACTATTTCTCAAGCATGAAGACTGGAAGAAGAAGCTAAGAGGTACACATTCGTCAAAGCAAGCTCTGAAAATATTTCAGCAGCATAACATTATGTTTAATTTCCAAAAGATACAAATGAAGGCACAAGGCATCAATAAATAAGCTTCAACGAGCAACTGAATAAACTTTGTAACCTCCAGAAAGAAACTCTTCAATTTCCTCTTGGGACGCCCATCTCCAAAAATGCACTTTTTAAATATTAAAATACTTTAATATTCCCTCCCTTGGCGTCCAACATTAAGACATTAAGAGCATTTTAAAACATTAATAAAGATATTAATTCTCACTTGAACGTCCACTTAAAGGCCCCACTTTAAAAACAACTTAAAGTCATCGACTAGGAATGGGGGTCCAAACGCCACAATTGAAAATTGACTAAGTATTGAAACTTAGCTCCAAAAGAGAGGAAGAAGCCAATGCCAAAACTGAATTACCTCACTACCTGAAATAGAAAGATGAACTGGAGATGACTAAGCTATTGTTCGAAAGATACTGCCATAAATAGACTTACCAAAAATAGCAAACTGCTATAAATAGTAAGTTTGCAAAACTTCATCTAAACACCAACTGAGCAGTAAACATGACTTACTATAAATAGTAAGTGTTTGGAAAGGTTGACTGATTCAAATGCATGTCATACCACCCTGGAGATCTCTGAAAACCCAGAAAAAACCCAGAAACCTTTCCTACATGCAAGGTACCAGAGAGAAATGCATGTCATTTTTTCAACATGCATGTTACCTTACCTTGAAGCTCTCCAAAAACCTAGAAAGCTCCAAAGAACAAATTGCCAAAAAACCTACATTCAAGCCTTCAAAAACCCAACAAAAACCTCCTATAAAAGTGGAAGCCCTAATTTGCACTTCGGATTAGCCTACAAGTTTCCGGAAATAGGCTAATTCTCACTAAAGAGTGTAGGGTTAGATTGGGGACATTACATGGATGGCATTATAATGGCAAGGTACATTCTTTCTATGAGTTTAGCGAGTTTTTGGGATGTGGAAAAATAAGTGGTTGAATTTTCAAGGCCTCTAGTAAAAGTTTTGAAACTAGTGGATGGCGAGAAATCCCCCATGGGTTATTTGTATGAGGCCATGGATAGAGCCAAGGAGGAGGGTTGGGATGGAAAATAACTAGGATAGGTACATGCCACTATGGGGACATAATTGATAGATGGGATTGACAAATGCACTCCCCTCTCCATGCCACTAGATACTATTAAATCCATCATTGTTCTATAGTCCCTCATTCAAAGATGATGCTACTATCACACAAGGCCTACTCGTGCATGGAAAAAGTGTTCCCTACCCCAATAAAGTTGGATGTTGTTTTGGTAGAGCGGGCCAATATACAAGCAAGAAAGGGGTTATTTCTCAAACATGGCTACCATGCAAGGCAAGAAGACCTTCAAACTAGGTAGACTTCATAAAATTTTGATAGTCTCTCTCTATTGTAGACATGAACATTAAAGGTGTTAAGCTTTTAATAGATCTTACATGCTATCATCTCAAAATAATTTGTGCTTCTCAACGCAATGGTGGGATTTTTGTGGCTGCAAAGCCAAAAATCTTTGATAGATGGCAATGCACATTTTAAGCCATCCATGCAATTCATCTACTTGCAAGTGTACTTGGAATGCTTTTGAACACATACATTCCAAGAAACACAACCGACTAATGCAACAAAAAATGAATGACTCAGTGTTCGTTCACCACAACCTCTACCTGAAGCTAAAGAAAGCTCAAAGTTAGAGTTTTGACATACTTGCAAATGTAATTATAAATTGTAATCATTGTTTTTCTTCACTTTCAATTGTCAAATCTAATCTTTATATGGAAAAAATCAGGCACTTGAAGAGCACACAGGAAATACTAGGGGGGCGGGGAGGGCAGGTGAATCAGTATTTCAGAACATTTTAAAACTTTAAACCAGATTAATCAAGTAAATCAAAAGTCAGAGCATTAAGAGCATCAAAGCATTAAGAGCATCAACAAACACCATTAACGAAATAAACACTAGGATTACGTGGAAAAGCCTTTCGGGTAAAAAACCACGGCAAAATATTAATTTTATTTATCTCCAAAGGGCACCAACCCTGTTTACATATAGTGAGCACCAACCCACCAAGAGCACCAACTCTCCTTCGAAGCACCAACTCCGAATACACCGAAGCACCAACTCTAGTGGCTGGAGCACCAACTCCAGACTATATTTAGTGAGCACCAACCCACCAAGAGCACCAACTCTCCTTCGAAGCACAACTTTGAAAACACCAAAGCACCAACTCCAGACTTTGAATACAAAACTACAAAACACTGATTTTAATCACTGCCTTCACATGAATTGTGAGGCTCCCATTCCACGAACACGCTGTCCAAAAACAGAGATCACTTCAAACAAGGATATCTATAAGGACCTATTCCTTGCGTAAATTAAAATTTTCCAAATCTCACTTTAAACATATAAAGGTAACAAGTAACAAAGACAATACAATAAAAAATTTCCTTTCTTTATTGATAAATATGTACAAGTTACAATATGTTTCCACATGAATTTCATTTTCATTGCAAATATAAATCAGAGTTCAAAAGTAATGTAGTTACATACATAGCTCGTAAGCTTTTGCACAAATTGAAGTAAGAAGGTCCAAGAGTCCGTCCTTTCAAATCTTGGTACATCGGCCGCTTGCTGTGGAGGAGAAACATCACTCGGGCGCTTTTCCGCCAACCACGGACTTATAATGCTGTCCCCCGCACACCTATCGTTAATAGATGGCCCTCCCTTCGAAGAAGAGATTGGTAGGGTATCCTTTAACGATTACCAACTGAGCATAGTGTTGTGTCCTACACAACTAGAACCTTGCTATTTCACAATCTCGAACTAGTACTAGGAACACAATGAACTGACAGTGTAGTCTCAACTAACTCACGTCTATGTGTCAGTCGTACGTTTCACTACTTTGGCCAAAGTATTCTCATTCACTACTTCGAATGAAGGTCATCTATCATAAACACTACTCAGGGCCGATTTGACTTGAGGCTTCCTTACTCTAGGCATAGGTTTTTCCCTTCAATGGGTGAATCTGTCACCCCACATATCCTACAACCATACTATCTTACTAGGAATGAATAGCATAACATGTAAACTATAAAATCCTTCTCCTATACGGGAAACCAAAATTCCTAGGAGATACACAAGCTTCATCGAGTTAACCTATTAACTAAAGCTGTGGATTGTTTATATTTTCATGATGCATTCAAACCCATCCTAGTACTTAGTATCTATTTCAATCATATTCTCCTCATATGGAGATAATACAAAACATGCAAATTTCATTTTAAATGCATTTTAAAACTTCCTCACAAATTCCTTCACATAAATTCACTTCTAATGCACAATTTAAGTAAATATTTCTCATAATAGCTCATTTCTTCTACAATCTAAATTGCATTCAAGAAATGACCTTCAACCTTAACAGTTTACTGCCTATTTACAACTAGTATGTGAATTAAAAGAAAACTCATTTTCTCCTTTTCTTGTGAATGCAACTAAACTAGTAACTACTTGATAATGCACAAACAGCATACACAAATTCTACAAGATTCAAGTAATCAAAATAGTTTGAATAACTTAAGAATAACTCATGCCTGTTTCAGCATCCTTTAAGAAATGATGTCAAGGCACTTCCAGCACTTCAGAATGCGTCTAGCAAAACTCCCTCAAGCTGTTGTCTTTTCTTGCAGATTTCCTTTTCAACGCCTCTCTTTTCTCACTCTAATTATAACACTCAGAAATTGATACACACAGCTTCTAGAAATTAAGATTGCTCTCAGGAAATTGTAAAGTTCTCAATATTTAGAATTGAGGATTGCTCATAGCATTAAGGCTGCTCTCAGAAAATGTGATGACTCTCAGGAAATGTGAAATGCTCAGAAAATATGAACTCTTAGAAACAAATTTGAATTCCAAAGAAGCATAGAAATGCTCACATGCAAAGAAATGGATTTCGAAATCCAAATTGGTGTGTTGAAGAATGAACTGGGCGGCCTTTTTATAGTGTTTAGAAACTCAACTAACTCCTCATCCTAAGGCATCCAAGCTGCCAGCACTTAAACTTGAAAAGGTTTTTGAGAGATTAGAGGCGAAATTCTCAAGTATATCTTTATCCCTTCAAGCCACGACTTCACATGGCGAATTCCTGAGCTTAACACCTCTCAGCCGTTGCAGATTTTTAAGGTATTTTGACGCAATCAGTTTGAAAATTTGTTCCAGATGAGAGGTCAAGGTTATAATGTTCCCACGTCGCCATTTTTGTTGCCCTTTGATCAGCATTTGCTTCATTCTCAAAGACCAGTTCTCTACCCGTGCGCTTCAGGCGCAAACTTCTCCAGGTGCGCAACTTTCTCACGGCAGTTTTCTCCATTTTATTTTTAATGAACTCCCAGAAACGTATTTTTCTCCTTTTCAAATGTTCTCAACAATTATTTCGATTTAAATATTAAAACAAAAGGCTCGATTTCCATGTTGAGATTTAACAATTCCTCCATAGCCAGGTATCGGAATATTTCTCTATTGATAAAGGATTTAAATCCTTTAACTCTATTACTTTTGTGTTACATTTTTATTCTCTTGAATATTTATATATGTCATTTGAACTTTATTTGATTTTCAATACATTAACACAAAATAACCCTCATTTATATTTTATAATATATATATTTAATTAAGTGTTAATATGTTTATATATATATATTTTTCGATATTAACATCGCGATATATATATATATATATATATATTTATATACATGCACATATTACCTTAATATTAATACATATATTTTAAATATATATATTTACACCTATATTTATGTATTTATGTATATATCATAAAATATAATCCCATCATTGATATATACATTTATACATAAATATTTATGTAAATTTACTAGATCATAATATTAAAATATTGTTCTTACCTCGGACATCAGGCAGAATGTGTACAAATATACTCGTGTATACGTATGTATGCGTATATACATGTCGACACATGTGTATGAGCATATTCGTCTGCTTAACGTACACATGTATTGATATGTCTGTACATATAGATACGTGTACACAATGTATAGATGTATGTGCGTTCCCAATCAATCTTTAACACATATCTTTCACATAGCAAGTCTGACATTAAACAATCATAACTCCTAAAGCACAAAGAAGTGAATTCAGACTCCTAATGTCAATAAACAAGCCTATGGATGACTTACCCTTATTTCGACAAACAGACTTGGCTTACTCAATCTATAGTATGTGTGTGTATGCTCAATTGGTACTCGTTACTGTTTACCCAACCAAGCTCCTCCCCGAGTGATATCTCTCCTCTGCCTAGAGGAATGAACCTGTTTCCTACACATCATGACATGACAACGGAAGTCATATGCTCAAAACAAGGCAGTTTACATAAAACATCTCAAAAGTTAGAATAAAACATTATTCCATAACTTATATGCAACATTTATTCAAAATTACATCAATAGAAGTATCAGACAAATGAGACAATCATTTGATAACAAGAACATGTTTTATTCATCTAAAAGATTCAATCATTACAGTGCATTTCCCTATGTAGTAGTAGCTATACAATCGGGGTGTAACAATATCTTGCACTTATAACTTCACAAAAGAAACAAAATTTCTCAAGTAATATCAAAATTCCTTCATGCTTTGTCCAACCGTATCCATAATCTGCATAGCAACATTTTAGCACACCAAATTTGTTCACAGCCAACTTCCAAAAACTCGCGGGGGCCATGATCACACAAAAAATTTACTAGAAGAACACTACAGACAAAATGGACCCAGGAAACCAACCAAGGTTGCAACAACAGCACATATGATGATTTGAACCACTCACAAAATACAAGAATGATCACTTTAAAAACATTTTTAAACATTTTTTGCATCCCACAGCATACTCACAAAAGTTCGTAAAAGCTACAGCTCTCATCACATGACCCGTATCTCACAACCTCATAAACTCAGACTACAAGCACATAAACCGTTGTCAGCCATCATAAAACAGGTTGCATTCTTTTTCTATTTTAATAACCACACCTCTCATGAAGAATGCAAGCAATAGGACATCACAACATGATACATTCTACAGAAACAATTTCAATTCTTCGTTTTCACAACACTCCTGGAAGGCAAGAGTTAACATTCATTTCATTCAAAGCGCACCACCTCTCATTAAAAGCTCAACTCTATTTTGTACACATCACACTTAGTAGAAGTCACCTCAATAATCACTCATGAAGACATCGAAGCATTTTTTAACATATTGATAGCCCAATACTCTAAATCGTATCGACCTCCTCTCAAAAATGTCTTCCATAAATTCAATAATAATAGATTCAAAAGCAGAGGTCGTTTCTAATTAATGAAGGAGCCACCTAGATAAAAAAAAAAATGTCAAAAGTTTATTTAGAATTAGAATCGACTGAGCAAAATGAAGAAGCCGTCTCCAAAAAGAGCAAACAATAATTGTGCATTTCTAGACATAGCAACAAAAGCACCAAAGAAATACTCCACGTCCTGGCAAAAATAAATAAGCATAATTCTAAAGCCGTTCAAGTTTCAATGCCATGAAGACCTACAGCTAATAAAGGAGTCGTCAACATTAAAATTTGAAATCGCTGGAAATTAAACTCAAGTCGTCCAGTACACAGAAATTAAATCCGTCTCAAATAAATTGAAGATGTGTTTCTTTTTATTTCTTAGCCGCCACCTATTTCTTTATAAATAGGACTCATATATTGAAGGCCGCGATTTGGAGCCAACCGTCACTGAGAAATTTCTGAAGAGTCGCCTTCATTCTTAGAAACCGACACCAAAAAAAGACTTCCGTCAAAAATTCTGCCAGCTATCACATTAAAGGATATGTCTCAAAAAGAATAAATATTAGCCACCTCATAAATAAGACTAAAGCCGTTTACTTTCATAAACCTAATAATCAATATGAAGTCGCCAAGATTAAAGAAATTTACTGAAGAAAATTTTCACCCTTTTTAAAATAGCCGCCACTCAAGAATTTTCGATGCCTTTCAAAGATATAATAGCCGACATGACTCCCATATTCAAAATTTTAATGATGAAAACTAGGCAATAAAAAGGATGACAATATCACAATATGTATTCCCATTTTTAATATATTCTCCGCCTCATACTATATTTGAAGACGTCTTTACACAACCTTTTATCCAGTCGCCCCAAAGCCGTTGCAACAAATACATATGATAGAGGCGTTTTATAATTAAACAAACTACCAATTCTCTTTTTGCCACCCAGAAAGTAAATCGACATTCTCCAAAAAATATGCGTTGAAGGTAATCAACAGGTGCCACTAAACTTAGCAAGCAAAAGCTAATATTCGTCGAGAATCAAAGATTTGCATAAGATAATTAAGAGTCTTATTTAAACCGCCTTCCAAACATAGTCTCCATCAGGAATCAATACAATAAAGCTCTAAAACAAAACGTTGGAGTTGAGACACCTCACTAGTCAGTTGTTGATTAAAATAGAGAAATTTTCAATCAAATAACCGCCTTAAATATGAAGTCTCCCTTTTGAAACATAAGTCTCCAAATTAAACCATTGATTCAATAAGTCCCATTAGATTAGATCATTCAAGGATGATGTGGCATATGACTTTTCAAAATAGACACAAATGCTGACAAGAAGGCACCAAAGTAGCTTAAGCAGACACATAAGCAGCTGAAGTAGACACACACCCAGCTCAACCACACACACAGGGAGCTCAAGCAGCTCAAACACTTAGGCGCACAGCTCAACCTTGACATCAATGACAAACTTATTCCAATAGTACCCTTGAGGAAGACTAGAGAATTGACCTCGACGAGATCAATCCAAATTTTGAGTGGATTGCAAATGATTATGTCCTCCTCGATCTTAATGATTTTGATATCCTAATAGAGGCCAACCTTGATAGTGATCTGATTGAACAACTTACGAGAGTCTCTAACCTAGGAGGTTCATTATCAAATTTCCAGCCCTCTAATGTAACTCTCTTCATAACAGCAAAACTCGTTGGCTATTTCTGATTTTTTAAAACCTTGTACTCGATTCATAGATTGACTTTGTATAAAATAGATTGTAGATTGAAAATCTGTGAAAAATGTAATGTCCCCTTTTGGGGTAACCCTAAATCTTGCCCTAGAATCACAAACTTAATGTAGTTTACCACTTAAATGTTTCCAATAAGATAAATCTTGGCTTAGATCCTGCTATAAATGATTTGTTGATTCCTTAGTTCAGAATGTATTCCTATATTCTTTCTTTATTCATCCCTCCATTCATCGATTCCTAAGTTGTTGTGTAATGATCCCCCTTATAGAATTATTATAATCTTTGCATTGGGTTTTCTAAATCACGGTATTTCAGGGGTTTGCAATCTATATTATTTAAGATTGTTGGATGAATCTCTGATGTAGGTGATGTTTCTGATTTCTCTGTATGATTATATGTACCAAAAATGATGCCTCTTCTTGGTTGTTGTGCTTGAATTAGACCTTCAAAGTGTGCGGGTATCTGGTCTGGGTATCTAGTATGTCTCAAGTATAATACAGCCCCAAATAGTTGATCAGGCGGCTCTCTTAGGAGCATCCTCCCCTGCAACTTAAAGTGTATTCACTTCTCCAATTCTGTTCCCCGGATATGACTCTCCCTGCATTTGATTGTTTCCTTACTTATATCTTTATGCTCTACATAGAACAGGTGTGTCTCTTGGATGAATGTTGTCCTCTTCGAAGAGACATGACTATTAGTTTAAGGCTAATTGTTGCCTTGTGTATGTAAACTAATTGCTACCTTAAAAGTATTCTTACACTCTTTTAATAATCGTTGTTGTTTCCATTATCTTCTTTGGCCGTTTAATAATCTGATATTTAATCATCTGTCTCCCTTTTGCGTCGGCTTCCAATAGGATTGAGAATTGTCTTGATGATCGGGTCTATTCCTGAATCATCGATCCCTTTTATTCTTTATCTTGCCTCTAGAGGTGGTTCTCCATTTATTGCTCCGTATAATGTCTTTATTGCCCTTTATACATCATCGTTGTATGGCATGAAGTTGTGATTAATTACTATATGTCTGAAATGCTTTGTATCTCCCACGATAGATATTCCAATATAGCTTGGTAGACACCATGCGATGTTATAAAATGGTCTTCGATATGAAGTAGTGTCAAGATATTACCAGCAACACTGAACATATATTAACTATATCATTCCAATATAATACTCGGCTCGTTGACAATGACATTGTGGAGCAGTACCTAAACTCTGGTCGCAACTTACGTTTCCACACTGATGTCTATATTATGCATTATGCGAGTGTCACCGCCAAATGTGTCTTAGATCACAGTTTAGTATTCTTCGATATTAATAAAGGTTACACGCATGCTCTATTCTATCGCTGACTTGGTATAATTATAACTCTTTTAATCTTGGTCTTGGTTACTACGTGTCACAATCAAGAGATTCAAGCTCGGCTTGATTATAACCATCTTCTTTTCCCAAATTGCATCTTATGTCAATCAATGCCGAAAATTAAAGAAGTGGTAATGTTTCCTTTGACTGCCATGTAATGTCCCTAATTACCTATGGTAATAATAATAATCATCATTTTACATTTGATAATAATATTGTTAATTTTATATATTTTTAATATTTACTTTATTATTTAAATTGTCAATATTTATATTTTAATATTTATGATATTATATATAATAATTATAATTATAATATTATCTCCTGATAATTATAATTAATATTCAAATTGTAATTATTTATTTATATATATTTATTTCTTTTTGTATTTACATTTTAGGGTTCCAAATCCAGGGACATGACAAAAAACTATTAGCATCTAGTTATTATTTATGCAATGCAATGCAATCAACTATATGAAAATAAATGACAAAAATCTATATTCTACAATTCATGAGCTAAACTCTCAATTTTATTTGCTCTCTATCTCTATATACCATTGAAATGCCATTAAATTTTACAAAACAGCAGGTTTCCTCTTCTTTTTTGCATTTTTCACATTTTTTTTAAATCCAACTTTTTTCACAATTAAATCCCAATTATTTGAAAAAATCTTTTATCTTTTGGTTTGGCAATTTTTTCCCCAAAAGATTTTAGCTGCTATGCTATAAATTCCTTCTTTACAAATATATCTATCATTGGCCAAGACTTGTAATTAGATTACCCCACAATTAATCCATGAGCTTTTGGAAAAAAAAAATCTATCTATGACCAAAACATTATTGCCCTTTCGAATTGTTGCCATCTAACAACATAATAAATGAAGGAATAAAGCAACGAGTTTATAAAGAGTTTTCTTAATCAATGATGATATACTGCTGAGTTATATTTTCACTGAGTACTAGTTCTCAGCAGTGGTGATTCTCAACTGTCATGCCTACTTGGCGCAGTATGGTATTTGTGTGAGTTGGATGTATTGGACTCGATATGGATTTCCTTTTAGTGCTCATCTTAGTTCAGTCCTGAACATTATACTTCATGAAGACTATCAACAACAGCTCTACTTCTCTATACTGTTTTATGTACGTGACATGATGAGTCTATACGACAATGTATTCCATTAAGTGTTTGTGTTCATTCCATATTGTTTAATGTTGTTGAGTTTGGCACCTCTAGTGAGTACATCAACCTTATAAATGAAACTATAGAGGTAACAAGAAGACAAAAAAAAAAGAATTTATTTTGAAATGCACAAAAATAATACATAATATAACTAATCAATAAACCTTCATAAATTGAGCATTACTACAAAATAGTTCATGACATGATAAAAACATTAAAAATAAAGGCCATGGCACTCACGCAACTCTTGTGGTTCCTTTGTTTGTTGATGAATCACGATTGCTAATGATAAAGCAAGCATATCCACCGCACTTAGTCTGAAAAATATTAAAAGTTATAAACAAGACATACTTACTATAATACCTTAGCATGTGATTTATGAACTAAAAGACCAACCAACCATATAAAATTGTTAAAAGAAAATACAATGGTTTATTTATCACATATTTCACTAGCATTGTAAAAGGTAATCACATTCCCAAACAGAATTTGGAAGATTTGCACTTGTCAAACAATGTGGTGGAGTCTAATCACTGAAATATCATTAATGAACAAATAATTGATAAACAAGTTAAAAGACATGATACATGGAAAATATTACACTTTATACTACCATCAAAAAGCAAATTATCAGACTGTGATAATACTTTATACTCATGGTGTCAAATGTCATACAACAAGAATAGCCTAGACATCAACAAACTTCCATTCAAACAGGTCAATACAGGCTTGGTTGAATTAATTGGCCTTTTTAATCCAATGCAGGGTCAATAGTATAAGGAAGAGGCTGCAAAGGTTGATCAAAATCCAACGAGAGTAAGGGGTAATAGGGCCTCAAATGTTGATTGGGGAGTTCCATAAGTGGGACATGTCATGATCAACCGAAAAGAAGATTACTACAAGATAGACTACAACTTGGAAGGAGGTTGCCATGCCTGATTAAAATAAGTTAAAACAAATTGTTAGTAGTGATGAAATGATTTTTGAAAATAAAGGGTTCTTAAAAATTCAGAATAGGTAAAGTTTAACCTAGAAAAAGACTACTCTATAAAAGAGCAAGAAATAAGAATCAATGCAATAAAGAAAAACACAGACACGTGATAGTGAATGATGTTTAAAGGATTTCCTCCCTCCAAAGAAGTGGCCTGAATTGCAGTCTTTTCCTAATGAGGAAATATATAGATACTATTGAAATCACAATAGAAGGTGAATTACACATGGAGAACAATATATAAGAAGAGAATAAGAGACTTAATACTTCTACAGTCCATATAAGTGTTTGAGAGAGCTTTTGGATATAACTATGTAGGAGACCTTTTGCATGATGATGGACCACAAAATGTGATCCGAAACATTGATGCAAAAAAATCTCCACAATTAATAAGAGAGTGTCAACCTAGTGACATTGGAGAGAGAAATGAGTACTATAGTAACTGGGAGGCAAACCAAGGAAGTGGATGCATGTGATGGTGCATGAAGTTAAAGGATTTTCTCCCTCCAAATGAAGTGACCTGAATTGTAGTCTTTTTCCTATTCAAGAATGATATGAATACCCTTGCACATCACAATAGAAGGTGAATTACACATGGGGAACAATAATTAAGAAGAGAATAAGAGACATAATATTTCCACAGTCCATGTAAGTGATTGAGAGAGCTTTTGAATATACTGTGTATGAAACTTTTAGCATCAACATTTCGGATGACTCTCCATGGTCCATCATCTCCTCATCTGAAATGTTGATGCAAAAAGTTTCCTACACAATTAAGAAGAGAGTGTCAGCCTAGTGAAATTGGAGAGAGAAATGAATACTACAATAACTATGAAGAAAACAGAGGAAGCGGTTGCATACTCAAGTTCATGCAGTAGAGAAGCAATGAATGGAGGATTATAAGGGAGTAAAGAAAACAATCATCTACAGAAGTGCATGATTGCAACTACAATGGATTTGCAAGAAGTCAAAGATAGCCTAACTTCTATATGCTATAAATAACCAAAGTACAATGGACATAGATGCTAGGGCAACTTGCTAATTGAAGAACTTGACATTAGACATGTAAATATCAATGCATTGCTTAGTAACTTGACCTTGAACTCACTAAGTTTCCAACAAGTTTACAAAGCGGTTCACTGTAGTTGAGAGTATTTGGGAGTCTATAGGAGAAAGTCGTGCACATTGAATTTTTTTGGAGATTTTGCCACTTTTTTGCCAAGTTTTGAATTTAAGTATTGTTTTAAGCTGATAAGTTTTTGCAAAGTCACCAAGTCCAAGTCAAAATTGGGTCTACCAAGTTTTTTCCAAGTCTAAGGATTTGAACTATGTGTATGGCAGTACAAGCTTTCACACTTGGTATCCAACTTTGATCTTCATCAACTCTACTTTAGTTTACTCTTTGGTTATGTTTACATCATTTTAGTGCTTAAGAATTTAAATCAAGGAAACCCGAGGACAGGTCCCTATTTCCATAACAGACAGAGGGAAGCATTGAGGGCATCGCCGAGCCGTCCATAAAAATCTAAAATTGCCTGGAAACGTTTCCGAAATGTGGGGACGTGTAGGAAGAAAAAAAGTGGCGATTGGTCGTCCCTAATAAAAAGAAACGTGTTTTAAAAAAAAACGCTCAAAGCATTTAAAAAAACAATTTTTAAATCATTGTCGGTGGGTCCTCACACCCTAAGTCACCCTAAATGAGCAAAAACAGCCTTATTTGAATGTCATTTCATTTTATGTTTGTCAAAATATATTGCAACAGGGTTTGAAGGAGAAACATTTTTTTTAGCAAGGTTTGAAGGAGCAATTGTAAGAGAGGTTGAATTCAAGGCATATTTCGTAGTGAGACAACAATTTCTTGAAAGAGGTAAGTCATTCTTATCCTTTTATTTATTTTTTTCAATTTCTTTTCAAAGCTTAAAGTAAGAAATGTTTTTTCTTTTCATTTTTCAGTTTAAAGTTTCATCGTATCTCATAAAACCAACATGAGCAACAGTGAGAATGATAGTAGTGACAATGAAGTGGAAGAAACTCAAATAAATGTAAGGGTTTCAGCCTCATTAGAGTGTGGAAGTGTTAGGGGTGGAGGTGAACAGCCACCAAATCCATTTGAGAATGCCCTTTTGTTGTCTTGTGTGATGTCCCCGCTCTAGTCAATTCTCGGGAACAATGTGTTAGCCCTTTTCTTGGACCCTTGTGGGCTAACTGGATTGGTTAGAGGGTCAATGGTATTTTCTAGAGGAGTTGGTCGTTCTCATTTTCAGAGTTCCGTGATTGGCTCACTGCAGGCCTTGGCAGTTCAGGAGTTGACAACTTCTGACGGCACAGAGATATATGGAGTTTTGAGGAAGTTATGATTATTTAAGTGATTTAAGTTAAATTAACTTAATTCTTTATTATAAAGTCAAATTGACTTTATTCTTTTTATATCACTTAAATATTCATAAAAGGGTGATTTAAAATTAAATCACTTAAAACATAAAAGTGGCCCCCAAGCATTTAAGTCTAAACTATTGAAAGAGACTTAAATATATTTTAAAAAGATTTAAATGATGAAAGTGGTGTTCTTTTCTTGAAATGCATGCCTTTCGGAATATAAGGCATTTTGGCAATGAGAAACTCTATTCATGATTATTTCGACTTTGCCTTTGAGGTTTCTTCTGTGCTTTCCTCTGTGATCAGGGTTTGAGCAATATTTCCATTGGAGAACGCAATCTCTTTGATGTTGAGCATTTTTGAGACTATGAGAGATCAGTCGAATTAGTGCAACTGTGAGGGCTTCATTCAGAGGTTCTACATGCTTCTATCAGAGTTTTATCATTCAGTTTATACTTGTTTGCAATAAGGAAGGGGGTTTCTTCACCAGAGACGTCATCTTCAACAGATCTCAGCTTTCAGCTTGTTTCTTTTGATTTCTTCCTTGGCCATACCATTTGCCTTGGGATTTGTGCCTTCCTGGAGGTTTGGCGTGTGAAGCTAGAAGCTAAAGCGCCTTCTCTTTGGTTCCAAATTGTGCTTCATTCTTGGCGGCTACCTCTATTAGCCCTTTGTATCCTGTTTCAGAATGGGAGAAGTCATTTATGGAGGCTAGGCGTCCATATTTGCCAGTTTTCACCATTCTTGGCTGGCAAGTTGACTTATCTTTTTAAATAAATAATCTGGAAGCATTCTGGTATGTTTATCACTTGTGATCTATTTGTTTCAGTAAAATAATACCTTTTGCACTTCCATTCTGTAGAAAGTAGCTTAGTTTTACAGTTTATGAGCTTTTATATGATGCGCCCCTTCTCTTCTGTCTACAAACTTTCTTTAAAAAACTAAAAAAACACAAATAAGATAAGGAAAAATACAAGGGTTTGAATTGTGAGCCAGCAAGGTTCATCACATCTTGAAACCTTATGCAAAGGGCCCTTTTAACCAAAAGAACGTCTTCTCCAACTTATGACAGCGAAAAATACATGGGGGAGTAGTCTATGGTTGTGTCACATTTGCAAGACAGATTTTAGAATGAGCTACACAAAGGTATGGCCTCATTTCTTGGGTGTTACACACTGTGGAGTTGAGGCTTGTCCAGACATAAAAGAGGATGAGAAGGTAGAAGCTCATAGATTTCACATGGAGGTGGAACTGAGGTCTAAAGGTGAAATGATGCCAACACATTCTTTTAAAAATGGACAATCATCAATGCCTATGCCATCCACGGTTGGTAGTGGTAGTAGTGATATTGCCACAAGAAAAAAGAGGAAGATTAGTGGTGGTGAGAGGCCAAGGACAATTGCAAGTATGTTTAATGTGCAGGCATGAGATGCAACAAAGTCTTCCATTGCCAAAAAAAATTATGCCCATGCCATCCCATCTCACGTGGCTCATTCCTCTTATTTCAAACAAATGATCAAAGATGTAGCCTCTATTGGTCCCTCATTTGTCTTCCTAGAGATCGTAAACTACGCACTACCCTCCAAGACAAAGAATATTCTAAGGTTAATTTGTTAATGGAGGATAGGAGGCAAACTTGGATCAAGATGGGTTGTTTTATTGTGATGGATGGGTGGATTGATAGTAGACATCGGCCACTCATCAATATCATAGTCACATGCCCAACTGGCTCTTATTTTCTTAGAGTCGTGGATTGTTTAGGGAAGCAAAAGTATGCAAACTTTCGTTTCAACATTTTGAGAGAGGCCATAGAGAAGATTGGGGCCTCAAATGTTGTATAGGTGGTCACTGATTCAGCACGTGTGTGCAAATTGGTTGATTTGATAGTGGAGGGTGCTTACAAGCACATCTTTTGGACCCCATGTTGTGTTCATGCATTGAACAATACATTGAGAAACATAGGGAAAATAGATTGTGTGAAGCAAGTGGTGGCAAAAGCTAGAGACATTCAAATGTTCATTTGCAACCACTACAGCTCACTTGCTCTCTTCAAGATGTTTTCAAAGAAGGAATTCCTCAAGCCTATTGAGACAAGATATGCTAGTTACTTCATTTTGTTAAAAAGAATGCTTGAGGTTCAAGAGCCCCTACAATTGATGATGGTGAATTCAGAGTGAAGTAGATGGCCTAATTCAAGCTCTATTGAAGGAAAAGCCATCAACCAAAGGATCCTTGATGATGATTGGTGGTCCACTATGATGCAAAACATTGTTGATTTTATTAAATATCAAATATTAAATTGCTGATTTTCATATCAAATTTTTTATTTTAATATTTTAATTTTATTGTTCAATGTTTCAACTTTCGAAGTTTCTAACTTGTCAATTAATTATTTTGAACTCTTTGTTTTGCATTTTGTAGATATGTTTGCTCTTTCATCTCACCTGTTGTAGATGTCATTAGATATATTGATATAGACTCTCCTAGTTTTGAAGAGATATATTAGACATTTGACAGCATGCTTGGAAAGATAAAGCAAACAATTTTGGCTAAGGATCCTACTTTGGGATTATATGAGCAACATATTAAGCCCACAGTGATGTGGAGGTGGAACACAAAGAACACCCTGCTTCATATGGCAGCCTTTGCTACAAATTCCAAATGGTATGCACCAAAGGCTGCAAGGTTGCCTCCTTGTGATGACAAAGAGGTGAAAGAAGGGCTAATGAAGGTCTTTCAAAAGATGTATTTAGTTGAGGAGTCTACAATACTTTGCACACAATGGCTTGCCTTCACAAATCCTTGTGGTTCAACACTCAGCAAATCAAAGGCAAAGATAGATAGAATTACATTAGCTCAAACTGACCCTATTGGATGGTGGACATGGCAATAGAAGGATACACCACAATTGAGGATGCTTGCCATTCACCTCCTTTCACAAGTTGCCAATTCCTCTGCTGCAGAGAGGAATTGGTTCACATATGGCTTTATCCACTCCATCAAGAGGAATAGACTTACCTCTAGACAAGCGAAGAAGCTAGTGGCCATGCATAGTGCTCTTTGACTTCAAGATCGTCAAACTTCAAAGTATCAACAAACTCTAGCTTGATGGTGGGATGTTGATCTCGAAAAGGCCGCCCAGGTTGATGAAGAGGAGGCACCAAAGAGAAAGGTTGGGATTTCGTTGGATGAGGCAGACCCTCACAATGGCAATGGCTCAAAGGAGGACTCCGATTTTGATGCAGCATTGAGAGATGTAGATTAGGGGCAGTAGTGTACTTTCTTTTTTTGTATTTTCATATTGTAATTGAAAGTGAAACTTGTAGCCTTTGGGCATTTTGTTGTAACTTGTATACTATATTTTAATATCACATGCATATTGACAATGAATTATGAAAGTAATTTGAATTGCGTTTTGATATTTGCTAATTTGTTTGACTCTCATGTGAACTCTCAATTCAACACAAATATTATGTATTAAGGTTCTATAATGTATATATGAATGCTTTATCAATGTTATCATATGAATATTTAAAATTTCCCTAAATATTTAAAATTTTCCCTAATTTTTATATAGCTGTCCCCTTTGCCATCCCCTACTGTCCCCAAAAATGACCCGAAAAATTGTCGTCCCCAAAACTCATCCCCCAATCCCCTACCGTCCCTATCCTAGAAACTTTGGGTAACATAGATTTAAATCATTTTTCAAGTCCTAGGATTCTTGGTACATTTATTATTGTAACTAAATTTACTTCCAAGTGCCATTGACCTACTTTGGTCATTCATAAAAATTAACCGTTGAGCATACACTCGTTGAAAACAAATTGGTGTTGAAGATCACTTTCATGGTTTCAAGCTAGGCCCACACTCTTCCGAAGGAGAAAGAAAAATTTTAACAGATGCTAGACCTCATTGAGCTGTCACTGAAAGTAGGTGGCTCGAGCACTTAGCAATTATGCTCAATGGCAATTACAGTTCCATTACCCTCTAGATGCTACTATTCAAGTTGTGGGTATCAGAGGGTTCTTTAGATACTCTGGTATGATTGCAGTTAACAAGTTCTGTGATTCTTCTTAAAACAATTTAGAATGTTTGGTGACACATTTCAAGGAAGCTACTTTAGTTTTACTCTCTCTGGTTCTGTTTACATCATTAGTGCTTAAGCGTTTAAATCATTTTGCAAGACCTTAGATTCTTGGTACATTTATTATTGTACCTAAATTTACTTCCAAGTGTCGTTGGCCTACTTTGGTCATCCATAAACATTTACCCCTGAGCATACACTCACATTGAAAACAAATTGGTGTTGAAGATAACTTTCGGAGTTTCTAGCTAGGCCCACACACTTCCAAAGGAGAAAGAAAATTTTGGATAAACAGATGTTAGACCTCGTTGAATTGTAACTAAAATTAGGTGACTCGAGCAGTTAGCAGTTATGCTCAATGGCTATTACAATTCTGATACCCTCTGGATGTTACTATTCAAGTTGCAAGTATCAAATAGTTCTTTGGATACTATGGTATGATTGCAGTTGTCAAGTTCTGCAATCCTTCTTAAAATGATTTAGAATGTTTGGTGACACATTTTAGGGAAGCTACAAAGGAATTTAACGATCCCAAAAAAGGGTGGAACTCGGCTGCGAAATCCATTTGGACCTTAGATTCCCCTCAAGGACAATTAAGTTTTATTCCATAATATGTGGCAAAGAACATGACTAAAGGAATCCCATACAAAGGGGAATCGAATGACGAAGTTACAAACATTATTTTTCTTTAAATTTTTTCATAAGCATCCTATAAACATGTCCATTGAAATCAAATTATTATTAAATAAGAAAGCAGTTCACATAAAATCACCATCAAAGGTATAGAGAATTTTGTCAATTTTACACAGCATTATGTTGATATTTTTTGTTAAGATTTAAGTTAGTAAAATGTTTCGGATCTCATTTTCGCATTTCAGATTTTTCTTACATGGATAACAATTATGAGAAAAGGTAGTTTCTAAGGCATTCTACACCAAAAGCTTTGTCAATCTAGAAAATGGCTTTAGGGGTAAAAGTTCCCGGGTTTATATGCTAGCATCCTCCCTCTCTCAGGAGCTATCTACAAAGAGACATATCCCTATGATGGTATATAGTTCCACATACATATTCTTTCTCTCATCTTTTGTGTTGTGAAAAATCCTGTAAAAGCTAACAATTGCAGTAAAGATGTGGTTTATGAGATAAAGCTTTGAGAAAACTGGAAGTAGATTTTGGGTGTGTGTTGAGAATAATCCCACATGCATAATGATTGTGAGAAAGAGGTAATTTATAAGCATTACTCAGACCAAAAAACTTTGCCAATTTAGGGTGAAATCAATAAATAATCAAAAACTAGTGTGTTGCAAGTATGCTACACATGTTGTCATTGATGTCAACAGTGTGGAGATTGTTGTAGGTGTCATCTTTGATGACTACTGAGTGAGTAGTAGTGTGTGAAAGGTTGCATTTGATGCAATCAGTGTTATGATGGTTGTCATGAGTATGTTGTACACAGCTGTACCTCTCTTCTGTTGCTCATGTATAAGTGAATGTTGTTGTAGTTTCTTCATGTTGATATGGTATTGTGAATGTTGTATTCACTGTCTCTTGGTGTAAAGCATTGCATAAATTGTGAAAGAAAGCATGAAAGTATGTCATGCTGACAGTGGTTTAGGAAGTTGTACTGAAAAGCTCTAGAGAATGCTCCGCATTCCTCCACATTTGAAGATATTGTCTTGCGGTTTGGAACTTAGACAGACGCAGATGTGAAATATGTGTGTTCCTAATTTCAGTGCATAAAAGTTATTGAGGTTTCCAGAGCTAGCAGAATGAAGACTGTGTTGTTGCAGTCATGGAAGATTCAAAGAAATGCTCCACATTTCTCCGCAATTGATGTTGTGGTCTCGCAGTTTGGAGGATGATTTTATATTGTCTTTATGTTTCCCCTCTTCCAGTTTCAAGTGTTGTGGTGTACCACAAGTACGGTTTTCAATGTTCTTTCTCAATTGTGTTTGTCTGGGTTTGCAAGTGATACTGGGTCCAATGTCTGTTTGCCTGCGCCAACATAATGTTGCCTAGAGTTGTAAAAGGAGGGCATGGAAATGTTTTTGAACATCATTTAATGCTTGTAATGTGATCCGCATGATGTTATCTAGTCTCTTTGGTACCGCTTATGGTCTAGAGTTAATATTTGGTAGGTTAAGTGTTTGCTAGCCCGACTTGGTATAGTGAGTTGTTTGCGCCAAGTTTTTGTGGCGTGCGCCAGCATGAGATTGTGTGCAAAGGTAAAATAGGTCCTGCTTATCTCCTGGCTTGGACCGCATTCAATTTATTTTTCCCACGAATGTTTTGGAGTCGACTTTCTTATGGCCGTTGCATGTTTCATGTCATACGTTTCATTTTGGCCGACAAGGAGAAACTTTTTGAAGCTTGCGAAGGATATAAATGGAAGATCAAGTGTGTGATCAAAGTAGTTGAGTGGAGTGTTGAGTGTTCAATGCATGTGTCGAAAGCAATGCGCTAAAGGCATAAGAATGAGTGTGAATGTGCAAAGAAGTATTTAATGTATGTTGAAGGTAGTGAGCCGAAGGCAAAAGTGTATGAGTGAGTGTTGAAGGCAGTGAGCCAAAGGCAGAAGTGTATGAATGAGTGTTGGAGGCAGTAAGCCGAAAGCAGAAGTGTGTGAGTGGGTGTTGAAGGCAGTGAGCCAAAGGCAGAAGTGTATGAGTGAGTGTTGGAGGCAGTGAGTCGAAAGCAAAAGTGTGTAAGTGGAGTGCTGAAGATAGTGAGCCAAAGGCAGCAAAAGTGTTGCAGTGACAGTTGATCATCTGAATTCATCAAGTGTTGTATTCTGAGGTTGTAGCCTCCTTCTGTAAATGTTGTAATTGGTTGGGAGTTGTAAACTTCCTTTGGTTGAAGCCATAAAATTGTGTTGTAAATCTTGTTTCATTTTTGTGAGGCTAGATTTGGACAGTAGCTCCAAGCAGCTTTCTCACCATGGTTTTTTCCTTATAGGGTTTTCCACGTAAATTTGGTGTCGTGGTTGTGTGCTTGTGCTTTGAATGTTTTATCTGGTTAAGGCAGTAATAAGTTTTGATTGATAAAATTGAATTGGATTATTTTGAGGGATACACTGATTCACCTCCCCCCCACCTCTTAGTATATCTACGTTCTAACATAGTGTACTAGCATCAGCCACAAAAACACTAGTCCAACCAATGATCTGAAATTTAAAATATGAGAACAATGCTATCCAATTAATCAAGATGCTCAAGATCCAAAAGCATTAAAAGCATTAAATGCAAAATCAAGATGCAAAGTGCTCCCTTACTAGTTGCAAATACAAGGCTCAATGAGTGTATTTATAAGAAATGCAAAGGAAAAGTAAGATGGACACCTCGTCCATCAAGAAGTGTAACTCTCAAGATATGAGAAGACACCTCAATATCCAAATAGGGAATGTCTAACTCCTATAGAAGAGTAGGCCACCTACCACTCACACAAAATAAACCTACCTATGCAAGCTAAACTTGGGTGTCGAAATACAAAATAACCTAATAAAATAAAATAGAACCTACACCAACACCCCCTCTTAAGTGCAACTTAGGTGGGTAAAAATGGGTCCCAACAAATGCATAGCCATTTTTGGTACCCGTATACAAAAGATTCCCCACCACTGAGAAAAGGCCCCCAAAAAAAGAGAGAGGACTAGGTAGACCCCCCAAATGGGTAGCCTCCCACACCAAAAATGGATGGACAATACTAAATGTTGATGAAGATCCACTTTTGCCAAACAATGCGTCTTCTCTTAGGAAGAGATATGCCCATAGGTGCATGGAAAAGGTCTTCCCAATCTGTGAAGGAAAGAAAACACAAGATTGCAAACTTTGGAGATTGTTAATTGGTCCCCTTGTTGGTGCTTGGAAGTGTCCATATCTGATCAAGGGTCTTAGGTATAACTGTAGAAGGTGACATCTCAAAAGCATATTTGGCAGGAGATAGAATAGGTGCCAAAGAAGATGATGAAGCAGCTATTGAAGAATTGTCATCAAAGAGAAAAAAAACAGGTCCTTAATAGAGTCCTCTAGATCCAAAAGGTGGTACTCAACAAAAAAAAGATATGTCTAACAAGAATGCATCCCAATGCACTATATCTGAAAAACAAGAATGATCTTGCTTAAAAGAATAATTGCATGCCTTCAAAGAGGCAACGTTGAACTCCATAGAAGCAATAGGAGCTTGAGGGATCATGGTGCATGTCTCTGTAACTTGGTAGTTTAGTTGACTACACTACTCATCCAGTGATCTACTCACATTGGTGGTGTGAATATGAATGGTTGTAGACAAGGCATCAGAACGAGGAGGACAGGTAGTTGTCTCAATATAATCCACAAGTGCAAGGTTCTTCAAGAAAACATCATTGTCAAATGAAGATTCAAGATCTTCATACAATTGTTTGATTATGGTCCAAAGAACAAATGAGCACTATGTGTGCTCTATGCAATATAGCAATATAGAATGTCCTCAAAAAAGTGAGATTGATAAGTCTATAAACTCTACCATGGTTGTTTAACAATGAAAGCTTCTATTCAAGATCACTTGGATCAAGAATGAATCTAAAGAGATAGGGTAATAGATCTATTCTTGATCCATTCTCTCTAGAACACATAGTTCTTGTGATCTAGCATGACAATAGAGAAGCAAAAGGACATACCAAAAGACATTATAACCCCCCCCACTCCCCCCCCCCAAAAAAAAAAGTGGAACTTTAGCTAGATTTGTTGATTACAAGATTCCTACTAATGATGTGCATAAGCCCCCAATTTGGCACTTTATCATCAATGTGTTTACAATACCTAGTAGCGTTTTCACAGGATTGTACAATTTCAAAAAAGGATAAAATATTGATGGTACATGGTACAAATGAGAAGCAATAAAGGGTATCACTATAAAGTATGCAAAAAATATGCACTTCCAAAAAACAAGACACAAAAAGGTCTTAATGCACAAGCTAAGGACCTGCAAAGCTCTTAATATAAGAACTACAAAACAAAATCTCTAAAAAACTGCATTTTCTTGAAAAACAAGGCATCAAATACAAAAACCAACCTTGCCACTACATAGTCGTCGGAAAACAGCCCATTTCAAAACAAATTGTCAAAATGACAAAAACTAATAATGTATAGCGTAGAAACAACCTTGCAAAGTTAGCTAGCAAAAGTGAAAACCCCAACAAAGAGAATTCCAATCTACAAAAGGAGGGAAGGTGATGTAGCACCTCTTGAAGCAACCACATGGCAAGAAAAATGTGTGGCAGCCTAGTCAATAAATAGGTCCAAGTGTCCATACTACATGTAGGACAAGTGTGCCACGTGGCACAAAAACAACCGGTCAAAGTCCTCAATCATGAGTGATTGGCACAAGCATACCTTGCTAGCAGGTCGAAGGTGGCATAATATTCAATGCCACATGGACTAGTCAACTAGCCAATCATAGCAATGGCAAGTACCTTGTAACATCAAGACTATGAATGCAATGATCACATGATGTGTAGGCAAGATGGAACTGTGTTATTAGTCTAATATAGGCAATGAATGCCAAGTATATTGAATGCAAGCAATACCAAGGTTGTTGGCGATGGGCATAAGAACTACCATTATTGCCACGTCGATAAAGGTTTAACATTGATGGTCGTGTTGTGACCTATTTCACACATCGCCCCATTACCAATGGGGACCCTAGTAGTTTGCTTTTTAGGGTTTTGTTGTTGCGCTTCAGTTTCATTTTGATCTCTGTTTGGGAGTTTAGAGTTTGAGCTTTTGAAGGGTCACCCGAGCCAAGTAAGGAATTTGAGCCTGAATCAGTGCACAAACATCACCAGAATGCTTAGAAGGCCTAGAGGATGAAGATCGCCTGTCATTTAAGTCAATTCTGACACCTACTTTTTGGGGATTTTCACTCTGGCCCCCTACTTTTTAGGGACTTTATTTTTGGCACTTTTAGCCTATTTTGGACTTCCTATTTTTTAGGAATTTATTTTTGGAAAGTTGTTATTTTTGGAAAGTTTCTATTTTGGGAAGGTTTCTATTCTTGGAAAGTGCTCAGGTCATGGTTTCAGTATTGTCATCTTCAGAAGACCCTCGAAGTGGAAATAATTAAGAAATTTCAAATAAACCAGATAAAGGCCAGAAAATCGCCTAAGTATTGATCATAGCACAAGCTTGAGACAAGTCCGCCCCTCTAATGGAGAATCATGGCATAAGCAATGGACAAGTCCGCCCAAGCTTCAACAAGTCACGGCATGGACATCGGGCAAGTCCGCCATAAGAAGAGTTTGACAATGGCGCAAGCAATGGTGAAGTCCGCCCAAGAGAAGTGGCTTGACTCTAAGCAAAGTCCGCCCCATTCAACAAGTCATGGCATGGACACATGGAAAGTCCGCCCAAGAGAAGTGGCTTGACTCTAAGAAAAGTCTGCCCCATGGAGAATATATTATGGCTTGACTCTAGGCAAAGTCCACCCCTCCACATGACAATAAGCCAAGTCCGCCCAGCTCAAGAAGATATGGCACAAGACTATGGAAAGTCCGCCCCACTTAACATAAGGAATGGCATAACATACTGGAAAGTCCGCCCCACTGAAAGAGACATGGCGTAACACTTGAGCAAGTTCGCCTAGGCATCATGTCAAAAAAGCCTTGAAAGTCTGCCAATACTTGGAGATGGATGGAAAAATAAATATGAAGTCCACCTAGACCATCAAGAGCATATGGAAAGAATTTTGTGAAGTCCGCCATGCCAAGTTGAAGAGTGGAAGGAAAAGTTTGAAGTCCGACTTTGCTTAAAAATTGGTTGAAGCGCCTAGAGAAAATGGAGAAAATAAATTAAAATTTTGCCTAAGTCTAAACATTGAAATTTTAAAATATCAAATGACATGCCTAGAAACTGAGGAAATAAGCAAAAGACTTAGGAAATCATGAGAAATTATGGCAAAATTGACAGGAGAAAAAAGATTCGCCTTAGGCAAAGGCAAGAAATGACTTAGAAAAATTTAATCAAATCCGCCTTAGGTTAAAATAAAATGCCATAATTAAAATAATTAAAGGGTTGGAAAATAACACATGAAATGTTATTTTTTAATTTTTATTTTCCAATACCTAGCAAAAGAAATTTGAATTTCTCCTTTAGGCCAAATTTTGGAAAAAAGATAAAAAGGACTTCACTGAAGTAACACCAGATTTGGAAACTTTCCCTAAAATTGATGTTGGAGATCAAAATTGCCATTCGAGAGAGGAGTGCAAGCCAAGTTCAAACTAGATTATATGGAAACAAGTAATTTTTGCTAAATAGGTCGAACTTTACATCTTTATAATTGGTTTTGCTTCTCATTTTTAATCATTCATCTTTCGAAAACGAAGTTCTGAGAAGTAATTTTGTCTAAGGCAAGAAAAGTTTGAAGAAAGTGATGAAGTTGAAGCAGAAGGAAGAAAGGTGAACTTATCCAGGCAGCACAGTGATCTTTTCCATTTTATTTTTCCAACATCAGGCAGATTTGCATTCTCTACCTTATTCTGGCAAAAACTTCATTTACCTATTGGATAAATTCTTTCATTTCCAGCATGATCATTCTCAAATTTTAATTTATCAGTTGGCTGGAATATATATTTTTCATTTAAAATCAGAATTTTAATATTCTCTTTGTGCATTTTTGCAGATTTATGACAGACAAGGGAGAACCTTCGAGGAGAATACAAATGAAGTTTGCCAGTAAGGGTTCACAGCCAAAGTCCAAGATCAACTCTAAGTGGAAAAACATCGTGGACACCAATCTCGGTCACGTAGATTTTGATGATTTTAAAAAGAGGATGTATGGAAGTGATGGATTCTTGCCTACACCAATTGCACGACAGATAATGCAGAATGGCATTGTCCAGGCAGCAGGATTTCCTCCAGCAATAGAGTGTCTGGAGCTCACGGTAGAACGTGCATTGCACTATAATGCACAAGAAAGACAGATTGAAGCACCTGACGAAAGGATATTGGCATACTTGGGAGAGTTGGCTATACAGGAAGCGTTTGGAATCCCAACCTACCACAAAACATCCTATCGAACCAAGGATGATGCACGAAAGCTTTATGAAGATCAACAAGACCTCTGTGCATCAAACATGAACAAGTCATGGTTGGTGAATCCTAGACCCACTACCAAAAAGATGCCCAAGAAGTTGTCCAAAATTGATTTTAAGGAAGAGTACGAAGACATTATCTTGCTGCTAAACAGAATGGTGGGCAATCCTCAGGGTGCGCCCTTTGAAACCTAGATGTATTATTTCATTGATGAGATAACTTCCGGAGTAAAAATGATCAATTGGTCAAGGATGATCAGTGACAGTCTCCACGAGTAGATGACCAACTTGGAGAGGGCCAAAACCTTCCACATGAGTTCCTATGTTATATATTTGCTTGCTAGAACCTACAAATATGTTGGTCTAATTTGCAAGGGTGCAGTTGGTAATGGCGAAGGAGAATTCAAGGTCTACAACTGCTATCCTCAGTTGCAGTTGAGTGAGAAATCACACTTTAGACAGGCGCATGATGCCTTTCTCATGTATATCACCAGAATACTTCAAGGAGGAACGCATCAGAGACTCACCCATGAAGCCAAAAGTTTAATCAGCAAATATGGATCCTGGTTTATCTAGTTTCCTAGATTCACATACATTAAAATTCAAGGATTCACAGGGCGCCCTTACAGGCTGCCGATATATCCCACCAATAGAATGGTTCTACTGGAGGTTCTGAGACAATTGGAAACTTATCAAAATATTCAAAGGCCAAAACAGAAAGCAACAGTCACTTTTCCACTCTTTATTGGAAACATGATAGAATCCTGCCCATCGACGTAAGCAGCAAAAAGTGCGCGATTGGAAATACAATGGTACCCGTTCACTTCCAACAAGTCCAGGGCTGACTTTGATCCACTTCATCATATTGGAACAATGGACGGGAGGAAATATAAACACAAAGTTGACCTAGAAGACTTCTAGGCAAATGCTGCTGATGAGTATGACGTGAGAAAAAGACTATGGTCAAGACTGCCATTGGATATGATCAGGACAACAAAACTCTTCCAAGTACTTGATCAACTTGAAGATGATGAAGTATATGTGCAGCCAGGCTTCGATGAAAGGCAGCCGCTTCCTCCTGTGAGATGGTCTGAGCCTGAGCTTGGTGACTTAACAACTTTTATGAGGCCCGTGTTCAAGTATTCGCGATGGTGGGTAGACTAGCAAGTGCAAATTTTACGGCAAAAGAATGTGCCATTTACACATGACTTGATGGGTGAGATAGAGTCTTGTTCTTCAAATGCCGGCGCATCTCAAGGAGGTGAGCTAACCGAGACTGCCAACCCAAGAAAGAGAAAAGAAATGATAGATGACTCTACAAGCCAAAACAAGAAGAAGGCAACAGATGACGAACCTGCCCAGAAGATATCCAAGGCCCTTCATCCAGCCACATCCAGAAATATGGACGAAATATTGATCATGAAGAGTCATGGGGACAATTCAAATTTCATTCGCCGGTTCTAGAAAAGGATATGGAGCCAATACAGCTGAAAGATGATGATCATCACTCCCCTACAAGCACAGAGATTCTTGAGTTAGATGATGATATGGATATCATGGAAGGAGAATTCCAAGAGGGAATGATTTCCGCCCTCAAGGGAATTCAGGAAGTCCCATCTATGCAGAAAATTCAGGATATACAAGACACTCGGGATAATTAGGAGGATGAAATTGAACAGCCGACAATCCCAGATTGGCTAAAAGAAAGACTAAAAATTAAGGCACCAGCAGAGATACTAGAAGAGGATGATACTACAGACATCTTGGCAAGGCTAGAACAGGCTACTACAAAGAAGCCAGCCAAGAAATTTTCTACAATACAGAGAGATGAAGTTGGTAACCGTTGGTAACCGCACAGTGCAGATTGTAGTACCAACAGTTGAGAAATCATGAGATGAAATTGCCCCAAATGAATATGTCGTTACAACCATTGATATTGGTCCAACAACAAAAGGGCAAGAAGTTGAGGACCTGGATAACTCTGTTGCCACCATTAAATCCAGGCTAGAAAAGGAAGTGGCGAAGAAAAAGGAATATAAAAAGGAGATTGAGCGCTTAAAGGAATACATTCAGCATTTAACCAGGCCGCTCAATCAAGCTGACCAGTCCACCCCTCCACTTCCAAATTCTTCACAGGAGCCAGTAAGAAATTTTGAAGAGGAATTGACTACAGCCAAGGAAACCAAGGAATGGTTGGCAGGAAAGAAAGAAGAAGCAATGACATTTATAGAAAAGTTGGCATATGTTTTTGGGCAAACCTCCTCTCTGCTCTCACAAGTTGTAAACCTAGCGGAAGCATGGGAAGGCCTCCAAGATATTCAAAGCAAAATTATCCCATGTCTTTGAAAAATAAAAGTAATTCCAAAGCAAAGATTGATTGATGAGGAGATCATTGAAGCAGGAGTTGCATACGATTTCAGCAACTGGTATTATGTGCTGATTTCACGAGTAGAAGTCTTGGAAAGAGTGAAGGCAAATGGCGCTAAAATTGAAGAACAAGTAAGGGGAATCCAAGATAAAAAATTTCCAAATGGCTGCGGATGTGCTTGACAAAGACATTGTCCGAAGAAAACACTTGCAGTAGGAAAATTTAAAGGATAAAGTTCAAAGTATTTTCCCTACCACTGTCGGGCCAATCCTGAGAGAAAATTTGACTAAAGCATTCAGCTTCCTGACCGTCCGAGACACCTTCCTGCTACATGAATCAGAATGAGTGATCGCCTTTGCAGAGTGTGCAGACAGTTTAGACTTGCTGGAATAAAAAGTTGACACCCTGCCGGACATCACCATTGAGGAAGTCGTCGCGATCGTGTCCAGTTTCATTGAACGTAATGCTATGGAAGTTGATAAGGACATGTTGATGTGTGTTTTGTGACACACCAAACATCAGAATAAAATGCCCAAAGACAGCTTATCCTCTCTTGAAAAGCCACCGCATATGCTAAGATTGCTAGAAAGGTCATACGGTAATTCCAATGTTTCGTTTGGGAGGATGGACAAGCTCAATGGATGATGTGATATGCTGATTTCACAAAGGGACTTATGCTAGGCTTGCTCAATTCACAATGAAGGTTTAGGCAATGAAGCTCTGTTGTTTGGATCTTTCAAACAAACTAAAAAAGGAGATAAGGGTTTAGAAGTTCTAATCTACTTCCTAAGAATTCAAGAGACAGTATTGACTTGGTGAAACTAGTAACCACGCTTTGCTTCGCCACACTCAACGACAACTACACAAAGTGGGTGCAATCTTCAAGGGAGTGTGCTTATAATTTTCACGTCATGAATAACTACCATCAAATTGAACAATATTTATCCAGACAGAAGTTAAGCATCCACAAAGTAAACTCAGGCTAACTTTACGCATTGAACGAGAATCATTCATTCAAAGAAAGTATGAGCGGAAGATTCACCATGCATCAATACTTATCAGATCTTGCATTCTTCTAACATACATGAAATAAAATCTAAACTATGATGAGGGATAAGAACCATGCCAACTCCAAAATAAGAGAAGCAATCACCATCAAAACAATGCATGCATTACTTATTACTTTGGCAATCGTACGCAACAATTACTTATCTCAACATGTTTTGCAACATGCTCCCCCCTTTTTACAAATGAAGAGTGAGCTCAATTTATAGGCTCCTCGATTACAATTTAATGGCCAAGATTGATTTAGAATCAACAACCGAGATTAAAATAAAACCCTAATTAGGGCTTGCCATAGCTAACTCCTTCTCGACCAATGAGAAAATTACACTCAAGGATACTTGTCCTTTTTGCCAAATATGAACCCACAATAAAATAGAAAGTTGTTGAATCCGAATGTGCTGACTTGGAACAATTTGATTGGTTGAGGTGCCACTTCAGCAGATTGGATGTCCGCCTTGGTCACTTTGTTCGTTTTTCCATATTCTTGCCTTAGAATATTTTCCTTGCCGATGACTCTGTCCTTTGTGCTCGTTTCTTCCTGGCTTTGATCTTGGATTCCTTTTGAGACTTTGATTTCTTCTTCTCACTTGTATTGGAAGTCTCGCATTGGAACACATGTTTAGATTTGAAGTTATTAAAGTTTTCTTTCTTGATTGCTTCAAAATTCCCACAAGCACCTTGAGCTGGATTGGTGCTATTCCTTTGGATTTCCTCTCCACTTTATCTAATTTGTGTCAAGAAATTATCTAAGTGCGGAAATTCGTTTGGAACAATCTTCCTGTCACCATCTGATTTTGATTGAGAGTTTGTCTTTAATTCTTCAGGGGGATGAAATCCTTCAAGAAGTTGCCTTGGTTGCTTCAATAGGTTTGGGATTGTAGATGAAATCCTCCCAAGATGTCTAAATATTCTTTCAAGTGCCTTGAATTTGAAGAAGAATGCCTCTGTGCTTTCGCCACAATAGAGGAAATTGGAATTTTCTCTGTGAAGTATTTCCCATACTTAGCCAAATTTTGGCTATTCAAGTTCATTTTGTAACACCTTCATGCGGATTATTCAACATTTAGCCAAGATTTTGGCCATCTCGATGCTCGAATGAACTTTGCCTGTGGACTTTCCTTCAATTCTGAATCCGACTTGTGTTATGTAGGACAAATTCCACCCTTGGACAAGGATTTTATTCACTTCCTCTTTACTTTTCCTCTTTATTCCTCTTGTTTTCCTTCCAACACTTAGTCAATTTTCTGAATTTTTTATCCTCTTGGCTAGGCGGACTTCATGAACCTCATGCCATGGCTTCCTTGACTTGGGCGGACTTTCCTTCCAACTTGCCATTTCCTCTTCAAGTGTTGATTCTTTCTAATTCCTCCTACATTCTTCGAAGCAGACATCTCACCTATACGAAGCTCAAAGTTAGAAAAATACTCACAAATTGTAAATAAGGCGATTTTATGACTGGAGAGTATTTAAATAAATTAATTAAAAAATTCTAGAACTCGACTGCCTAGGCTGGTTGGAGAATAAATCTTAATAAAATGAAATTTAACCAGCCTTAATCTTTTTAAAAGAACATTCAAAGAATTTTTTAAACAATTTACTGGACTTTTAAGTGGAAAACTGAAGTTTTTGTGCAAATCCAAGATAAAAATCCTTTTTTCTTCTTCAAATTCGCCAATTATGACTCTGCAGTTGATTGAGAAATCTGAAAATAGAAGAAAAATGTCCAACCTTATGCTCTGGAATTAATGTAACATGCAGCTCAAGAAGAAAATAAGAGGAAGAAGGACGCCTTTGGCTGAGAGAAGTTTGCCTGTGAAAAAACTTAACCTGTGAATAATGAAAAAAAAACTCGCAAGCACTTCTTTTATAATAAAAAGTTTCCTTATTTGCCAGGTTCGATCTCTTCCTTGATTGGGTGCTTTTGCTTTAAAACGAAAAAAAGCAATCTTATCTTCTTTCTTTGACTTTTCAAGGCATCCCTTTTTGCTTGCTAACTAAGTCTTTATTTTTAAATAAAAACTTAAGTTATTTATCTCTCTTTTGCCTTCTAGAAAATTCGACTTCTAAGTGGACTAATCCACTTTTCAACTGGATTTTTGTTTTTCCACTTACCAAGGCAACTCTTGCCTTAGAAAAATTTTCAATTCTCCCCTTCAAAATTCGACTTTCAACTGGAACTTTCATCTTTCTAACTGGATTTCCTTTATCCTGGAATTCTTGAAGTCCAATCAAATTTTTTACTTGCCTTAGCCAATTTTATCAATTCTCCAACTGGAATTTCGAATTATCCAACTAGATTTCCAAATGAATTTTTTAAAGATTGAACTGGATTTCCTCATAGGTGCACCTCTCCAGCCTTAGGCGAATTTCACCATGATTTTCCTTGCTTTTTACTTGATTTTTCAATGATTTTCTCTCTTGAAGGTGTGATTTTTTAATTGATTTTCCAGCTTTTGCATGCGCTTTGTCTTTCTTTTCTCATCTTTGCATGCGCTTTTCTTTGCTTTTCTCATGATTTTTTCGATTTTTCTCTCTTAAAGGTGCAATTTTTTAATTGATTTTCCAGCTTTTGCATGCGTTTTGTCTTCCTTTTCTCATCTTTGCATGCGCTTCTCTTTGCTTTTCTCATGATTTTTTCGATTTTTGCTTTATTTTTGCCTGCTTTTTGATTCCAAAAGTGGAAACTTTTGACTCCACTGCCAGTGGGACCTAGCACTTTCTAAACATAGAAACTTACTAAAAATAGAAAAAAGCAAAAAGCAACTTTCTAAAAATAGTAAATTCCAGATTGGACCAGAAATGCCAAAAACGAAAAAAGCAAAAAAGCAAAAAAGCAAAATCCCTAAAAAATAAGAAGTGTCAGAATTGAGCGAAAGCACAGGCAATCCTCGTCCACCGGGTCTTCTAAGCACTTCTATGACGTTCATGTTCAATTTTAGGCTCAAATTCTCAACTTAGCTTGGGTGATGACTCCAGACTTTGACATGAAATTCTCAGAGCAACAGAGATTATGAAATTGCTACTCAAAGCTAAACCCTAAGAGCAAACCAACGAGGGTCCCCATTTGCAATGGGGCGATGTGTGAAATAGGTCACAACAGGACACAACTCCCAGTGCATGATTTCTCTGTAGTTAACTTATTGTTATTTGAGCAACCCTAATTAGAGTTTTGTTATTTTAAATCTGGGCCGCTAATCTTGAATTGATCTTGGCCGTTCATTATTCTTGAAACTCTATATAAACCCCCCCCCTCTCACTCTCTCATTTCATAAGAAAGAATCAGAAAATAAGGAGAATAGAATAAGAGGAATACAGCATAGAGGATAGAAGATAGAGAATAGAGAATAAGAGAGAGAATTCTATGAAATTGTTGCTGAAAACTATTTTGATAATAAAGTTCATAATGCATGAGATGCTTTGAATCCTTTCATTGTCAAATGGTTGCATGGTTGCATATTTCTCTTTCACATATAGAAGATCTAAAGTAGAATTTTATTCGAATGTATGTTAGTGGAATGATAGATTGATAGTAGAGATTAGTGAAACTTTGCTCATACTTTCTTTGAATGGATGGTTTTCATTCAATGCGTAAAGTTAGACTGAGCTTTTGATGTGGATGCTTCAATGTTTGCTTCGAATAATATTGTTCTATTAATGGTGTTGTTCGTAGTAAAGAAATTTTAAGCACAAATCCCAGAAGATTGCACTTGCTTTGTGTAGTTGTCGTTTAGCATGGCGAAACAAAGTATTGTCTTTGGTTTCACTCAATCCTTACCGTCTCTTGATTTCGTAGGAATAGTATAGGATTTCTAAACCCTTACTCATTTTTCACTTTTTTAATCTAAAATCGGAAAATTTCAAAATAATACAACATTCAAGTCCTTGCTTTTTTGAGTGATTTACTAGAGTAAATCCCTTTGTGTTACCGGCAAATCGCAACGACCACAGAGCTTATCCACACCTAACTTACGAAACATTGGAATTGTCGTATGATCTTTCTTGCAATCTTAGCATACGAGGTAGTTTTTCAAGAGAGGATAGAGCATCTTTGGAGACTTTATTCTAGAGTGTTTGGTGTGTCATAAAACACGCATCAATAGGTCGGAGAACACTAGTTGCTAGTGGTACAAACACACCATCAAGATGGGACTTCATAGTGCCACTAAGGATATGCCAACCAAAGGCAAGCAACTCATCGGCAACATGTCAACAATTGAGTGCAATTACTAACTATAATAGGATGCCCAAAAGGCTATATCCACAGGGTTATTTGTAATGTCCCCTTTTTGACACCATGTTGTTCAATCAGCATCGGTCAATTTCCAGGGTGTTCTGAAGGCTTCCAAGTGAACTAGGAGAGTTCCAAGGTTCTGGTGGTTTTTCTCAACATCCAATAGTGTGTTGGCGTGTTGTTGGTCCTCGAGATGGTGGTGATGGTCTTTGTTGCATTTCTGACCATAGGGGTTGTTCTCCACATTTCTTGGATAACACTTCTATTTTTAGTAAGTGCCTGTTTTGGCACTTGGCCTCTCTCCTCGCCATCAGAAGCTCCTCGGTGCAATCAGTTTCCATTTCGGATGCCTCGTTGATGCTTTTTGTGAAGTGGTTCGAAATATGTTAATATTTACACTAAAGTCATAAAGTAATGTATAAATATTACTTTAGTGTCAAATATTATAAAGTGAAAAGGTTATTAGAGTTAATTTTAAAAAAAAAAAAGCAAACAGTGCTTTTTCTAGAAAAAGCAAAAAACTGTTTTTGAAAAAGTAAAAAACACTTTTCCAAAAAAGTTAAGGAAAACACAAAAAATGTTTTTACGAAAAAGCAGCATAAAGACCTTATTTGAAAAAACAAGGAAAAATCTATAAAAGGAGGTGTGGGGCTCCAATTTTGAGCATTCAAAATTGCTCTTTTACCCAAATGTTGTCGGAATGAACCTAAGTTCTTCCAAGAGTTGATTGAGGATGAAAACCCTCAACAATCTAATCTAGTTTCGGTGGTGAAAGATCCACCCTAGCTAGCAAGGTGTTTTCATTCAGAAAACACAGGAGTTTTTCATGGATTTTTTGATTTCCAGGCTTACAGAAGATGAGAATATTTGAAGTATTTGAATGTCCTAATTTTTGGTGAGTTGGTAATGAATTATCTAGGGGTTTGAAGTTCTTTTTGCAGGCCATACAGTTTGAAGTTTCCTGGTGAAGCCCTAGGTAGGCTGTACCAATATTTCATGCTAAAGATAACTGGAAAGGGGTCAAGTTCATGTTGATCACATCTATGGAGATTTTCATGCCTAGCCGACCATGTTTAAAGGGTTTTTGAGTATTTTGCAGGCTTATACGAATCCCAAGGAAGGTTGTACTATTGTTCCAGGCCGTACTAGCTGGGCGTGCACTTTCCCACCCTAAGCTCTGCCTCTTGGATGGTTTGTTGCTATCAAAGATTCCAAAGCAAGCGCCCAGTCCTCCTATGTCCTGTTGTACACATTGGGGGGTGAACTCAGAAGTTTAAATGCCTTTTGGAGGGTACATACAGTCATCAGTACCTGTTGTACTGTCATTATCAGACCTGTCATATGCTCAGAATTTCATATCAGACCAGTTCTTTCTTGAAACAGTGTGTTGTTGAGAGTGATACTTCAATTCTAAGTCCTTTGGATGTGCTTTGGGCTTTGGGAAGCTTTCTAGGAGTGATAAATAAATTGTAGCAGACCTGGGCGTCGTATTTTGCAAGATTTTCAGTCCACCTGTGATGTTGTTTGGTGTTTCCAGAGATTACCAGACTTGTTACTGCCAATTGATGTTTTCTGAGATCCTTTAGTATGCTGGGTGAGTTTAAGCACTTTGGAGGAGTCCCTTGGGAGGCATGATTGTGTGTTTACCTGTTGTTCTGGGTGTTGCAGACCTGTGTTTTTCATATCAGACCTGATGTAGCTTTTGTTCAGACTTATTTCAGTCTTCCTTGGGTCACAACCTTGAGGTATATTTGCTATTTCATTGTTGGAGAATCTTTCTTCTCAGATTGGGGTTCATTTGGGGTGCTCTTTTCATCTTCATATCATACTTGCAGATTTGTAATTGATTTTGAAACACATTGTATTGAGCTCACATTGTAACACAATTTGGTAGTACCATCAGTGACTTAGCATTTATTCTATTTGCTTCTCACCCCACTGAATAAGTGGTGATATTTCTTACCCACTAAATAAGTGGTGCTCTTTCTCAGCCCACTAAATAAGTGGCATCTTTCATTATCCCACTGAATAAGTGGTTGCTTGTACTAACCCCACTGACAAGTGGTTCTTGTCTTGCACTCACCACTAGAAAGTGGAAGAGTTTTACTTTCAGTTTGTACACATTTCATAAGTGGAAGTTTTCTACTCACTCCACTAAAAAAAGTGGTTTACCTTTCAAAAGCATTATAATGTAATCCTTGCCACCATATTCTCTCACCTTGCCCACACTAGGATCTAGATGATCAGAAAGTGCAAGGAAGATGATTACGTTGATTATCATTGCTTCATGTTTCGATGCTAACAAATTGTTTTTAAAAATCAAAAATATTAAGGGTGGGTTATTACAGTGGTATCAGAGCTAGTGATGTATGTCCCCTTCTAGCTAGACATCCGTAATCAGTGGATTAGCCTATCATGTTGACCCTCGCAGGCTAATGATTCTGGATAGAGGGTCCCTTAAGACGGTCACTTGGTCGCCAAATTGCAGTGTTGATCCCCGAAGTTTGGTGGCAAGGTGAATTAAGGCGTTTGGCATGATGCATGTGATTAAATTATGTTATTATCTTTTATTTCACCCTTTTTGGCCTAGGGACCATGTGTCTTTTAAATGATGGGGTCACTTTATTTTTATTTGGCACTATTCATTGATAAAGTGAAAATGTTATAACTTAAAGTGAATACTGTTCACTTTAATGAATAGTGATTTCAATGTAAAAACATATATTCTCATGAGGAGAAGTTCGACCCACCTTTTGAGCATTGCATATTTTCACTTGGCATGTTTCAGCTTGGTTGAGCTTGGCTTGGAGGAAGAAGGAAGCAAGGGTTTCCTAATTTCTGCCCTTATTATGAGCCTTGGGGGACGTGGTTCTTCATGGTTGAGCTACTTGAGGGTGTGAAAGACCACTTTAAAGTTGTTGTGAAGATTTGATTACATTTTGGAGATACAAGGAGCTGATTGCATGTTGATTTTGAGCAAATTTCTGAGTTTGTGATCAGCTTCAGACCTCATTTTAATTGCAAGAAGGCTACATACAGATTTGGTGTCTTTTGGACTGAATTTATTCATCTACAGCCCAGCCGTCCTCTCTTCAAGAGGGTTTGAGCCATATGACTGAAAATGCCCCTCTTAGTGGGCTGCAAATTCATCAAATGGGGGCGCCCTAATCATTAGTCTTTTCAAACCGGATTGGAGCTAGAGAAATCATGTTTGCAGCAAGTGTGTGCAGATTTGTGGAGGTTTCTACTGTAGCAAATACTATTCATTCAGCTGTGTATATCTAGTATATGTTTGGTATGTAATATATGAACTATTACCACCTTAGACAGATCTGATTTAAGCTTGTTTAGTCTTATGAATTGAAAGCATCATTTGGTTTCTAGTAATGAAATGTGAATCAGAAATAGATTTCAGTTGCTTAGTACCTTTGAAATTACATTATGTATGCATGCATTTGTGGCACTATTTTGGCATCATTGCAACAAACTAAAAAACCGTGAAAAAAAAAAAACAAACATAAAACAAAAAATCAGACCTTCAAACTCAATGAAATCAAACCAACAAAGTGATGGAACACTATAGTGGTATCAGAGCGGTTTCCTGCCATCCTTTGTGGGTTCTTGGAAAGAAAGAAAAACAAAATTCAGAGTTTAAAAGAAATTTTCAGATACTTTGGGGTTGAAATCAGCTCTGTGGATGCAACAAAGTGGCAAGTACAAGAGGTATATTGCAAGGGAAGATAGAAAGCAAAAACAGTGGCCACAACCTTATCTTGAACAAGACACCTTATCAGCTGCAATTGCAGCAAGACAGCGTGGTACTGACTTTGGTTCAGCCAGCACCATGAGTGATTGAAGTGGTGGTAGTCCACCTAGAAATGGGGAAAACAATGAAGAAAGAGAAGCACAAGAGATTATGAGAAACATGGCAACAGGGCAACAGCAGGTTGCAAATGCTTTGCGGGCACTTACAACAATGTTACATCAGATGAACCCTCTTGGAAGACATACTCGTGAATCGGAGGACAATAAGAGTGTGGTTGGGACTCCCAGGGCACAAAGAGCACTCACTCGTACAATAGATAGATCTACACGTCCTACCTTTTTGAGGGATGAACCAGAAGAGGGTAGTGCAGAAGAAGAGGGAGGGGAAATATTTGCAGATAATCTCATGGCAGCTAATGAAAAATGGGAATTATTAACACCACAGGTTAGGGAACGCATGAGCTTTGACAGATTTGTAAGTCAGAGGAGAGAGCACTACAAATCAAGGCAAGATCGAAGGCCACGGAATCAAAACAGAGATCTTAAACATGCCACCAACAAACTCACAATGCCTACATTTGATGGTAGTGGCAAGACCACAGCACAGGCTTGGGTTCACAAATTGAATACCTTCTTGACACTTTGACCTATGGCAGAGGAGGATGCAATCAAGTATGCCACCTTACACTTGGAGGGAGTAGCTCATGATTGGTGGTATCATGGGATGGTCATGTTGCTACATAACCTCATCACCTCTTACCAGAAGTTTGTTGATAGGTTGATTGAACGGTTTGATAAGAAAGATCTAGAAACATATTTCAGAGACCTAGCTCAACTCAAGCAAGTTGGGAGTTTGGAAGGATATATAGGTGATTTTCAGAGGTTGTTAGTTATGGTTCCCAACATATCCGAAAGAAGATTAGTTGTGTTATTTATCGAAGGTCTTTTGGAACCAATGAGAGGTTGGATTAAAGCTTTTGATCCCCTGACCCTACAAGAGGCTATGAAAAAAGCTAGAAGCATGGAACTTGCAACCCCACAAAGCAAGTTCTCATCTAAAGCACCATCTTCACACCAGGACAGCAAGTCATTCTCTAAGAAGAAGGAAAAATCAGATTCAAAAGGGAAATCGGCAGCATGATTAGACCAAGAAACCATCAATGATTTGCAAAAGAAGTTGTGTTTCTATTGCAAAGGGCCCTATGATGCGATCCATGACTGCCTTTTGAAGCCTAAGGGCAAGGATAACCGAATAATGTGGGCATTCTATGAGGATTCTGAATCTGAAAAATCAGACTAGCAAACTGAACAAGAGGAATCCGAGATAGAAAAGTCTGAAAAGGAGGTTGAAAAGGAGGCTGAAAAGGAGGAGGAAGTAAAGCTTCTAGAAGCATGTCTCACTAGCATACAGCGGGAGGGCTCTTTCAGGATGCGAGGGTCTTAGCTGGGAAAAAGATCATTACTTTGTTGGATACAGGTACCACGCATAATTTTATTGATGTTAGGTTGGTTGAGAGGCATGGGATTCAGACTGAAGAATTTGAGGGCATAAGAGTGAAGGTCGCGGATGGCTACACTATTAAGTGTGATAGGATGATTTCAGATCTTCCTATGCGATTAAATAATTACGACTTTAAGGCAGATTTCTATGTGGTGAATATGGGAGATACTAATATGGTTTTAGGGATGAAATGGCTTCATGACATAGGAGAGTTTACCCTTAACCTTCGTGAGATGGAAAAGAGATTTGAGGTGGACAAGAGGAATCGTGTTGAAAGCCATCCGAAATAGCAGTTTCAGGATGATATCTTTCAAGAGAATGGAGAGGCTCATGCGCCATGACATGATTGAGTGGGCAACTGAGTGTATGTTGATGCCATCACAAGAGAAGCAGCAAACCCCGGTTTATCATCCAGATATACAGGAGTTGAGCATTAAACATGCTAAGGTGTTCAGTGAGATTCCACCAGGTAGACCTCCAGACCGAGGGATTGAGCACATCATTGAGTTGGAGGGTACCAAGCGCATGATAATCACCCCTTATAGGCACCCCAAGCGACTAAAAAATGAAATTGAAAAGACAATAAAGGAGCTACTGGCTATGGGGCACATTAGACCTAGCAAATCTCCCTTTGCTTCATTCGTAGTTTTGGTGAAGAAAAAGGATTGTACCCTTCGAATGTGCATTGATTACAGGGTATTGAATAAGAGGACGATTAAGAACAGGTACCATATTCCTCGCATTGATGAGTTGATCGATGAGCTTCACGGTGCTCGTTACTTCTCGAAAATAGATTTGAGATCGGGTTATCACTAGATCCAAGTCAAAGAGCAGGACATCAAGAAGACATCATTTAGATGTCATTGTGGACACTTTGAGTTTGTGGTTATGCCATTTGGGCTAACCAATGCACCTGCTATGTTTCAGTCCACTATGAATAGGGTCTTCCAGTCACAGCTGAGGAGGTTCATACTTGTTTTCTTTGATGACATCTTGGTATACAGCAAAATTTGGGAGGAGCATATTGCCCATTTGGACACAGTATTGGGTATTCTTGATAGGGAGTCCTTGTATGCCAAGGAATCAAAATGTGATCTGGGTATGACGGAGTTGTTGTACTTGGGCCATATTATTAGTGCAGAGGGTGTGCGTATGGATCTTGACAAGGTCAGAGCAATTAGTGAGTGGCCCACTTCCGAGAATCTTACTCGGCTTAGAGGATTTTTGGGCTTGTGTGGCTTCTACCGCAGATTTGTCAGTGGATATTCATGTCATGCGGCGCCACTTATAGACTTGACAAAGAAAGGGGCATTCGTTTGGACTCCTAAGGCACAGGAGTGTTTTGAGAAGTTCAGTTGATGACTTCTTGCCCTATCCTTGCATTACCAGATTTCACTAGACCCTTTGAGCTTCAGTGTGATGCCTCAGGTGAAGGGATTGGCGCAATCCTTATGCAAGACAAGCATTCGATAGCTTTCGAGAGCAGGAAGTTAAGAGGACCAGAGAGGAGCTACAACATTTATGACAAGATGTATTATCCCTTGACAACTGATGTGTATTTGCACTCAAGGAATATTGTCAAACACTTCTGATGTAAACTTTATGCTTGTTGGTCTGTGGTTTCAGTCTGATATATTGGCTTGAAAAGTGATATCAAAGTACTCTAAATGCTTGTAAATGCATACTACAATGTCTAAACATTAATCTAAATGCAAATGTGACTTTCCTTTGTCTTTTCAATTGCATATATATAATTTCTACTTGCAAATATGCACCTACAGCCAATTGTCATTTTCACAAACAGTTGGCATGCATGCTATAATGTTATCAAAATGATCATTACATTCCATTTATGACTCCCAACTTATTACTCTTTATTGAAAAGCAATCCTCAAGTACAATGGTAACATGAATTTGCCAAGACTCTTGGCTTACATCGAAAATGCATACAAGTATCAAATCTGATATTAACAATAACCACCTACAACAGCATGCTAAGACAAATGAAATGATGAATACAACTATCTCCGAATACTATGCCAATGATGTTGATTAGGACAGCATTGAATACTCTTATGAAATGACAAGTCTATTACAAACAATATCAAATATGGTGAACCTGGAAAATGATGGCTGCTATAGAAAAATGAGTCGAATCTCCTTATGCTCAATGAAATTGTATCCAAGAGTGCAGCGCCCTGCCTTCTCAACCATCAACAATGTTTCCAGATTTTATTTAGAATTTATTATGCCCTTCTTCACAAAATCGACCCTCCTGGTCTAGCCACCCCTGGAAATAGATATCAGACCTTTGCATAAATTGTAGAGTCCACAAATCTCTTTCAAAAAGCATGCAATCTCATCCCCGTCCTTCTTACAATGAAGCACTGCAAACTCATGAAGAAATTGATGCCAAAGAAGAGAGATATGAGCAAAATCGTGGCTCCAACTAGCTGATATGAATGACTGTAAAATTACATCAAAACTGATATCAAATAACTTGAGATGCAAATCGATTCATGAGTGGCAAAACTGATGAAGACTCAATGCACAAAATGTCTCCAGCAAACCCTCCAAATTGAATACCACAAAATTGGCCCTTGGCCACCAATTTAAGCACAAATGAAAGGACTGATGTATCCTCTCCTCAACTGCAACCCTTCAGAGGATATTTCACCACCTCAGTTATGCTATCAACGGGAGTTTCCGTTCCCAAAGACAATGTGAACAACTGCAGAAACCCCTTGGCTCCACAATCGACCTGCCAATATCAAATAACAATCTTTGAATGATGAGAAATGAGCCCACAACATCTAATTATACTTTTCCCTCAAGAGGTCAGCCCATCCAAAACTTTCCATAAGTCGGCCTTCTAGAAGATTATAATATCATATTACAACTTGCACTTTATAAAAATATAATTTATTAATATGATATCAAACACAATATGTTTTCCAATGATCTGTTTGCCAACACATGACGTTTGCCAACAATATGTTATCCAACACAATATGTTATTCAACATTATGTTTTCAAACACGTTATGTTATCCAACATCCAGAATATCATGAGAAATGACTATCCAATGCATCCAATGAGCCAACCAATGCCTAGGTAACTGCCAAGAGGACCCTCTAACCATGCCCATTAGCCTACGAGGGTCAAGAGTAGGCTAAATCCTCTAAACTCTGACACTCATGAAAAAGGGGACATTACAAATGTTGGCCATCATGCATGCGTTGGCCAAATTCAGGCAATACCTTGTGGGCAGCAACTTTTGTGTTAAGATCGATCATAACAGCTTGAGACATTTCCTAGAGCAGCAAGATCTCAATGATCGTTAGCAAAAGTGGGTTAGTAAGTTGCAATAATATAACTTTAACATTGCCTATGTCAAAGGGACTCGAAACGTTGTTGCCATAGTTTGCAAACTCGGACTCGCCGCGGACTCGACAGCCCAAAATATGACTCGGACTCGGAGACTTGGCATGGACTCGGGAAAAGACTCGGCAAGGACTCGGCAAAAAAAAAACCGTAGTTTTACAAAAAAACAAGAACAAATTAATGCATTTAGAGAACATAAGAGCCTAATTTGATTATCAAACACTCATAATTCAAAGATTACACATGTCATATGATCATCAAACACTCAATAATTGAAATTTAATCATTCATAGTCATCAAATACTCATAGTTTCAATGTATAACAACATCATAAGTTTATAAATGTTTACATATAATCATGTCAAAAAGAAGAAAACATTAACAACCACATGTAGTCTACATCTTCCTCTTTCCCCTCCCAATGGTAGCCAATTTTGAAGGCCTAGAACTAGAAGGTGCCCATGCTATAGTATCCAAATGAGGACTAGGAGATCGAGAAGGGGAAACATGATATTCAAATGTGTCTTCGTCGTCCTCCATGCCATCCAATCTTGCTGCTTCTTCTTCTTCTGCTGCTGCTCTCTCTAATTCAACAAGATCCTCATCAGTAAGTAAGACATCAGCCTCATCATTTTGTTCATCAATAGTCCATTCACCATATGGATCAATGTCATCCAAGTCGATGGACTCGTGTGAAACACCCTCCACCTTTCTAGTTCGAAGGCGAAGGTTGTACCGAACAAAAACTAAATCATTTAAGCGCTGCTGAGTCAACCTGTTTCTCTTCTTTGGGTGAATGTTCTCAAATAAACTCCAATTACGTTCACACCCAGAAGCACTGCATGGCTGCGACAAGACACGTATGGCTAGCTTTTGAAGATTTGGTGTGCTAGCACCATAATTTTCCCACCATAGATCTACAAAAACATGTTTAAAAAATATAAGTATTAAGAAATAAGAATAAAGTAAAAAATTTATATGTAAGAATCAAGTTTCTAATTTCATTTTTTACTTGGTTGTTGTTTTCCTCTTCTTTCAATTGCTTGTTGGGAGGAAAAGAGTCTCCCCTCTGCACCCTTGTAAACCTTGAATAGATAAAAGAAAAAGTAAATCAAATATAGAAAATTCATAGATAGTCAAGGCTCAACATTGCAATTTCATAAATAAGATATAACAAATCTCACCTCCAACTCATCAAGCACCTTATCTCTCAGCTCATGATCAGGCACCATCCTATCAATGCATGTGACAAGACCATCCATGACCTCCTCATCCGCCTTAAATGTTTCCGAGAAGTAGAACTTCGGATTCAAGAAGTAGGCAAAGGCATGAATCGGCTAGTGGAGTTGGTGTGTCCATCTCCGATCAATGATGCGCCATATGATTTCATATTTCCTTTTGTTGCCACCATAGTAACGTGATATGGCCTCTTTGGCCCTATCCATGGCCTCATAGATGAAACCCATTGGCATGCCATCTCCATCCACCATACGAAGAACCCTCACCAAAGGTTCTGTCACCTAAAAAAATGAAAACAAATGTTAAATTATAACAAAATTAACCCCTCAAAAAATAAAAACAGCAAATAGATTATCATGTATAATTTTTTTTTGTGTGATTGCTACTTACCCCCATCAACTCCTCTCCATTTTTGATGAATGTCTCATCAAAAACTATGGCAACAATCCTCTCCCCTTCAGGTTTCTTGTAAAATGAGGACTCCTTCCAAGCATCGGACACGAACATTTGCTTGAGATGACCAATGGCACCAAGAATGCTTTGCAATGTGAGGAAGTGGCTAGCGAATCGTGTCACTCCAGGTCGCACAAGGTCCTTGCCATTTGTGAATTTCCTCATCAAAGAAAGCACCCAAGTATGGTTGTAGATAAATTTTGTAACATTTTTTGCATCTTCAACCACTCTTTTGACCCATGAAATATTCTCAATGTCCTCTAGCAATAGGTCCAAGCAATGTGCAGCACATGGAGACCATACAATTGTAGGATACCTCTCCATAAGTAGTCTACCTGCAGCTACATAAGCAGTTGCGTTGTCCGTGATGATTTGGACAACATTATCAACTCCAACCTCTTGGACCACCTCATCTAATAGATTGCATAATGTCTCAGCATTTTTGATTTCATAGGAGGCATCCATTGATTTTAGGAACACCAATCCACCATTAGAGGACACTAAAAAGTTAAGAAGAGTTCTATTTCGTCCATCTGTCCACCCATCAGATAAAATGCTGCAACCTTTTCTTCTCCAAAATTTCTTTTGCTCATCAACCACAAGCCATGTATTCTTTACGGCTTCCTCTAGCAATGGCCCACTCAAATCTCTAGATGATGGGGTCTTAAACTCCTTTCCTGCAACTGTAAGGGCGTTCACCAAACCTTCCCAATATGGGTTGTTTGCAACATTGAAAGGTAGATTATTGTAGTACCAAAAGTTTGCAGCAGCCATCCTAGCTTCATGATGCTTTTCCTTATTCCAACTAGTACCTTCAAGTGAAGGTTGTGCTCCTGGAACATTACGTGGAATAAAATAATTTGGTCCTGATGAAGGACCCTGGTCAGCACTAGCAGTAGAAAAGGAACCATCAGGACTCTCACCAAAAGATGAATGTGGATCACGAAAGCTTGGACTTGCAACACCATGGGATTGGGATCCACTCATCGCAGTTGCTAGGGCATCCTTTGTTTTTTGTCTTTCATCTTTTTTTACCTCGTAGTCAGCAAGAAGGGCCTTCATCTCTCTAATAATCTCAGGAGTAGTTTTCTTGCATCCCTCCACATTTTGCCCAGGTATTCTAGCAAGGTGGTATTTTAATCTATTTATTCCTCCTGTCATCCATTTTTCACATTCAGTACATGTCACTTCACCTTTTTTATTTCCTGGAATTCCATACTTCCATGCAGGGTCTTTTTTATTTCCCCTTGGATTTGAAGATGACATTGCTGGAAGTTTAACATGGAAAACAAAAAAAAAATCAGTTAGGGTTTGCTAAAAAATCAGCAAATAAATATGATTCAAAGTTTCAAACAATTGCAAAAAAAAAAAGAATGCAAAACCAAGCTAGAAATTGTAGGAATTAGGCTATTAAAGAAAATAGAAAAAAAATTGGCAGCATTTCTCCTTATTTCTCTTGAATTTTTTGATTTTGAATGAAAGAAAATTAAAAAAAAGAAGTGTTAGATCACTTACCTGACTCTATTTTGATCCTTTTAGCTCGTTCTCTTGGCTTCAATCAGCTCCAAATCAATTTGCAGACCTGTATTGGCAACCTAGACTGTGAAAATGAAACAAAAAATCAAAAAAAATAAGGCGTTTTTGTGTCTTATGCTGTCCTAGCCGCGCAGGAGAGTCCTGGCTCGAGACTCGCGAGTCCTGAGCTCGGACTCGAGAGTCCCGAGCCAGGACTCTCCTGGACTCGGCTCCCGAGTCCGTGGTGAGTCGACTCAGGAGGTCGGAGGACTCGCGAGTCCGTGGCGAGTCCGCTGAGTCCTCAAGAGTCTGCAAACTATGGTTGTTGCTGATGCCTTGTCTCGCAGACCACATATGAGCTCCATGGTCGAGATTTCAAAGGATTGGAGACATTTGATTACAGCTGAGTATGCCAAAGACTCTTCGGCTTCTGGCATTGTTGAGGGTTCAGTGCAGGACAACAGATATTCAGTTGTGAATGATCTTATCATTTACAAAGGAAGGATTTTTTTGACCCCAAGATTAGAGATGAAGAACACAGTATTGAGGGCCTTTCATGATGTGCCTATGGCCGGACATCCCGGGTATTTCAAAACTTACAGGCAAGTTCAGGAGCATTTCACTTGGAAAGGACTCAAGTAAGATATTCTTCGGTATGTCAGAGAGTGTCTTGTTTGTCAACAGAATAAACAGGAACACACCTATCCTGCTGGGTTACTTCAGCCACTCCCAATTCCTGACAGGAAGTGAGAATACGTGTCGATGGACTTCATTACGGGCTTGCCAAAATCCCAGGGTAGAGACTGTATCTATGTAGTTGTTGATCGCCTCACAAAGTATGCTCACTTTTTCCCAATAGCAGCTACATATTCAGCTACACAGGTAGCAGAGTTGTTTTTTCGTGAGGTATTCAGGTTGCATGGGCTACCTCAAAGCATTATTAACGACAGGGATAGTCGGTTCTTGAGTCACTTCTGGCAGGAGCTATTCAGGCTTTGTGGGACCGAGCTTACTCCGAGCACTAGCTACCACAGATAGATGGCCAGAAGGAGATTGTAAATAAATGGGTGGAAGGGTACCTCCGAAACTATATAGCAGGGCAGCAAAAAGGTTGGGTGAAGTGGATTCATCTTTGTGAGTACTGTTATAATACCACTCACCACATCTTGATTCAGATGACACCGTTTATGGCGTTATATGGGTATGATGCGCCCAACTTTCTTGATTTATTGTTGAGTGACAGTAGAGTGCGCAATGTCGGGGATCTTTTACAGGAGAAACAGGATATTATGAGAGCTCTTCATGAGAATATTCAGAAGGCACGGAATCAGCAAAAGCAGTATGCGGATCAGAAGAGAGTTGAGCGTTCTTTTGAGGTAGGGGACATGGTGTATCTGATGTTGCAACTTGCAGCTCTATCGCTAGTCCACTCTCAAGAAGAGTGGTGCAGAGAAACTCAAGCCACGGTACTATGGACCCTTCAGGATCATCAAGCGGGTAGGCGAGGTGGATTATGAGTTGGACTTACCGGCAGATAGCAAGGTACACAATGTATTCCATGTCTCGTGCCTCAAGAAGGCGTTAGGACATCGTGTTATTCCTTCCACAGCTTTACCACCCCTGGATGATGAGGGAAAATTGATTCTAATACCTGAGGCCATCTTAGATGTCAGAGAGAGACAGTTGCGGAAACGGGTCATCAGGGAAATTTGATAAAATCGAAGGACTTGCCGGTAGAGGATGCCACATGGGAGAGCGAGGATATTTTGCAACATCCGGAGTTGATATTGCTTGAGGACATGCAATTTCAAGGAGGGCGGACTGTAATGTCCCCTTCTAGCTAGACATTCGTAATCAGTGGATTAGCCTATCATGTTGACCCTCACAGGCTAAGATTCTGGATAGAGGGTCCCTTGAGACGATCACTTGGTCGTCAAATTGCAGTGTTGATCCCCGAAGTTTAGTGGCAAGGTGAATTAAGGCGTTTGGCATGATGCATGTGATTAAATTATGTGTTTATATTTTATTTCACCCTTTTCGGCCTAGGGACCATGTGTCTTTTTAAATGAGGGGGTCACTTCATTTTTATTTAGCACTATTCATTTATAAAGTGAAAATGTTATAACTTAAAGTGAATAGTGTTCACTTTAATGAATAGTAATTTCAATGTAAAAACATATATTCTCATGAGGAGAAGTTCGACCCACCTTTTGAGCATTGCATATTTTCACTTGGCATGTTTCAGCTTGGTTGAGCTTGGCTTAAAGGAAGAAGGAAGCAAGGGTTTCCTGATTTCTGCCCTTATTATGAGCCTTGGGGGACGTGGTTCTTCATGGTTGAGCTGCTTGAGGGTGTGAAAGACCACTTTAAAGTTGCTGTGAAGATTTGGTTACATTTTGGAGATACAAGGAGCTGCTTGCATATTGATTTTGAGCAAATTTCTGAGTTTGTGAGCAGCTTCAGACCTCATTTTAATTGCAAGTAGGCTGCATACAGATTTGGTGTCTTTTGGACTGAATTTATTCATCTACAGCCCAGTCGTCCTCTCTTCAAGAGGGTTTGATCCATATGACTGAAAACGCCCCTCTTGGTGGGCTGCAAATTCATCAAAAGGGGGCGCCCTGATCATTAGAGTCTTTTCAAACCAGATTGGAGCTGGAGAAATCATCTTTGCAGCAAGTGTGTGCAGATTTGTGGAGGTTTCTACTGTAGCAAATACTATTCATTCAGCTGTGTATATCTAGTATATGTTTGGTATGTAATATATGAACTATTACCACCTTAGACAGATCTGATTTAAGCTTGTTTAGTCTTATGAATTGAAAGCATCATTTGGTTTCCAGTAATGAAATGTGAATCAGAAATAGATTTCAGTTGCTTAGTACCTTTGAAATTACATTATGTATGCATGCATTTGTGGCACTATTTTGGCATCATTGCAACAAACTCAAAAACCGTGAAAAAAAAAACAAACATTTAAAACAAAAAATCAGACCTTCAAACTCAGTGAAATCAAACCAGCAAAGTGGTGGAACACTACAAGTGATCTTGCCAGCCTGTTGGGAAACTGACCCTTATGACAGATTCTTCAGTTGCATAGCTTTGTTCAACAGTTGCTTGTGTTGAGTTCGTCACTCCATCCAGTAATGACAAAGGAAAAATTCAGAAACTTGTATACACCTTCCTGTGAATCATGGCATTTGAATTTCATGAGAAGATTTATAAGGCAGGAAAAAGACTTGACCATCTACGTCTATCACGGGATGAATTACTATGCACTTTGACAACTGTGGAGAGTTTTTTCTTGAACATAGATCAGCTAGATTCTATGGAGTTGAAGATTGTTGTATCTCTGGCTGTAAGTGTGTTGGTTATGCCTAAGCTTATGAGATACTCGAATGAAGAGGTTAAAGTTGCAGTTATTTCTTGTATCAGTGAGTTTACAAGGATTACAGCTCCCAAAGTTCCATACAATGATGACACAATGAAGGAGTTTTTTCTATTGATGGTAGAGAGCTTTCGTGGTTTAAAAAAGACTAAGTATCCTTCTTTTTCCAAGAGAGTAAGAATTCTAGAAACTGTTGCAAAGGTTAGATCTTGTGTATTGATAATTGATCTTGGCTGTGATGATTTGATTCTCCAAATGTTCAAACATTTCTTTCTTGTTGTCAAAAAGGTTCGTGATGACAATATTATAACAGCCATGTAAAACATCATGTCTTTGATGATCAATGAGAGTGATGATGTTCCTCCTCTACTCTTATCAGTTTTATTGGCGAACATGAGGAAGGATGACCAAAACTCATTAGCAATTGCAAATGTGTTAGTTGAAATCGTTGTCAACCAATCTGAAGAAAATTAAAACCTTATTTGGCAATTCAGGTGGGGAAGAAACTATGACTATAGAGCATGAAAAGAAAGAAGAGCCTAGGAGTGTGAACGAAGAACTTCTGGAAATTTCTTTTGAAGAAGATAAAGGGTTATTTCAAGAGGTATGCATTGCTGATCTCCAAAATGATCTTTTTGAAGGACTTGACTCCCTTGATGACACCATTAGAAAAGTAATTGAAGAAGAAAAGACAACATCAGAAATCTTTGACGATAGACAAACTTTGAGGGAGAACTTCAAAATCATTTATTTGAATAAGTTGCAACTACTAGCGAAAGGTTTGAGGCTATTGAAATTTTCAAAACAACACCCAATGAGGAGCATCTACATCATTCCAGTGATAGCAAACCAGATTTTGAGTGGGAATTTCCCATGCATGAAGAACACCAGCCTCTTAGTGAATTCAGTAGAAGAGCATGATGAAATGGAGCCTGATGAAGATTTTAAATTAGCACTTATTAATGACTCATTGTTTGAGTATGGTGCTGCCAAGCTTTTGATCAAGGTGATTGTGAGGAACAAGCAGATTTTGAAGATCATATGGCTGTTGAAAATGAAGATACTTCAAAATCTTTGCTACATGGAGAACCAAATCACTTGGTTGAACAAAGACCTAGAGAGTTATGTGAATTGAAGAATCAACTCCTAGTCACCAATGAGAAAGAGATTCAAGTCCTCACAAGTTTGGGCAACACTCACAAAATCTTTGAAATCCTCATGCAGAAAGGTGTTGAGTGTAGGGTTAATTCTTCAAACTTGCATCTTATCAAAGACTCTATGGAAACAGTGAAAATAGAGTACTTGCACTTGATTAGAGATCGAGATTATGCCATCGAATTTGCAAAGGAGACTATTAGTGCATTCAAAGAAAAAGAGAGAAAGGTTGATGAGCTTTCTCTTGAGCTTGTTTCAACAAAAGACATGTTAGAAAATACTCGGATGGCACTAATGGAGGTAGAAGATCAGCTAGCCGATACCAAACTTTTCAAGGAGCAAGAGAATGAACAAAGAGCTAAAGAAATCAAACAAGTGATTGAAGAACTTGATAATATCCAAGAGGATTTTGATTTAGTACATTTTTCCAAGAAACTTGAAAATGGAAGTTTAGATCAGCAAGAGGATTGGTTTGAGCTAGAGGATGAAGATAGTGTTCATCTTGCTGACAACCCGCTGTTCGAGATGGATTCTAAATCATTTTTTGATAATCAACTCTTTGAGTTGGATGATGGAGCACTACCTGATTCTAATAGCACAAGTGATGACAATAATAAGATATGGGATCCAGGCATGGTGTTTAGTTACGAGGTGGTACCAGTTGATTTGCTTATGGGACCACCCAAGATCGTTGATGGTTTGCTTCCTTTGATGGATCATGATGGATTGGATCTTTATGGCATGATGGCTGACCTTGTGGATTCACTACAAGGAGAGGAGAACTATTGTGATTTAAGGGATGATGAGGTGGAGATCCTTGGTGTTGAGAGTACAAGCATCCCTAAATTCCCTCTAGATGAACCTCATATGATGATCAAAGTAGCACAACCTCAACATGTTGGAGCCACTTTTGGAGTGAGTGTCTATTCCCAAGATCATCATTACAGGCTGTTGGAAACCACTAATGATGGGAGAAGCATACCTTGGGAGGTTGCAGATCAAAAAAGTGATAGGAATGCTGCTGTTACCTCTCCTTACAGTCATCTTATGAGTCCATTGGTGTTCACGCCAGTGGATTGGAGAGAGATGTTGAGCAAAGTTTGGCACATTATTGAGTTGGTGACAATTGAGAAGACATTTCCAGTCAAGAGAACAATCAGAAATGTCATTTTGGCCAAGGACTTTCAGTGTTGCAGCAGTTGTTCTTCTTCGCGGGTGCTGATTTTTCAAAAATCAGACCATGAGTTGCCCATTTCAGACTTCGATAGCTGCAAGTTTTCACATTTTCAGACCATTCAGCCCCTTAACAAGATTGATTTATGGCTTCAGATGAAGGGGATGTCAAGTTTGGGCAACCAAATTCAGTGTTGGAAGAGTGTTCGAGCACCAATCAATTGTTACTTTAATTCATCTTCTTGCACTTATGTTTTGAACAGCAGATTGTTTTTCAGCTATAACCATGATGTTGGAGTGCAGGAAGTTAAAAATGAGAAAGATAACATTAACTTTCTCAGATTTACTCGCACGAAGCCACAGGTTCATGATTGTGGAGAGCAATTCTCCAAGAAGTTGATTGAGATCATGTTGAGATTGGTTGCTCTTTTGCAAGGGGACTTCAAAAGATTTCATTTGCAGGTGCCCTGAAATACAGTGCTCCAAGCAAAAGGAGCTACAAACCTCTTAGACTTGTTTGGGATCTTGGAATCACATTGAGTCTTATTCAGGATCAATCAGTGTGTGAGCTAGCATTGCTTGGGGACGAGCAATCTTTGGGGAGGGATCACTATAATGTCCCCTTTTCGACACCATGTTGTTCACTGAGCATCGATCAATTTCCAAGGTGTTCTGAAAGCTTCAAGGTGAACCGAGAGAGTTCCAAGGTTCTTGGAGCTCAGTGGTGGTTTTTCTCAACATCCAATGGTGTGTTGGTGTTCTGTTGGTCCTCAGGATGGCGGTGATAGTCTTCATTGCATTTCCGGCCATCTAGATTGTTCTCCACATTTCTTGGAGAACATTGCTATTTTTAGTAAGTGCCTGTTTTGGCACCTGGCATCTCTCCTCACCATCAGAAGCTCCTTGATGCAATCAGTTTCCATTTTGGATGCCTCGTTGATGCTTTTTGTTACGTGGTTGGGAATATTTTAATATTTACACTAAGTCATAAAGTAATGTTTAAATATTACTTTAGTGTTAAATATTATAAAGTGAAAAGGTTATTAAAGCTAATTTAAAAAAAAAGTGTTTATTCGAGAAAAAAGCAAAAAAGTGTTTTTTTTCGAAAAATCAATGAAAAAGCAAAAAGCGTTGTTTCAAAAAAGTAGGGAAAAAGCAAAAAGCACTTTTTCCAAAAAACAACAAAAAAAGCAAATAAGTCTTTTTTCCAAAAGAGCAAGGAAAAGGCTATAAAAGGAGGTGTGGGGGCTCCCATTTTGAGCATTCGAAATTGCTCTCTTAACTAGATGTTGTCGGAATGAATTTGAGTTCTTCCAGGAGTTGATTGAGGACGAAAACCCTCATCAATCTACTCTAGTTTCAGTGGTGAAAGATCCACCCTAGCTAGCTGGGTGTTTTCATTCAAAAAACACAGGTGTTTTTCATGGAGTTTTTGATTTCCAGGCTTACAGAAGATGAGAATATTTGAAGTATTTGAATGTGCTAATTTTTGGTGAGTTGGTAATGAATTATCTAGGGGTTTGAAGTTCTTTTTGCAGGCCATACAGTTTGAAGTTTCTTGGCGAAGCCCTAGGTAGGCTGTACCAATATTTCATGCTAAAGATAATTGGAAAGGGGTCAAGTTCGTGTTGATCACATCTATGGAGATTTTCATGCCTAGCCGACCATGTTTTAAGGGGTTTTTGAGTATTTTGCAGGCTTACACAAATCCCAAGGAAGGTTGTACTACTGTTCCAGGCCATACTACTTCTCCTGTAGCTAGGCGTTAGCTTTTCCAGCCTAAGCGCTGCCTCTTGGATGGTCTGTTGCTATCAAAAGGAAGCGCCCAGTCCTCCTATGTCCTGTCGTACACATTGGGGGGCGAACTCATAAGTTTAAATGCCTTTTGGAGGGTCCATACAGTAATCAGTACCTGCTGTACTGTCATTATCAGACCTGTCATATGCTCACAATTTTATATCAGACCAGTTCTTTCTTGAAACAGTGTGTTGTAGGGCGATTTGAAGTGTTGTTGAGAGTGACACTTCAGTTCTAAGTCCTTTGGATGTGCTTTGGGCTTTGGGAAGCTTGCTGGGAGTGATAAATAAATTGTAGCCGACCTGGGCGTCGTATTTTGCAAGATTTTCAATCCACCTGTTGCTGTTGTTTGGTGTTTCCAAAGATTACAGACCTACTGTTACTGCTGATTAATGTTTTCTGAGATCCTTTAGTATGCTGAGTGAGTTTAAACACTTGAGTCCCTTGGGTGGCGTGATTGTGTGTTTACCTGCTATTCTGGGTGTTGCAGACCTGTGTTTTTTATATCAGACCTGATGTAGCTGTTGTTCAGACTTATTTTAGTCTTCCTTGGGTCACAACCTTGATTTATATTTGCTATTCATTGTTGGGGAATCATGCTTCTCAGATTGGGGTTCATTTGGGGTGCTCTTTTCATCTTCATATCATACTTGCAGATTTGTAATTGATTTTGAAACACATCGTATTGAGCTCACATTGTAACACCATTTGGTGGTACCATCGGTGACTTAGCTCTTATTCTATTTGCTTCTCACCCCACTGAATAAGTGGTGATATTTCTTACCCACTAAATAAGTGGTGCTCTTTTCCCACTGAATAAGTGGTGATATTTCTTACCCACTAAATAAGTGGTGCTCTTTCTCACCCCACTGAATAAGTGGCATCTTTCATTATCCCACTGAATAAGTGGTTGCTTGTACTGATGCCACTGAAAAGTGGTTCTTGGTTTGCACTCACCGCTAGAAAGCAGAAGAGTTTTAATTTCAATTTGTACCCACTACATGAGTGGAAGTTTTCTACTCACCCCACTGAACAAGTGGTTTACCTTTCAAAAGCATTATAATGTAATCCTTGCCGCCGTATGCTCTCACCTTGCCCACACTAGGATTTGGGTGATCAGAAAGTGGAAGGAAGTTGATTAAGTTGATTATCATTGGTTCATGTTTTGATGCTAACCAGTTGTTTTAAAAATCAAAAAATTTAAGGGTGGGTTATTACATTATTGGCCACCAATGTGAGATGTGAGTTGCCAACAACAGTGGAGGGACATTACTCCAAAAGGCATCATTGGGAACTCCAACCACTGGGAAAAAGAATCAGAATGATAGATTATGGAGTGTGATTCAAAAAAGTTCTAACAGTTTTTTCCAAAAGCATTTCAATTCATTTACAATGGATTGTGGAGACATAATCTCTTAAGAAGAATCAAGCTGACATCGATAATGACCCCACCGTTGCTATGTGGTCATACAATGTACTCTAAGGATGCAACACATGTACAGTCAGCCCCATACCTTAAGAAGGTACCACGAGCTTAGCTGAGTGTATTATGTTAAAGGTATTGAGAACCTTGGTTTTTGAAAAAGAACCTCAACCCTTGTAAATCACAAATTAATGTTCAAACCTTAGCAAATGCAAACAATATGCGCTTAAACCAGTACAACCAAACAGACTTGTTTAAACTTGCATGTAGAAAAGAAAGCTTGACCAAAGGCCTCAAAAATGCTCCATTTTTACCAAATGGGCAATTAGTCCTAAGGTTATGGGGCCTTTCCAATGCAAAGGCAGGCACAAAACTCACCAAAATGCTCTGAAGTCTGTGCAACCTGCAAAAACTAATAAAAATTAAGCACCTAAAACTAGAGTTAGCCAACTTCTCAATATCCATTTTGAGTGAAACAAAAACCTAACTCAACTATTCCAAGCCTTCCAAACACAACGGTGTGGTCAAAATTACAACACCATTTACCAAAAATCAACTAAACACACAAACACTCAAACCTAGTGCTCTTGAAAACAGGAAAAATAGACTAAACTATATGTCATGGCTCTGATACCATGTTAGATTTTGCAGAAAACAAGAAATTACTAAGACCTACTGTATTGCATTAGCCACAAAAACACTAAACACTGTTCCAAAAACCAAAATAGAAGAATAATGCTATGCCATTAATCAAGATGCTCATGATGCAAATATATCCAATATATAACTAAATACAAGAAATGCAAAAGAAGAGGTGGCAAATACATCAAATAGGAGTATAACTTCAAAATCCCTCAACGAGGAAAAAGTTAACATCTATAGAAGATGCCAACAACCCAACCCTATAACTCACTCCAAGACAAGCTTAAGCAAGTTAAACCTAGATGTAGGAAAACATGTAATAAATTAATAAAATATACACCAACAAAAAAGTTCAAGGTTGATGTGCTAACATCCCCCTATTTACAAGCTATTACAGTGGCATTTATATCTAACTAATTGAAAAGGACTTTTGCAAGAATTAAATCAAGTTGCCCAGCGACTAAGAGATTAGATAATCACATAGTTTTGGATACTCTAAGAACAAGGAAAAAAACTTATTTTAGTCAACTTCTATTTGACTTAAACGGAATTATTCTAGTCTTTCTGTTACATTAGTCAACTTCTATTTGACTTAAACGGAATTATTCTAGTCTTTCTGTTACATCCCCTCTATCGTGAACATGTAAATGGCAATGAAATTATGGTCATTATGCTAGTTGCAAGTAACTGCTTTTCATGTGTATGTGAAATAGAAGATAAATAATTGTTTTATATGTCGTAAATGTAAAGGTGAATGATTTTCTTTTATATGCGGAAATGTATATGATGATGATGAGATTATAATAAAACATGTATTTATATACGTCATGAATGGTCTAACCCTAGTCTTTTTGTCAAGTGGTTGCAGGATTGTCAACACTCGAAGGGAAAGGGAAATATCATCAAGGAGAGGAAGTGGTTAACAAAGGATCAATTTCATCATCAAACCTTGAGTCAGTGTAAGATAGTGTTTCGAAGTCATAACCTTGGCCATATATATAATTTAATGTAACTATTGAAATAAATAAATCAATTTAAATAAATATCAATAATCACCTTTTAGGAAGAATGCAATGATTATTAAATATTAAAATAATAATAGAAGAAATAATTTTAACGGCAAAACAAAGTGAATGGGAGTCATCGGCAGTTTCTTGGAAGGCAGAAGTAATTTCGCCATCTTTTCAGCGTGCCTCCAATTGGAAACAGCGGAGAGGGGAGCCAAGAAGTCACGGAGTGATCTTGCAATCTTGGAATGGAGGGTCTGAGGACGCTTTGCATGGAATCTGGAGGTCTTTTCATTGTCTTCTACGTCTTCTGCTCTCACCTCCTCGATTCGGAAATTGTCTACTCTGCAACCATTTCCGGCTTAGTCATTCCCTTCTAAGACAATTCCTTCTGGCTTAATTGCCTTCTTGTGGAGCCACTCCAACGTCTTCTCTCTATTCACCATACCCTCAGGACGAAATCAGGTGACGGAAAATCCTTGGTCACTTATTGTTAGGCAGAGGCGAAATCGTGAGTTCTCTGTATCAGTCTTTTGGAGTATTTTGTGCGGGTTCTTCTAGTTTCTACGCTTTTCTCCTTTTCGCAGTGTTCTCGGAGTCTCTTCTTGGCAATCGTTTCTTTTGCGCATTCGGTGAAATCAGTGATTGGTTGACACTATTCCTTACGATAGTCTTGCTCTATTTTCAATCATTCATCAGCCGCAGGTCGAATTCTTTCCTTCCAAATGTGGAAAGCATTCTCCATCACCGTTTTCACAAGATTCGCATTCCCTCCTTTCTTCCATCTCATCTCCTGTCTAGTTGGTGTCTACTTTAGTGGTCATGATGTTTTTCTTCTGTTGAAGTTGTACGAAGCTGAGCCTGATGAATAAATTGTATTTCAATCTCTCAGAGGTGGTGGTTTCTAGTCTTTTGACTTAGCGTCTCCATCTCTCTCTTGTCTGAAGAATTGGTGGCCTTGTAGCTTGTCATGCTCTACAGACGAAAAGAGCTAGGATCTTTGAGTTTGATTCTTCTTGTTCAAGCAAGTTAATTTGTATAAAATCTGTAGTGTTAAATTGCTTCGATGATTTCATCTTTGTTAATGCATAGAAAAACAAATTCTTAATTCATTCTTGTCTTTTTGTAAGTGGAAGGGATGCAGGTATCTATAATATCGTCTGGGATGAACTAACGGGATATTCCGTTAAGAACCAAACCTTTGTCTTTTCCTGCCAATGAAATTATCTCTGACAGTAATATAATTCTAAGATTGAGTTCATACCTAAAGAACTTATTTTAACCGGTTAAACCGAATTTTCTCCCCTGTAATTAGAAGTTGGATAAATGTACTTTCTTATTCACCGAGTCATTTGGTTTGATGATGTATTTGAAATACTCTTCTAGGCCTAGCCGACCCTAAATGTTGGTTCGAGGTTTCCATTTAAAAATGCTCTGTTGATTCTTTTGCCTTGCTGAAGTTTGCTTGAACTCTGATCCTAAAATCTCTATTTTGGATACGTGCCTTTTCTCACACCAATCTGAGATCATCTAATCTGTAAAGTTCCTCAGGGGTGGCAGGTTCATCTATCTTTGTATATGCTTTGGAAGAACTGAATTTTCTTAAGAAGTGAAAAGATTATATTTTAAATCCCTCTCATAATGCTTATGAAATCAGCTTAAACTTAAATTAAGAGAAATGCTTCTACCAAGTCTTTGGGATTTAGACTATGAAGATAAAATGTTGAGATTTGGAAGACCCTTTTAATCGAATATGTATCTCAGTATGTTTGTGCTCAATGAAAACAACATTCGTAAAAGAAGAGATTTAATGAGAAACTAAGTCGTTGAAATGTTAATCTGATGAAACCTTCTTGAAGGACAAGTCTCATCTCTTTCTCTTTAAGGGTTAAGTAAACTGAATGGTCTTTAAAGATGTAATTTGACATTGAGCCAGGATTCTCTTTATATGCCTGATATTAATTGATGTACCATGATTTTAGAAGAAAGATTTGAATTCAACACATTGTAATACAAAACACTGAATCCATATTGTCAAATAAGACTCCTTAATCTTTCCTCATAAATTTGAGAATAGCAGATTATTATTACTCATATGGGATAAGTTATGAGTTGAGTTCCTCTCTTTCTTAAAAGGATAATAACATAATCCTTAAACAAGATGTGAAACCAAACCAAGTTCTTGTAATATTAAACCTTAAGGTTAAGACTTAACCTCGAACTAAGAGAAGAATGATAACCAAACCAGATATGGTAAGATTAAAACTTGATCTGCGAATTATCATGTCGAGCAAGGGTGAGAGTGTTGAGGGCATAGGAGTGCCAGTTATATCAACACAGGAGTGCCAGTAATACCAAAATCCTTGGCCAAGGTATGATGCCAGTTAGGCATAGGTCAACTATCATGAACCAAATATACTTCTGGTCAAAATGATCCTTCTGGTTAGGAGGTACCTACAGAGGAGGGATCGACCAGCGGTATAGGTTCATGACACCAGGCTCAGAATGGCATGATGGTAATTTGATCCTTGTTGATTACCCTCGTGAAGGGTCGGGTTCTTCAGTTGAAGAGACTCAGGAGACCAGTGGGTCTTGGTTGGGCGGAAAAGGCCCTTGATGATATTTCTCTTTCTCTCAATGATAAAGTTGTTCAAGCAATTCAGCATGATGATGATGTCAAATTGTATTCTTTTCTCTCCCTCGAAATTCCAGATACATGCCTTTGCTTATTTAAGTTTAATATCAATGCTACAATGAATGTTATTTCTTTTTAGTTAATTGTTTATATGTACAAATCTGCAGTTGAATATTTAGACAGTTGTTCCTTCAACTGAAATGGAAAATCTGAAAGTTTGTTAATATTCTTTTGTGCATTCAGTTATTTGGAATCAGTTAGATGTTTCCTTTCTGCTGAAACTGAAAGATAGAGAGTTAATTATGGAAATTGAATATGATGTGATTATTAAAATTGATTTTGTTTCCCATTCGAAATGCAAAGGAAACCTAGCATGTAAACAAGTTAGTTGAACTTCAGCTGAAACTGGTAGTTGGTTACATTTTTAAACTGTAGAACAAGTAGACTGTTACACTTTCCAAGTCTCTAAGATCAAGCAGGCTTCTGTGTCTCTTGACTATGACATCAAATATAGTTTTAGTCCACGGTGCAAATGTGCCCAGAGTCAAAGAACTTAAGGGTTGTGTGTTATCTTAGAATATCTGCATATTTGTGGCGTTAGGATGAATATGATCTCTCTTCTTCTTATGATAGTCCAATTTTCTTATACCCTCTCCAAACGATTTCGAAGAGCCTAGGTTGCAGTAAAATTCCATCTGAGATCAGTACATATTTACTTTTGAGTGCAAAACTGAAGAAAAATACTTGTAGATTAAAGGCAAAACTCATTCTTAATTGATGAGCACTGGCAAATGGTCTTTGTCAAAATGAGATGCTTAGTATAATCTCCCGTGTAACCAAGTGTTACATACATAGACTGTCTTACTTTTATTCAGTTACAAAAAAGTTGCCCTACAATTTGTTCTTACTTCTTTTAAGCCACATCTTTTTCAATATTAAATTGTAGCAGCATTAGTGTAAAATAACCCGTATATATAAAATAACAGAATTCCAAATATTTTGTATTAAATTATTCTATATTTGATCCATTGCAATTCCAATAATTAGTTAACCTTGGGAAAAGTCTTAATGGTTTACATATGTAAATTGCCCATCTTCATCGACTCTATTCATAAGGATAGCTTCAATTACTTCCACTAATGCAATTTTTCTTTCAAGATGTTGTGCATATTTTTACACATTCAGTGTTTCTCCAGTACACCATAATGAAATATCATTTTCTCCAAAGAACCTATCACTCCGGAGCTTGAATAGCAGATCTACTTGGCACTTATTACCTCTAACCTGTATAGTATTGAGACTCAGACTTGGTGAATACTCGACAAGTTGATTTTTGAATTGGACACAGACCCCACCCAATTCTGCAATATCTCGATAAACTAAATTATCAGACTGGGTGAGTACTCATGAAGACACTTTGGCTTATGACTTGATGATTACTCTCAGAATCAATACCATGCATCTAGGCGATGATCACCGAGGTTAAGCAATGAGATCAAACTAGTAAAAGGAAACATAGGAGCTTTCAATAGGTCACCCATCTCATTCTTGTTCCAGCTCAAGCACACTAAACCACAAGAGTTTCCTCGCCATCAAGCCAAGATAACTTAACTTACTCTCATTCTCATTTTTTCGACAAACCTTGAGAAATTAAGAATTCTATATAATACATTCAAGCAAAATTTCTCACTTCCCAAAAGCGTACAGTTAAGATTTCAACCCGATTTACAGCAAAGATAAGAGTGGGTGCGGAACATAATACCTTTGAAACAATTTTAAGGTCAAAGGCGGAAGAATGCGAGGGAAGCAGCCTGGTCAAAACGCCTCGGGCCGCAGCTTCTTGTACCGAAGCAGAAACCCTTTCTTCGTCCAGCTTTCTCATCAGCCTTTCCAATGCATGAGGCATTGCACTTCGCACAAAGCTCGTTAAAAACACAATACAGACAAGTAGTCTCACGGTTGCCATGGCTGAAACCATTGAAACTTAAGTCCACTGAAAAACTAACGGAAATTTTCCAATTTCAAAACAATGTTCAGGCAAGTGCAGTTCAGAAAAAATTAGAGTCGATGCATTAAGAAAATTGCAGCAACTGATTTGCTAGAAACCCTATCAATTGTTTGATCCGACTTGCCGTTCTGTTTGAGGTGGATTGATTTTGATACATTTTATCTCGATAAGTATTGAAGAAATTTTCTAACATGACGATCCCAAGACACATTTTGACTCGCAAGTATCTGTATATACTTTTTTATAGCTTTCTGGTATCTCAAGCAATATTTTAATATAATTAAAGATTTCGCCTCGTTTGAGTTTGAAACGTCATTTCGCCTGGAGTCACGAGATACCGAGAATTACAGCAGGGCCATGAATTAATTAATTAATTAATTATTATTTTATAGTCCACGAATACCAAGGAATCTGTTTTTGGGTCTACAGACAGCGTACAGTATATATGGGACTCCTCATACTCCCAAATCTGAGGGAGGCACCTAACTCGTGCTCCACAATGAATGAATGAAAGATTTTAATGACGTTCGCGAGACCAAACAGTCTATGGGACCGAGACAAAACAGGCCTAATTTGTCTTCATACTCTTTTCCAAGTCAGATCTCCTGCTATTAAGTTTGACTAGAAGGCTAGCCGTCTGATTAATCTTATCTTCCTCAAATAGTTGGTGCATATTGTCCACTTTCAAACTATTTTCATGCTGAGTGCGGATATCCTCGTAAGCAATACATTCCATGATGAAGTGCCATTCTGTTTCCACAACCCCTTTATTGCAAAAAATACAAGTTCTTTCTTCCCAAGTTTCCTTGGGTATCTTCCACCTACCGGTCTCACACCTAAGGTGATGTGATCCCGTCCTCAATTGTGCCACTAATAACCTCGCTTTCCTTTTAATATCTGCACCTAAATAAGTTTTTTCACCATGATCCTTTGTCGGGTTAAACTCTTTGATGTAGTATTTTTTTTTCGCCCAATCTGGTTTGTCCACATGGCAGTTCTAAATTTTTCAGTCACATAGCTTTTTATTTCACTATTGGTGCTAGGACACTCATGCAAATTGATGTCCCACTTGTTCATCCACTTGTGGTTTTGTTTCATCCAAGTTTTCTTCCTATGATCTAGAGTCTCCTTCATAGTTGTTTTAGGCCAACGGTGGTTATCCATGGCGCTGCTTAAATTATTTTATTTTAGTAATTAATGTCTTCTTATGGTTGCAGACATATATCGTATTAGTGTCTTATTATGGATTAAAAAGTGTAATTTAAACAAGTGTCACGTAGTGGCTAGTATTGTAATTATTTGTCTTATTATGGATTAAAAAGTGTAATTTAAACAAGTGTCACGTAGTGGCTAGTATTGTAATTATTATATTTTAGTTTTGGAAAAAAATAAATGTAAGTTTTATTAATGTGAATAAAAATAAATGTAAGTTTTGTTAATTATAGTGTTTAGTATTATTAATTAGTTCTTTGCATGGTGCCATCGCAAGGTGGAAGGATGACATAGATTTGGCTGGCGCGGTTGGAGGATGAGTTGGGTGACGGCGAGTATTAAATGTTGGTGGGTGACGCTGGTTTTGTATTTGTTGTCCGTTCGGCCGTGTTTTTACGACAGTCTATGAGAGGACGAGATGGTGTTGGTAATTGTGGTGACGGGATGTTTGTCTGGCCTGCATTTATAGAGAATGTTGGGTGTTGATATTCTCATTTCTTCAGTCATTTGCGATGGAGACTCCTATCAATCTTTCGTTGAGCAGAAAGCTTTGGGCATTCTATGGCAAAATAAGGCATGGGAGGTTGAAATTGATGATTAAAGTCTGGGACGAGTTGGTGTTGGGCGCAGTGAAGGTGCTGCTAAGAGAAGAATTTATGTCCACGGCTAAGAGATGGAGGACGAATGTCGATATTGCGGCAAGGCTTTTAGCGTTGCTTTTAGCCTTGGGGGTGTCGCGAGCTATGGTGATGCTCATAGCCAGGAAATTAGTCTGGGATAAACTTCTGGAAGGGGCAATGGACATCATAATTATGGTGGTGTTGGGTGTTGGGGTTCCCTGTCCTCGCGATTTGCAACGAGCGTTGGTTCCTAGTGAGAGAATCAGGTTGTATTTGTTTATCCTGGACATTAAAGGGGAGGAGCTTCAAAGGTACATAGCACAGGCTAGATGCGGATTGATTTTCCTAAAACACTACCTCAATCTGGAGCCGTCTGGTGGAGTCAATTGGCAGAGGTTGTTTAGAGATTATCTGGTTGTGGAGGGTGTGGTCTGGGTGGATTGATGGGCTCTTGTTCTTGCAGGTTTTGTATTTTGCTTGCTTTGATATTGTAAGTCTGGGTTGTCTGGGTTTGTTACTTGTATAGGGAGGCTAGTATGGGTCTGGTTGGTAGTATGGTCGGTGGCCTTGTAGGGTTGGGTTGGCTATAGGGGCTTTCTAGGCGGATGCTATTTTCCTGAAACTATTATGTAATGCTTTATCTTTCATTTAATATCAATATAAACAATATTTACAAATCAAAAAAATTATTTCTTCGCATGACCTATTGCTAACCCTAATTCACACCCTAACTCTAACCCTAACCCTAATCCTAACAATAAATTATAAACCATTATCTTAATCCTAGACCTATGTGTAACCCTAATTATGGTCGTAACACTATCCATAACTATGGTCATAACCCTAACCCTAACAATAAAGAATTGTAGAGTGACATTGCAAAAATATAAATTTATGAATTAATATTAGGAATAATATTTGGAATAAAGATATTAGATGAATAAAATTTTGGAGCATTCTATTAATCATATTTAATAATTTTATTAGTAATATTTCATTTTTAATTTATTTTAATTTTTGAATAGTGCTAACTATGATTTTTACCTTATTCTTAATTATAATCCTAATCTTAATTATAATGTTTTTCTAATTATAATAATTAGTAATAATAGGATTAGAATTAAGTGAAAGACTAAATCAACTTGGTATCCAAGGCTCGCATTGGTGTGTGTTGCGCAAAAAGAGCTTCGAAGATTTGCAGCACTTTCTGGAGTAATGTGAGTTTGCACAACTGTCTTGGACCTTTATTTGTGCCAAGGTAGAGTGGCAAGGACCGCTTCCAAATAACCTACAACAATTTTTTGAATCATGGCCAATGTTATACAAAGGGTCAGTGTATGGGGGTTTATGGAAGGAAATCCCAGCAATGGTGTTATGGCAGTTATGGAAGGAACGCAATGCAAGAATTTTCAAGGAGAAGTCCACTCACATTGAAGTTGTCCTCACCAAAATTGAATCAGGGGTAAGTGAACACATGAACTACAATCTGAGAAAACAAAAGTATAGTTCTTTCATGGCTTGGGATTCCAAAATAAGGAAAATTTGGAGCATGCTCAATTCTCCAATGGGTTGCCTCTTTAGAAACAAGGTGTCAAGGGGAATGGCAAATGGACACTCCCCCTGAGAGGAAGACTAAAATTGAACTTTAATGGGGCCTCAAAGGGAAACCCGGGGCCCTCTAGTGCCAGTTTTATAATTCGAAATGAATGGGGTGAGCTCGTAGGGGTGGCCTCAATCAAACTACCATGGGGTACAAACAATGTGGCCGAGTGTGTAGCCCTTTGGGAGGGGGTCAAATTTTTTGTTGCAAATAGGTGGTGTAACTTGGACATAGAAGGTGACTCTGAAGTGGTAATAAGGGTAGTGGGTTCAAACTTCGCTCCAAGTTGGAGGCTTAGCATGTGGGTAGAAAATATTAACTCCATATTGGCAACTTTGGGTGAGTACAACATATCCCATGTGTACAAGGAATCCAATAAGGTGGTGGATTGGCTATCTAAACTTGGAATTGAGCAATTAGAGGAGAATATATTCTTCACCACACCAAATAGTTGGCTTAAATTAGCAAAGATCATTGTGTTGGATAAAACAAATTAAGGTTGCGAACAAGTATGAAGGTGGCAGAGCTTGGGTCGGATATATTCATGTGATCAAGGTGCGTGAGGACTTGGTATGGCATGAGTACAAGCTAAACGGGTTGGTGTCCACATAAGGGCATGGTCGAAGTACAAACAGTATCCCAAGATGAGCAAGTGAATCTTACAGATATGTGGAAATGGGAAGCTTCTGGATTGATTTTTGCTATTAAATCAACAAAGGGGTCTAAGGTAGAATGGCAGGCAAAAAATGGAGGTGTTGGCGATTTGTCGATGCTACCAATTATCGGTTGAGCATGGGAAAATGGTGGAGGTTGCACTTGAAACTTATGAAGCCCAAATAGGTTAGTTATTCAACACGGAGTCGAAAGATATCATCAAAGCCATGAAGCATGCGCTCAAGGAGCACAGGTTGAAAGGTGCTTAACTATATGATGGGAACCTACTGCGACTCATTCTCACAAACGTGGCACGCTCGACTAGTAGGAAGAGTGATGCATAGGCAGTAGCCCAACACTTAAATTTGCTCTCCTCAATAGATGTGTGGCCAGAATCAGGGGTGTTATGTGATATAGTTGAAGCAGAGAAGGTGCACAGCAAGAAGGATGTCGAAAAGGCAGTGGAAAATTTCAAGGAGGCCATCGATGCAAAGGATTTACAAATCTTTTTGAACCATGTGATCGTAAACAAAAGGGCTCTACATGACTTTCAAATAGAAAGGATGATTGAGCTAGCTTCCGGGCTAATAGCCCTTCTGTGAAGAGGATGTAAATTTGTGTGTCAAAGGAAGTCTTGGACATGTGTGTGTCAAAGGATATCATGAGTATGTATGTCAAACGAAGTCATGAATATGTGTGTGTCATGGGAAGCTATGTAATTTTTTGGCAAATCATGTAAATTTTTTTTCAAATCAATGATAGAATGCTACCCTCTCTAGTAGCAATTTGCTTTAAAAAAAAGAATTATAATTATAATTTAATTAATTATTATAATTATTTTAATTTAATTCTTATTTGTATTTATGTATGTTTTGAAGTTAATAAAATTTGAAAAATAAAAAAGTGGCAATGTCAAATAGTTTAAGGTTTAATTTGAACTTTTATTTTAATTGTGTAAAATCAAATCCCTAGGAAGATTATCTTTATATGCTAATTTTTGGATGTTCTTTAATCTAATTTTTATTTTATTATTTTAATGGTGTGTGTGATATCCAAATGTTTTACCTATTCTAAACAACTAAAATGCAATGGAAAAACACAAAAAAACACCTCAAGATTAGCCTAAGAAATTTGTTAATGCAAAGAGATAAAGTGTTAGATGATGACAAATGGTTATACCTTCTCTTTCTAGCAAAAACTCCTTGGTTGGCCCTTGATTTTAGATTACTTTGTATGCTCCTTTGCTGACTCTTGATGTGGCTAAATGCAAGATTTAATTATATGCTTGGATGCTAATGCAAATAGATGAAATTAATGACTAGATGAATGCACAAAATGGCAGCATTTAATTGCAAAATGGCTAAGCGTTCTCCTTTTTTTTGCCTTAGAGGAGGGGGTATTTATAGTGAAATTTGAATTCTTTAGAGAATTCAATGGTTGAGATTGAGCCACCAAGGTCAAAATGTAGGGCTATGGTGAGTTGCGGACTCACAAGCCCTCATATCTTGACATGTGGAATGTGAGATGGCTAAGGGTGAGATGATGTGTAGGTGATGTGGAAGGAGAGTACACGATGTGGAGGAAGGACAAGTACCTTCCAATGAGAAGATTCCTTGGAGGAATAAATGTGAATTAAAAATTCACATGCTTGGGAGAATCTAGTGGATAAGAGAGGGCCTCCAAAAAGGTGGGAGTTTGTCACATGTGACTTGATGTGACAAGTCAAAGATTCTAGAAGATGCATGGGAAAAGGAGATTCTAGAAGGAATAAAAGTGAATTAAAAATTCACCTGGGGAAGAGAGGAGCCTTGGATGAATAAAAAAGAATTAAAAATTCCTTGGGGGATGGGTAGAGTTGACTAAGGTACTAATTACTAATTAGTAATTAAAGGATAATTAGAGGTTAATGAGGATTAGAAGTCAACTTCTAAAAGTTGGAGGATGTGACACATCCTAATCAAGGATTAGGTATGTGCACATTCTTAATGAAAAGATTAGGAGATGGATTAGGTTAGATGAAAATGATATGTGAGGAATTAAATACATTTATTTAATTCATTTGATGAAAATGGGATTAAGGAGGGTAAGGTATTTAATTATTAATTAAATATCTTAGGGATTTGGCAGAATTCAGGATATTAATTAAATAATAGTAATATTACTTAATTAACTCGGATAAGAGGATGTTTAGATGAAAAGTGGTAAATTTGGATAAATTAAGTGTCCAAATTTGGATGTCTGCAGTGTGAATCCAAATCTCTATAAAATAGCTAATTGATTTTTGTGAGATTTTTTTAATAAAAAATAGCAATTACATACATTAAAAAAATCATTCTTCAAAAAAATGTAAAAATAAGTAATATTTATTTATTTTAGAAAGATGTAATAAAATGACTTTATAAAGTAAAAAAATGAAAAATCATTCTAAAAAAATGTTAAAAAAATAGTTTACCTTGCTTTCCCTACAAATTTTCCCATAACACCCCAAACTTCTTAGCCAATTATGTTCAAGAGAAATATTTTTTTATAATTTTTAAAATTAAGTATTTAACATGCTCACTTTAAAAAAGCTTAAATTATATTTGAAGAATATAAAATTCTAGTTTTTAATTGGTTGAAAACCAACTTATTAATAAATAATTAACAAAATAAGTTGAAGAAGGGATTGCAATAGTACTATGCCTAAGGCAAGTACTAAAAATTGATGTGAAAATTTTGATGTATTTTTATTATTAATTAGATTATAAAATATTGTGTTTCTTGTTTAAGTTTATGTGATTTTTTTGGATTAGTAACTCTCATAATTTTTTATTTTTTTATTTTTTTATTTATAAATCTTTTTATTTTAATTCAAATGTATAGTAGATTGTTTTTCATTTAAATAATGGGTATATATTTCTATTATGTTTATCCACATTTAAAACTATAAATCTTAAATTGTGCTTTACAGTTATAGTAGAAGAAAATATTTCATATTAAACATTATTGTTGAAAAAATTCCAAGAGATCATATATTTCTGTAAAAAAATAAACAAGAAATAGCTCTACATAACCATGAGGTAAGTGGTGAATGGTTAGCAAAAATTTTGTTCTCTATGGATGGTTGGGGTGGTTTCTTAAGGGGCCTACATTTAAACAATTAATGTTTTATGCGTGCAACAAGGGTGGGATTAGGGGAAGAATGTGCACATTATTGATAAAAACTATAAATCGATATAAAGAGTTAGAAATTGATTAAGCTACTAAAATAAATGCATGAAATTTAAATAAATGATAGCAATTATACTTAATTCTATGTTTGATGAAGATTTTTTTGTGATAGTCGACTTTAATTAATTCATCAATTTATCAATACTCTAGAAACTATTAAACACCTATTTATCAATACAATTTATTTATGTTTTTTTGTTCACTTCCACACCTATAGATTTGAACCTTGCATGGAGATCTAAAAATGCCCAAAAGCTAACAAGCTAACGTGGCATGTTCAATGATGATGTAAACCTCAAATAAACCAATAAATGTGGCATGACAAAGACAAATATGTGATAACTAATACATATTTGCAAGGTAAGATATTTGCTAATCTTTTAGGATCCTCCAAGTGTCTTCCATCTTTGTTGCTTCTTTCCTATACTTTCTCTTTTTTTAATGTAGCTTCAAAAATTATGATTTTTTGTGCTTATCAAATTCACCATGGCATTTGGTGCTTTCTCATGGAAAGTTTGTTTTCATCACAAAAGTTGTTCTTCCATCACAATGGTTGTACTTCTACCATGATATTGCTCCATCTATTGCGGTATATGAGAGTTAACCATGATATTTAGTGAGTTTGTCTTGACAATTTCATAACTATCTAAAACAACAATTATACACAAAAATAATGATTTCATCATTTCAATCACATGTTCCTCTTATCTCATTTATTGATCTCAACAACCTTTATGTTGAAAACAACCAAAAATCATCTTTTTCAAGAATTTAGGAAATTTTATTACTATAGCCAAACATAGCAAAAAAAATCTTGAAATTACCTTTTCAAACATATTTTTCCAATCAATCCAAACATTTCTAATCACTATTATTTTATCATGCTCCCAATAGATTCCCTAGGTAAACCTTGCCTTGGAGATACACCCATGGAAATTGTAAAGGATTCCTTTTATAGGACAAAATACTTTTTTTTATAAAAATTGCTATGCATCTACATCACACTACTCTATTTGTGGATATTTCTTTTTTGTTTAGTTCTCTTATTGTTTAATGTAGATTTTATTTCTTATAATTAGTTTTATGAATTCTCTATGTTTTTAGAATTAGATTGTAAGTATTAATTGTCTTTGAATGGGGATTTGTAACTTAGACTACTTTGGCTTCAAAATGGTTGTCCATTTCTAGTCTTTCTTTTCTTATTTACATTTCATAATTTGATTTTGCAAACATCTCGTGTTTCAAAATAACCTAGAATTAATTTTTATTTAAAGGGTAATAAAACTTTTAAATCTTCTTCATTAAAATAAAACATGTTGTGTAGAACTTAATCTCTTCTAAGAGGGTTTTCCCTATGGGATCCTACCAAGAAACCTCTAAGAAATACAAAACACCTTTGTGAATCTTAAAATAATTTCCAAGAAATACATTGGGAAATCCATTAGTTGATTTAGATTAGATAAATTCATAAAATTGTATGAAACTTGTATACATAAAACATCTTAGAAATTGTCATCATTGCTTCTCGATAGTTATTGGTTGAAAAAATAAAGTCATTTATTTTATAGGTTCAATTGATTTCGGTTGTGTCTTCTATTATATATTATAGAAAGTATTATATTTATTTAAGAGAGAGGTTTATTTTAAGAAATTGTATTCAATCAATCAGTGGAATTCAATTCCTTTCATGTCTTTGGTTAGATGTTTGTTTTCAATTAATTAGTTGTATTACATTAATTACAAAGGTAAAAGCATAAATTGTTAGTTTTATGATCAAATTTAAATACACATGAATTAATTCAAAATCAACACAAGAACACAACAAATACCCTGGGAAAACCCTCCACTTGAGGGAGAAAAACCTAGCCAATAATATCTCTTATATTATTGAATCTCAATAGAAACTCCTTTACAATGAGGCCGATATGAAGGCCAAGATATATGCACCAAAATTATGATGCAACTGAGAAATATAAGAATGCGATTTCTAGATAATGTATGACAGCCTTCAATAATGTCAATCTTCTCTATATGAAAGAGCATGCACTAGATATGAAATAAGTGTGGAATGAATGAATGAATAATGAAGTGCAACCAATGGAATTATATACAAGCTGGAAAGACGTGACTCTTCATAACCAATCAAGTCGGCCTAAATCCAAAAGACGTGATTCCTTATTAAGGAAAGAAGTCGGCCATATAGAAGTCATAACTCTTCTTAACAAGTCATTCCCATGATGTCGGCCTTGAAAGGAAATCTCACCTTCATAAAAATCATGCCTCTTAATGCTCTATAAATTACATAGCCCCCTGGGCTATAATTTAATTTATCAAATGAAGTAAGGAGATGGCTGGAAGAATACGATTGAAGTTGTATCATAAACATCAACACTCCCTCTCAGCTAGGGAGGATACTTCCAGCTGCATAATACAAATCACCTCATCGTGATGTCTACCACTATGGCTACAATCATAAGTGGAAAAGAAGAATATCACCTCATTGTGATATCAGATATCACCTCAACATGATATCAACCATAATGGCTACAACCATGTATGGTATGTATAAGTGTTCATCACTTGCGTGATGTTGTCACCTCAACATGACTTTCACCATGGCTCTCCCAGAGGGTGAAAACACAAGTACAAGAAAATCATCACAAACTCTCTCATGTGATGTTGTCATGGAGTCACACACATGACATCCACCATGAATCTCTCAGAGGGTGGAATCAAAGGATTTCACCTCGAACTTCTCTTATCGAGAAGAACTCATTAATCAAGGGATTTCACCTCAAACTTCTCTCATAGAGAAGAACTCATTAGACAAGGGATTTCACCTCAAACTTCTCTCACAAAGAAGAACTCATTAATCAAGGGATTTCACCTCGAACTTCTCTCACAGAGAAGAACTCATCACAGGCTATCACTAATACTGAGTCTCTTTCTCAGTTAAGGCTGGATTCTCCACCATACCAAGCTTATCTCGAAAGTACACAAACTTTATTCTTCAGAGAGGCTTGGTGAGAATGTATGTCGTCTGCTCATCAGTGCTGATATACCTCAACTGTATAGCCTTCCTCAATACCATATCTCTAATATAGTGGTATTTTATCTCAACATGCTTGGTTCTATCATGAAACACATGATTGACAGAAAGCTTCACACAACTTTGATTATCACAATGGATGATAGTAGGCTCCATTGATTGTCCAAACAATCCTGCAAGGAGCTTACGAAGCCACACTGCTTCCTGAGCTGCCATACAAGCTGCAATATTCTATGCCTCTGCTGTACTCAATGCTACAAATGACTGCTTCCTACTGTACCAGGAAATCATAACAGATCCTAAACTAAAGCAACATCCAGAGGTGCATTTCCGATCAGTGACACTTCCTGCCCAATCAGAATTAGTAAAACCATGCAGCTCCAAGTTCACATTTGAAGAATATCTCAACCCATATCCAACTGTGCCATGCAAGTATCTCAGGATATGTTTTGCTGCAAAAATATGTATCTGTCTCAGTTCACACATGAACTAACTAAGTGCACTCACAACATAACAAATATCTGGTCTAGTGTTCACTAGATACATCAAGGACCTAATCAGCTATCTGTACATTGTAGGATCCACCAAGTCTGAACATGCTACAACCTCTTTCAACTTTTGCAAGTTGGTCTCCATAGGTGTAGACATGGATTTGCAATCCATCATACCAAAACTCTTTAGAATGTCAATAGTGTACTTCCCTTGACTCATAATGAACTCAATAAGCCTTTTCCATTCTTTCTAAACCAAGGAAGCAATGTAACCAAGACCCTTCATTTCAAATTCAGAAGCTAACTCCTCCTTGCATTGATAATGAGATGATCTTCTCCAGTAAGAATTAAATCAACATAAAGAATCAAGATCAACTAGATTACCATCTTCTTCAAGTTCAGTAGGCTCCCTCTGAATCTTCAAGCACTTGCATCAACCTTCTGACCTCTTCATCTAAGATTTCCTGCAACACTTGCCTCAGTGCACACCTCTAGTATAGTAGAGAGTTCAGGGTAGACCTCCTTGACCTCATAGTAGATTACTCTATTCTGAATAGGTTTGCGGAGCTACCAATATCAAATCCAGATGACTGTTTTGTGCAATTCTGATCTCAGCAGTTGAAGAGGTCTTTCAAGGATTTAACACTTGGCCTTGCAACACTGCAACCTTCACTTCTTCTTAGTGAGTCATAGAACTCCCTCTTGATCCTTGCTTCAGAGATTGCAAAGAAGACTTCTAGAAGTGAACTCCCTCTAGCCACCAACTCAGTCTCATGGCTGCAAGTTGTGACTTCACGCTTGATCATTTCTTTGGAAGGAATGACTTCCTTACAAGATGCCTCAAGCTTTTCATCACTAAGCAATCTCTCATCACCTTGTTCTAAAAGCATTTTAGAGAGAGATTACTAACAGTTTATAATTATCCAAAGAAATATCAAGGCTAAAATCATACAAGGTTTACTATCTCAGGTTATAGCATAAATACATAATAATTTATGAGCAATATTAAAACATAAATGAATTAACCTATAAGAGAAATATATCAAAATATCAGAATGAAGGGTTAAAGAACTTATCTTTATATAATTTTGATATAACTCTTTCTTCCATCTTTTACTCCTCTCGAGAGTGCCAAACTCAACACAACAATCTACACAACTACAAATTTCTTGAATGCATTATGCAGTTAGCATGTAGACCCAACTCTCTCAAAGAGTTCAAGGCTCTATCACAGTTCATGCATTAGAGAATGATATCGATGTGACCAACTAATCACCATCGAAATTGAAATTCTCTTTTTATTTCATAGTCACACTAAAAAATCTTCACAACCAACATGAAATAACTTGCAGTAAGTGAATTTTTCAAAAGGATCTTATGCTAAAATTCAAGAGAAACCACTATCTCTCTTTACTAAATACAAGATCCAACTAAAATGATATAACTCAAACAAAGAATACTTATCTCTTTAAATATTTTGATGGAAGCACATACTGGACATAGTATTATACGCTACTTCTTGCGCTCAGATCAGCACACAACCTTCACAGCTTGAACACAGGCCCATGGCTTAGAATATAAATTCCCTAGAATCCTTCTTAGGAGAGATATCATCCACATCTACAAATGAAGCATGTTGATTAGGCTTGGTGGGGCAATCCTTTGCATAGTGACCAAACTTGTCACAACGAAAACATTGGAATTTGGAGAGGTCCCACTTCTTCTTGAATGCGGGAGCACCATTAGTTCCTTTATCTCTATTCCTTTTGAAATATCCTTTCTTTCCACCTTTCCCTTTATCCTTTGAGGATTGAGTAGAAAGAACATGAATGTCTTCATTAGAGCTTCGACCAATACCTCTCACAGCCAACCTAGACTCTTCTTGAATACAATCTACCCTCAAACGATCAAACTTGGGAAGTTTCGATCTTGCACTGATTCCTTGAATATAGGACTCCCAATATGAAGGGATACCATTAAGAGCAAGCATGGTCAAGTCTTTGACATCAAAAAAATGACCAATAGAAGAGAGTTGATCTCTTAATTTAGAAATATTCATGAAGTAAGCAATGACATATTCTCCTTCCGCCATCTTCACATGGTGTAGTTGTTGCTTCAGTGCAAGAGCCCAACCGGTGTTGTTGATTTCGTACATCTCCTCCAAGGTTTTGAACATCTCTCTTGCTGTCTTCAACTTGGAAACAATTAGAACAATATGATCTTTAACGGAATCAACCAACATCTTCTTTGCCTTAGTATCTTTCTTCTTCCATTGAACTTTCTCTTCCTCATCCGTAGGCTCGGGGACTTTGCTCTCCATGAACTCCGCCAATTTGTTTTCCTCCAAGGTGAGCATAATTCTTAATCTCTAAGATGTGAAGTTTGTTGCTCCCTCAAGTCTGTCCTCGATCTTGAGACCATTCACCATCTTGATGAAGAGATAGAAGTAATCAATGATGAGAAAGAGAATAAAGAGTATCGTTGTAATACAAAATCTGATCAAGATCTTCTTCAAACCTGCTCTGATACCATGTTAGTTTTATGATAAGATTTAAATACACAAAAATTAATTCAAAATCAACACAAGAACACAACAAATACCCTGGGAAAACCCTCCACTTGAGGGAGAAAAACCCAACCAATAATATCTCTTATATTATTGAATCTCAATAGAAACTCCTTTACAATGAAGCCAATATGAAGGCCAAGATATATGCACCAAAATTATGATGCAACTCAGAAGTATAAGAATGCAATTTCTCGATAATGTATGACAACCTTCAATAATGTCGATCTTCTCTATATGAAAGAGCACGCACTAGATATGAATAAGTATGAAACGAACGAATGAATAATGAAGTGCAACCAATGGAATTATATACAAGCTGGAAAGACATGACTCTTCGTAACCAATCAAGTCGGCCTAAATCCAAAAGACGTGATTCCTTATTAAGGCAAGAAGTCAGCCATATAGAAGTCATAACTCTTCTTAACAAGTCGCACCCATGATGTCAGCCTTGAAAGGAAATTGCACCTTCATAAAATCATGCCTCTTAATTCTCTATAAATTAAATAGCCCCCTAGGCTATAATTTAATTTATCAAATGAAGTAAGGAGATGGCTGGAAGAATACGACGGAAGTTGTATCATAAACATCAACATAAATAACTTTATTTTTTATTTTTTATAAGTTATATTCATTATTTATGTCATGCAAATCAAATAGATTAATTACATCATTTATTTATTTGTAACTAAAATAATTTTCATTAATATAGTTAAAAAAATTAAGACTATTTGTTGTGGAGAAACAAGTTAAACACAAAAAATATTAAATATTAAAATATTTATAAAAAAACATCTTCCCACAATATTTCAACTACACACATGTTCAAACCACACACATTTATTTATCATTACCCATGCAATATCCATGTGAAATCCTTGTCTCAAAGCGACCTAAGCTAGAGTAGGAGCAATTAGATTATGAGCAACAATTTATGATGGCTAGTAATCCAATCAACTCTTTTTCCACCTCTCTTGGTCAACCAACTCTATTCTCCAGAGGAACAAGCCCAAGTAGTGCCACCCCAATCTCAACAAAGGTTACATCAACCTAATCCCAAATTTGATATATTATTACCATAAGCTCAACAACCTACTCATGCTCTTGATTAGTTATCACAATTTCACCGACAAAATTCATCATAACCATAAGCATATATTTAGCATCCATGTGGTGGATTGAATAAACACAACCCTAAAAAGGCATGTATCTCATGTTTTATAGGATACTTAGTACAAACTATATGTTAACAAATGAGTCTTTTATTTTCCTTTATTCATTTTTCCCACTTACTTTCCTCCAGTTTCTCCTCTCTATCAACCTAAAGTGCTTCACACCCCTAAATATGGTTTGATTTGGGACTCCTCATAGATGAGAATGGGATCCCCTTCTTTTTTAATATTGAGTTAATGAATTCAATATGTCGTGTGATGCAACTCAATGTATCCATACCACCCAAACATTTGAAAACCTCATGTGGTAGTGAGGTGCTCATGAGGCTCACAACTCTACAAAAGCATGTAATACTATGCTCCCTTCTAGCCATGAACACTCCCATGAGCCTCTCAATCCTCACATTGACCTCTTAGTGTCTTAATTTCATTTGTATGCATCTTAGAATGAGGGAGAATTTTTTTTAACTAGAGTGAACAAGAGGGTGGGACAAATGGAACAAGAGGTAACTCGAATTCATGACTAGATGGCTTATGTGAACCTTCATTATGTGACTACCATTACAAACCTTTACCAAGGCCATAATTTGATCTAAGCAATGTGCCTTGAGAAAGCATAAGGCCACAAAAAAAACTTGGGTGCTTGTGATCCCCATGAAACTAGTCTCACCATCAACACAAACCAACTAGAACATGATCAAGCCACCCCTAAAACTCTCATTGACACTCTAGCTAAAAGATTTATTTGCATTAGATCACAAACCTATGTGGGAGATGTATTTCAATGGATCGATATGTCAAATTGGCTCTGAGGCAAACGTATTTTTAATCTCACATGAAGAGAAGTTGGTTCCTCTATCTTTTCGATTAGAATTTCATTGCATAAATAATATTGTTGAGTATGAAGCCCTTATTATTGGCCTGTGTGTCGCGATAGTGTTGAATATTAAACATATCCACATTCATGGTAATTCTAAGCTTATTGTAAATTAAATCATAGGAACGTATCAGGCTAAGTAGAGCAAGCTATCTTAATATCATGATTTGGATTTATCCTTGCTTGATTGATTCTCTTATTTTACTATAGACAGTGTTCCTAGGAGAGAAAATTGCCACGTAGATACAATGGCAAGCACAACTTCCCTTATACCCTCAAACGATGGCGTATATGAGTACCACTTTATGGTTCAATTTCTTTGCTCTCTTACTATCTCAGATCAACTTGAACTTGATGGTCCCATGTGTGCTCATGCAAACTCAAGGGAATGGTACTCTCATATCTATATTTGTTTAAAGACTATAAACTTTCTCAATGATGAGACTAAGAATACTCGTGTTCAAATATAAAATCTGTCAACTCGATACATCATTTTTTATAATGTCATTTATCAAAAATATTACAATAGTATTCTTCTTTGATATCTCACTAAGGAAAAAATACCCCTCACCCTTCAAGAAGCTCATTCGGGCTCTGGGGGTGGACATTTCAGTGAAAAATCCTTAGTGCATAAACTAATTCAAATGGGATATTATTGGAAGACAATGGAGCAAGACTCATTTTCCTTTGTTAAGAAATGTCCTTAATGTCAACAATATAGTAATCTTATTTGAGCTCCTATGCAAGAGCTTCATAATCAAATTGCTCCTTGGCCATTTGCAAAATGGGGGTTGGATATTATCGGGAAAATATCACCTCCTTCTTCTAAGAGACATACCTTCATCATCATAGCTATCAATTAATTTACGAAGTGTGTTGAAGCTATTTCGCTTTGATCCACTAACGTTGAAGAAATCTGTAGCTTTCTTCTAAATAACATCATTGCTCGCTTTGGATTGCCTTAAACCCTTGTTTCTAACAATGGTACTTTATTTAAGAACAAAGAGGTAAAGCAATTCTTAGAGAAGTTTCATAACCAACATCAATTTTCTACACCTTACTATCCTCAATCTAATGGCCAAGTAGAAGTGTGTAATAAAACTCTTGAGTTAATTCTTTGAAAAATAGTGAATAAACACAGTAAAGATTGGCATACTCAATTGACTTACACCTTACGGGGCTATCGCATGAGTGTTCGTATGGCTATTGGCACAACCCCATACAACCTTGTGTATGGCATTGAGGCTATTATGCCTTTAGAGTTGGAAATTTTGTCCTTGTAAGTTTCCCTTAAAGGGTTAATTAGTGATGACATTTACCATGTTGAACATCTAAATCAGCTTGAGTTGCTCGATGAGCACCAATTACAAGCCCTCAATCATCTTCAGGCTTATCAAAAGTCTATCTCCAAGCATTATAATCAAAGCATTCTTTCTCACACTTTCAAAGTGGGTGATCTCATTCTATATGAGAATTAGAGAAATGTAAATATGCCACCTAACCAAAAAGGGGAATTGAGCCTTAATTGGTCAGGTCTTTATATAATCACCTTTGTGTATGGTTTTGGTGCATATAAATTATCTTATATGGATGGTACTCCTCTAAAATAATTGGTCAATGTAATGCATCTTCGCAAATACTATGCATAACATCTATATGGCATGTGCATGACACTCATCCCCTTTTTATGGATTGTAGTCTATTATGCTATGATATTCCTTCATTGGCCCTCTATGGGTATAATTTGTGTGATGATGTAAACATGTGTATGTAGTTAATTTCATTAATTAGGAATTAAATAAACATTTGTTTTATTCATATGTTATGTATAAGTGCATTGTGCTTGATTAATTCTTTTATTCATACATTATACATCATTTATTCTATCTGTATCATTAGACAATAATTAGATCATCATTGTATTTAACTAAGCATACATCCAATATGTGTTTAATTATATCATGATAGAATCTAATCTAAGGATACATCCATAAACGTGCATCCATAGCATAACCATACATAAAAGATAGCATACACATGAAACACATAACATTGATCCAAAATCTCATGTATATATTTATAGCAATGTCATGTACATGCATCATACCACTGTAACAAAATAAAGTGCATGTATATATGTATAAATCTATACATCCAAAAAAATGTTACACAATGACAATATGGTACATCTAGCCACCATAGGCATGGCTCCTAGAGCCCTTTGGTCTTAGTGGTGGTTGTTGAATGGAGGAGTATGAGTGAGATTGGTGTGATCGTGAAATAGAGATGCTCCATGATCGAAGTCCTCGTAGCTCTCCCTGTAACTTGCCCAACCGCTCCTTGAGGGACATGACACACTTTGTCAATGTATCCTCCTATTGTCACACCACTGCTAGCTCATTCCTCAGTTGTTGAACCTGGGGATGTTGGAGATCAGTATGGTCATCCTCGCAGCCTCTAACTGTCTCTTGAGGTCATTAACCTGGGTTTAAAGAGTGTCATGTGCTTTCTCAAAATTATCAACTCTCGTCACAACCTAGTCTCTCTCAATGAGAATAGATTGGAGCTTTGTGCCACTCTTATCCCACTGCTCAGTCATCACCGATAGCTCCATGGAATGTTGGACCAACTCCACTTGACTCTCCTTATAGATTGTCCTCAAATACACTATAGGCTCGAATAATTGGGCATATCACCTTGTTGTCAGTGGCTTGTAGGCATCCAAGACCTGGCCCCAAATTTGGATGACTGGGACTGCCTCTACTATACATCGATTGAAAATTTTGAGCTACTCCTATGTGAACATTGCAACCATAGAGAAAGCGAATGATATCAACATCACATCATCAATATATATATATATATATATATATATATATATATATATATATATATATATATATATATATATATATATATGAGTGCTAATGAAATAATTAAAATCAAACAACAACCAAATGAAATATGTACCTAAGTCCCCAGCCTTCCAATATGGCTTTGGGGGTACAAAATTACGTTGGATGTTGTGGTTGTGTTACTAGTATGTGGTTGTCATTGATGTCAACACTATTGGCATTATTGTATTGAAGGTTGCATATGTCGAGGATATTGAGAAAATTGTTAAAGGAAGAGTTACAGGTTACCAGTGGAACAATGAAGATCATGAAGGTGTCTTGTTATGTACGTTGAAGATCAGTTGTTGTGGACCAAAGGGTTTATTGCTGAGAGTATCTAGTTCATCTACTGGAAGTTTCAGAGGTTCGTGTGAAGATTTGATTGTGCTATGAACAGTTGTGTTCTGACAGTATTTTTGTGGGTTCTGTCAGTGTTCCTGATTGAATTTTATGTAATTCTGGTAATTTATGTTGATGTAGATGATTCTCTATTAGTTCTCGTTGCTTGTGGATTCTTCTAGATCATTCTCTATCCTTTTTGTACACTCGCATTCATTGGTGTGCTCGTGGTCGAAGATTTTTCTTGGTATGTTCAGGTTTTCATGTTCTTGGCCGACATGATGGTTGTAATGTGTTTCGGATCCTTGAAGATTTAAATTTGAATGTTTGGCACGCTCAAGGATATTTTTTTAGGTCACATCATAATATTAGCCGACGGTGTTTGATTCACATTGCAAATTTATTTGTAAATTTGGGCCGACATTGTAAATATGTTTTATATTTTGGCCAACAAGGTTGTTGATGTAATTTCATGTTGTGGATATATAAGAGTGATTGTTTGAGAAAAGTTAGTGTGTGTGAAGTGAAGAAAAGCCAGAGAAGAGAAAGTGTGTGAATATTGATCTATTCATTCGATTGCAAAGCATAGTGAGAAGTTTGAGCGAAGTGTGAAGAACATTTTCTGTGCTAAACTAGAACTGTAATTAGGCTTGTGTAGAAGCTATTTTCTCAGTTCATACCCTATGGATCTAATCTGTATTGTTGTGTATTATTGGGCAGTGAGCCCTCTTGTATTTGAGCAATGAGCTCTAGGTAGTGTGCCTGAATGCATGTACATTCCCATTATCTTTCATTATACTTTTAACATGGTATAATATTGTGGACTAACATCCACCGTGGTTTTTCCCCTAACAAGGTTTCCACGCAAAAAATATTGGTGTTCTATGTGCTTCTGATGTGTTGATTGTTCATGGTTTACTGTTCATTCATTAGATCTGAGATTAAGTTAAGTAAAGTTTGAAAAGTTTAAATATTTTGTGACAACTGATTCACCCCCCTCTCAATTGTATGTCCTTGTTTTTCCAACACATTGTTGGTGGAAGTGATGCTTAACCTTGTGGTAGTCATGGAAGGGATCATAACTGACTAGACACCTGGTGATGCGACTGAGACTATGGAATCATGTGTTAGTGAGGCTACTCATCATCGTCACCTCAACCTCTCCTCTACTCGAGTCACCTCTATCGCACCCTCCTCTCTATCACTCCTTCTGCCTCACCCTCTAGCCCTTTAGCACCAACATCACCCTCGAGGGCATCCAATGGGAAAATCGAGGTTGGACATGCTATCAACCACTAGTTGGCAAATCCAATTGATACGTTGATATCATCAATTGCTAGAGCCTCTAAAATATTTTTGTCCTCACCATCATCGTCATTGAGTGTAATGTTGATTATGGTCCCTTTCTCTAGCTACACTATGATGAGACTGTATGTACATTAGTGTCACAAGAGGAATGGCCTGCAGTTGGTCAAACTACCATGCGACCCAATGCCTGTAATATGGTACAATAATATAATTTGACCATTTGGCTAGGATCCTATCTTGTTGCATCTGTCATAGCTACCTCCTGTCGAACAACCAGTTTCGTATGTACCTATATGGCCACCATCATACATCACTACTCCTCAGTTTATTCCTAACCTACACCCTAGGGATACCCAGTTGACTATGTGTAGGTAATATACTCAAATGCCCACACTTGTAGGAGTGTGCATGTAGTGATGCTATGATACTCATAATGTATATAACACTTGAGGTCATGGTAGAGATGCACAAGTATATTTTGAACCTAGGCATAGACTATTTATCTCTCCTTCATAGCCTGATACAATAGAAGAGGCCCTTGTGCAGGTGAGAGCCTCACCCATCTATTGCCACACGTAGTGCCATAATCGCAATCATGACATGATGTACTAAGGGCACTACGACATGGCCTTGCTCTAGCAACCTCATGTAGATGTGGTCGATGGTGTCCTTTGGGATGATGTAGTCGATACAATGTTGATATGCCACCTACACATCTTGGATTGTGTGCCCCTCCTCGTATGCAAGCCTCTCTCCCTAGATGGGAGGTTGGAGGATGGGGTAGACATCGACCAAGGTGACAGTCATCTCCCCTTTTGGGAGATGAAATGAGGTGTCTTTGTCCCACCTCTCCATCAACACCATTAGCATAGGCATGTGGAAATTGATCTCAAACATAGTGTAGACCCACCATAGCTTGACCTGCTACAGTAACTTGAGTACTCATTGCTCGAGATTTGGGCGTTGTGACTCCTTAGCAACAATAACACACTCTGTCACCATGCTCATGGATCTCAGGAAAGTCCTACCAAAACATAAAAAACATTATGTTAAGCAAATCCATTTCTACTCTACACCTACTCTACTCAACTAAAATTTTCTCTCTATGTCTTTGAGACAATGACGCGTTGTGCAAACAGTTACACAAAACGCTAGCATCTAAGGCCTAATCAACTGACAATAACACATAAGACATATGTAAATGCGGTCAATAGAATCCAACGCATCGACAAGATGCCATCACATCTATCAGACACCGTTGTGTCGACTAGACACTTGCACTAGACCCATAATTTTTTAAGGCTAAAAATCATAAATAAATGATAAAGTAGGGGGAAATTTTCCTCGTACCTCATATAGTGGCCCACCCCTCTCCATGATGGTCTATAATTTCTTGATCATAGGAATCCATAAGTCACACATCTATGAGGCATTTTGCTAAAAATCCTCGATGTAAATAGTTAAAATGGCCTTCCATGGGCCCACACTAAGCGTATACAAGCAAATTTTTTGCCCATTTTTCATGGAAAAAATTCCCTTTCCCACTTTCTTATTTTCACCCACTTGGCTCGAGGGAAAATAAGAAGGGGCATATACTCACTTCATCAAATTTTTCTTCTGACTCACAACAAAAAAATTAAGCATTCTTCTCGTCATGGTAGTTTCTTCCATTTTTAAAATTGACCCATTTTTTAGTTTTACATAATCGAATCTCACATTAGATGTTATATTTTCTTGTTGGGCTCGAACACTGGGGGGCATCATCAATATCTTCCTACTCGACCTTTGTGGCCTCTACAATATCCTTTTTGCAAAATTGTTGAAATTTCATTAATATTTATATCTTCTAAGCTACTTTAGTGTAGCTAATTTTTCCCAAAAATTAGCTCACTAAAGTGGGGGAAAAATGTAGTGTTGTAAAATTTCACCTTGTGGTATTTTCACACTTACGTATTTAGGCCTACCTTATTTATGATAAAAACCTATAAGTTGGAATTCAATGATTCTGACTTCATAGGCGACAACGATGAAGCAATAACAGCGTAAATTCTAATTGTATAAAGTTTTGGTCAGACACTTGCATGACGCGTACATGTCTCTGCAACATGCTAGTGTCCCCAAAATTTCCAAGATTTAAAATATGAATATTTTGTGTTCTTTTCCCATGACATGTGTCGTAGCAACAAGGATGCTTGTGTAACAGCTCCTCTTGCCCATGCAACTTAACAAAATCTTTATTTTTCACTCTCATTTCACAACAAAGGCTCTCTTGAACAACTTATTCTTGCTCTCTCACTCTCATGATGAAGCTCTGCCAAAATACTCTCTCTAACAAGTGTTAAGGCTTCTCTTGCATATGAATCTATCACGTCTATCCATGCAAGAGAGGAGCCACAGACTATTGGTAACACTCTCTTGTCAATTTATTGATCTTATCTATGTAATATTATCTTCATTTATTTACATTCATGATAGGGGTTCTCCTCCTTGCATGGTTTATTTCTATCACATATCTATTATATTCATCATAGGGTTTCTCCTTTACTGGGTTTGTTTCTATTGCATGCCTATTATATTTGTGATAGGGGTCTCCTCCTTTGTGGGGTTTGTTTCTATAACACATCTTTGTTTTATGCATTTTTATCTATCTCGATCCTATCTGGTTGTTCGTGGAGGTGGAAACACCAAAATGGGGGTTTGATAAGGCAAGCCCCAACATTTTTCTTATTATGTTTATGTGCAGATGAATAGGCTCAACAAGCTGGGTATTTCAAATTATAGGTTTTTACTGTCTATTTTATTAGAGATGACAACGTGGGGTGTAGACATCCACACGACGTGCTGGCATGTACGTGATCAAGAGCTAAACCTCTTAGAGGTACAATATTTAGTTTTTGTGCTTTTCATTTTTATATACCTGAGAATTTAATTTGTTCATTCACTCCTATAATCAAGTGATTTCAATAATTGTGTCATTTATAACTTAGTGTTAATTCAATTAGATTTTATAGACATTCTTTATTATTTATCTCATCATCCAAGCTTTGATCTTTGAGGTAATCGAGGGCTATTTGATCCTGAGGACCTCGTTGTCTTGAGGGTAGCATATCCCTTCCTTTACAGATGGATGCCTCATCAGTAGAATTTCTATTTCCACAACCAAAAAAACATGAAACATGGCTATCTCCTTTTCCACCACCACACTCCACTTCATTTACACACATTTCTAATGAACCATATCAAGCCCCCATCCTCACTCATATAGTCCCTTTTAGAATCTCATATGCAAACACCATGTATCCTATATACCAACCTTTCCAATACCACCAAACTTACCCCTTAGGAACAATGTATAATATGCCACCTCATGTCAAGGATTCCCTCTTAAGAACATATCTAGAATACTTTAAGGATCCCTTGGATCATATCATTAGGAGTGCCATTTTTACTAGGCCACTACTTAAACTCCTAAAGTTTAAGGGAGAAGGATATCCAAATAGTAAAATCAAGGAATATGCTACTATCATGAGAAAAATCCTCACATGGGATATAGTCATTGCTAGAATATTCCCCAAGATCTTGAAAGGAATAGTCATTTAATATCAGTATTAGTTATATGAAGCTTCAATCTTTTCATTTTGAAAACTTATTAATGATTTATCTTGGTCTTTGACATGAAAAAATAATAAAAACTTTAATCATATAGTTCTTGCATGTTAAGCAATATAATGATGAATTTGTTGTACACTTCTTGACCTAATAGAGGCAAGTGTCATATTTTTTAACTAGTGATCTCCCATAGACCAATCCAAGTTGTGCAATCTCTATTTACATTTATTATTGAATGAGGATACAAATAAAAAGGATTGAAATATTCCTTATTGTAGCATAGAAAATTGTCACCCTTAACAATTTCTTATTATGTTTTACCCCCCTAAATTATTGAGCCTAATTGACCCCATAATGTCCTAAAATTATGTATTTCAAAGCCAATTTGTACCATTTTCAATAAATTGCAAGCATTGAATAAATGCATCCAACTCATATGTTGTGCGTGGCATGCAATGTCCTAGAAATTTGGGCCAGCTTGGGCATATGGTTCCCCCTTCTTAGCTAGGACCCATTTTTGGACATGTTGGTGGAATTTTAACATTTAGAATTCAAATTTCAAGTGTTAGATTTTAGGATATAATTTTCAAGAAATTTGATAAATACCTAGTTATTGCATTATTCCAAATCAATCTAGGGAAATCATTTAAGCAAGTATTATCAAGAGCATTCTAGAGCAAGTCAAGAGCAACATTTCAGAGCTTTATTACAACAATTCAAGATCCAAGCATCATGTCAAAGTGTATGTGAGTTCATGTGTTCATGTTATCATGGTTTTGTGAAGGCTAACCCTTGTTGTAGGTCTCCAAAGTATTCAAGCAAAGCAATATCCAAGATCCTTGAGGTGATTTATATGAATTTAGTCCTTCAAGAAAGCCATTGAAGGGTGGTAAGTTGCAACACTTTGTGATTTCATCATTCCTTCCCTTTGATTATCATTCCTATCATTGACATTGACATTGTGGAAGTGGAAACACTTACACGGGGTTTGACTGAGGTAAGCTCCTAAATGGCGCAACATTTTCTCTCTTTGTATGTGCAGGTTATAAGTTCAAAGAGGATTAAAGGAAGCTTGAAGACAAATTTCTCATTGTTGCATTTGTGGTCATACACCTTGCCAAGCCACAAAAACTCAGTTACAGAAATATCCAACAATGTTTCGACAACATTGCAAATGGAAATAAAAGTCTTAGATCTGCTACCAGAGGACCCCAAAAGTTGAATGGGACCCCCTATCAGGGACCCATATGCCCTTGGGTGACTATGTCCTTCTACATTAGCTGACACAAGCTTTTCAAAGTTGGTACATATCACTCTATACTTCCCAGATCCACCTATAAACTGTTGTTTCCATCTGTTAATTATCAGGATCTTGTAATTTATATATCACCAGGGCACATAGTCTAATTAGGACAATCATTCAAAAATATTTCCAATCGATTCCCATCCTCAATTATATGTAGATTCAGGTTTGATTGGCTCACCTTCATGGTTGAAATTCAATCTAATCACCTTCTTGATCTACATCTTAATGTAACTTGGAAAAGGCCCCTTGCATCCTAGGTTCTTTGCATTTAGGGCATGGGATCACCTTTTTCTATGTTACACATATAAGTCTTATGAGGAGGTCCTTAAAAATGCACTATGGATGGATTAAATAATCATGAGTAGTGGGAGGAATTTGTTATGTTTTGATAATTTTGATTGCTACAAGGAAATAAACAATTTTATTAGACAATAGCATAAAAGGTGTGAACTTAATAACTTAAGCATCTCCTAGGATGATCTACCTCAGTAAAAGGTTGAATCCATTAGAGAAATAAAGTGTTTATATTACTAAGGAAATTTAAAAAATGATTATCTTAGTCCTATTATGAGTTGAAGGCTTATAGAGGGGACTATTACAAAATACCATTCCTTTGGAACCTATTACAAATGCATTCAAGCATAATCAAATGTATATCAACCCCACACAACCCTCTCAAATGCAAAAGGAATTGATGAAGATACAATAGGGAAACATAATTAATTCAATTAGGCATTTAGATTAAATGTATAATCTTGAATTAGTAAGAAAGACAAATGGATACATAAGGCTATGTGTAGATTTTAGAAATATAAACATTAAGTCAATAACTATTCATTCCATGGATGATTTACTCTAAGAAGTGAAAGGGTCAAATTTAATGTCAATGATAGATAACTTCTTAGGATATAACTAGGTTATAGTTAAAGAATACAAGCAATAAGAAATAACATTCATGACTTCATGGGGCAAAATTGTTTATGTTAGGATGTCTTTTAGACTAAAAAATATAAAGCCACCTTTTATAGGGCATTGGATGTTTCCTTTGTTGGGTTAAATAAAATAAGGGTAGCCATCTACTGAGACGACTTAATTGCTTACTCCAATTATATAAATGACCATTGCAAATACGTCGAGTTGATCTTCCAAATATTCTTGTAATATGGGATCTCCCTAAATGCCAAGAAATATATGTTTGGCATGGTGACGTAGGAGAGAATTCAACACATACCCATTCTACCCAATTTCGTAATTTTTAGATTACAAAAGGATTCAAAATTCATAAACTCCAAAACAGACAAATGCTTGTACCGATTTTGCATCAACTTACAATTGCACCATAAGAAACATAAATTGGAAAAAAAATCAAATAACTACTTTTATTCAGGTTTCATGAAATTTCATTACATACATATGGCAATTACATTCCATCATCTCTGCCCAAAGACTCCTTCCATCCTTCCTCTGCCATCTATATTCTTCACAGTCTCTCTTATTCACTATTCGCTGCTTGTTTCTCTCCTGCTTGGAAACTCACCTCGCTTATCTCAATTCGCTGCCTTCAAATAATGTGCCTACCATTTTCACAACCCCTATCAACTTGGATTTTTTTTTTATGCTTTTCCAAACACGAATACCCACAGAGACTATGTCAGAAGCTTCTGCAAACTTTACCTTCCATGTCGCCTGCTAAGAATCATGTCCTCCTCAGAGTCCTTCACTTGCCATTGCTACCCCGACTTTTCATTCTTCATCGCCTTGCCATCATTCTCTTCAGCTGTCACTCGCAACCTCCTATCAATTAAACTTCCCTCTCTTTCCAACCACGGGCTGTCCTCCTCTATACTTATGGCTTAGCTTTTCTTGAATGGAAACTAGAATGATATAAACACTGTTTGTGTGTTGTCTCTTGCCATTCAACGTCACCCCGCATTCTAATATTGTGTGCTCAAATATACTCAGATTCTAGTCGCGCCCTTAGGTGATTAAACATTTTTCTTCTAGTTTGAGTGTTGATATATCGCCTTCCCTTATGTCATTTTCTTTCTAAAACTAAACTTGTTTTTATTTACTAATCATGGTGCCATCTTTCCTCATCATGCCTTTTCCTATTCGCTTCATTCTTCTTCATGTTGTGTTTTGTATTCGAATTACTTGCCTCATCATTCTTAGGCCTTTTCATGCTTTGGTTGTGTAAAATCATTGAAAAATAAGATGGTTGATCTTGTGGTCCAAGATGCTCCTGCATCAGATGCACCTGGTAAAATGTTTATTAGCATAGGCTCACAAAACAGAGATGAGTAGTAGAACTACTCTTCCAAGTTGCGAACAACTTGCAACATGCTCCCACGCTGAAACTGACCTGTAATTTATTTCTTTTTCCTCTTCTTCCAACATCTTGTTGGAACATTTGTCATCCTTTTCCAACAATTTTGCACTCTATTCTTCTCTCCTCTTGTGGACTTGTATCCACCATGTACTGTCCACCACCACCTAATGCTTTCTTCTTGCTTTGTGGGATATTTCCCACCATAACCCGACCACCTCCACCAAACTCCACTTTCTTCTTCCACCTTTATGGGAATTAACCCACCACAATCCGTCCACCTCCTCGAAGAAATTTTCCTCAAATGTTCATTCATCACTAAATCTGCAAACATATCAGTATCAAAATTATGGAAATTAAAGAT
>VDFB02281492.1:46975284-47365305 GCA_007258455.2 Sequoia sempervirens | reverse complement strand
CTGCCCCGCCCCAGCTTGTTCCCCCCAATTTTCCGCTAATTTTTTACTTTTTTTACACAAATTGATTCCGACCCAGTTCGTCATTTTTCCTAACGAACAAAACCCATATCTTCGATTTTTTAAAATTAATTTTTGATTTTTACACTGACACTTCCGGAGGCCATAACTTTTGACTCGGGTGTCCGTTTGAGCTGAAATTTGACGGGTGGTTGCGTTATGAGCTAACGAGTGGATTCCCAACTAGTTTTATAACCCCGTTTTGACCCATTTTTGGAGCCTCAAAGTTTCATCTTGACCCCCAAAATCCCAATTTAGTGTTTTCTGAAATTTTGTTTCCACTCATAGCTCAAAATGCATATCTTGAATCTGGGATGTTTGTTGGCAATTCATCCTATCTCACCAATGGGTATTTTTTGGACAAAATTGGGACTCCCAAACGTCTATCCATGAGGTTTCCTAAAATGGCAAAATTTGACAGTTTTTGAAAATTGTCAAATTGGGAAAAATCTGCTTGTCAACACCTTACATCCCTTAAAGCCCCGGAACTCAGTGTAGAATCAATTCAATCATATCCTTCAATCATTCTAGTCTTCGATCCAATCCTCACCTGAGCTTTAATCTTATCCCAATCTGAGCTTATCCAAACCCCTAATCTGGGCTTTCATCCATCTGCAACAAAGTCTTAAGATCCCTCCCTCCATCTTCTTCAATTTTGTCCCATTCATCCATTCTAATAAATCTATTCACTCATTCCATGTAACCATTCATCTACTTCGAACTTTCATCTATTATTTCAACACTTCATCGAACCTCCTATCATCTCAAACATTCATCAAACCTCCTTCTATCATTTCAAACTCTCATTCCATAATCTTGATCAATCATTTACTCATTTTGAGTAATCTTCCACCTGTTCCAAGCATCAGTCATCTATCCATTTGGTCACCTTTTCCTCATCCAAATCTTTATCCCTCTATCCAATCCACCCAAACAATCCTTTTTCCTCCCCCCATCCTCTCCCCTCATCCCATCTCCTAATCCCTTGTCATTGGTATCTAGCTATAGGCTTTACCCCATGCAATCCAATGTCATCCATCTTATCGTCATCACTTCTGCTTCTTTTGCACATCTTTTCTATCTCATCGTTCATCATTTCACCATTCATCTATATGGCATGTCATTTGCCCACTTCATCTTTGATAATTTGGATAACTATCCCATCCCTGAGCTTTATATAGTCACTATCGTCCAACATCATCTATCTTATCACTTCATCATTCATATATCTTGTCCCATCGTGTCGGTCCAATCTTTTTATCCCCTTATCTAGGGTCATCTCATCCTCTTTCATCCATCATTTGTTGTCGGACTTTAGTCGAACTACGTTGCCCCTGCGCTTTCACGTAGGCAAGGTCGATCATTTGATCTGCCCCCGGGGTTCCATCATCGATCTTCATTGTCCACTTTGGTCCTCTATCGTCTATCATCGGTCTTTCTCCTTTTGTCCATCCTATCTTTACCATCCATCAAGGTCTCCATCTTGGTCAGTCGTCCACCTTTCACTGAACTAGGAGGGCTCTGCGCTTTCATGTAGGCAAGGCTAATCTTTGATTGGCCTTCGAGCCCCTAAGTCTTTAGGTTTTGTCAGTTCCATGTCTTGTCTTCCTTGTGTCGTGCCATCAAGCTATGCCCTTATCTAGCTGGTTCTTAACAAACGAGATTCACTTGTATCATGAGATCCAATTGATTTTGAACATCCCGCGTCATAACGATCTTTTAATATCCATCATCTTTGGTCTCAACAGGATGTATCCTTCCTAACAGACCTCATCAATCCCATCTATCCCCTCGATCCTATGGCAAAGGACATTTGAAAGTGATTGCGATTTTTTGATGTTTTTGGCTTTTGTTTATCATTGAAGCTCCCTATCATCACTTGTCAAGGCCGCCATAATCCATCATATTATGGTGTGTTTTGATTGGTCAACATATGGGCATATCTTGATCTTTTTATGTCTATTTGTGTCTTCTTGGTTGTCCCACATAGTACCCACCAAGATCTCCGAGGTCTTGTGTTATGCTGGGGCATCCTTTTGTGCTTGTGGTTATCTTAATACCTGGCCCGACCAAGGTCTTTGTGACTTTGGGGTGTTGGGGTAGCCTTCTTGTCTATTGTGTTTGTTTTATGCATTAGACACTAATTTGCCTTGGTTCCACATACCCTGGCACTTGGTGTCTTATGCTATAGCAAAAATCAGTGCTCCGAAGATGGCAAATTGCATTAGGCTTGCATTTCATTTTCCATTCTATCATCTTGCATGTATTCCCCCATCCATTCATCCTTCATCCTTATCTCACATCTCTATCCAATCCCCATCCATTCCACTTAGCCCGAATCATCCAATCATATCCTTGGTCTTGTTCTCAGCCTTGACCCATCATCATCATCATCCATTAGTATCCTTTCCTATCCCCTTGATGTTGTTTTGGGATGTATCCTGCCCTCATTAACAACACTTTCATCATCATCATCATCATCGGGAGGTATTCTCCCCTATCCCTTTGGTGTTGTTTTGGGATGTATCCTTCCCTCATCAACAACACTTTCATCATCATCAGGAGGTATTCTTCCCTATCTTTTAGTGGTGTTTTGGGATGTATCCTTCCCTCATCAATACCACTCAGTGGGATGTACCCTTCCCTATCCTCGTGTTGTTTTGGGATCTTTAATTCCCTCATTGACAACACTCCATCCATCATCAACCCATTTTGGCTTGTACCTTGACTGGGGCAACATCACCTTTTGAAATCCATTTGTGCTTCATCCATCTCCTATCACTTCTCCTTCCCTCTTCCCATCACCTTGCATCCTCTTCCCATCACCTTGCATCATCTTCCTCATCTCCCCTTGCATCACATCATCTATTTCGAGAGCCCACCCGTGTTCTCTTGAACCCGCATGTCCTCTCGAGGGGGCATCCTTCATCCCTAATTTCCATCATTTTTTTTTTCCCTTCCCAGTCACTCCTTTGGATGACTGGGGCATCTTTCCAATCTAACCATCTTCTTCTAAGTTCTATATTTTAATATTCTTTGAAATGATGCTACTTCGTAACACCATCTCAAAGAGGGGCAAAATGTAGACATCCAAATTTGGACACTTAATTTATCCAAATTTATCACTTTTCATCTAAACATCCTCTTATCCGAGTTAATTAAGTAATATTACTATTATTTAATTAATATCTTTAATTCTGCCAAATCCCTAAGGTATTTAAATAATAATTAAATACCTTACCCTCCTTAATCCCCTTTTCATCAAATGAATTAAATAAATATTACATTTATTTAATTCCTCACATGTCATTTTCATCTAATCCTAATCCATCTCCTAATCTCTTCATTAAGGATGTGCACATGCCTAATCCTTGATTAGGATGTGTCACATCCTCCAACTTTTGCAAGTTGGCTTCTAATCCTCATTTATCCTTTAATTACTTATTAGTTAAGCCTAATCATTCTCCAAGGAATTTTTAATTCATTTTTATTTGTCCTAGATTCCCCTCCTTTATATGTGAATTTTTAATTCACATTCCATCCTTCCAAGGCTTCTAGAACCTTGGACTTGTCATAATCTCCACATGTGACCAACCTTGGACTTGTCACAATCTCCACATGTGACCAAGTCCCACCTTTTTGGAGCCCACCTTTTATCCTCTAGATCATTCTAGGAATGTGAATTTTTAATTCACATTTATCCTCCCAACCACCTTTCCTTTTCCCATGTAGATTTTTGAGGAATTCTAAAATTTCTCAAATGTCCCTTTCACTCCCACTTGGGGACAAGAAATCCCTTTTTGTGGAAATCCTCTCATCCCCCAAGGTGCATGTCCTTTTCCACCTCATGTACCTTTTTGACAACTCATTTCCATCTTACATCCCCTTGTCCACTTCACTCTCCACATGTCAAGATGTGAGGGCTTGTGGGTTCTCAACCCACCATAGCCCTTCATCTTGGCCTTGTTGGAGCAATCTTGACTGTTGAATTCTCTAGAGAATTCAAATTCTTCTATAAATACCCCCTTCTCAAGGGAATTTTTAGAACACTTAGCCATCTTGCACCATTATGCTGCCAATTTGCATTCTCAACACTTTGCACTCTCATAACTACATGCTATCCATTTGAATCCTCAAGCCTTTTTCAATCATTCAACCATCTTTGTTCATCATTTTGCATATTGAAGCTTGCATTTTAGTCATTCAATCCATCATCTAAGGAGCACACAACCAATCCAAGCAAGGGCCAATCAAAGAGGTATCAACAACAAGGGAGGTAAAAGTGTTTGTATTTTATCTTGTTTGCATTCCTTTTCGTTGTATCAATCTTTTGGCTAATCTTGAGGTGTCCTTGGTATTTTGTTATTCATGTTTCTTAGTTAGATTTACACACTTAGAGCAGTAGAAATTCCAAGGTATCACACATAGAAAACAAATCTTACTTTCTTTTAAAATCGGATTTATTAGAAAACTTAGAATAAAAGAAATATAGGAAGATTTTCAAAAACAAGGTGATAAGATAGAAAACAATAAAAATAGAAAAATATGAGCAAAGATGACTAAAAATTAGAAAAACAAAACATAAAACAAATCAAAATAAAGTTGGAAAAAAGAAATAAAAGTTTATAAAAATCTTTATTTCTCAACAAGAGCATGCATTTTGAATTATTATTTTCTTTCATCTTTCATCATTTGTCTTTCTGAAAACAAAATTTGAAGCAAGTCAAGAACGATTGAATTAGGAGAACTGGAAAAAAAAGGAGGAATAGAACAATAAAGGACAATTGAATCAGAGCAATTTGATCAGATTAGCATTGGACTCCAAGTTTTTAATTATTTATTTTCATGAAATTTCTATTTCAGATGTGTGTGAATGAACCATTTTTTATTGGATTTAATTTGTTTTCAAATGAATATTGCTTTGAAAATATATATTGGATTTATGTAGAAAACCCAATCAGACTTTATTTTTCTGTAGAAAACCCAATTAGACTTTGTATTTGTTGTAGAAAACATATACATACCTCATATTTTTTGAGTCTACATATATATATACAATTATATAAAAATTATATATTCATATATATATAAATGTATATATCTTTTAGAATATATACACACACACACACACACACATATATATATATTGAATTGATTAAACGCAACATGTAGCTGCTCTGGGATGGGTTGTGGAGAGGCCAGTGACCTCTCCACAAGCCACAGCCTGTGGGGAGGGCGCTGCCCTCCCCACACAGGCTATGCCCATGTGTGGGAGCACCCACACCCCCTCCCTTATTCCATACTATTGCATAAACTTAAATCTATTTTTAATATATACTTCAAACTCATATAAAATTCGCTCCTTCCACCTTTTTCATTTCATTTATAACATTGAATTTATTTCAATGCTTAGAATTAGATTTATATCTCTGTAAAAGTACAGTTTGAACTGGCCACCATCAGAAATTTAAGTGATAAATATATATTATATATATATATATATATGTATGTATACATACATATATGCACACACACACACACACACACACACACACACACACACATATATATATATATGTATGTATTTATATATGTGTAAACATACACACACACACACACACATATATAGATATATACACACACACACACATATATACACACACACATATCTATATATATATACATATATCTACATAATGTGTATATACAACATGTTTTTAGTTCTCTAGAATTTGTATTTTTCTTTATATGTAAAATATGTATACACATATACATATATACATATGTATATGTTTATATATATATATATATACAAAGTACAAATTAAAATATACAAAATTGGAATTTATACATCTACTTGTCAAATGATAATTGTAAATTTGCTTAATATATATATTATGATTTATAATGATGTCTTGATATAAAAATATGATTTTTAAATGATATGTGTATAATATGAGTTTCATTCTTGTTATATAGATATTTTCCTGAATATATGTATGTGTGTATATATATATATATTTAAAATTCTGAAGAGTAATTCAAATATGTTTATGAATATATTTGACATACATGGTGACTTATGAGTTTATATTAGAATTTCATTTAAACAATAGAAAAATCATTGAAACATTGAAACACTATCTTTTTATGTGAAACATAAGAATTTAAATGGATGAATTGTTATTTGCTTTGGACAATTATTTATTTGATATTTCATAGTTAATGATATCAAAACTTGTATAACATTTAGAAACTTGATGATGAAACTATACTTGAAAAAATTGAATGATTAGAAAACACTTGAGAATAATATAAATTTGAGACAATTTATGTATATGTATTCTTTTATGAAACCACTTCTGGGACAGGATGCCGAGTGTGGATCCAAAGATGATAGTTTCCCTTTTCAAAATTATCACTTTTTTTTTATTTTGTTGCTTGGCCAAGTATATGCACAAGTGAAATAGATGGAATTTAAAAAGCCTAGATATTATTGATATTAGTCTTTGCCACATCTTGCATGCAAAAGATATGTAATTCTAGATTAGATTGCATACAAGCATCAGGCTTGCATCAAGAGTTCCCTCTTGCTTCTCCGTTCCAGGTTGCTAGGCTCCTCACGCAGGGTCAGAGTTTTCTTCAAGCTAGGAAGAAATTCGGGGAAGTATTATGCTTTGTGGTTGGGAGGAAAAGGCGCCTGGACCCACTCTTGGTCTCGACTTTGCAGAAGACAAAGCAGTGGCATGGCGGTCGAGCACCAAGGATTTCTCATCATATGGATATTTATATATATTTCTTGTATTACTTTGTATGGTTTGCATAGCCAATTGTAACTTAATTTGTGAACTTGATGTAATCATTGATATGTACTTACACATGTAACATTGAAATAGATGTTGTAACATTACTTGATGTAAACTTTTACATTCGACATTGTAGTTGCTTGGAAGCAATCTTATTAATATATATACATTGTTTCATTATTATTATGAGGAAATGAATTTTGTATCAATATTTGTAATTGATAAAGTGAATATTCTTTGAGATTTTCATGTTTAGTAAGTATGGTTGGTGTACCTTTATAGATCCTATCTTTACTAGTAACTTTTGGATAGATTTATTCAAATGTTTGGGTACTCAATTGGCTCGTAATTCTTCATACCATCCACAATCTGATGGGCAAACAAAGGATTTTAATAAGTGTGGTATAACACTTCTTTCCATAGTTCATAAAAATGTCTCCATTTATAGCATTGTATAGATATCATCCTCCTCCCATCACATCATCATTGAAGGTGTCACCAAGAGTTCACGCTATGGAGGACCACATGATTCATCAACAACAAGTACTTTCAAGAATTAAAGAGAATCTATGCATGAAACAAAACTGAATGAATTAACAAGCATACCAACATAGTAGTGAAATAAGTTTTGATGTTGGGGATTAGGTTTTCTTGAGATTGCAACCTTACAAGAAAATGTCACTAAAGCAAAAATCAAGAATAACAAGTTGTCTCCAAAATATTATGGCCCACATCAAATCATGCTGAAGATAGGTAGTGTTGCCTACAAGCTTGAATTGCCATCAACAACAAAGATACATCTAGTTTTTCATGTTTCTTGTTTGAAGAAGGTAATTGGGATAATATCTCTACTCAAACAATATTACCAGAGCTTGATGAAGAAGGAAGGATCATATTGGAACCGAGATGTATTCAAAACACACACAAGGAAGCTAAGGATCAGAACACTCACTTAGTATCTCATCCAATGGAAGAATTTACCAATTGAAGATGCCACATGGGAGGACGAGGATTTCATTCAAAAGCATCTAAAATTGCCTAGCATTGAGGACAATGCTTATTTGAAGAGGGGAGCATGCTACACCCTTAATATTAGAGTACATCGAGTTATGAATAGTCAACTTGTGGTAATCTTAACTCCTAATTAAGTCATATTATCAATATTATATTATTTTTTAGTTGATTAGGTTGGCCTAGGGCTTATATAGGATTATCTAAGTTGGCCTGGGTGATATACCAGGCATAAATAGGTATATATAGGAGGTTGTGAGTCTTATTTCATCATCATATTATGAATTGTGTTCTCATTGGAGATATTTGAAGGTTTTCCCCCTCGAAGTGGCTTATTATTCTCAATTATTATTTGTAGCATATTTCATATCATATTATTCTATTGTACAAGTTATTTCATTTCACCTTCCATGCAAGAGAGTTGAAAACAATAATATGTAATATCCTCAACAAGAAAAAGATACAAAATGAACCTCAAGAGTCTTCAAGGAGATCAAGAGTCATCAAAGGTTGAGAAAAGGTTATCAAAAGTATGATAATAGAATAAGGGTTGACTGCTATATAGGAGCAACCCTAAATGATAAAGGGATTAGATCATAAAAAGTGTCAACATATCATGCGATGAGACATAATGATCCAATAACTCTAGTTAACATAAAAAAGCACTCCTAAGTTTAGCTTAAGTACATGAGAATAAATTAGACTAATAATTAATTAGCTAATGCATGATTACTCTAACACAAAATGTTCTTATAATGAATGATTAGGAATTTGGATGATGGCTTGATTAATTATGTCCTTAGCGCCCTTGTCCTTTTAATCTAGTCCCAAATTTAAAAAGGTCAAAGGTGGCAATCCATTTAATATTTTTCTCTTAACACTGTGTATCTTGCAAAATAGGGCTAGGATAATGGCACCCTAGGTGCTTATGTCCCCTATTTTGGATCCAAATTTGAATATTTTGGGGGCAACATTTTATTATTTGAAATTAAAATATCTAAAGTTGACTATCAGGATTTAAGTTTTGGGAAATTAGAATAATAGCATATAAATACCTAGTTATTGCATCATTTCAAACCTAACAAGAAATATCTAGCAAGTTGGAGAATTTATGATCAAGCAATTATGAAGAGCATTATCAAGCAAGTCAAGAGCAAACGTTAGAGGATTTATTGTAGTTGTTCAAGATCCAAACATCATGCCAAAGTGTATGCTAGTGTGTGTTCATGTTTATGTTTTCATATTGTTTGTGAAGACTAATCCTTGTAGGTCTCTAAGCAATCCAAGTGATTCAATCAATTCAAGCATGCAATATCCAAGCCTTGAGGAGATGTGTATGACTTTAGTCCTTCAAGGAAGCCATTGAAGGGTGGTGAGTAGCAGTATTTTGTTGATTCATCATTCCTTCCTATCATTTATCCATTTATCATTGATATTACCATTGTGAAAGTGGAAGTTCACTAACACGGGGTTTAACTAAGGCAAGCCCCTAAATGACATAACCCTTCCTCTCTCTTTGAATGTGTAGGTTTTGGGTCTAAATAATATTGAAGGAAGTTTGAATATCAATTAATCATTTTTGCAGTCAAAACCCCCTTGACAACTCACGAAAAATCAATTATAAAAATGTCTGATAGTGCAACAACCGAAGAAAGAAATCTATGTCAAGGTGTGGACCAAGGATTGTCAGGGTGGTTCGATTACACTTGATCCATGATGAATCAAAGCATAATTTAGCCACTAAACCTCAATCACAAACAAGATCATTCAAATTGAAAGTTAAACCAAGCATTTGTTGAAATTGAAAGTTACAAACTATGAAAATAGTAAAATTCCTACTCTAACCCATTTGAAACTTATCCTATTTTGGAATTGGTGTCGTGTTGATGTGGAATGACCCTTTCCCAATCTCATGATTAGTGAGCCTATTCCAGTCAATTGTATGGAAGATAATTGATTTACCCATTGTGATAAATGGATGAAAACTTGATTTATGCTAAATTGAACATGATTTTTTGCTAAAAAATTATCTAATTATGCAATTGCTAAGCTAAATTAAGCTAATTATAAGCTAAAAGATGGAAACCTTAATTTATAAACAAACTAAGATGGATGCATGGAATCCATTAATGGATTTTTTAAGCTATTATGCAACTAAAAATGAACTAAAACAAGCTAAAAATGAGTAAATTAAGTGTGAGTGCAAGTGAATTCAATAGCACAGGCTTGTAATTGACAGATGGATCCATTTGTCTCCAAATAGTGTTTGATTTATAGGAGAGCAAATGAGAAATGGAGGGTTGAGATCAAAAATATTAATCAACGGTCAAGGATGGAGGAAATAGGAGGCATGGATCATGGATTCTCATCAACAGATGAGAATGAAAAATGAGATTCCAATCAAGGATCCTCTCTTGTTTCAAAAAAACACACTTTTGACCTGCACACATAGGTCACCAGGTGACTTGTCCAAGAGGTCACAAACTTAGCTTGCTAAAGAAGCTAAGTGAGATGATTGGAGGAGAGAGAACATTCTTTGGAATATTCTCATGGGTGATGATAAATATATTTTAAAAATTAAAAGAAATTTTTAATTGTGCAAAAAAAGGGATAAGGAATATTCCCTTTTTAGAGGAAAATTAGTTTAATTGCTAATTAAACAAGGTTTAATCATGCAATTAGGGGATTGAAGAATTAAAGTGATATTCATTAATTTAATGAATGGGGGGAGAGATGAAATGATATTTAATTAAATAACTTATGGTTATTTAATTAAATAAGATGACTTAGGGATTTAAATTAAATAGTATGATTTATTTTATTTAATGAGATGAAATGTTAACGTGAAGGGGAAGTGAATTAACCTGATTTGATGAATTAGGTTAATGGATGAAAATGATTCAATTAATTAATTAGCTAGGCTAATTCAATTAATTAAGCGAAAAGAAGATGAGTTTCGAGAGGAAATGATGTTAGTATACCTGTTTCGAGTGTATGATATCATTTAAGACATTTTTTAATGTCTACATTTTGCCTCTCTTTGAAGTGAGGTACCTGCTGCTTCAATTCAAAGATTGATGCTCTTCGAGTTAAAATTGTTGCCTAAATAAAAATAAAATAAAATAAATTTATTTTTTAGATGCCCCAACAAAAGGATAAAGCTGATTCCCTATCCCCTTTGAGAATTTGAGCAATTTTTTTGAATTTTGGGTTGATTTCTCGACAAATGTAAAAAAGGTTGCCCTAGGGGTCTGGAAAGGCTCCAGGAAGCAATAATTATGCCAAAAATGCAAAAAATGATGCACAATAATATTTTGATTGGTAAAATTGGTGAAAATGATGATAAACCCTATCTTCATGGTTAAATTAGGGAAAAAAACCCTAATTTTCTAACTTAAATAAGCCAAGAAGGGTCACTTTCAATTCATTTGTGCATTCACACCTTGGAGATTCTTGCTATTCTTAGCCCTGACCCTCTGACGAAATGGTGTGCCGAGAGCTCCCTAGACACATCTCTAATCGAGTTTGAGAGTTTCAACAGATTCCAGGCTCAAGACCACCGGTATGTAACTCCAAACTTGATTTGAAATTTGACTTTTGATGCATTTTTGCACTTTGAAATTCAAACTTTGGCAGCATTGCTATATAGCGATGCCCATTTTGTAATCAATGAAACTAAAATGATTTATAGTGACGCACTTCACGATTTAAAATTTGGGTTTCTAATTTTAAATTGTGACACATACTTATATAGCGATGCACTTGCCAATTTAGAAATTAGGGTTAGGGTTTTCAAAGCTTAAATAGTGATGCCCATGTGTTTGGCAATGCATTTTTCTATTTGAAATTTGAAATGCCTTCAAGCGTCGCAATTTGAAATTTTAATATAGTGATGCTATTGTAAATAGCGACACTATTGTGATTCTTGAGCTGAAAATTCCAAATTGAGTCAAATTTCTTCAATTTTTTGATGTCGTTCGCTTCGTGGGTGCAGGAGGTCATCCCACCACTAATGTCGCACGAGCACAGGCCCACAACTTTGGAGAGATTGGGTGATTTTTCAGATTTGCACCAAGAGGACTTGAGAGAGATCAACCTTTGGTACGTTGCATATGTGCCCGTTATCTGGACCCATCTAGCGATGATGACTGCTCTGTGCGAGAGATGACACAGTGAGACTTTGTCCTTTCATCTTCCTATTGGCAAGGCAACCATGACCTTAGAGGATTTTTGGAAGATCTTGCATTTGTTGATTCACAGTGATAATGTGATTTACGATGTTGATGTCAGGTATGACACTTGTCACGAGGTGATGGAGTTGGAGAACATTGCCCTTATCACATCACATATTGACCTTGAGGTGTATAGAGGTCACGTGCGCACCTTCCGATTGATCATTGCAACCATTATTTCAGGTTTGGTTGCTCCTGATAGATGCAACAAAGGGTTCAGCCTGGGATGGGGCTTGGCATGGCACTGAATGGCACTCCATAGGAGGATATGTTTTGCTGATGTTGGCCTCACTTTATCATGACATGCATGACTCTGTTTATTGTGATGGGAGAGCCATTGGTGCAGGGGTGACTCTGCTACACATCTAGACATGGGAGCATATTGTCGTGCTTCGACTAATAGTACAGATGGCGGACATCGAGCAAGATGATCCTGTGATCTAGCGATACCGAGGTGTCATTACTTTGCGGCAAACTAGACACATTGGTCTCCCGTACTACCTACAAGTTTTGGATGATATGATAGTTTTTTTATGGCGCCCCGTGGCTACAAATGCCACCATGGTATGATAATGCTCAACATCTATTCTTTGCGAGGCAGACTCGATACATGCAAGGTCGTGAGCATACGATCATTGAGCGATATTTGCTAGACAAAGTGGCACGGTAGTTTGGGGAGGTTCAAGACAGACCAGATAAAACCTACAAGGCTATTTTTGCTAGGTCTACTCATGAGATTCCCACATGGGGACCTACCATACCAGCTCTAGAGGAGGTGGAGAGCTTTAGATAGTTGGCAGCCCATCCATGGGCCTACAACCAGGGTTAGGCAGTAGTAGTGACTATGCCTGCTTATGATGTGGGGTTCACACCTCCTTGGTGCTTGACAGATCCAACAGGTGCTCCTTCACGAGGGAGGTCCAAAGGGAGAGGATCCAAGGGCAGAGGATAGGGACATGGACAGGGACGAGGACAGGGTGGCCAAGATGGACAAGTTCCAGGGGCCCCACTAGTTATTTAGCAGCCTCCCCAGTAGCCTGGTGCACAACAGCAACTCGGTGTTCAACAAAAGCCGCTTGTACAACCAACACCACCACCACTAGATACTAGAGATGTTCAGATCTAGTAGCTGCAACAACAGGTGTAGGTTTTGACAAGTGAGCAGGATCAAGCCTGCCAACAAATTTTGGCTATTACTGCTGAGTGGGACCAAGCTAGATAGCAGGTGGTTGCCATTACAACAGAGAGGGACTATGCCCGACAATAATTATAGGTTGTGACCACAAAGAGAGATCAGGAGATCAGGTGACAACATCAGTTAGAGGCCATGACAACTTCTTAGGGAAGGACAATATCAACGAGATTATATAGAGAGGTTGTGACAGAGGTATCCTACTATAGGATCCATTACCACCGAGATGTTCCTTAGGCACTCAGACAGCCTGATTTTTCACAGCATAGTGATGCACGACCCAGGATGAGGATTAGCCAGAGAGGCAGGCCAAAGAGGGTAATAACCATCAGGGCTAGCTTTTATGTATAAACACTTTTTTATTTTGTTGCCCTATTCATTATACAAATATACATTCATGAGCTCCTTTTTGATAGTCTTGTGGATATTGTATTTTTCATCGATATACACACACTGATCCATATTTTGTATCATGACATTCATTTTTGATATATATACATATGATACAGATTCTATATGATGTGATGTGTTCCTTTTATTTCATGCTTATGATGTATGGATGCATATGATATGAGATGCTTATACTTGATCATGTATGGATGCACTTTTACTTATGCTTATGTGATATGCGATGATCATGATATGATATGCGATATTATGATTTGTATGGATGCAAATGACGTGAATGCATTTCTTTTCGTGTATTTTCTATGCAGTTTTATGAGATGATCATGTATGCATATGGATGTATGGATAGATAATGTAAATGCTTATGCAATGCATGTGTATGACATGTGATGCATTGATTTAAGATGCTTAGAATAACAAATCTATATTATTCATCACAACTCAAATGATAATGCAGAATATATGATGTGATATTCAATGATTATATTGATGGATGTTTTATGATTATGCTATGATTACGAGATGCATGTATGCTAATGATTTTTGGATGCAGAATGGATGCATTTGATGATGTTTTTGTTGATTTCCATGATACCCGGTTAGCGCGAAGAGAAGATAGAAGAATAAAGGATGAATGACTGTTGATTTTGATGATTACTTTCAAAAATATCCAAAAAGTCTATGATCCACAAGACTTTATTAGAAATGGTGATGAGACATGCAAGATGATGAGTTTCTCACATTTCGGGATTGGGACTTTCCATCGTTCCTTATTGTTTGATATAACACATAGACATGATGGATTAAGGTATTGATAACTAGGACAACATTGTATCTAGTGTAATGGACTTTGACTTGGCAAACAAATAGGATAGTTTTTGTTCACACCTTGACATAAAAAAACCTCATTGGAATGCAAGTTAGAAGCCTAGAATATATTGGACCAAAGCATACGCAATAGTCAACAACGTACTCCAAACAACCTTCCTACACACAATTAAGCAAGTATGCACCAAGGTTATTTTACAAGAGTACCCACAAGCACAACAAACAAAATATAATGATCGATGCCCCATTCCTTTCTCTCTAAATCATTTTAGATAGACATCATCGAGAGGTCCTCAGAATGGGTCATTAAGATAAATCATAAGAAAAGATTAAAGACAAACAGTCAGTGTTATCTATATCTCTTACCCGTTTTAACTTAGCTAAGGTAATTTCTAATATTGATGTCCATCGTAGGAAGGATACATCCTAGGACATGTTGATCAGATGGTTGTTTGATGTTGGGATGATGATGAACTTTATGATAAGTCGTTGATATAAACTTCACTAACGCATTTACCTATGATTTAGACTTTAGATTTTGACGATTAGGTTCTTAGTTTACAACTTGTTATACTTGTTTTCTATTTGTTTTGCCAAATGGTGAAGGTGACAGTCAATTTATTATGGGTGAAGTTTATTGCGAGTGAAAGTGAAATGGGATGGGTGGTTTTGGATTTTTTGGAATTTTTCAATGTTTTTGGTATTTTGAAAATGTTTTGAGGTTGTTTTTGTTCTGTTTTGAAAGTTTATATGAATGTTTTAGTTTTTTGGTTGTTTGAGGCTGTTTAGGTCTTTTATAAAGATATTTGAGGCTTTTTAGGTCTTTTCTAAAGATATTTGAGGGTTTTTAGGTCTTTTAAATGTTTTCTATTATTTTTGTATTTTCAATTTTTGAATGTTTTGGGATTTTTTGAATATCTAAATGTTTTGGGTTTTCAGAATATTTGGATGTTTTAGGGTTTTTCAGAATATTTGGATGTTTTGGGATTTTCAGAATATTTGGATGTTTTGGGATTTTCTAAATATTTGGATGTTTTAGGATTTTCAGAATATTTGGATGTTTTAGGGTTTTTCAAAATATTTGGATGTTTTGGGATTTTCAAAATATATAGATGTTTTGGGATTTTTTGAATATTTTGATGTTTTAAGATTTTCAAAATATTTGGATGTTTTTGGATTTTCAGAATATTTGGATGTTTTAGGGTTTTCAAAATATTTGGATGTTTTGGGATTTTCAAAATATTTAGATGTTTTGGGATTTTTTGAATATTTGGATGTTTTAAGATTTTCAAAATATTTGGATGTTTTGGGATTTTTTGAATATTTGGATGTTTTGGGATTTTTGAGTCTTAACCAAGAACCTAACCTAAAGACCTATCTTAGGGGTCTCGGGAGCTGATTAAAGATAAGCCTTTCCTACGTTATACACGCAGAGACCATGTAGTTTGACTGACTCGACTTATTAACAAGATGATATATTAACAATTGTGATATGCTAGTTTATTATGACAGACTCCTAAAGGACTGACCTAGGGTGTCTCAAGGGCACATCAATGAGGCCTTGCCTACGTTCAAGCTCAAAGACGATGTAGTTCGACAAGGGTGTTGTTTTTGGGTTTTCGATGTTTGACCTTTTTAGGATTTTTTATGTGTTTTTGATGTTTTGGATTTTCCCTTTACAATTTTCTGAATGTTTTTGGATTTTAGCTGTATAGAATTTTGCAAATATTTTTTGGATTTTCTGATGATCATTTTACGAATGTTTTTGGTGTTTTCTAATTAAACATTTTTTATGATCCCAAGATATACAAGAACCCAATATGATCCATAACAAATTTCCCCCAACATGACATGTTAGAATACTTCAATGTAGGCAAGACAAACGGACCTTTGGAATATGCCAAGTAGTACTAAAGGGATTGCAATACTTCACATTGTCAAGCTATGATAAGAACGCAAATGAATGGTGGATAGAAAGAATGATAGGACAAAAGAGCCAAAGAATAGATGGAGGTGCTTTATTTATGCAAGGCACTTGTTTGCTATATTTTCACCAAGATACTTTCCCAAAGTGCCGCCGAAGTGGTTTTCACTAGAGGACGATTGTTTTTCTTTTCTTTTTCAATCCTTTTTCTCTTTTTTTATTTTGGATTTTTTTTATTTTTTTGTTTTTGTAATTTTAGATTTTACACCCTTCAAGACTAGGCATAAAATTGTTTAAAATGCAAGCTGTTAGTTGGTTCCTGCAAGGGTTCACCTTCAGGCATTGATAGATGGTATGCTCTTGATCCGTAGCTTGTTGTGATGACAAAAAGACCCAACCAATTAGGCTCAACCTTCCCTTTGTTGTCTTGATCTAGAAGGTTCTTCTAATTTTTCTTTAGGACAAGATCCGCTACTTGGAAAGATTGACATTTGATCCTCTTGCTATAGCTCCATTTCAGTCAGTTTTGATATACTTACAAGTGATTGAGGGCATCAAGATGATGCACATTCAAGAATTCTAACTTGTTCAACCTAGATACTTTGTATTCTTCATTGGTGATAAGGTTCTATAGTGACACTCACAATGATGGGAGCTTAACCTCAATAGGCAAGATAACTTCAGATCCATTAACTAGGGAGAAAGGGGTTGCACATGTTGGCATGTAGATAATGGTTTGATAAGCCTAGAGAGCGGGATTGAATTGCAAATGCCAGTCATGATTGGCTTCATTCACTATTTTCTTCAATATTTTCAAGATGGTTTTATTCATAGCTTCACCTTGACCATTGCCTTGTGGGTAATACAGGGTAGAGAATTAGTGTTGGATGTTGAATCTTTGACATAAATCTTTCACATCATAATTCTTAAAGGGGGTTCCATTATCTGAGATAAGAATTTTTGGATCACCATAACAACAGATTAGGTAGTTTAGGATGAATTTAGCAATCTATTTCCCCATTATGTAGGTCATAGGAATAGATTCAACCCACTTGGTAAAGTACTCAATGGTGGTTATGATAAACTTGTGGCCATTGGATGAGGTTGGGGTGATTTTTCCTATGAGGTCAAGTCCCCACTACGAGAAAGTCCAAGGTGTGATCATGGGTTGCAACTCTTGAGCTGGAGCATGAATCAGATCCCCATGTTGTTGACATTGGACAAACTTTTGCACATACTGATGAGCTTCCTTTTCCATGGTTGGCCAATAGTACCCTATCCTCAACAATTTCTTAGCTAACATCATACTGCTAGAGTGGGACCCACATATGTCATCATGTACCTCTGTTAAAATAGTCAAGGCTTCCTCTTGGTTAAGACATCATAGTAATGTCCCCTCAATGCTTCAACAGTAAAGAGTATCACCTAGGATTACAAATCGGGATGCCTTTTTAACAAAGGTCTTTTTAAGGTTTGAGGTGATATTGGATGGGAGGGTTCTTTTGCTCAGGTAGGTAAAGATGTCATGGTGCCATGGGGATCCAAGACCAACAATGACACACTCGAATTCTAATTCAGGGATCTCAAAAGTTGGTACGAGTTGTTTTACCGAGAATTCACATTGGAGGATGTTGTTCAACATGTCTAGTAGTGATCCGATCATTGCCATGGCATTTGCTACTTTGTTATTCATGTGAGGAATTTGTTCAAAAGTTATGTCTATAAAAAGGTCCTTGAGATTTTCCACCATCTTCTTGTAAGGAGTGAACTTGTCATCCTTAGTTTGACAATCGTCGTTGACTTGGTTGATAACTAGCTGTGAGTCTCCATAGACTTTCATCTCTTGTATCTACCACTGAACTGCTATCCTTAGACCTATAATTAGGGCTTCGTACTCAACAATGTTGTTGGTATAGGGAAACGATAGCTTGTATGACTTTGGAATGCAATCACCTTAAGGGGTGATGAAAATAATGCCTGCCCTTGATCCACGCTAGGCGAATGACCCATCAAAATACATCTTCCACTGAGCCATGAGATTGATAAGGAATATTGATTCATTAGGGAACTCAAATATTAGAGGGTTCTCAGCATAGATGGGTGCTTCTGATAGTTGGTCTGCTATCACTTGTCCTTTGATTGCCTTGCGTTCTACATACTCTATGTCAAATTTCGTTAAGATCATTACCCATTTGGCCATTCACCCTATGAAGGTTGCTTTGGATAATAGATTTTTGAGTGGATCAGTCTTTGCAATGAGTTTGATTTGATGTGACATGTAGTGCCTGAACTTCTATGAAGCAAAAACTACTGCTAGGAATGATTTCTCAATAGGTGAATAGTTCATTTCATAGCCTAGTACCAAAGTTCTATTGATGTATTATATGGTCCTTTCCTTTTTGTTTTCATCATGTTGTGCTAAAAGAGCTCCTAGTGCTGTTGGTGTTGCTGAGATATACAGGATCAGTGGCCTGTTCAGTATTGGCGGCATGAGCACTAGAGGTGTTAGTAGATAGTCTTTTATCTATTGGAAAGCTTTATCACATTTCTCATCCCACTTGTAGGTTATCCCTTTATGGAGAAGATGCGAAAAGAGGTGGATCTTGTCTAATAGTCGTGTTATGAACCTCCTGATGGACTGCAATCTTCCTTGTAACCCTCTCATTTGTTTAGTGTTTGCGGTGGTTCCATGTCTAGGATGGATTTTACCTTTGTTGGATCAATTTCTATCCCTCTTTGTGAGACGATGAAGCCGAGAAGTTTCTCTGATGTGACCCTGAAGACACACTTTTTTGGATTTAACCTTACTTTTTATTTTTCTAGCCGATCAAAGATGGGTCCTAAGACTTGTATGTGCTCACTTCTTTTCTTTGATTTTTCCAAAATATCGTCCACATAATCTTCAACTGTTTTGTGGATCATGTCATGGAAGATGAGGGCCATTGCCCTTTGATAGGTTGCTCCTACATTCTTTAACCTGAATGACATTATATTCTAGCAATAGGTTCCCCATGGACAAGTGAATGCAATTTTGTGTTGATCTTCCTTGGCAATTATGATTTGATTGTAGCCTGAAAAACCATCCATGAGTGATAGAATTTCATGCCCAAATGTTAAGTCTACAATGAGGTTGATATTAGGAACATGGAAATCATCCTTTGGACACACCTTGTTTAGGTCTTTAAAGTCAGTGCATATTCTAATTCCCCCAATGGGTTTTGAGGCTGGTACCGGGTTTGAAACCCACTTAGGATAATCTATTGGTCGGATGAATCCAACATCAAGAAGCTTTTGTAACTAGAGTTTGACCAAGAGTGCTATCTAAGGGTGCATCTTCCTTAATTTCTGCTTGATTGGCTTAGCTTCAGGATAGACTGCTAAGTGATGCACAACCACTTCTGGGTTGAGGCTTGGCATATTTGTGTAAGAAGGTGGTAAAGAGGTAGGTTGATTAATATTTTTTTGATTCCTTCTAGTATTGTAAGAATGGGCTACTTCTCTATAAGAGGGAGCCTTAGATTGCATAAATCTCATGTAAAGGTCAGGCATACCATTTGCGACAAGAACCCCATGAATATAATGAATTATTTTAGGAGATGGGATAACTGGAGTCACATAAATGACTAGTCTCTTAGGCCTTTGAGGGGAGGCAAATAATACAACCATATTCATGGACTCTACTTGCGAAGAGGAAGACTTTGATGAAGAATTTTTTTATCAAAATTTCGAGTAGGAGATGTCTCTAATAAATCATCTAGGGCATCATCCAACATATCAAAATCTTGTTTAGAGAGTGCATTATCAAAAGTGTTAAAATTTTGAAGAAAAATATCTGGCATGATTTCATTCACGTCGGGTTCACCAAAATGTAAAGGAGGGGATTCGCTACTCTCGAGACTCAAGAGAAGGAGAGCCTTCAAGGAGCAAATAGCCCTTGGTTACATCAAGGAACAAAGTTCAAGTGACAAGATAAGGAATTAAGAATACTTATACAACTTAATTAAATGAAATGCTAAACTATCAAGGACGAGTATGATAAAATTGCTTGATAACAAAAATTGATAACAAGATTAAAATCTATGGCATATAGAAACATACATTGCAAAACTCACAGATTTCACCCCAAGAAGGGTTAAGCTTTAGTCATGGACAACAATGCATCATGAGGATGTCTATGCCCCATGCTATTATCCTTGATAAAACAAAGAATAAGATATTTGAATCTACAATGTCTAGCTTCTCAAATTTGTACACCTACACACACAATGGAGATGGAAAAATGTTGGGGCTATTTTGCGGCTTGCCTTAGCCAAACCCTTGTTTTGGTGTTTCCACCTCTACAAACAACCAAATAGATAGAGATATAAAAAATATATGAAATATAAAGTTGCATGATAGAAATAGACCCCACAAAGGAGGAGAACTCCTATCATGAATATAAAGACATGTAATAGAAATGATCCCCCAAAGGAGGAAAACCCCTATTACGATTATAAAGATAAGATCAAATATACAATATTAAATAGATGAGACAAGAAAAGAGAGTGTTACCAACAACCTGTGGCTCCCCTATTGGCTTGATAGACATTATAAGCTTGTGTGCAAGAGAGCCTTGATTGTTGCTTGAGAGACATCTGACAGAGCTTCACTATGGAAGCAAGAGAGAACAAGAAGAGTGAAGTAGAATGAGAGTGGAAGTAATATTAGATGAGAGAGAGTGAGAATGAATGAGAGTGAGAGTGGAATGAGTAGTTATTATGAAGTTGCATGGGTGGGAGACCCGTTACATCTATATTTCTACCTTAATGACATGTGCCATAGGTAAAGGACACAAAATATTCTCATTTGAATCTCAAAAAGTTTTGGGATGCTAGTGCATCGCGGGGATGTTCGTGCATCATGCAAGTGTCCTACTAAAAAAATTGCAAGAATGATATATTTAGGTTGTTAGTGCTTCATCATTGTTTCTTATTAAGTTGGAATCGTGAAATTCTAACTTATAGATTTTTGTCATTAATGCAGCGGGCTAGAAGTGTAATTGTGAAATTACCACGTGGTACAATTTTATGACACTACAAGAAGAAAGGATAATCACAATTTTTTTCAAATAATAGATGAATTAGAAGAAGAATTACAAACCTATGAAGAAATATGCCAATCCAATCCCATAGGTAATAGTGAAAAAATGCATAAATATAGAGTACAAAGTATGGTGGACACAATGATATGACAATATAAGTAGCTCTATCAGAGAAAGAATAATCCAAAATGAAAAGAAAGCCTTGAAAGAAGGCATATGAAGACCTTAAAATAAACATGTCCTATTACCATGGATTGGATAGTGAAATTTTAAAGCCAAGAGGATATCAAAGGGTAAGACAAGCGGTAGCCACAAGTCTTGAGAAGTATCCTACACCCTCTTAAGGCATTTATTCATCTTCAATTCACTCTCTCACATGCCTTATCATCATGTAAAGGGTAGTTAAATAGTTTGGTGGTATTTATGGACTTTGAGGACATTATGAAAGCATCTAGGAGGGGGTTATAGAGAAGTTAAGGAAAATGGGGTGACAAGGATAGTAGGTGGAGCTTCTTAAGGGAAATTTTCAAGCATCTAGGAGTAGTTCAAACAATTTACAAGGATCTAGGAGCATCATTACAGTTGGAGCATAATTTAGGGAGCTTGAGGAGGTCAACCATACCCACTTTGAAGGGACCAACTCAAATAAAAACTTATTGGGCGTGCAAAATAGGTTCTGCCTATTTTTGAGCTTTGTAGCTTAGTCAATTTTACTCATTATATACTCTCCTATATTGGGATGAGATATAGGACCCTTAGGCTAGTATTTTAAGTTAGTTCTTTCTTATTTTTGAGCTCTAGAAGCAAAAAATACAACATTATAACTCTTGTTTTCTTAGTAATGACACTGAGAAAATATATTTTGTAACATATTTCAAGCAAGAAGATATAATTTTAGGCCCATTTCGATGTAATAAACTCCTTTATTCAATGAAATTATCAATTTTTACCTTCTTTATATGTTGTTTTATGGTGTATATGATAAAATGATGCATATTTTGTGTGTGTTTCAATCAGTAAATGTTGAAAAAATGCGTCTATCAAACAACCATAAGCAAAAAATTATACCTTCATTCAAATTGTAAGTTTTGCAAAACATGTACATAACTATTTAAATTATGAAAAGCTTGCATTTTCCTTCTAAACAATGATTTATAGGTGTCATTGGAAAAAACTCAACATAGGGTATAAAATCAAGAATTGTGCAATAAAAATAAAGTTCTATTGAATATTGTGTGCTAAAGAACATAAAAAATACCTAGGTCATTTTAGTTTGGTGCATCACCTTTCTAATCATTCTACTTTCATATTATGCTTTTTTCCTCACTCTTTTCCCAACAACAATAGTAGGTAGTTTAGTTCAGGTGATAAAACCAAGGGGAACCAACCCTCTTTGGAGGTTCTTTTCAACTATAAGTGACCCACGACCTAGAAACATTAGTGAAACTCACTATTAGGTTGAGTTTTACAGCTTACCAAGGGTGCACTTCTTAGTGACAACTTTTGGGACTCGATGGGACTATTTGAACTATAAATAGTAAAAAAAAGACCTATACTTGTTTGTTTTGATATGTTTACTAAAAAATGTAACATATGAAAAAGGGAACCCTAAGTTTAATGCCTAAACATAGGATTGTTTTTGGCTCCTCTTTCAAAGGTACATTAGGATGAAAATCAACAAGGCATTTATACTGAATTTCAACCATAAAGGTGAGACAATCAGACCTAGATCTACATGCTCAGGGCCTTGAAAATGGATTGGAAATGATTTTCTATGACCAACACAATTGAACTATACGAACCAATATTAGAAACACAAGATTCTGATAATACATAGAGTGAAACAATGTATTTATAGGTAGACCTGTGAAGTGTAGAGGATTACGTACTTGCCCAAAAAAGTTGGCTTTGGCCACTGTAGAAGGGAAAAGGCACCATAGGGCGTATGAGTCCTTGAAAGGGTGTCGTGCTCAACTTTTGGGGTCCTTTGGTGGTAGATTTGAGACTCTCATTTTTTTTTGTAAAGTTATCAAAACACTATCGGATAATTTTGTAAGTGAGTTTTCATGGCTTGACAAGATTTAGGGATTTAAATGCAACAGTGAACAAATTGTCTTAAATATTTCTTCACTCCTCTTAAAACCTAAAATCTACACATTCAAAGAGAGGGAAAATGTTGGGCTATTTAGGGGCTTTCCTTAGTCAAACCCTGTGCAAGTGTTTCCACTTCCACAATGGCAATGCTAATGATAAATGGATAATGAATAAGAAGGAATGATGAAATCACAAAGTGATAAAACTCACCATCCTTCAATGGCTTCCTTGAAGGATTGAAGTCATACACATTACTCTAAGGTATTGGATCTTTCTTTCTTGATTGCTTGAATTGCTTTAGAGACCTACACAAGGGGATAGCCTTCACAAAGCAATAATAACATGAACACATAAACTCACATAGGATTTGATAAGATGTTTGGATCTTGAATTGCTGTAATAAAGCTCTGAAATGCTACTCTTGAATTTCTCTTGAATGCTCTTAAGGTTCACCTCTTTCTAGATTCTTTCACTTCATAAAAATTGCCTTCTAAATTACTCAAAATGAGAGGAAAACATGCTTTTACATGCATTTTAAGTAATCCTTTTGGGTAGGGGTCGAACTGGGGTCATTTTGAAATCATAAAAGACCACCAATTAAAATTTCAAACATTTAAAATTTTGTCTCGAGGATAGGGATGCCCTAGGGAAAATGGGTCCTAGCCTTATTTTATGAAAATTAAGGCATTAAGGGCAAAGCCTTAGATGAATTCATTTGTTCAATGCTTGCAATTTCTCAGAAAATGATAAATAGGCTATAGAATGAATAATTTAGGATATTAGGAGCTTAATTAGTTCCAATAAATTAGGATGGAAAAATCATAGAGTGAAATTGTCAAGGGTGACGATTTACGATGTTACATTTAGCCCCCACTTTAGTGAGAGTATGAAATTACAATCAGACTCACACTAAAGTAGATAATCTATGTAAGGAGGGGTTTGTTTGTACAAATGTTGAAGAGATAGGATGATTAAGGATTTAGGGGGATGCGCAAGCCCCCAGGATCCAAGATCCTATGGCAAGACAACATGAGCACAAAGGAACACACAAATGTACGATATGTAACAAGACAACATACACAAACATACATGTTAGAAAACACAAAACAGACATGATGAAAGCACATGACATGATGGAACAAAAATATGATGACTAAATGAAAAAAAAAATGATGTAAACATGATGCAAATGTGAAGAAGACACAACAAAACACAATATTAGTACTAAGAGATTTGAGTTGGTAAGGTTAAGCGACCTTAGTCTTAATTGTCTCAAATACCAAACATCATCCATCAAATGTATTGTCTAACAAATGATGCTCTCACAAGGATGTAAAATCACTTATGAAACACATGGCTCCACTAACAAGCAAGTTGTGTTATGCTAGGTGGCCATATTAAAATGAATGTTCAAGTTTAACGTCTCGAGGGGATGAAATTTTTTTAACATCTTGGGGGATGAATAAAGTTTAATGTCTCGGGGGATGAACAAGGTTTAACATCTCAGGGATGAACAAAGTTTAACATCTCAGGGGATGAATGAAGTTTAATGTCTTAGGAGATGAATTGATATCCATTCCTCAAGGGCCGTTACAAACAACACCACTGCCAAAGGAGGTATGCCAATAGGTCAAATATCACAAGACGAAATGGATAGGGGTAATATATTCCCCCCCTTAAAATGTCAACATACTTGCTATGTTGGTATTTTAAGGAGAAAGAGGCAAAGAGGGGAACCTTGAAAATAATGTAGCCTTTTAAAACTAGATATCCTTGCCCCCTGAGAGTACAAAAAAGGAAAACCACACCAAGGACCATCATGTTGCTGCCATGAAAATTATGGTTGCACTTAAGATTGTACCACCATGAATGGCAATGAGCAAAACACATAAAGCTACAAATTCCACATAATGATGAGTAATACAATAGGATGAAGATCATTATTGTTTAGAGGAATTAGGTGCATCAACACATGGAAGAGCACCATGTATAGGAGTGAATTTGCACCCCATGTGAAAATTCCTCTTTTGTCCCTCTCCACTTTAGAAAACCAAGTTCAAAGGCTTAATTCCACCTAAGCCCGCTACTTTCATCGCACTTGGCACCTGTTTTGAGCGTCGACAGAGACGTTTCTGTCAGGGATGCCCTCGTGGTATGCAAACGTCCACGCGACGTGCTTACGTCCTTGGTACATTCCTGCGACAGAACCTCCAGAGGCATTACACTTCTAATTGGGAGTCAAGTTGTAACACCCTCTTCGGCCGACCAACTTGAATATGGCCATTTCTTTCATTCCCTCCTTCAAATTCATTCCTTAAACAAGCATTTATCCTCTAAGCATTCAATCCAACTTTTTCACTTCATTCACAAGCTCACCTTCACTCACCCTCAAGCTTTCAAGCAACATTCTTACACTCCATCGTAGCAAATACAACATTCCATCACTTTGGTAGAGCATGTTGGGGACAAACACCATTGTAGTAGAGGCTCGAGTACTCTCATTTTCTCCCCCAAGCAACCTTGAGTGCTCTTGGTGGAGGTGGTAAGCTTCCCTTTTCTCCTCTCTATCACTTGGTTGAGTTAGCACACTTACTATTTTGTAGTGCTTTTGTGCTCTTTACTACATTGTTTTCTTTATCTTGCTTTCTTGGTTGTCTATGGAGGTGGAAACACCTAAACGAGGGTCTGACTGAGGCAGGCCCCTATATAGCCACCCAATATTTTCCTCTCTCTCTTATGTGTAGGTGAATGTGCTTTCGAGGAGCTAGCTGGTGAATGAGTTTCTTTGTGAGATCCTTCTTGCCACCTTAAATCTTTTTTTTTGCTTTATCATATTACAAAATATTTTATTTACTTAATCATGCTATTTTGGCCCTTTAGTAGTAGTTAGTTGGGTCGTTAGCCTTTTTTAATAGGTTTGACCTTGCCTCTTCTATTGTCTGGTTGTACAGACGCCAACGCACTTTAGAGACTCTAGCTTGTTGCCCTGTCGTCCAAGGACCGTGCTTCCATCCTTGGGCTGAGAGCTCCCTGAGGCATAGTGTTGAATTTGAAAATTGACTCACCTAGCCACATTTTGTATTTCGGGTTTGAAGGGCGATTAAAGGACCTTATAGTCCTCATCATTCTCATCTCGCATATCCCAACATCTCACTAATTTGAGGTAAGTTAGGGCAGTCTTTCACATCTTGGCCCTCCATGACCTGAGGCCTTGCACGTGGTGGTCCCCCTATCTTACATTTTGGTAAACTCGATGTGAATCAGTGTTTGTTCATCCGTTGGTGTTAAGACCTCTCTCATGTACTCTGTGACTATTGCATTCTTGAGTGTTGTGAAGGTTTATGAACATCACAACCAATCCATAACTTTTGGGTATATTTTTAGGAGAAGTGTACGATACCTCCTAATGGAAAGGATGAAGGCCTCTATTGGGTTATCTACAGGCTTTTTCTCTGGTCACACTATTGGTCTAGCTACACAAGAGCAGTTTTCAAGGAACAAGATGAGATTCGTTGATGAAATTGATGATGTTCCCACTTCCCCTACATCTCCTACACCATCATTGGTAAATGAGCATGTGGTTGTTTAGATCCCTGTAGAATATGTCTCCACCCTCGCTAAAGGGATAGGTGACTTAGAAAATCACTTAGAAAGAAATACGAAGATGGCTAGAGCCACTTGGGTTGTTAGCAAGTTAAAATATATGATGGGTAAAGATCAAACAAGCATAGAGCTTCTGACTAGCCTCCTCAGTCTCGCTGAAATGTGTGCTCCTTCGAACAATCCTAGTTTTGCACAAGGAGTCACTTTTGAAGAGCGTGAAGGATAGTTAGGAGTATTGATGCCTCCCACTTCTATTTACATGGCCGATGCGGTCCCTTCTATCAATATCCCTTCTATTTCTGAACAACCCAAAACTATCAAAGTAAACAAGGTCCCCTTAGGCTTTAGCTTCATGCCCCTGTCACCTCTAGTGGTGGAGACTTTGGTAGGATGAGTGGTGGGGGATTTGGTAGTGGTGGTGGATTCAATAGCAGAGGTGGTGCTAGTGGAGGCGACTCTAGTGGAGGTCATGGTGGTGGTTCCGGTGGAGGCCCTACAGGTAGCGGTGGCTCTGGTAGTGGTTTTGGTGGAAGTCACACTGGTGGTGGTTCTGGAGGTGGCTTTGGTGACGATTATGGACCTTTATCTTCTAATGACCCTATTCTGAACACTCTTCTTTAGAATATGGGTAAGATGCAGAGCTAGATAGCGAGTCTTTCCCAAGCCTTTGCCCAACCTATTTTCCAACCCTTCTTTCAACACAACCCGTTGTCAATTGCGATCTTAAACACTCCTTTCCCCCAAGGAATGGAGATCCCTAAATTTGAAAAGTATGGTGGTAAAGAAGACCCACAAACACATGTGTCTGCCTTTAACACCCTATGCATGGACTTCTTCCATCACGATGCGTTGATGGCCAAATTGTTTCCCTAATCTCTCAAGGACATAGTGCTCGAGTGGTACTATTCCTTGCCTGACAATTCTATTTTCTCATTTGACCAACTTGTTAATCAATTCCTCAGGAAATTTCAAGCAAACATTGGGTTGAAGATGACCTTTTCGGATCTCGTCCAATGTAAACAAGGAGATAACAAAAAATTATTGATTTCATAGCGCGCTATCAAGCACTCCTTTCACAAATCTCGTATCAGCTGCCTAATTTTGACGTGCAAAAGGTATTCATAAGGAACTTACAAAGGACTTGGAAAGAGAAGTTTTCCCTTATGAAATACCCTTCTTTCATGCATTTGTGTGCAACTTTACGAGACTACTAATAGATGGTTGTTCAGTTCGGGGGATCCTCCTCGCGCTCCTATTTTGAGGGAAAGTCCATCGTATCAATCTCTGGGAAAGGTAAGGCCATTATGAATGTAGTTGCCATTGCTGACAACAACGACCTCAAGAATAACCAAAAATTTACAAAGTTATCAGAATATTATTCTTCTATTTTATAGAAGTTGTTGAAGGATAAGATTGTGACTTTGCCGAATCCTAAGCTTGTTAAGGAGCCTTACCCTAGTTGGTATGATGGGAGCACTTATTGTCAGTACCATTGAGTTAATGGATATGATACCAAACACTGTATGCGCTTGTGTCATGAGATATAGGATCGCATCGAGGATGCTACCATTCGTCTCGATGGGAGTAAACAAAATACTAATAAATTGGTGGCAAAAGCTAATAGTGAATTGCAGATATACACGAACCTGTTTTTGTCACACTCTACTAACATGATTATAGATCCCACTGATACTCAGCCTGAGGCCTATGTTAACATGGTCATGGTGACTTATACTGCTCTACCTGCATCCAGTTTGCCGGACATTACATTCACATCACAAGATTTTCCCTTAAACAATAAACCCTTGCCTCTTTATATTCTCGCTCGCTTCAATGGTAACATTGTGACAAGAGTCTTAGTAGACCCTGCAAGCCGCGTGAATGTTATCACAAAAGAAACCTTAGTATTAAATTCGTTGCAAAGGGAAGAATATGAAGAAACAAAATCTACCATCCGTACAGATGATGGTATGTGTCTCAAACCTTACAGCTTGATAACTTTGTCCATCCTGGTTGGACCTAGGGCTATGACATAGTTTTCGATGTTATCCTGGAGTTGGATTTGTTCAGTGTGAAGCTAGGTATACCTTGGCTAGCTTCCATGAATGGAATCGCCTCTATTATTCACAAGTGTTTAAAATTATCCTATGAGGCCATCGTGCATGTGGTGCATGACACTGGATATCAGTCCTTGGTGTCCCATGGTGGATACCCGCTGGATCACTTTTGGCCCTCCCCAGTTGGTTCGCTTCCTCCAAGAACGAACCTACTTTACAAGAATTATGTAAAGTATAAGACTGGGGGCAAGGGACAACCAAAATTGACCATTCCCGTGATAAAATAATTAGTTGCCTCCTCTTCCCGAGAGGAGAAGGAGAAGCCTGCACCGACCGCTCTCTCTTCCCCAAAAGAAAAGGAGAATTCCATGCCGGCTCCCTCTTCTTCCCGTAAAGGTAAAGAGAAGGTTGCTTTTCCCCGGACTGCCTCATCCTCTCCCCTTTCTTGGGAAGAGTACTAGATGAGTCGACCCGTTGGCTATTCGCTAAGTCCGATGATTCCTCCTTAGTGTAGGCCCAAGCTTAGGATCATGGATCTCCCTAATGAATACCCTAGATCATGGTACTACTTATACGGCATAAAGAAAGGTTCCTAAAGGGAGTTTGATCTATGGCCTCCTACCACTCCTGCTTCCAAAGTAGTGAGCAAGAAGAGGCTCACTGCCGAGGCTCTTGAGCCAAGTCCCCCTGCTGCTTCTCAACCTGTTCCTCCTGCTCCCATCTAGGAATACGTCCCTCCACCAAAAATGGCTATAGTGGATGTTCCCATGGTTGAGTAGGATCCCTTTGTTCCTTTGCAGCCTTCAACCTCTAACTCAAAGAGTCATAGAAATCACCTTGCGTGCGGGCACAAGCGCTGGCAAAAGGATCTTTTGGCTGAGTAGGCCACCTCACAAAGGAAGGAGGAAGAAATGACTACCCCTACCTTAAGGTCCCCTATGGTGTCATTCTTTTCCCTTCCTTCTACCTCTCTTCAGTCTGGTCCCAAGCTGCTCCTAGTTTTTGCTGTGAGTGTGAATGCACCTAACCCCAAGGGGGTACAAGTGTTCATCACTCCTTCGGTGGAGCCACCTTTGCTGATGTCCATTCTAGATATCCAGCCTTTCCCAAATCCTATGGATATGATTAATACCTTGGTTGTATCTGCTGCAGTTCTTTCCTCCTCTTCCTCCGCACCTCTAGCCTCATATGTGGAGAGTTCATCTCCTTCAACAAAGAAAAAGATGGAGTGTAGTCCTTATAGGAGCGAAGGACGTAAGAGGAACCTTCCTTCTCTATAAGGTAGCCCTGCATTGACTTGTTCTATCTTGGTGACGAAACCAATCCTAACTTCTCCTGAGTTCATCATCGCTCCTGAGTCACTCAGTGAGCCTAGCGGTGAATCTCAGGTGCAACCTGCTTTGTCCACTGAAGTTAGACATGACGCTCCTGTGGGGTGCATGCTTAAATCCATGGATGAAGTTCCATCCTTGTCAACGATCTTTGTGAAGTTATTGACCTTAGCTCCACAAGAGCTCAATGGAGAGGAGCTCCAAGGGCCCTCTTCCTTGGCCCTTGTTGTGGGAGGGCCGAATGCTCCTCCTCTTAACATCCCACCACTGCAGGATCATCCTCCTTCCCCCTATGATGATCTAAAGTGGGAAGCATACAAACTCTTGGTTGATCAATGTTACGAGGATGCTCTTCTTGATCTCATGTGTGTGTGTGTGTTTTGTGATGTGTTCCCCCATGATCATGCTATGTGTGCCTAGAGGACCCTCGTCACCTATGTTGGTGCTTGGATATAGGTGTGGCTTTTGTGTTGTAAAACTTCTTCTATTTGTATCATCATTCTTCCATGTTTGTGCTTGATTTTCAGTAAACTGGGGGTGATGCAAAGCATTGGGGGAATTTAGGCTTCCCTTCCATGTTGACCCAATTTTTTATTTTTACTTTTTTTTTCGTACATTCTTCCTGATCTGGTTGGGGATTGATGATATTTCGCCTTGCACCGTAGTTATTATTATATGAGCTTGGACAGATCTGAACCCACTAAACCAGATCCCCCTATGCCCTTTGTCTGTGTTTTTTTCTCTTTATCTTTCTCTCTTCTTTGCTTGAGTTTTCCCTCTCATGTGTGACAATGCTCTCTCTTTAACATTTCAATTTTCAGAAAACAAATTCGTTTCCAACAAATATTTTCTTGAAAATCCTCACAAATCTTTCTTCAGAATCACATTCTCAACTTGGAACTCTAATAGAACATGTTTCCTTCATCATGGGTTCATAAAGAAAGGACTTGAAACCTTCCCTCGAAGTGAGAACAACTTTGATCTTCCCCTCGCGTGGGGGCATATTCTTCCTTTCAAATTGCTTGATGAAGCGAACATCTTTCCAAAGGATCGCTTGATGATGGATCAATCTGGGAAAGAGAACATCTACTTTCGAACTACGTGTCCCTTGAGTGGACCCCCTCTTCACGACTAGTTCCCAAGGGGCCCCTTCGAAAGTTTTTCAAACTATCGATGGTCTACACGACCGTCCGCTCACTTGCCTACGTGGCCGCTTCTTGACTCTGCAGAGTCTGCTTTCCTTGGGTATTCTTCATGTGAGAGATCTTGGGGGGTACCTCCCTGTAGGACTGAGAGCTTGCAGGGCGCTTCCTTTGAGCTTCCTCCATGTGAGAGATCTTGGGTGTGTCTCCCTTGCAGGTCTGAGAGCCTGTAGGGCAGTTTCTTTAGTTTCCTCCATGTGAGAGATCTTGGAGGGTACCTTCCCTATGAAGTTGCAAATTTGTAGGGTGCTTCCTTGGGTATTCTTCATGCGAGAGATCTTGGAGAATACCTTCCTTGCAGAACTGAGAGCCTGTAGGGTGCTTTCTTTCTTCAATTTCATAGTTTTGAGCAGCTATGAAGTCATTTGCTTGCCCTGCACCTTCAGGTATGCCAAATCGTGGTCTACTTCCTTGATGGTTCAGGTATACATTTCTAACCTTACTCCTTTCTTGATCTACTTTACCGAGCACTAATCAGTATTCATGCTCGCTAAAGTGGGGGAAAAATGTATAGGAGTGTATTTGCACCCCATGTGGAAATTCCTCTTTTGTCCCTCTCCACTTTAGAAAACCAATTTTAGAGGCTTAATTCCACTTAAGCCTGCTGCTTTCATCGCACTTGGAATTTATTGAGTGTCGACAAAGGAATTTCTGTTGGGGACACCCGCGTGATGCACTTACGTCCCTAGCATATTTTTACGGTTGAACTTGTAGAGGCATTACACTTCTCATTGGGAGTCAAGTTGTAATGCCCTCTTCAGTCGACTGACCTGAATATGGATGTTTCTTTAATTCCCTCCTTCAAATTTGTTCCTTAAACAAGCATTTTATCCTCTAAGCATTCAATCCAACTCTTTCAATTCATTCACAAGCTCACCTTCACTTACTCTCAAGCTTTCAAGTAACATTCTTGCACTTCATCACAACAAATACAACACTCCATCACTTTGGTACAACAAGTTGGGGACAAAAACCATTGCAGTAGAGGCTTGAGTACTCTCATTTTCTCCCCCAAGCAGCCTTGAGTGCTCTTAGTGGAGGTGGTAATCTTCCCTTTTCTCCTCTCTATCACTTGGTTGAGTTAGCACACTTACTGTTTTGTAGTGCTTTTGTGCTCTTTACTACATTGTTTTCTTTATCTTGCTTTCTTGGCTGTCCATGGAGGTGGAAACACCTAAACGGGGGTTTGACTGAGGCAGGCCCCTATACAACCACCCAAGATTTTCTTCTCTCTCTCTCTTATGTGTAGGTGAATGTGCTTCTGAGGAGCTAGCTGGCGAATGAGTTTCTTTGTGAGATCCTTCTTGCCACATTAAATCTCATATTTTTGCTTTATCATATTAGAGAATATTTCATTTACTTAATCACATTATTTTGGCCCTTTAGTAGTAGTTAGTTGGGCCATTAGCCTATTTTAATAGGTTTCACCTTTCCTCTTCTATTGTCTGCCCATATAGACGCTAGCGCACTTTAGAGATGCCAATGTGTCGTGTTGTCATCCAAGGACCGTGCTTTCATCCTCAAGCATAGAGCTCCTTGAGGCATAGTGTTGAATTTGAAAACTGGCTTGCCTAGCCACATTTTGCATTTCGGGTCTGAAGGGTGATTGAAGGACCTTATAGTCCTCATCATTCTCATCCCTCATATCTCAACATCCTGTTAAGCTGAGGTAAGTCAGGGTAGCCTTCTGCATATTGGCCCTCTGTGACCTGGGGCCTTGCACGTGGTGGTCCCCCTATCTTACACACCACAATCCTTAAGTTGTTAAATTATATTACTCAAGGCCTGAAATTCATTAGTAGAATGACCATGTACTTAATGATATGCATAAAATGAACTTTTATTATAGAATTTATTTTGTGTTCTTGGAGGAAGAGTAATTAGGCGGGCTTTGATAAGCCTCAACAAGATTTCTCTTAATCAATAGTAGGGGACATTTCTTTCTCTTGAGAAGAAAATATTTATTTCTTATCACAAGATGTTATACATACAATAAATGATAAAGCATTAGATGAAGATGGGGAGGAATGATCGAAACCTAGATCCTACTTGGAAAAGTATGGTATAGAATTCACTTGATTCCTATCATTTTATTTCATGTTTTCATTACATCCATGTTTAGAAAGAATTGTGTATCCAAGACCATAACATGCTTCCAACTTAGATGAAGAGATTTTATCTACATGCTTCTAAGAAATATTGGCTTCTTCTCGAGCATGCAAATCCTTTTAAAGTTACACATATTCTTCTCACGTTGATGGGAGTTGAAGAGCTCTCATCACCGCCATGGGGTGATGTTGTTGATATAGAACCAAGTGGAGAAAATGAGATACATGACTATTTTGGTAAGACTGTGAGATTTTGTACTCTCCCATAACTAGAGGGTGTAAAATATAATGCACCCCAATCAATTCCAAAACATATGTTTGAAGAAGAATTATTTGTATTGAACTCTTTGAACTTTGAGGGAAATATTTGAGGCTCCCATTTGAAACAAGGTGTAAAATCTAACTTCCCCCAATCATCATCTAAGTGTTTTGTTGTGGGTGAAAGAAAATTAGGATTACCATCAACTTGTATAGGTTCTACCTTTGAAGTTGGAATCAAAGTATTAAGAGATTTGGAAGTGTTATGATCATGTTGAACTTGTGAATTATAGATTTATTCATCTACTTTAACCATGGATATCTTTTTATTATATTCATACTTCATTTGATGGTGAAGGGTAGATAGGACTCTCTTCATGGCATGAATCCATAGGCTAGCTAGGAGAAGATTGTATGAAAGAGGTCCTGACATGATATGGATAAGGGTAGGAAAACCACAGGTCCATTCTCAATGGGTAGCATGATCATTCATAATTATTGCTTATTAAAATTGTCAAAGACACTAATATTAACATCATTGGCTTCTATGAGATTCTTGTCCACACCAATTTTATCTAAGAGATAATGTTGCAAATAGTAAGACCCTCTCCATTGTCTATGAGAGTACGCCTAACTCTAGTTTCATTAATGATAATATTTATCATTAGGGCTATTAGAAGAATAAGAAGATTATCATTGATATGCTTACCAACAACATGAGCATGAAGTATAAGTTGTACAATATGCAGTTCAGTGTTGTCGGTGATGTCAACATTGTATTCTGGTATGAATATCGCAATGCAGAACAATTTGTACAACTTGATCATGTTTGAAGATGTCTATCCAGTGGAAATTTGAAAGAAGGTTTGATCTAGTGAAGACAATTGAAGTGAGAAATTGACTAAGTGTCAAAATAGGTAATTTAGTGTACAGGACATCCAACATTTTGGTCTGCATTGGTCTGCTATGTAGAATCTCACTCTGTGGTTTTAATATAATTTTCTTGGATGGTAGAGGAGTTTATATCCAAAATTTCATAGTGTTTCAATTTTTGGTGTTGAAGATATTAATGAGAAAAGTTCCAGTCTAGTAGTTACAATGTTACTAGTACAGTATGTATGTTTTAGAGGATTTGCATCTCTCTACAGATTGGTATATGGATTTGCAGATTTGTGGAGATATTGATAGGTTGTAGTAGCACCTATATTCCAAGTGTAATGAAGTTTTGAGGTCCATGTGTTGGTTTGAGGTTGAGCAGTTGATGAATTTTGTTGTTAGAGTATTGTGGAGTTTGAATATGTATTGATTTGTTATCTAGGAGCTATTATAGGTCCATGCTGACCTATTTTGATTTGTTATATTTTGAATCTTGGCACAAATCATGTATGTATGTATTTTGATCTGACAAGATATAATCTGTATGATGCATCTAATTAGGCCAACGTAATTGGTGTTGTAAGTGTTTATAGATGAAGCAAATATATATGTAAGATATTTTTCGGTGTTTTGGATGATGAGTGATGATATGTTTTGTTGATGTGAATTGTGTGAGTATAAGGAGAATGCATATTAGAGTAGAGTGTTAGTGCAGATCAGTATGAAGTGTGTGAAGTCGGTATATATTGAAATTCAATGGAATTGTATCCTAGCATGTTGTAGATGCATTTGTAATAGTTCAAATCTTGGTTGTGTGCCACCACTTTCTTCTATATTTTCTTCTTTCAGTGGGTAGTGAGTCCACTTGTAGTGAGAAATTTTGTAATATCTTAGAACTAGTTTATAACATATTGTGAGCTAATCCTCACTGTGGTTTTTCCCATTTTTGGTTTTCCACATAAAAATATAGTGTTCATGTGTTATGTGATTTGATGATTGCTTTCATGCTTTCCTTTCCCACTGCAAATTGAATGTGCTATGTGAAATGAATATTTAAATGATTAAGTGGTTTTAGAGAATACTAATTCAACCCCCCTCTCAGTATTCTGGGTGTTCAACAATTGGTATCAGAGCTTGGTTCCTTGGAAGGAGATTAACCACTTGGGAAGATCTTGGAGGTTGAACACATGGCGATTAGAAGATTTCCTACTCCTTCAGAAGAGATACTTGTTGTTGGATTTATAGAAGAAGAGTGCATGGTTGACATGAATGGAGAACTTAGAATAGCTCTTGAAGATATGGAAAGGATTGAAAGTGAGAACAAATATCTTAAGGAGAATGTCAAAGAAGCGGATGAATGCATCAAAAAGTTGAGAGAGAGAATCAATAAATTTAGAGGAAGATATAAGGAGGTCAGCGAGCAGTTGAACCAAGCCAATGAAACAACTACCAGTCTAAAAATGCAAGTTGAAGAAGGAAAGAGAATTGAAGAATGTCTGAATACAAAGATGAATCATAAATTTGAAGAATGTTCATAAATTTAAGAGGAAGTTGTGACCTCAAGATCAGATCTAGAAAAGGAAAAGAGTCATGAAGACAAATTCACGACAAGTTCTACAAATCTTGATGAAATGATTGCAAACCAAAAAGGATCCAAAGATAAAGGATTAGGGTTTGAGAAAGGTGAAAGCTCAAAGATAGATCAAACTCCAAATCAACCTAAAAAGAAGACTGAGGACAAGAAGAGCAATGGAAAGCAAGTTTGGAATCAAAGGAGAGACTTTAAAAGACTACTTATTAAACAACCAAATGCACAAAGTTTCCCATATTTTAATGGTTTCTATTATTCTTGCAATAAATTTGGACATAAGGCTATGGAATGTAGAAGCAGAATGAATCAGAATGTTCAATATTTTCTCAGTCAGTGCTTTACATGCAAGAGGTTTGGTCATAAGGCTAACAAATGCAAAAGTCAAATGATGAATTTCTATAACAATCGTATGAGGGCTCAATCTTTCAATGGCTAATATTATGCATGCAATGGATTTCGACATAAAGCTATTAAATGTAGATCTAGAATGAATGGAAGTAAGCCTATTCATAAGAATATCATATGTTGTACTTATAGTAGACTTGGACATATCTCTAAGTTTTGTAGAAGAAAGAATGTAAAGAAGAATGATTTAGTAAAAAAAGTTGATCCAGTTGAGATGAAGAAAGAGATGGACAAGATTTGGAAAACGAAGGAAGAAAGTGATACTAAGGATGAGTTTGTACTAGCATCTAGTGCAGATGTTTCCTCTGAAAACTAAGAAGAAAGCTTTGTCCTAGGGGGAGCATTAATAGAAAATTCTATATCCCCTACCATATAAATGGTGATGATGCTTCAACGTGTGGATATGAGGTATGGATCAATATGCTTGATCTATTGGAGAAAGAACCAATGAAAAATATTGAGTTGCAAAAATTTGTGGAGCATTTGAAGTTGACTATGCATACAACTAGGGTTTGATAGCTTTATCAACTGAAGCATTCAATACAAAATTAGTGTAGACACTGAAAAATGTCCTAAGTTTTCCAACATCATTTTTCTTGGTCATTGTCCTCTGATAATTAAGTAATTTTAATTATTTGATTATTCTTGATAATATTCCTCTATTAATTAAATAATTTTTAATTATTTAATTAATTCACTTTCTAATCTTTATTCTATCATGATCAATTAAATAAATTAATTGCATCACTAATATCCCCTCTTCTTCAATAATTAAATAAGATACTATTTATTTAATTATTCGCTTGTCATCTTTTGTCTATGGTTAAATAATTATTATTTAATTATTTAACTATTCACTCCCTCTTTTAATTCTTCTATTGTTAAATAATCGTCAAAATTATTTAATTATCCTCCATGTGTCTCTTGTATTAAATAATTAAATCAATTTAATTATTTAATGCCTCTTTTCACATTTCTTCTTATGTAATTAAAATAACTATGCAAATTATTTTAGTTGAATCTCCACTTGTCCTTTTTCTCAAATAAATAATTCAAATGAATTATTTATCCTTCACTTGGCCAAACATTCCTTTCTCATGAATTAATTATTTGTCAATTTTTAATTCATCCATTTCCTCCCACTTGCTCATTAATATCTATCATAGCCATCGACATCATAGCCATCCCTAGCCCACCACTTTTGGTGCATCAATCCTCCACCATTGATCTTGGCATCTTTCTAGAAGTTTTATCTCGATTGTCCGCTTGAATGGTTGTCTATAAAATCAACCTTCCTCCTTCATTTTTTCCTTAACAATCATTATCTCCAACATTCTTGCTTACTATTTGTAGGTATTTGCACAACTTCAACAAAAAAATTGAGGGAAATATTGGCAAAAGAAGAAATAGGAAATACAAGAGAAGTGAATCAACTGTAATGGGGAGTGCTTTATTTTGTTTGTTTTCATTTTGATTTCTCTCTTTATTTGTATTCTCTTGTTTTGGATGAGGTTTTTAGCTTAGAAGTGTTGTGGCTGTCACTTTATCTATGCTAGAATGTTTACCCCCATCTTACATTGGTAAACCTGACATGAAGACAAAATTTTACAAGATTTTATACATCTTTCTGTCTGTTTTTGTAGGTTTCTAGTACATAACGACACATTTGCTCGAAACAATGATGCATTTGGTAGGAAACAACACATTTGATGAAAAGAATGATGCATCTGTAAAAGGCAATGATAGGCGGAAAAATTTGAATTCAAAATTGTGATGCAATTGTTCTGGTGTGACGCAACACAGCAACAAATTTGCTGAAAAGAATGACACAACTGCCTCTCTAATATAAAATTTCTTGTTTTCTATTTGTTTTCAATTTTTCTTTTGGGTTTTCAAGTAGAGTAGGGTTTTTGGTTGCTAACTTTCTATTTTTAGCGTGTGGCTTTGGATTGGAGCTCCCAAAAATTGTTTCTTTTGAAAAAAAATAAAAAATTGAGCTCCTATTAGTTTAGATTCAAGCATTTACTTTTTGTGTTTATTTTTCAACTACAACTTGCATTAGAATGATAAGGATAAAATGAATCTGCATTTTTCACTCATAAGGATTTAAAAAGAACAACAATTTGCATTCTTACACTCATGGGTATTAAAATGAATTTTCATTACATACCATTGGCATAAAATGAATCCAAGTGTCTTCAAATCATAAGCAAAAGGGTAAAATCAACAATTGTCTTTCGTGTTTGGTGATTTGTAACTGTCATAGAGTGTGTATGCTCTCCTCTCGTGCCATTTGACGAACTTGACTGACCAAAAGTACCTCTTTTGCATTTGTATAATCACACCACACATTTGGATTTGGTGCTTAAAATGAACCCCATGTGAGTGTGAGGAAAAGACACTAAATATGCTCTCTCCTTACGCTTCGTGCAATCTAGGATGATAAAAAATAAGTGTACTTCCTTACTATTGTTTACCTTTTATTAGAGGGCCTGCCACCCTGCTTCGAAAGGTGGGAATGACCCAAGTGGTAACAAAGCTAAGGCCAAGCTCTTCCAATCCACTATAAACAAATGTGCTTCTTGACGAAAGTCAGTTAACAATGAGTGTGAATGTGTCATATCGACATGTGCCACCCTTAGTAGCCTCATGAGCTACGTGAAAATACTTCCTTATGGAAAGGACTGGGAGGCCTCTTGACTCTCCATAGTCTTGTGCTAATCTTTCCACATGTATGTCCACTTTAAATGAATTCCCTTACTAAAAGCCAATTTGTGTTAGCTGCCAAAAACCCTTTTATACGCTCATTGATCGCAGGAGGTCTGACCTCTGAAGGTGCCCCACATCTTCACTAAGCATGTGTAGAGATAGGAATTCTTCCTTGGGGAAATGAGACTTGGTGAGCCTGAGAAGTGAGTGTCGTGGAGGGGAGCCAGTGCCACCAAGTCTCTAGCTATCCGCCTTGTTCAAGTGGCTGGAGAAATCCAAGTGGGGATGTCAACTAGTGGTTTCCTTTCCAACCATAGGGCTTGTGTATTGTTGTCTATGTGTGTTTTATTTTGAAATCAAACATTTTCACATCCAAAACTAGACCAAAAACAAGTGCTTGAGATTGTATTATGTGTTTTCCAATCAAAATTCATCAAAATCAATCAAAATCTACTAAAAACCCAGGTCATAAACCATCAAACTATCAAAAACAACATTCTATGAACCGCAACTATAAAAAAACAGAGCCACAATTAATATTATGAGTCACATCAGATAACTGGAAAACCATAATTGTCATCTTGAATCACACTTGTAGAAAATAGATCCGTAATTGACATTTTGAACCACAACTGATAACTGGAAAACCACATCTATCATACTAAGTCGTATTTATAGAAAATAGAGCTGCAACTGTCATCCTAAACCGTAACTGAGATCTAAAAACCCACAATTTGAAATGATGCATTTGTAGAAAATAGTGCCGCAATTGTTTGATAACAAGAAAGTTTCAAAACCTTTGTCCAAAATCTGATCAACTCATTTTACAGTGACCTTTGACTACCAAACCAAAGACTTGCAAGCCTTATCAGCTCATTCTAGCATTACCATTTAGGGATACATTGCATTATAGGTTATCTTCCCCCATCCTTTGCATTCCATAGATTAAACTTAGACCCTTAAGTTGCATTTTGTAGAACCCCAATCTTAGACACTCACAAACACAACGTTAGATCAAATGCAAGTAGAATCAAGATTCCCCATGAAATTTATTTGCAAAGCTCAAATAGGAAAGAAAACGAAGAAAATGAACGAAGAAAGCAATGAAATCCTATTTTAATATGCAAACACTCAATTTCATGGGGGAGTTGGTGCCAATTTGACGTGGAAATTGGCCCTTTCCCAACTCCTATGCAAGCTTCTAATGATTTGATGAAGGTTGATCCACTTGATGGTTAATTCAATTGAGCTCCATGAAGAAATCTGCAATAACCTAGCTATAAGCTTGACAAAATGGATGAAAATGGATATGCTTGAGGATGAAATTGAGTATAGTAGACTTGATTAAATTGTGGATGATCAAAATAAGGAGAGAAGCCTCTTATTTATAGAAAGACAAGATGGAAGAATGCTCAAAATGAAGCAATGTGGGATCATTCAACATCCAATGGGTAAGTGCCATTTTTCAAGATGTGAATGGAGGAATCTTGAGCACATTTTGATGAATGTGCACAATAAATGGAATTAGGTGGAATTTGAAAATCATGAAATGGCATGTTAGAGGGAAAAAAGAATGAATTAAATGCCACTTGGCTCAATGCACAAGGACATGTAAGAGGGAATGAATGTCTTGTTGGAAGGACAAATCCACTTGGAGGGATTTTTAAACTTGGAGGAATATTCCCCTAAAGATGCCAAGTTGAAAGAAAATAGGGATTTGATAAATCCATTAAATGTATTTTCATGTGCAAGTGGCAAAATCTAGAGAAATTGGATGATTAGGATTAAATTAATCAAGGTTTAATTAATTTAATGAGGGATTAGATGATGTGACCATTTGATTTAGATTTTTGGGTTGATTTAAATCAAAACTGAGAAGAATGCTATTTAGATTTAATTAAATGAAGGATTTTGATTTATTTAATTAAAGAGGGATGATGATGTTAGATTAAATCAAATAAGGCTTAATTTATTTTATTTAATAAGATGACATTAGAGATTTAATCAAATAAAATGAATTATTTAATTAAATAGAGACCAGAGGATTAATTAAATAACATCGATTTATTTAATTAATGAGAGAGAATGACTTAATCAGATAAATAATGATTTATTTAATTAAGGGATGAAGGGTGATGATTTAGCTAAGAAGATGATTCAGGATGAAACGGTGTTAGTAATCAGGATCAAGTATGTCAGTATATTTTCCATGTCTACATTTTGCCCCTCTTTGAAGCAAACTACTTGCTGCGTTGGTTCAAAGAATAAACTGTCTTGATCAAAATTCAAAAAAATCTAATTTTGAAAATTGTCCCACTGCTGTCTTGGCGAATGAATTATGCCGATATACTACCCCTTGAGAGATCAAACGAAATTTTGGATTTTTGGGTGATCTCTTGAAAAAAGAGGATAAGGTGACCGACGGGTCTAGAAAGGCTTTGGGATGCCAAAAAAATGACACAAGACGACCCTCAGTTGGGCGAAAAATGGGATCAAGGGACCTGTTATGCCTTGCATAACCACCCCATTTTAAATTTGATTAAAATGGGACCCTCTTTTGCTTTCGCTCTTTGTTTTTTGCCCCTCTTCGATTTTGAGGTTTTGCTTTTCCTTGGCATGTGATTAATATGTTTATCTTGCTTGCCCAAGTGTTTTCCCCAAGTTGCATATTGAAAATCTTATGTTTTGGGCGAAGTGTGGGTTTTTACCCTGGTTCGAGATTTTTCGGTCTGTCCGGATTTTCCCAGTTTTTCTTTCAAACTCCGGTTTCAATGCTGCTGTTCGAGTTTTTGAGCCAGTTTGAGATTTACCATCCCATCCGGATTTTCCCAGATTGCGTTCTGAGTTTGGCTCGGTCTATTTTTGCACTGCAGTTCGGAGATTTCTGGACTCCATGGAATTCCGCCTGGTCTAAATTTTTTCGTATTCCGTTTTGTCATTGGGTTCCCAAATTTCTCCATTCCGTCTTGTCTACACCATTAGTGCACCTGGGTAGGATTCTTGAGGTCGAATTTGAAGGGATGTGGGATCACTTGTTCTCATCTTTGTTGTGCATTTGTTCTTGCATTTGGGATTGCATAAGTTGAGGCTTGAATTTCTTGATTTGCTTGTTGGTGCGTGGATTTTTGGTGTTTCGCCCTGGTTCATTCGGTCAAAGCGTTCAACTGTATCGCATGTCGGTGAGACACTAAATCGTGTCTCCCCGATACCAAAATGTCCAATCACAAAATACCGTCGGCAAGACAAATGCTATCGGCAAGGATCACTCCAAACTCACTTGTCTCACCGATGACTTCCAAACATTTCATTGGTAGGAGTCACAACGATATGCATCTAGAACGACTCCATCGGCGAGACATCTACCGTCGCCGTGAGGTCATTCTGACTGACCAAAGGTCACGCCGATCTCTGGTTTTTTTCCTAAACTTAGGATTTTCTTGCCCAGCCGAATTTTCCTGGATCCCTTCAGTTTCCCGAAAATGTGCTGTGTCCGTAGTTTTGCGCCCTTCGCGAAATTCTGATCAAGACAAATTTTTCCAGATTTTCTGCCAAAGCTTCGAGTGACTTGAAATTTGGTGAAATGGATGATTCTAGTGATGAATGCTTGATATTCCATGCTTGTTTTGATGAATTTCACAATGTTATATGCATTCTTTCTTCATTCGAGTGATCTATTGGTAAACCTTATGTCTATTTTGGGACTTTCCTTTTTGGCTGAATTTTCCTGGTTTCCTTTAGTTTTTTGAAGTTTGGAGTTCTGAGTCATCCACGAAATTCTAGTCAGGCCGGATTTTTCTGAATTCTTTACTATGCTTTGTGGAATTGAAGAATTTGGTGAAATTGATGAATCTAATGATGAATTCTCAAACATATCTTGCTTTAGCTTGATGAATTTCACTGTTGTATGCTGCTTATGTTCATTTTGATAAGTTATTGTTGACATTGGTGCTTCATTGGGAGAATCCGCCTGGTTCAAAATTTTCTGAAATTCCTCCTAGGCTGGTTTTCCCCGATTAACTTGAAATCCCGAACTTCTAAGTGTTGATGCTTAATGGCTAGTTTAATGGTTTTATCATATTTTGAGCTAACACTTGGATGAAAATGTTGTGAATATTTGGATTCTCACATTGGTGTTTGATTGATGTAGGATGAGTCTAGCAAGACAGCGGATGGAAAGGCTAAGAGGAACACAAAGGGATCATCCATCTCTAAAGCAGAAAAGAGATGAAGCTAGACGAAAAGAGTAGGATTCCTAAGGGAAAGATGATGTCAGTCTGGTTCGAGGTTTCAGATCTGAATGTGAACACCTTGCTACGAAGGACTAAGTCTATCATGGGATGCAGTAAACCCACCAGCTGGATGATGCAACGACCTACAGTGCAGTCATTAATGAATATCAATACAGCAAGAGAGACTGGGACCATATGATGGGACAGATCTAAAGAATAATATTAATGTTGTTGAATGGCGAACTAGGGTTTTGCCTATGCCACTTGCGAATGGCTTGCAGAGGACGTTCTTGATGACGAAGGCCAGAATGGAGCAAGGTATGGGCGACGTGGGGGAAGCAGTTAATGTAAAGTTGCATCGAAAGTCGTGCTTCCTCATTGTTTTGCTTTGCCTCTTCTTCACGCGTTTTGGTCTGAGTTATGTGGTAGATCCTGGGCCGATCTGGTCAGTGCCCTTGCATTTAATGCATGTTGAATTTGTTTCAAACTCTTCTAGGGCCGACTTGTTATGTGACCGACTTATTGTAAACCCTAAACTGTGCCGATGCATTTGACGCATTTTATAAATATGTCATTTTGCCTCTTTTGTAAGGGTTAGATATTGAATGTTAGAGCGAATTTAGTAGTAGAGAAGAAGTAGAGTTAGGGTTAGAAAGTTTGAGAAGTTGTTAGACGAGTTAGAGAGAAGAGTTAGAAAAGGTTAGAAAAAGCAAGTTAGGGTTTATGAAAGTTAGACATTTTTTTTAAGTTCAGCAGGAGGAGGAGGTGATGTATCTTCTAGATTTTCTTAGCATAGATGGAGATAATTTGAAGACACGGGTTTCTATACACTGGTGATCTTGCCAGATTTGTAAATGTTGCTTATCTATTTCATTGATAGTAGGAGCAGCCAGATTTAAACCTTCTTTATATTATGCTCTAGAATGGTATTTATTTTGGGTTAATCATTTGATTTGAAAAGCTTTCAAGGAATGAAATTTTATCTTATGTTTTGTTTGAATGATGATTTGCAATCTACTATTAAATTTTGCACTGTGAATGAATGAAACTTTGTATCAATTATAGGTTTATTTTATTATGCAGTTCTAGTTTAGGAATTCCTTAGAAGGTAATAAGTCTGATTAGTTGAATGAATCAACATTCTTTTTAGTTTAAAAACCTTGATCTATCTTTTTCTATTTCTTTAAAACCCCTGGTTAAAGTAGGCTAAGATAGATGTTTGATCTTGCAACAATTCAGAAGCTTAAAACCAGCAGGCCCCTTGAACATTACAACCATATTGACCACTTCGTGAAATAGCAACGTTGTGAACCAACATCAAAGACCTTGGGAGGTGATTAGTTTGATTACTGATTGTATCTTTCAGGAGAGGTGAGATACTTTTACTTTTATCTTACCTGCATGTTGTGGGTCAATTTGGCACATCAATAGGACCAAAACCCTAGCTAGTCAGCTAAACAGGGTTAAAAAAACCCTAATTTTCAAGCTTAAATAAGCCTTGAGGGGCCACTTTCAATTCATCTGCACATTCAACCTTTAGAGATTTTGCATTTTTTGAGCTCTGACCCCTTCGTGAGATGGTGCAATGATAGCTTCCCTTACACATTTTGGATCGAGTATGCACACACTAGAGGCTACTTGACACTGGACCACTAGTGAGTTAATTTGTCTTGACCTCGCTTTCGATTTTTGTGTGCATTTATGAGCTTAGAATTTAGGTCTTTAGTAACGGTCCAATATAGTGCCACTCAAAACTCTTTTTTGGCGCCGCGTGGCCTCAAATTGCGCCACAATCATGAATAGCGACGTTGTGGTGTAGTTTGGAATTTACGTTTAAACTCCAAACTGAGTCACACATGAAAAGTGCACTACGGTGGGCCCCTTTGCAAATTAGGGTTTAGCGCTAAATTGGGTCGCTCCTCAAACTGCAATGCCACGATGGAGTTTGAGAGCTAAAGGCTCCTAGCGGCGTAGTTTGGAACTTTCAAACTATGTTGCACCCACAAATAGCAATGCGTAGGCTATTTTAGGTATGCCGAGACAAAATAGGATCGCAATTTTTTATGAATTTTAATGCGGTGGCTTTCCTAATGCAGGAGGAGGTGATGATACTTCATTCATGCGAGCACAGGTCTCGGGAGCTTTTTGACATTTTGTAGGGTATGCCTAAGCGACAACAGGAGCACCTAGGGGTGATTGGACTTTAGTACATTGCCTATGCACTGCCCATGAGGACACATTTGGGATGATGACAACGCTTGCAGAGCAGTGGCACAACGAGACGTCCTCTTTCCACCTTTTGATAGGTGGGGCCACAGTCACACTAGAGGACGTGTGGCAAATTCTCATATTGCCCATACACAAAGAGCAAGTGATATACGATGTGGATGTCGGGAGGGAGGCCTTCTATGACGTGATGGGCCTCTACGAGATTATCTTTTGCGAGGGCTAAATTGAGTTGGAGTGTTATAGGCTTGTTGTGTCACCCTTTCGATTGGTTATAGTAGCTATCATATTAGGTCTTGTTGCACCATATCAGCGAGGCCGATACTTTAGTCCTGGATGGGGGCTCGCTGGATGGGGGCTCGCTTGGGAGCACATGGTCTGATGACTAGTATGCTTTGCATGGGGGCTAGTATTATTGGCCTCATTGTACAAAGATTTGCATGAGTTTGCATACATTGACGACAGAGCCATTGGGGCGAGGGTCACACTCCTCCATGTTTGGGCTTGGAAGCACATTACTGTGCTTCATTTGAGAGTTATTACAGTCGAGATGGAGCTAGATGATCTAGTTGTTTGGAAATATAGAGGAGGTGTGTCATTCACACACACGGGACAACACAAGATTCCCCACTAGAGGAGAGTCCTAGATGATATGTGAGCTTTCACATGGTAGCCATATCTTGGATGGCTCGCATGGTATGATGATGTGCAACAACTCTTTTTCACTCGGTAGGACAAAATGATGCAAGGTAGGGAGCATACAATGCTTGAGAGGTACCTACTAGGCAGAGTCCAGAGATAGTTTGGGGAGCCCCAAGACAGGCTCAATGACCAGTATGTTGCGATATTTGCATGTACAATGAGTTAGACCTCATGGGGCTGATATATACCCACAACTAAGGCAGTGTAGAGTTTCATGTAGCTGGTGGCCAAGCCATGGCCATATGATCAAGGTCAGGCTGACACAGGTACCACTCAGGCATACAAAGATTAGTTTCAACCACCTCTTAGATTGATAGTACCAGGCACACCATCTGCACAATGTAGGGCCAGAGGCAGAGGAGCAGGTCAAGGTCGGGACTAGGGAGGCCGAGGGGGAAGAGATAGAGATGGGGACGGAGATGGGCCACCACATTAGCCGGATCAGGACAGGGGTTCACTGGATCAGCCCCACTAGGATGCCCCGAGATAGGACCAGGACTAGGGGCGATAGGAAAAACAGGATGGGTAGGACGGGAATGATGGCCAACCACCACAGGATCAGGGACCTCCACCATCGGCCGATAAGAGAGATGCTTAGATATTGCAGCTACAGGCTCAAGTGGCATGCTTATAGGGACAGGTGGGTGCCTTGATGGTAGAGAGAGACCAGCTAAGACAAGAGAGAGAACAAGCTATCTAGTAGAGGCAGGCTGTAAAGGTTAGGGTAGCTCAAGAGATGGACCACCATCAATAGATTGAGAGCATGTTTGCCTCCTCTTCTCAGAGTTCAGTGTCACTGCAGGCATATAGGGATGTCGTTTGAGAGACAAATTATTATAGAGTCCACTACCATTAGGCCATGCCCCAAGTGTCCCAGGTCCCAGATTATTCTCAGCAGACAAGATACAGACCTCTTGAGGACAACAAAGAGAGACAACTTGGCGATGGCGAGGGAAACTAGTAGGGTTAGAGTAGTTTTTTGATAAAAAACATGATTCTTTTTGTGCCCTATGGGCTCATTGTTGGTAGCCCCGTGGGTCATTGTACTTTATGTATTCGATACACACTTGATCTTGATTTGTACCATGATAGTATATATTTTTGATGATATATATGAGATGCGATGATTCGATGATGTATGATGTCCTATTCTATTTCATGCATTTATGGATGGATTTTACTTCTATATGCGATGTCATGATTCTATCTTATGTGATGCAATGCAATGATGTTATGTGATGAAATGATTTTATGGATGCATTTCCTTTTCAGTATCTTTCCATATGCACTTTTTATGATGATGTATGCAAAATGTTATGCAAATGCTTAGAATAACAGATCTATATTATGATGATGAGATGAAATATTTTCTTTTTCAATACTTTTCTCATGTATGATATGACAATGCACTTATCATGTTATGATGATGCAAATGGATGGTGATGCATATGATATGGGAATGATGTATGATTTTTATGATATGATGCATATGATATGCTCTTTATGATTTTCAATGGATGTTTTATGAGTTATGTGATATGAATTTAATGATGCATATGGGATGGTTGCTTTTATGCTTATATAATGAATGCATATGAGATGCTTAAAATAACCAATCTATATTATGCAATGATGCAGGTGATATGATAAATGCTTTCTATATGATATGGTATGTGTTATGTAGTATACTGATGGCTTGTGGATGTAGGATGGATACATTGGAGATAATGATTTGTGATTAATTGTCATGGTACCATGTTAGCGCAGAAAAGGAGATAGAAGAAAGCAATAGATTCCAACAAGACACGAGATGATGATGATGATGATTTGATTACTGAGGAGTTGGGATTTTAAAAGGGCTAATTACCTTATGTTTGATAACACACATAGGCACAATGCATCAAGGTATAAAGAACCAAGATGGCGTTGCACCTAGTGTGATGGACTTTGACTTGATAATCAAATAGGAGTATTCCTGTTCACACCTGACATACGTAACCTTATTCAAAATACAATTCAGATATTCCAAACATCTCGAACCAAAAAATAGAAAGGAAAGCCTTCCTATGTGGTCAACAAGATATCTAAAACACCTTACCTACACCCAAACAAAGCACACATGACCAAGTTATATTACAAGAATATCCAACAAGCACAACAGATAAAATATAATGATCATTTCCCCATTCCTTTCTCTTTAAATCCATTCGTTTGGGACATCATTGAGAGGTCATCGAAATGAGCACAAAAAGATAAGTCAAAAAATAAAGATAAAGTAAACAAACAAGCTAATGTTCTTCAATACCGCTAGCCAAGACTAAAATACAGTGATGCCTGATGTTGATGTCCATTGTAGGAAGGATGCATCCTAGGACATTATGATATCAGATGATTGATTTGGGACTGATTGGATGATAGGCTATTGACCTTGACCAGTCATCCAGTAACTCCAACTTGTTCAGTCTTGATACTTGGTATTCTTCATCCGTGATGAGGTTCTGAAGTGATATTCTCAGTGACGGGAGCTCGATCTCGATGGGTAATATGGCTTATGATCCATAGACTAGGGAAAATGGGGTGGTACCTGTGGGTGTACGAATGTTGGTTCGATAGGCCCAGAGGGCGGGATTTAGCTACAGATGCTAGTGATGACCTGCGTCATTGACTATTTTCTTGAGGATCTTTAGAATGGTTTTATTGGTGGCTTCTGCTTGGCTAGTGCCTTGGGGATAATACGAAGTGGAAAAATGAAGTTGGATTTTGAATTTGTCACATAGGTCATGGATATCCTGATTTTTGAATGGTGTCCCATTATCTGAGATAATGGCTTGTGGGACATTGTAGTGGCATATTAAATAGTTTAGGATGAACTTTGATATCTGCTTTCCAGTAATGTAGGTCATTGGTATAGCTTCCACCCACTTTGTGAAGTATTCAGTGGTGGTAATGATAAATTTGTGGCCACTAGATGAGGTGGGGGTGATTTTTCCAACGAGATCGAGCCCCCACTACGAAAAGGGCCAAGGTGTGACAATATGATGGAGCTCTTGAGCTGGTGCATGGATGAGGTCCCCATACTGCTGACATTGTAGACACCTTCTGACATAGTCATGTGCTTCTCTTTCCATAGTAGGCCAATAACGCCCTATCCTCAACAATTTATTGGCCAAGGTCATACCACTCGAGTGTGAACCACATATGTCGTTATGTACCTCAGTTAAGGTGGTCAATGCCTCCTCAACGTTCAAACATTGTAAAAGGGTTCCTTCTATACTCCTATGGTAAAGGGTTTCTCCTAGGATGACAAATCAGGATGCTTTGTTGACAAAGGTTTTCTTAAGGTTTGAGGTCATGTCAGTTGGGAGGACTCCTATTCTTAGATAAGTGTATATATCATGGTACTAAAGATCACCGAGACCAACAATTTCACACACAAATGATAACTTTAGTACCTCAAATGCAGACACGAGAAGCTGCTCTACGAGGAATTCATTCTTTGGGACATTGCAAAGGATATCCAATAGGGATCTAATTTTTGCCATGGTGTCTGCTGCTTTGTTGTTTTCTCTAGGTATCTGCTCGAATGTGATCTCAATGAAGGATTCCTTAAGACTTTCCACCAATTTCTTGTATGGAGTTAGCTTGTCATCCTTAGTCTGATACTCATCATTCACTTGATTAATTATTAGTTGCGAGTCCCCATAAACCTTGAGAGCCATGATATGCCACTGCACTGCTATTCTGAGTCTTATAGTTAGAGCCTCATATTCTGCAATATTGTTTGTGTAGGGAAATGCCAACTTGTAGGATCTTGGTATGTAGTCTCCCTGTGGAGTGATGAAAAATACCCCAACTCCTGATCCATGTTGTGTGTAGGAGCTATCAAAGTACAACTTCCAGTGGTCTACTATGATTAAGTTGAAGATGGATTCATCAGGGAACTCTGAAATTAACGGATTCTCTAAGTACATTGACCCTTCTGCCATTTGGTCTGCAATAGCTTTCCCTTTGATGGCCTTACGTTCCACGTACTCAATGTCATATTCTGATAGGATCATGACCCACTTGGCCATCCTTCCTGTGAGCATTGCTTTAGAAAGCATGTATTTGAGTGGGTCGATTTTGGCAATGAGTTTGATTTTGTGTGTTAACATGTAGTGTTTGAACTTCTATGAGGAAAACACCACTGCTAAACAAGATTTTTTGATGAAGGAATAATTTAACTCATGCCCTACCATGGTCCGACTGATGTAGTAGATAGCCCTCTCTATTTCGTTTTCATCGTGCTAAGTTAGGAGAGCACCAAGAGCTACTACTATTGTTGATATATAGAGGATTAGAGGCTTTCCTGAGATTGGTGGCATAAGCACTAGAGGTGTGAGGAAATACTCTTTGATTTTGTTAAAGGCTTGATCGCACTTGTCATCCCATTTGTACGCTACCCCGTTGTGGAGTAGGTGAGAATATGGGATTGACTTGTCTGCTAGCTGAGCTATGAACCAACAGATGGACTGGAGCTTTCCTTGTAGGCCTCTTAGCTGATTCAAAGTCTTAGGTGCCTCCATCTCAAGGATTGCCTTTACCTTGGTGGGATCTATTTCAATCCCTCTCATGGACATGATGTATCCCAACAACTTCCCTGATTGTACGCCGAAGACACACTTCTTTGGATTAAGGCAGACTTTGTATTCCTCAAGTCTATCAAAGATGGCACTTAATGCTGCTATGTGGTTCCTTCTCTTTCTAGATTTTGCCAATATGTCATCAACATAATCTTCCATAGTTTTATGGATCATGTCATGAAAGATTAAGGTCATGGCCCTTTGATATGTTGCTCCAACGTTCTTTAGGCCAAACGACATCATGTTCTAGCAATATGTCCCCCATGGACAAGTAAAAGTTGTTTTGTGTTGATCTTCTTTGGCTATCATGATTTGGTTACACCCAAAGAATCCATCCATCAGTGAAAGTATCTCATGTCCCGCGGTCATATCTACAATCATATCAATGTTTGGAAGTGGGAAGTCATCTTTGGGACATGCCTTGTTTAGTTCTTTAAAATTTGTGCAATACAAATGCCCCCATCAGGCTTTGAAACAGGAACCAGATTTGATACCCACTCTAGGTAGTTGATTGGTCATATGAACCCTGCATCAAGTATCTTCTTTAATTCCATTTTAACCAACAAGGCTATCTGGGGATGCATTTTCCTGAGCTTTTGTTTGACGAGCTTTGCTTCAAGGTAAACTGCTAGATGGTGGACCACAACCTCCAGATCAAGCTTGGGTATGTCAGCATAGCTCCATGCAAAGTTGACTTTTCTCTCCCTTAAGAAAGCAGCTAAAAGGTGCTATTCTTCTGTCATCAATGATTCAACATAAAATGTGATATGCGGAGTTTCCTCTATTCCCAAGTTGACTAGGTTACACTTTTCAGCTAGAACTGCTAACTTTTCTCGATGTAGAGCACTGAGAGGAAGATTGAATCCTTCATCCTTGGGCACCTCAAAGAGGTTTTCACCATTGGATACGTCCTTTATTTTTACTATTTTTGGGTTAGAGAGTGCCATAGTGTGGTTTTCACTCAAAGACTTTGAGATTATTCTCAAATTTTCACTTTTGTGACTAAAGGATTCAATTGTCTCCCCATAGTAAGCTTGTGTGTCCAGAGTGATATCAAACCCAACCTTGTGATCCCCATATGGTACCGTGTTCCGCAGTCCCATGAATTTTGAGAGTGCCTCATTATTTTTGAAAGTGTCCAGAATTGGCGGTCCTCATTGGTTGTAATCGATAAGCTGGGGGTAGACTAGGTTGATTTCATGGGTTTGACTAGTTGACTCAAATGCCATGGTACTAGTCATGAGGAGAGAGGAATTCTCAAAAAGTATAGGTAAGTCAGTTATGGCATCTTCCTCATCATCACTATTACTATAGACATTGGTTATATCGAAGGTGAAGTTTTCTAAAGGTAGACCAGTGGATACGGGTAATTAAAGGGCGGTTGCCGTTTGTTGAGGAGTTTTGACTTTCTTAACTGGGGGATTTCAACCACATATGGTTATACTTAGAGGGGTACATCCGAGGCCAAGATTTTTCATTCACGTCTTAGGAATGATGGGTACTAGAAGGCCATTGTCATTTTGTCTAAGCTTTTTGTTTCTGTCATAGCCCATGGCGAGCATCATTTGTTGGCCTTTATTACTATCCATAGGTAGATCGACTACTGTTCTATTATCTTGGTACAGAAGATGGGATGGGTCCTCTTCTATTACTTCTTAGCCGAGATCTCCCAAAATTTTGAAGCTGGAGGAGCCTGCTGTGAAGGTTTGGGATGAGGAAGAATCATTTGATTGTGGTTGTCCTCGTGACCTAGGAGATTGTGGTAACTCTCCTACCACAAAAGCATTTTTCTGAATTGTATAGTGTCCACACCCATTGTCCTGGATAATGATCTTAATATCAGAGATGGAAGGAATGGCGGGTGTCTCTGTAGCAGAAGTGGAGGTGAGAGTAGCTGGATGATAAATGTATGGAGTTGAGGGGACCTCATCATTCTCGAGCACTTGGGGGATTTTTTAAAATTTTGCTTCTAGGCTCTTGCAGTAAGAAAAGGGTTTAGGATCCCCATGGATAGTGACCTCTTGGCCTTGGTATGTGAACTTGACACATTGGTGGAAGGCTGATGCCATTGATTGCATCCCATGTATCCATGGATGCCCCAGAAGAATGTTGTAAGGCAAATCGAGGTCCAGGACTCACAGGTAGTTTCCATAATTACTGGCTCTACTTGAATAGGGAGTTGAATAGTTCCCTGAGACACTCTTTCTTGGTCATTGTAAGCCCTAATTGTAATGCCTTTTCCTTTTTTAATGGAATCCTCTGAGATTCCCAGATTCTTTATGAGCTTGAGTGAATAGATGTTTAAACCTGCACCTCCATCCACCATGACTCTCTTGACTTTGTTCTTATGTACTAGGATCTCCAGGTGGAATGTGCGATTGTGAGATGGTTGGGTAGGAAAGTCTTGATTGGAGAATGTAAGAATATTTTGGGTAATGAGGTTTCTGACCATAGCTTGGAATTGTTCAACATCAAGATCCACGGAGACAGTGGATGAAGTCAATGCTTCCTCAAGGATCTTTCTATGGGCTGATGAAATCTTCAACAACTCCATGATGGAGATTTGAGTTGGGGTTCTTTTCAACTAGTCAAGAACATTATAGCCACTGGGAATGGATCTTGGGTTGGAATTGGGTGCTCTAGGAGGCTAAGATGACCCTGCGATGGTGATTTTTCTGCCTCTTGTGGTGACTCCACATTCAACTTGGGCTCCTTTGATGGTGATAACAATGCAATACTCATCTAAGGATGTGATGACATGGTCATACACATGATTCACACTTTTGAAGGTACCCTTTCCTTTATCATTGTTATTGTTCGCTTTGTTGTTATGATTGGGCATCAGATTCGTGTAGATATTGATATTTTGATTTCCCGCTCATTGTTCCACATTTATGATTTTATCATCAATGAGGTCTTGAATCAAGTTTTTCAACCTCATACAACTAGCAGTTGTGTGTCCCTTGATCTTGTGGAAATCACAAAGGTGATTTTCATTGTACCACAGTGGTTTCACCAAGGGTTCTTGATAGTTGTCATAGGTGGGGATTGTGATGAGTTTTTCCGCCACTAGCCTCTTCATGATGGATTCAACCGATTCCCCAAGGGCTGTGTACTTCTGCTTGGGGGAGTTTTTGTTTCGATGGGGTGGCCCTCTTTGATCATTCACATTGTTTATTGTTTGATTGTTCAGTTGTTGAGTTACAGTGTTAGCTTGACGATTGTTCTGATTGTTGCTTTGAGGTTGTTGTTGGGGTGCTGGTGTGTTTTGTTGAGGAGCACTGATGACAACTTTGGCGTCGACAACACCATCATTGTTAATGTTTCTATTTTTCACCCATGTGCGAGGTTTGTCATTATGGCTGGTGGATGGGCAATTATTTTATTGTTCAGGATATGCAGGTGACCCCCCTTGTGCGATAAGGGCTCGTTCAATATTAAGCGCCTTGGAGATCAATTGGTTGTATGTGGTAATACCTTGCACCTTGAGATGGAATGCCAAGGCTCCTTCGAGGTTTGAGATGATGGTGCAAACTTATTGTTCTTCAGACATGGCCCATTTGGTCCTATTGACCTTGGATCACCATCATTGTAGGAATGAAGCAAATGATTCATTTTTTCCTTGTTTAAGAGCTGATAGTTCCTCTAGACTAACATTCATACTGATATTGAATGCATATTTTTTTATGAATGCGTCTACTATCTCTTGGAACTTTTTGATTCTAGGAGGAAGGCAAGATAACCACTCCATGGCTTGGCCAACCAAACTTCTAGGAAATAGAGGCATCAAATATGTATCATCATATGCAACTTTCATGCAATGCACTTGGAATTCCCTGATGAGATCTTTAGGGTTTCCCATCCCATGGTATTTATCAAATTTGGGGATTTCAAATCCCTTTGGGAATGGTTTCATTGCAAGAATCCTGTGAAACAGATAGGGACACAAGTTGCTGGGTGTTTTTGTGGTTTTTCTTGATTGAAGATCAAGCACTTGTTGCAAGAGCAACTTGATTTGTGTTGTCACATCATTTTGTGGATCAGGGGGTGGAGTGAAGGTGTGTTGTGGTGGTTAAATTGTCGGAGGTATGGGTGGATTGGTTGGTGTGTTAGTGGATGGTGCTTGCACATTTTGCTACACCAAGTATGCTTGTAATTGTTCCTATACCAACAACGCTTGTTGTTGGTCCTATTGCTATTGCGCTAATAGTGCCTATTGTTGAGCTTGCTACTATTGTTGTGCCAACAATGTTTATTGTCGGGCTACTAGTTGGGATGCTTCTTGCTACTCTTGGTATTGTTTCAGTGCTTGTTGGTACGCTTGTTGCTGGGCTGATTTTTGTGTGAGGTATTGTGCTTGTGTCTGTGCTTGTTCTTGTTGGGTTGCTTGCGCGGCTTGAGTTGCTTGTGCAACTTGGGAAGCTTTTTGTTGTTGTAATAAGGCCTGGGCTTGAGCAGCCTGCTATGCCTGTTGTGCGGCTAGTTGTGCTTGCGCTTGTTGAGTGACTAACTATGTAGCTTGTTGGGTTTGGATTTGTTGGAGTGCCTTTTGATAGGTAGCTTGTTGAGCAGCTTGCAACACAATGTTGTATTGGTTTGATGTGTTTGAATTGTGTGGCAGTGGTGGTGGTGGTGGATTTGGAATGGTGCTTGTTGTGGTGATGAGAGGCACTGTTGTATTGATGATTGGGATTTGGGTGGTGGATGGTGCGATCGATATGCTTGGTCCTTGAGAGACCATGTTTTGAGATATTTGGGGGATGGTTGATGATGTAGTGATGACTTGCGTTACCGGGATGGTTGCCATTTGTTGTTGCGATATCGATGGCAAGATGGGAGGATTTGGTATGATGTTTTAATTGATGATCAGGGGGTCGGTTTGATTTTGTTGATTGATATTTGGTAAAGGGGGAAGCTCTAAACCAAGAGGTGGTGTGGATATTGATGGCAAGGGTGGAAGTGGTGGAAAAGTAAGTGGCATACTCCTTTGAGGAAATGATGAAGATGAAGTGTCAAAGATGCCCCTTGGTCCAAATAAGTCACCTTCTCCTTGCAAGGTTATGGGGAGAGAGGTTTGAGGTGTTGCGTGAAATGATGATGATGGGTCATTAGGATCGTGAAAGGTGAGAGGGACATATGGATGTGATGGATTTTGGGGGACGAGTTGTCCCAAGATAGTGTTTGCATCCAAATCATGATTATTCACAAGAGGGTGTGTTTGTAGTGCATTGAGAAATGTGCTCCCCTTGTTAACAATGGGTTGAGTTGGAGCAATGGATGGTGTAATTTGCGAGATGATTTGAGTGATGTTTTGAATTAGGGGTGTAGATGAAATTGGGAGTGTGGTTTATATTGGAGGAATGATCCCAAGAGGTGATTCCACAATGGTGATCACATCAAAATCAGAAGGGAGTTTAGCCCCTTATTTTGCTAATTCAAGCATATATTGTGAGGGATGGAGCTTCATCATGATATTGAAAATCCTATGATTCTCAGGATTTTGGACTAATTCGGTGATCTCATCTTGCATCATTCCAAAGGAATTATTAGTGATGTCCTCTACTTGACCTTCCTCTTGAGGATTTTGTGATGATGAAGGAAGATTAGTTAGGGGATTGCTTGATCCAATAGGATTGATTTCATAATTGGTTTGACTTAGGTCACTTGAAGTTGATGTTTCTTTGTTGGCCTCAATGTTCCTCTTGTGTTGTGATCTAGTTTGCACTATAAAATAGGAATCAATTTTCAAGAATGTGGGAGATGAATCTCTAATTCTTTTGGATTGATCTAAATTTAGGTACAAAGGAGAAAATTTAGGATGATTTTAAGGATCAAAAGGTGTGATGATGAAATGTGTGAAAGATGAATGATATGGATGAATGAACTCTTAGAATATCTTGAGGGAATGCTAGACTTTTGGGACTTTTTTGGATTCTTGGATTTTTTTTTTTGGATTTTGATTTTGGGTTCTTGGATTTTTTTTGACCTTGATTTGGTTTTGGATTTTTTTGATTTTGGATAATGAACATATGGATCCCAAGATGTTGGATGTTATCTATAGGATGGATTTTCTCACAAGATGATAATTTGACTAAGTGTAGGGAGAAGGATGCATCTATCCCAACCTAACCAAACAAGATGATTTAATGATAATTTAACCAAGCATATGGAGAATGATGCATCTACACATACCTAGATAAACAAGATGATTTGATGTTTGATTCAAGGATTTTGATTTGTTTCAAGGATTTTGATTCATGGATTTTCCAAAAAGTCTAGCATGAAGGATAATTTCAAGATTTTCAAGAGTTGTTGGTGAGATGATTTTGGTTTGATGTTTGAAAGATGGATGAAGGTCTTGATTTGATCCTATGTGTACCTAAAAAGACTCTTGTTTACAAGACCTCAGTTTTGAAGAACACACTTTACTCTAAACAAGATGCTCAAATTCCTGAAAAAGATTTGGATTTTGACAATAATAAAATGAGTAGAAATTGGGATTGTTTCTTGAAGCTCTTCTATAAAAGTTGAAAATCAATCTTTGTTGGAATTTGTAGAGCATTGAGAGACGCTTTTGATGATCTTTTGGACTAAGAGCTTTTGAATTTGGTTTCTGGACTTTGATCTTGCATGAAATCATTTGAGACACATGTGTGGGGTTCAATTGTTCTTAGCTTTGCTTAGTGACTTATATTTACCACAAACAATTATTGATTAGGTTTCCAAACTAAATGTCTAATGTCCTAATTTCTTATCATTCCACAAAGTGTATTATGTGGAAATGAAGGAAATTAAGGCAAAAGTTTCCTATTGTTGACTTTAGTAAGCAAATTGAGATATAAATTCAAATGAATTCAAATGTTTAGAAACCTCTAAGGATAGAATCTCAAGGGCAAGCAATAACACATGAATTTTGTCAAAGATATTTGCTTCCTAAATGGTTTGAAGTTTGGTGATAATGTTGAATGTTTGTTTTCCCAATGTTTATGAGCAAGCAAAGTGTTTTGTTTCCAAGAACAAGCACAACCCTATGGATATGAAATACTATATTTGTTGAATCCCCACTTGGACAAGTCTAGCTACGCCTACTTTTAGCGAATGGTTAGATGATTGACAACACTCACTTATATGGAGAAGCCAAGCATCAATACCCATGAAACTCCCATGGAATACTTTCCATTTCTACTAAAAGTCGTAAAAGTGTGGGGCAGCTTCAGAACAACTGTTCTTGCACCAACAAATAGATCAAGGATTTTGGAATTTTCTAAACAAGGGTTTTAATGTAGGCATTTCGTTCGTGGGGGACTATCCATGCGGTGAGAGACCATTTCTACCCTTCTCATTGGAATAATCCTCATGATACTGGCCTTTGTTCTAGTACCCACACTCATATCCTAGGTGGAAGTTGCTTGGATTTAGCGTGTTCCTAATTGGGTCGTTCCCTTGGGTGATTAATTTTTCCCACAAGGTAGGCCCTCTAAGATAACACAAAAGCAAGAAAACACATCCGTAATTTGATCTATCTTTGTTGAGAAACAAAGAGAGAACACACGTGATATGTTCCACTTACACTTGCAGGATTTGTCAAATTTTAATCCCAAATGGAATGTGGAGGCAATCAATTTACCCAACTTAAGATCACCAAAAATCCTTTTGATTCTCAAGATTTTCGTGAGGCACGAGATTGTTGTTTTTATCAAATGTTAGCATGTGGGGTAAATGTGGCTCCCACAAGGGTTGAGCCCAGTGTGCTTTGTTAATGCTTGAAGAGATTATGAAGTGATAATAAATGCAAAGGATGTTGTTCAGTAAGTGATCTTAACCCAAACAGAGGGTATAAAAAATGGAATAAAAAAATGAATGTTAGCAGCATACTCTGTTGGACTCAAGGAACAGTGAGAGGGGGGGTGAATCAATGTTCAACAATATTTAAATTTCATTCCAAATCTTAAACCATTTACAAAATTTCAACAAATGTAAAGATGCAAGAACATGAAGGAAACCAACAAAACACCATAACACCAAGATTTTTACGTAGAAACCCTATTAGGGGAAAAACCACAGTGGAGGTCAATCCATAATTTATACTCTGTTAAAAGTATGAAGAAAAAGGGAATGCACATGCATTCAGGAACACTGCTCAAAAGAAGGAAGGCTCACTGCCTTACAAGAGATTTGGATTACAACAAAAGTTGAACTGAGAAAGTAGCATCTAAAAATTTCTAGTATCAGTTCCGATTAGGCTCATAGATCAAATTCTGGACCTTCTGTCTGATTCTGCACTTTGCTCTGCTCTACCTTAATTCGCTTCACAAAAATCCTCTTCTGCACAAGAAAAATTCACTCAACTAATCTTTTGATATTTGCACACACATCTGCTCTACTCTCCACACCCATACATACACCAAAATGAATTACTCGAACTCATATATATATCCGCTATCAAGGATTTAGTCGCTTTATGTCGGCTTTAGCAAAATAAAAATATTTTCTAATAGTCAGCTCAATCCATATTTGATATTTGATGCACACCCATCAAAGTCGGCTAATGCTATGTTGGGACCCAAAACAAAATGCTTGAACTCAAAAATATTTAAACAATTACTCCTTATACATCCGCGATACGCTACATATACTGAGTCAACCTTCATGAACAAATAAATAGAAAAATCATCCCGCTGGATCTCCTAACTTACACACTGATTGATGCGACATCACAAAACTTAGCAATAAGATAAAATAGATACTTAAAAACCTTCCCCAAGATCCATAACTCAAAATGATAATCCAGTGAAGCATATAGATTGACATACTAACCAGATACCCTATTCTTCATTCTCACTTTTGGTAATACTCTTGTTCTTCACTCTGCCTACCAGTATGAACAAATTCTGATCTTCAGACTAAAATAATGACTTAGGTTGCCATCAATGACAACACTAGAAGCCATATGCCAAAAATCTCCCCCTTTGGCATTGATGGCAACACCTAGTGAAAAATGACTAAGTGTTGGAACCAATATGATTACGCTGCCAGATTTCAAAATTTCAAAACACAGCTCCCCATTAGAGTGATAAGGCATTTTTCACTACTCTCTCTCCCCCTTTGAAATCAATGACAAACATATTTTGTACTACACTCTCTCTCCCTTTCAAAAATTTGATCAAAATTTGAAGAAATACAATTGCTACTAAAGTCAGAAAATTATCTTTTACTCATCTTTCATTTATGGAAGAAATTTCCTCCAAGCTTCTACTACAATCCCAATGATTAAGATCAAGCTGTTGTTCTCTGATGTCCGGTTGATAATCTGGATGAGAGACTCCAAAATTGTGATTGCCTCTTCTAATTTCTCTCCTTTCCTCAAAACCTCAATTAACTGCTCTAGCCTGCATTTGGTTAAATCCTTCACTTTCCAAAAGGTGTCCACAAGGTTGTTTCTGGTAAAATTAACTTTTGTATGCTCAAACTGCAACTCTTGAATCCTTTTCTTGACTACGCCATCCTAATCTTGAAACATGTTATAATCCTGACCAATCTTGTTCAGCTCAAATTCAATCTACTCCAGCTTATCTTTGTATCTCCCAAAGGCATGAGGCCAACGAAGACAATAGTTGTAGATGTTATTGGCTGTATTTATGCATTGCTTCAACACATTCATTTGCATTTTTAGTTTGGTAAGAGATAGCCTGAATTGTTCCTTCAGATGTAGAATTATTTCTCCCTCTTTCCTATCCTAAAACTTAGAGACCATGGCATCCTTAATGCACTCAATCATCTCTTCAGGAAACACATTCTACAAATTTTCCAATCCAATGTTATTATGCATAAAATAAGTACTCAGTGTTCTCTCGATTAGGTCCTGCTCATATGAGGGTCTCTCATACCATATGATGGCAATTTTCTACATCCCATCTTTCTCCTAAACAAGTTGTAATATCTTTACTTTGGATAAAGTACCTTCTTCTTCACTTCCTTCTACCATTACTATATCCAGTTCAACTGATTCCAGTTCTTCCCTTAGAGTGTACTCATCAGATTCCTCATCTGGTATGTTCACAATCACTTGTTCTTTACCTTTTCCTTCAATTTTTGGAGTCTTGTGTGCTAGAGGAGTGTATTCAACAATTTCTTGTGCTCTTTTCTTCTTCCTCTCCATCTCACCAGAAGAGGATCCAACTTCAAGTGCTCTTATCAGAATGGAAATGATAATTGCTCCAAACTTCCCTATCAATTCTTTGAAGAAATTTGCACACTCTTGCTCGCAATTTGCCAAACTATTAGAATGTTCAAAAATCTATTTGCAAACCGGTTCATTCTCTTTCCATACAACATTACTGATCTGTGGCAAGTAATTTAGAAAATACATCACAAGACATATGACCAAGGTACCAAACTTGAAGGGGTAATTTGCCTCCTTTGTTAGTTGCACATTTCCCATCAATTGATCTTTTAGCAATCCACACAGATCAAAATCATGATCCTCCATTATCATTTTATGAGATATGTAAACTGCACCTGCCGAAGTTGCACCTTCCCTATTTATGAAGAAGATTTTGTATGAGATTCCATGTGCAATTTACCTTGTTATCGAATCTTTGATCATCAAAATTATCAAATCCCTCTAATCCCCAGTTACTCCGGTTAGGGTTTGGACTTCCTTGTTCTAAATTGACTTCTTTTTTTGTATATCCCCAACATCGCATAATCTAGTTATACTCTTAATCACTTCTTTCGAAATGAGATAGGGTTTATCTAGAGTTAGAATGTCATCATTCAATCTGTTTAGGATAAACCTAACGACTTTTGCATTATCAAAGTAGGGAAATTCATTCCAAATGTCCAAACTTATGTGTTTCACACCTTCAAGCCATTTCAATTCATCGACAGTCAACAAATTTATCACATCCCTAATATTCTCACTACTATATTCATCTAAATTCACCATTCCTTTGATTTGCTTCATTTTTCATTCTGTACCGAACAAATTTCTACCAAATAGCAAATTGAGTGAGAATTCTACAAGCAACTGAAATACCTGATGAATTCACTGCCAAAATGACTTTATTCCTTTGAAATTATGCTACAGAGGCTCTCCTTCTATTCTTCTTCAATGCATAGTGACAAATGAGGGTTCCAAATACCCTTTTATAACTCACACACCTAACCTTTTTATCGCATTAAATGTTTTTCCCTAGGTGTTTTGAATACTCTATTTTCTCAGACAACAAAAGAAGAATTCATTTGCAGACCTTCTACTTCTCAAATTTCTACACAAATTCCCACCAATGGACTTGTAAACCACTAGCATAGTTCTACTGACAATTTCCTGCATTCTGGTGCCAACTGCTAATAGAGGGACAAAGGATTTTCTTTAAAAAGTCCCCCTAGGCCAATGGACTAAGATCAATTTATGGAGGAATTACCAAAAACTGCTTTTGGTGCGGGCTTATTTCCTTCATCAGATTCACTCTTCCTTACCCATGTTTTCTTCATCTGATCTCTTATCTCTTCCACAGTCACTTTCCCTTTTCCTTTATCATCCTTTTGTGAAATTTTGCCTTTGTATACCAGACCTCTTCTATCCATGTTTCTGTTCCTGTAGAATCTTGCAATATAACCAAATTTGTTGCAATTGTAACATACATAATTTATTTGTCTAGACCACTCATTCCATTGATTTCCTCTTGATATGCATTTATTAGCAACGTGCCCAAATCTTCCATAGGTATAGCATTTAACATTCCTTACATTGACAAACATACTTTTGCATTTAATTGATTTATGACCAAACTTGTTGCTACTGAAACATTGATCGTGAAATGATGGACTGCTTGAATTTATTTTACTTCTACACTGAGAAGCCATATGACCAAATTTGTTACAAACAAAGCAGTGACTATTAAAATTTTGAGCATTGGGTTGTCTTACCAGATACCTTCTGCCTTTGTTCATCTGATTTCTTTGTCTGGAATCCTCATGTTCAAATCCAAAGCTTTCTCCCTTCTCATATCCAAGACCTCGCTTGTCATTTGCATCCTTCTATCCTTTAGTCAACTCATCAAGCTTAGAAAAATTGATCTTAAACTTCTCCTTGTATTCATTTGCAATAGTAAGTTCATCTATGAGAATAACTATCTGTCTTTCAAGCTCTTGTTCATTATTTCTAGATTGTTGCAGTTCAATCTCCAACTGAATGAATCCACTATTAACTCTGCTGCATTCTTCAGATCTTTCTTTTAAGCACTGGGCCAAATTCTCCTCATTCTTCTTTCTTTCTTCAATATCCTTAGTTTGCTTCATCACCATAGATTCCATCTCAAGCTTTAGGGAAGCATTGTCTCTAGCAAGCTTTTCACATTCTTCAATTATTTCTTTTAAGGTCTGATTCAGGTGAACATCTTCCAAGCATTTACTTTCTTTCTGCTTCAGCTGATCACATAGTTCCTTCCTCTTTTCTCTTGGCTCATTGATTTTATCCTCCAATGATTGAATGAATTTATCAGCATCCTTAAGATTTGTTTTTAATTCCAGGACTTTTTCTTTAGACTGATCAAGATCATCAAGTGCCACCAAAAGTTGTTGTTAAAGACCACCAGAGTCCATTACATTCCAAAATCCACCTCAAGCTATTAAACTTCTACAGAGGAACCTACTCCGATACCAATTGTTGAACTCAAGGAACACTGAGAGGGGTGGGGGTGAATTAGTGTTCAACAATATTTAAATTTCATTCCAAATCTTAAACTATTTACAACATTTCAACAAATGTAAAGATGCAAGTGCATGAAGGGAACCAACAAAACACCGTAACACCAAGATTTTTATGTGGAAATCCTGTTACAGGAAAAACCATGGTGGAGGTCAATCCACAATTTATATTCTGTTAAAAGTATGAAGAAAAAGGGAATGCACATGCATTCAGGCACACTGCCTAGAGCTCACTGCTCAAAAGAAGGAAGACTCACTACCTTACAAGAGATTTGGATTACAAAAAAAGTTGAATTGATAAAGTAGCATCTACAAATGTCTGGTATCAGTTTTAGTTAGGCTCATAGATCAGATTCTGAACCTTCTGTCTAATTCTGCACTTCGCTCTGCTCTGCCTAAATTCGCTTCACAAAAATCCTCTTCTGCACAAGAAAAATTCACTCAACTAATCTTTTGATATTTGCACACACATCTTCTCTACTCTCCATACCCATACATACATCAAAATGAATTACCCGAGCTCATATATATATATATCCGCTATCAAGGATTTAGTCGCTTTATGTCAGCTTCAACAAAATAAAAATATTTTCCAATAGTCGGCTCAATCCATATTTGATATTCGATGTGCACCCATCAAAGTCAGCTAATGCTATGCTGGGACCCAAAACAAAATGCTCAAACTCAAAAATATTTAAAAAATTACTCCTTATACATCTATGACATGCTACATACATTGAGTCGCCCTTCATGAACAAATAAACAGAAAAATCATCTTGTCGGATCTCCTAACTTACACACCGATTGATGCAACATCAAAAAACTTAGCAATAAGATAAAATAGATACTTAACAACCTTCCCTGAGAACGACAACTCAAAATGATAATCCTATCAAACATATAGATTGACATACTAACCAGATACCCTGTTCTTCATTCTCACTTCTGGTAATACTCTTGTTCTTCACTCTACCTACTAGTATGAACAAATTTTGATCTGCAAACTAAAATAATGACTTAGGTTGCCATCAATGACAACACTAGAAGCCATATGCCAACATACTCATGAGTGAATTCAAGTAGAAGACTATAGTCACATGTTTCAATCATAACTCAAAAATTATCATCTGAGTTTTTGAGATTTTTATAAAAAATTTAGAAAACAATAAGATGAAAAAACCCTTTAAATTACTCACAAACCCAATGCATAGTTTGTGATATTTTTTCACCAGTACTGGATTGTCATAATGCCAAATTTAAGACAACAAAAAGAAGTTTGTCAGCATGAAACATTGCATAATGTGGATAGTAATGAAAGGAGCCATCAAGTGCTATTAGGGCTATGTATGAACATTGAGGACAGTTACTACAAGACAGGAAATGATGACTATAATGAAAGCATCTATATTAGGACAACAAACAATAGTGAAGAATCAACCTTAATATATGAATGATAGTCATATCAAGAAACAACCCTTGTAATAGAATCAAGAGACAAAGATACACTCACTGTGAGGTTTCAAAGGAAGAGATAATGCAAACAAGACTACAAATACATTAGGATAATCTTTGGTAAAAAGGCAAGTATATGACAGTTATTTATGATGGCAAGACTAAATGAAGCTAGCGAGAGTTTTATGGAAACAAGATAGTCTTATGAGAACAAGATAAAATGATTTTGAAGCTAATACTTGAACACAATTATGGAAATAAGACTACACTTCTCATGGGCCTTTAATATCTGATTGGTATCTCTTATGTGGATGACACTGTAGTTTCCAAAATTTTATAGGCAAAAGTTGTATGCTTAGTCTATGTCCAAATAATCCAAAGATTATCAGATATCCCAAAGAAAAATACAAGAAGGAAAAGATATGCCCGTGACCATTGGAGCAGGAAATTCCATATTCTTCATAAAAAAGAGAAGCTACATGAAATAAAAAAATCATTGTTCTCATTTTGTTGTTACAAAAAAAGCATGAGGAGAGGTGCGGGTTTTAGAAAATCTAAAAATTTACAAATATTGAAAACCCATAATGTGAAATATGCAGAAATAAACACCTCAGATGAGGACTTAAGGCTGAGCATAGAAAAATACATGTATAAAATCAAGTATCTACAACATTTTTCATACAAAAGTAAGTAGAAATACCCATTTTTTCTACAAATTTTAAAGAAATCACAACTTTATGCAAGAGAAGCTTACCCACGTGGATTCTAGCATGGAATGCATAGTAAAGTCTCCATTAGATTTGCAAGAAAACCCCATTGATACCCTCTATTGGTGGCACCATATAGTCTTTCTAGAGGCTTGAATAAGAGAAATGGATTTTCCTTTTGTATTTTTGCACTTGTTTTTCCCTTAGGGTTTTTACCCTAAGTTTGTTGATAGTTAAAGGAATTCTTGCCTTTAATTTTAAATATTTGCAAACAACTAATGCCCGTGTATTTTTTATGCCTTGGTCTCTTTTATTTTTTACCAAATTAAATGACCAAGTCAAACAAATATCCCTTTTATCTATGTTTTTCAAAATGCTAGAGCCTTTTTCTTTTTATTTTGCACTAATTTCAAATGTAAAACATTTATTTTGGTGATGTTATTATAAATCACCTTGTTTGAATGTTATTTGTAATGCAAGATAAAAAGCATATGTTAAAAGATTGAGTCAAAAGGAGGACATTGAGGATTGGTGAGTCATGCAAGCATATAGGGAAGTTAAAGGAAGTTTGCAAACATGAGGAGAGAATATAGGGGAGTTTATTTTCTTTTTGGAGAAAATGAGAGCTTTTAGGGGACGATTTCTTGTGTCATCATCTTAGACATGGTTAAAGTTGACTATTTCAACTTTTTGGAGCTCATTTGGAGAGGTGGCAGTTGCTATATTTTAGGATTTTTGGGGACATCCGACCCTAGTCAGTTTTTAGTTCCTTTTTTAGTGGATGATGGGGAGTTGGTGTATTTTAGTATTTTTTGGCTCATTCTATAGGCAGTTCATATGATGCTTTTTTGGAGTTAGTGACTTTTTCAGTGCTTTTGACATAAAGAAGCATGTTTTTTGTAATTCATATTTGGATATGAAATTCAATGGAAGCCTTGGATGCTCTTGATACAAAATTTTTCCTTCTTATTCAATGCATTATTGTGTGTCCCACATGATTGATCGAATTATCTGTGAGAGATTCTTCACCTCCTTTTAATTTTGTCTCATGATTTTGATACCTTTATGAATAAGTGTGTTAATACAAGTTACAGATTGTGCCATAAGATGCAAATTGACTTCTAGTTGTGAGGTCTCTCTCCTTCTTGAAGTCTGAGCTTTGAGGCCCTTTTGTAAAATACTCATGCAAAAAATATACAGTAATAAGTAGCGCAAGTTCATTTTTATCATTGCAAGTAAGTGTTATGCAAGTCTGATTTCATAGTCCTTATCAATTCAGTGTATCATCATAGAATAGTATTTTCTAGTTTTCATTTTAAGTTTTCTTTCTCCCTTTTCCTCAGCAAGATCATTAGTTTTAGGTGATACGATAGGAAGCCAACCTTCTCCAGAGATTCACTCCAAATTTTAGGTGACTCACAACCTAGGAGTGATTCCATGTTTTTCTCTAGAAAGCTAAGTCTTGCGGCTTAATTTGTGAAATCATGCAGCTTAGCTAGGGTGCATTTTCAGTAGATAACAGTTTTGACACACCCGGTGGAACTCAAACTTATTTTCAGTTCATTTAGTCCTTAATGTTATTGTTGTTTGGTGTGTACAACAGTAGTTTTCAGCCTTTTGGAGGTAGGTTCAACACAATTGGCAGCTCCAGAAAGAAGATTTCTACTGGTTTCTGTAGTCTAAGTGCTGGTATGTTTCAGTTATTACGAAGAAAATTTGATTTTTTCTTAAATTCCAGCCTTATGAATAAAAAAATATGTCAATGTATCATGGAAATATGTCATAACATTCACCATTTCATGAAAATATTGCCATTACACCTTATCAATCATTTCAAGCCAACCTCAATGTTGGTTTTAGTCCAAGCAATTTACCAACAACAGATAATCAACATGTTCAACATGCTTACCACCCACCCACCCCTGCATAGTCATCTTGGCAGCCTTATCTTAATCAGCTCCAAAGTAATGAGCAGAATGAGCTTGCAAACGCCTAGAGCATTTTGCTTGACTGGACCAAGGAATTGGCTGAGAAAGAGAGGTAGCAAGAATATGCTTTACAACAGCAGGAGTTGGTTTACAATGTCCATTTTCATGAACAACAGTTGCTGGCACAAACACAACAATATGAGGAAGAGATTGCAAGGGAGGTGCTTGCAAAAGAAGCACAATCAAATTTTTGCATGTCAGATTAGTTTCAGGAGGAAGTACTTCCAACGTATGAGGTTCCAAGTGTCATGCAAGGTGAGATTCTTACATCTTCCAATCTTGAAATTCTAGGTTTTAAGAGATTCCCTTTATTTCAAAAGCCTAGGTTCCAAGACCTTTCTGCTCTTCCTATAAGTCAAGTTGAGCTTACCAATAAGCCTTCTACCTTTAAGATTCCAAGTTGGAAAGAGCCATTTGCTCTATCTTGTGAGGTTCCTCTACCAACCATTCAAGTAAAACCATGCTCTGACATATAGAAGGCTGATGAAGAGAAACCCATTAATCAAGATGGCTCACTCATCTTGGAGAGAATGAGAAATACCAATCCATTACATTTAGCTCTAGAGCATTACAAATTAGAATAGAAAAGGATTGAGCGAGAAAATACTTTTCCAGATGAATGCTTGAATGTTCTAACTAATCAGCTTCCCTGCTTGGTAAAAGATGATGAAAATGTTTTAATGGTTCAACTAGGATGATAGGTTGAAATATTTAAAGAGGATGAGCAACAAGAACATTCTACAATTTGGATGAGTGAGTTACCTTCTTATATTTAGCCTGATGAAGATGTGAGTCTGATCACAACAACAACAGTTTTTGAACAACAAGACACTAAACGGTGTGAGGAGTTGATGATTGAAGCTCAACAAACCAGGAATGGGGTTTTAAATCAAGTGAAAGAGTGTAAAAGTAAACTTTTTAAAGAACCCAGAGAGCTGGTTAAAAGCTGTAATGAGATAAAAATCAATCTTCCCATGCAAAAAGGCAAAGGAGACTATGAGGAAGATTTGTTCTAGGATGAGTTGGAGGTTTTTGTTTCAATCTTGGATAATAAACAGTCTTCTAGTGAAGAGCATAAGGTAATCATCAGTATGTCGAGTGAAATAGAGCCTGGACCTCAAACCCTTACTGATTTACTTGATAAGCTTCCTAGTTTCATTGATGAGGTTGAAGACACCATGCTTGTACTAACACCATTATCAAGTTTTAGACAACAAAATGATGAGATAAATTTGAACAAGGTGTTGTTCCATGAAAGAACACATGAGGACAACCTTGTTTCTAGAAGTGAAGAGATTAGCTTGCATGAAGATGTTAGTCAATTTGAGTAAGGTGAGAATATGGAGCAACTTTTTTAAGGTATGGTTGTTGATATTCATCCAAATATCCAAGAAGAAAATCAAGAAATGGGACATGTTATGCTTGAGAAAGCTAATGAAAGGTTTGATCCTGACATTTTTTCAAGCATTATTGAAGATTTTTGCTCAAATCTTGATGATAAATCAATTTTTCTCAAATCTGAAAGTTGTGAATAGCATAATGAAATGGAAAATTAGGCATTATTGTATTGGAATATTATGAGCATTATAACCAGCATGAGATGGTACTTGAAGAATCAACTCATAAAGTTGAAACCAACATGGAGAGTTCTGAATTCATTCTTACTAGAGGATGCCCGATTAGGCATCTAGCTAGAATGGAGGCCAATAAGAATGTTCATATCTTGCTTGCACCCAAGCATGAAGGTACAACTAAGGAGGAGCCAACTCAAGTTACCTTTTCACTTCAGAGTAGGAATGTTTACATTCCATATGAAAAGGTTAGTTAGCTTGTGTATGTTCTTCAAGAGATATTGCAACTTTTTGCTAAGTTTTTCTCCATGTTTCATTTCTTTCTAATTGTCCTCAAGCATGGAAAACATTGTATATTGAGAAGACAGGGCAACTATTTTAGTCATCCTATAAATGGTTTTGTTTAAACGGTTTTTTCTTGCTGTTAGTGTATGATAGGTTTCTAGATGCAAGTTTTTATTTCACTAAGTGTTGTTTAGCACAGTTAGGTAATTTCCCTTCTGCAGTTTTGCTTTCAATAAGTTTCCAAGGTGTTTTGAGTCATTTTTGCTGAGTTATAACATTGAATTAAGTTGCTTTCAGATCTGTTTTGAGTTTCTGAGTGACCCCATGCCCAATGAATTGTCTAGGCAATTGGTCTTCATGTTTAGCAAACAAACATATAACAGATGTCGCCATAAATGTTACCCATTTTTATTACTTGATCAAGTTGATTGAGCTAAAGTGTTTGCAAACTGAAAGAGAGGTACATTTCTTATTTATCTTTCCTACATTACATTCAATTGTATAAACAAAAAAATTAAAAATATTACAAGATTATAGTAACAGATCTTTGAATTTATACAAGTGCATATAACATAGAAAAGATTTACATAAATCTTTTTGAAAAGTAATCTTTATTGATACAAAAGTGCATATTTGTCTCACACAAGTCGTGAGGCTAACTTATTCAATGTAATGAAGAAAATTTTATACATTGATGGATAAATGAAATAAAATTCACATGTAAGGAAAGAGGCCAATCATTTCCTGATGATTGGTTTGGTATGAGTTGTCTTGCTTCCATTTCTATCTTGAGCTGCCTTGTGTCCCTCCTCAACTCCTTGCTCTTAGTTCCTACATCTGGCAATAACAATGATGTTAGAACAGTTCTCTAAGCAATGAAGGTCTCTCGTGATACATGTACATGCACCCATGAACATATAAACTGTAAATGTCCAAGAAAGCATCAGGATAATCAAACACCTCTATCATATGCACATATTTTTTCTAACTTGTTTGCTTCATGTGTAGGTATAGAAAAAACAATGTTGTTGTTTTATCAAATTTTAGCATGTGGGGTAAATGTGGCTCCCACAAGGGTTGAGCCCAATGTGCTTTGTTAATGCTTGAAGAGAGTATGAAGTGATAATGAATGCAAAGGATGTTGTTCAGTAAGTGATCTTAACCCAAACAATGGGTATAAAAAATGGAATAAAAAAATGATTGTTAGCAGCATACTCGTGAGTGAATTCAAGTAGAAGACTGCAGTCATGTGTTTCAATAATAACTTGAAAACTATCATTTGGGTTTTTGCGATTTTTCTATAGAAATTAGAAAACAATAAAATGAAAAAAGAATTTAAATTACTCACCAACCCAGTTCATAGTTTGTGATATTTTTCACCAGTACGAGATTGTCATAATGCCAAATTTAAGACAACAAAAAGAAGTTTGTCAGCATGAAATGATGCATAATGTGGATAGTAATGAAAGGAGCCATCAAGTGTTATCAAGGCTATGTATGAACATAAAGGACAGTTACTACAAGATAAAAAATGATGACTGTAGTGAAAGCATCTATATTGGGACAACAAACAATAATGAAAAAACAACCTTAATAAATGAATGATAGTCATACCAAGAAACAACAACCCTTGTAATAGAATTAAGAGACAAAGATACACTCACTATGAGGTTTCAAAGGAAGGCATAATGCAAACAATACTACAAATATATTAGGATAATCTTTGGTAAGAAGGCAAGTATATGATAGTCATTTATGATGGCAAGACTAAATGAAGCTAGCGAAAGTTTTATGGAAACAAGATTTTCTTATGAGAACAAGACAAAATGATTTTGAAGCTAATACTTGAACACACTTATGGAAATCAAACTACACTTCTCATGGGCCTTTAATATCTGATTGGTATCTCTTATGCGGATGACATTGTAGTTTTCAAGCTTTTACAGGGAAAAGTTGTATGCTCAGTCTATGTCCAAATAATCCAAAGATTATCAAATATTCCAAAGAAAAATGCAAGAAGGAAAATATATGCCCGCGACCATTAGAGTGGGAAATTCCATACTTTTCATAAAAAAGAGAAGCTATGGGAAATGAAAAAAAAAATCATTGTTCTCATTTTGTTACAAAAAAGGAATGAGGAGAGGCGCGGGTTTTAGCAAATCCAAAAATTTACAAATATTGAAAACCCAGAATGTGAAACATACAAAAATAAATGCCTCAAATGAGGACTCAAGGCCAAGCATAGAAAAATACATGTAGAAAATCAAGTATCTACAACATTTTCTATACAAAAGTAAGTAGAAATACCCATTTTTTCTATAGATTTTAAAGAAATCACAACAGTTTTATGCAAGAGAAGCTTACCCACGCAGATTCTAGCATAGAATGCACAATAAAGTCTCCATTAGAGTTGCAAGAAAACCCCATTGATACCCTCTATTTGCAGAACCTTACAATCTTTCCAGAGGCTTGAATAAGATAAATGAATTTTCCTTTTGTATTTTTGCATTTGTTTTGCCCTTAGGGTTTTTACCCTAAGTTTGCTAATAGTTAAAGGCATTCTTGCCTTTCATTTTAAATATTTGCAAACAACTAATGCCCGTGTATTTTTATGCCTTGGTCTCTTTTATTTTTTGCCAAATTAAATGACCAAGTCAAACAAATATCCCTTTTATCTATGTTTTTCAAAATGCTCAAGCCTTTTTCTTTTTATTTTGCACTAATTTCAAATGTAAAACATTTATTTTGGTGATGTTATTATAAATCACCTTATTTAAATGTTATTTGTAATGCAAGATAAAGAGCATATGTTAAAAGATTGATTCAAAAGGAGGACATTGAGGATTGGTGAGTCATGCAAGCTATAGGGAAGTTAAAGGAAGTTTGCAAATAGGAGGGAATATAGGGGAGTTTATTTTGTTTTTGGAGCAAATGAGAGCTTTTAGGGGATGATTTCTTGTGTCATCATCTTAGACATGGTTAAAGTTGACTATTTCAACTTTTTGGAGCTCATTTGGAGAGGTGGTAGTTGCTATATTTTAGGCTTTTTGGGGACATCCGATCCCAGTTAGTTTTCAGTTCCTCTTTTAGTGGATGATGGGGAGTTGGTGTATTTTAGTCTTTTTTGGCTCATTCTATAGGTAGTTCTTATTATGCTTTTCTGGAATTAGTGATTTTTTTAGTCCTTTTGATAGAAAGAAGCATGTTTTTGTAATTCAGATTTGGAAATGAAATTCAGTGGAAGCCTTGGATGCTCTTGATACAAATTTTTTCCTTCTTATTCAATGAATTATTGTGTGTCCCACATGATTGATCAAATTATTTGTGAGAGATTCTTCACCTCCTTTTAATCTTGTCTCATGATTTTGATACCTTTATGCATAAGTGTGTTAATGCAGGTTACAGATTGTGCCATAAGATGCAAAATGATTTCTAGTTTTGAGGTCTCTCTCCTTCTTGAAGTTTGAGCTTTGAGGCCCTTTTGTAAAATACTCATGCAAAAATTATACAGTAATAAGTAGTGCAAGTTCATTTTTATCATTGCAAGTAAGTGTTATACAAGTCTGATTTCCTAGTCCTTATCAGTTTAGTGTATCATCATAGAATAATGTTTTCTAGTTTTCATTTTAAGTTTTCTTTCTCCCTTTTCCTCAACAAGATCATTAGTTTTAGGTGATACGATAGGAAGTCGGCCTTCTCTAGAGATGCATTCCAAATTTTAGGTGACTCACAACCTAGGAGTGATTCCATGTTTTTCTTTGGAAATCTAAGTCCTGCAACTTAACTTGTTAAATCATGCAGCTTAGCTTGGGTGCATTTTCAGTAGATAACTCTTTCCATGATGTGATTGCTTGGGGGTATGAAGACCTCAAAATATATGATATACGTTAATTATTATTGATACCATTCCCCTTAAGCTAGTTGTGAGACCCTTCCGACAATGTCAATGCCTAATTAATGCACTATTGGAACCTATTATCTTGAAGGAAGTGTAGAAGTTGCTTTCAGCTAGAATTATCTTTCTCGTCTGACACTCCACGTGGGTGGCCAACTTGGTTCCAGTCAAAAAGAAAAATGGAGAAATCAGATTATGCATGGATTTCTAGAACCTAAATAGAGCTTCTAAAAAGGACAACTATCTATTGCCCTCATTGGATGAGGTACTCCAAATCATAAATGGTTCTCAAATGATGTTGTTTCTAGATAGCTACTTTGGATATAACCAGGTGATGGTGCAATATGAAGACAGGCATAAAATGACATTCACCACAAAGTGAGGGATGTTTACATATAGAGGCATGTCGTTCAAATTGATCAACATAGGTGCGACATTCCAACGTGCCATGAACATAGCCTTCAAGGATCTCATTGGAAAGTGCATCATCATATACATGGACAACCTCACTATGTTCTCAAAGAAAAGAGGAGACCACGTCTCTGACTTGTGCAAAGTTTTCCAGAAATGCAAAGAGTTTGGCATCTCAATGAACCCAATGAAATGCATCTTTGGGGTGACCAAAGGAAAGCTGCTAGGACATGTGATCTCAAAAAAGAGAATCTCTATAGATCTAGAGCGTATATAGGCTATATTGAAAATTTAGCCTCCGAGCAGTAAAAAGGAGATGGAGTCTTTCTTTGGGAAGATCAATTTCGTCAGGAAGTTCATCATAGGGTTTGCGAAAATAGTTAAGCCATTGAATGCCATGCTCAAGCAAGATGCCAAAGTGGAATGGACGCAAGAAGCCAAATAGGCTTTCAAGGAAATTAAGAGGGCTATTGTAGATGCTCCAGTGATGGTTAGCCCAAATTATTTGAAGTCTTTTTATATCTACTCTTTTGCTTCAGATCACTCATGCACCAACATGTTAATGCAAAAAGATGATGAAGGGAATGAGCACCTAATTGCTTTTATGAGTGCTCCATTTAAGGATGCTGAGTTGCGTTATCACAATGTGGAAAAATAAGTGTATGTCTTGGTTCATGGAGTTAAGAAATTTTGGCATTACATTCTAAGGAACAAAGTGTTCACCATTGTTCTAGACCTAGTTGTTAAGACCCCGTTGATGCAAAATGAACCATGAGTAAGGAGAGAAAAATGGGCCACACTACTACAGGAATACAACATGGAGATTTAGCCCATGAAGTTAGTCCAAGGGCAGGCTCTCACTCGCACAATGGCAGAAACGAAACCTGAGCTCACAGTGCAACAATACCATTTGGAGGATGTTTCTCCTGATGAATGGTACAATGCCATTGTCTACTACTTGTTGAATAACAAGTGTCTATCACAGCTATAGGGAGTCCAAAAACGCACCCTGAGGTTGAAGATAAACAACTATATGTTGCAAGGGGCTATACTATACAAGAGAAGCCACGATGGAGTTTACCTCAGGTGTCTAGGAAAGGAAGAAGAAACCCAAGTGTTTAAAGAGTTTCATGACAAGTTCGGAATAGGACATGGGTTTGATCCTTCAACAACCCATCAGATCTTACGGGCTAGGTATTACTGGCCGACCTTGTTGAAAGATGCTCATAACCACGTCATATCCTATCACGTTTGTCAAACTGCTACCATCAGGGAAAGGTATGATGTTATCCCACTATAGCCAGTTGTTGAGGTAAGGCCCTTTGCTCAATGAGGGCTCAATTTTATTGGCTCCATAAACCTGTTACCTATTTTTCACTACAAGCTGAAACAGGTAAAGCTGAATTGAACTCATCATTGAGAGGTATAGAGAATTTTGAATTTTGCTGCTAAAGTATTCATTATCCATTATAAAAAATCAAATTACATTTGATTTTTAGTTTTATTATGCAAGTATTTGTAACAGAAAATTGAACATTTGCATAATAAATGCTTTTTATTCATTTTGTAAAAACTAAAATCCCGTACAAGCCGCGGGAGTAGCTGAATTTGATTATTTTAATCAAATAATGAATACAAGTGGGATGAAATACTACACTACTGAAGATAATGTAAACACAAAGGAGGGGAGCAATTCATCATTGCCTGTGATGATGAACCATTTTCTGCTTGTTGTCTTCAGTTGTTGTGTCTCCAAGATGCAACAGTTTTGATTCCATGCTCCATGAATCTGCAAGATTGTGAAAGAATGGTGTTAGAGAAATGATAAATCACATTCTACTTTATGCCTACACTACCGACAAGAATGTAATATATATCCAATCAGGCATCCATCAGATGATTTCATTGTTCAAAATGAAACATAATTCAATGGAAGCTTTCAGCTTCGATTATTTTTGCTAACTTGTTTGTTTAAATGTGCATGAATAGGTTCATTATGTTCGTGATCATTTTCATTAGATATGTGGGACAAAACGGGCTCCCACAAGGGTAGAGCCCGACATATCAGGAAAGTATCCTCTTATTCAACATTCATACATGAGAGACATCAAGTATCAAAACCAGTCATCAAGCAGGATTGTCATCAAATATAATTGCTATAATAAAGAAATTCATAAAGCAGTCTCTAATTCATTATGATGGAAACAGTTTGAGCAACCATTTTTATTGCTCATCATGCTAAAGAATGATCAAAATATATTAATGGATCATTAACCTCATTGTTATCATCAACAAAGCAGATCACAAAAGCTACAGTCCACAAAAGACCGAAATAGAGCATCATTATCATAAGAAACAATCACATGTGTATTTTGCAAGAATTAATGGAATTACAAGGAAACAAGTGCATAGCATGTTAATAATAGTGTTGGTAGTCCTAACAGTTTGAAAGGAAAATTTAATCATCCATCCACTATCTTATGATTGCATTGGCTGTCCATATCAAGGAGATTTTTAGATAAGCTTCTACAAAGTCTGTAAGGCATGTAATGTAATAGTTATAGAAATACAATGATCGAGCTACAATTCATTCATCAACAACTATGAGAGGTAACATATTCGAATACAAGTATAGCCTATCATTGGAAGTTAAGGGCCAGGTGAACAAACAACATGAAGATTACTGTCATTTAATTATTTTTGATTGTGCATATCAAAGTGTAGACACTAGATGGTAAATGGAAAAAGGGAGTTTTTACAGAGCAAGTAAAAGCTACAGTTTGCAGTTGAGAACAATGATGCCAGTGATAGGATAGTAGTTATGTCTTTTCCAAGATTTGAAAGAGTAATAAAGGTTAAGATAGACTTCACCAAATACAGTCATGAATAGTTCTGAATGATTAAGGATAGTCACTGATTCATCTGGAGAGTTTAAGGATCTTGGAAAGATAGCAGATAATCAATCTTAGAATGAACATATCACAACAATGAAATAATGAAGCATTATTTTCTGTCAAAAAGAAATACTCAGTTTTATCACTTGAACACATACTTGGAGGACAACATGTTATTCAAAGTTTCAATTTGCATGAAGCAATCAAAGGAATGCATTGGGAATGACTTGGAGTTTCAAATAGTCTTGCTGATATTCATCATTTCAGAGATACTATGATATGAAGGCCAATATGACAAAATACATAAGCAAACAAAAGAAGTTATGGCAGTCAAAATGTCTCTAGCAAGTCAGGGAAAGACATTTGTGAACCATTAGGTTACGTATTAGCCTGTAGCAATCCTTGCCATATTTAATAGTGTTCTTGTAATAAAAAAATGAAGGACAACCTTGTAGCTCTTCATTATTTAAGATATACAAGAGAAAACCCCAGTATAGCCTCAAATTCTCTTAAAACAACGAAATATTTTTTGAAGAAGAGCTAAAAAGAAGCACCCATTGAATTATTAATAGCATTAAGGTTCTTAATTTTGAACATGATGAGCTAGAGTTGGCTTAATAAACTGCAGAAATAGAAATACCCTTCTATGTTGAGTTTTTCTATTCGTAACTGAGGAAAGTGAGTTCTCAAAATAAGAAACCCAAAATGTAGGTATGAAGTTGTAGCTTATTGTGATTATTTGAAACCTATTTTCAAAGACTCTAGATCTCAGCTTGAAAACAAAGTCTAAGAACTTCACATATTTGCATAAAATGAAAGAGCCATATCTTCTTTCCACGTATTGTTTCAGAATACAAAAGAATAGAAAGACAGGCGCGACCAAGGAAAATAAAGAAGCAATGGGAAAGGCCGTACCATACAATGAAAATAAAGAAGAAATACAATGCTTGAATGGCAAAAACTTACCAAAATTTTCTGATAAAATGCCCTCAAATCCCACGAACAGTGCTCTCACATGGTGTCATCGTGGCCACATAACAAGAAATCATTAATAGAGGAAAAAGGAATGGAAATATATCAGGAGAAATGTTGATAAGTCATGGCTATATAGGTTAAAAAAATGCTCCAGATGGAAGAGGAATGTCATATTTGCATCAGGAAAAGATTTCCACGTGTTTCTCTGTGGAAATCATCAAAAAACATCTCAGAAAATATCTAGGAAATGTGCAGGTTGAGCTCCAAACCCCAGCACCATGGCGACATAGCAGATGAAAGAAAAGTCTGAAGTAATGAAATGTTAGGTTTCAAGTGTTTTGACTCAAATCCCTAATCATGCTTTTAGGGATTTTTGACTTGTCTTTTAAAATAAAAGTCATTTCAAATAAAACCATTGTGGTCTTGATAAGTCATCGACCTAATGATGCTTTGCCTATGACTTAGAAATTATCACCAATTTTGGAAAGAAGGTTTACTCTTTTTATTTCATCCTTTACACGGAGTTAAGGTTCAATGTGATTAAATATTAAAGGAAATATTAACTATTACTATAATATTTAACATATACTGAATATGGATGGATTTAATAGATATTAAATATTAAAATAATCATTAAATGATTTTTTTTTAATATTTAATCAAATGATTGCCTTTTTGAATCCATGCAAAGGATGTAAGTGAAAGCCAACTGAAGGTTGATATCAATTTAAAGACTGAATTCATGCAAAATATGGAGATTATTGGCACTTTGTCTTAGTTTCACATCAGTTTACAAGATATTTTGATCATGCATGACATGAGTTGGAGTTTGCAGTGCATGGGATTCAGTTCACTTCAGTTGCGGGCCCATTTTTCAAGGTTTGTGCTTTTGCTCATGAGAAGATATTTCGGTGATATATTTCGACTTCAGTTCACTTTTAGTGTTATTTTCATGCATTCTGGAGCGAGTTTGAGTTACAGTTCAGTTGTATACATTGTGACATGGAGTTCTAAGTTGTTGAGGCTCAGTTATGACATTGGTGGGTCCTCTTTTCACACTGTTTTTGCCTTTGCTCGTGAGAGACATTTTGGAGGTGGTTTTCACTTTCAATGAACCGCTTCTTTCACCTTCATGCACTTTGGAGTTGCATCTCATTGTATATATTGGAAATTTTTTATCTTTTTCCTCTAGTTCTTGTTTTCTGCCTTTGCGTTATGAAAAAAAGACTATCTTGTAACTCAACATTTTAGATTTAATATAGTTTTACAGCTTTACAGGTCATCTTGGGTATCATTTGTAGAGTGTTCCTTCTTTTGTCATTGCAAGTTAAATATTATCCTTCTTAGATTCAGGTGTCTTGTTTTGTGAATGTTTTGGATGCAAATTTAATGTGTTTGATATCAGAGCCTTTAAATTTCTGTCAACATTCGTGAATGCATGTACATGAAGAAACAATCTTAGTTGCACGTCATAAATTGTGTCTCAAGTATATCCATATCTTTAAGTTGTGAAAATAATATTTTCCTTCATGAAGAATGAATTATCAGGCCTTTCTGTGAATTATTAATGCAGTTAAATTGTTCAATCTGAGTTGTGAAGGTAAGCTTCATGATGAATCCGTTGAGAATTAGTCTGTTTCTTTAAAGTTTATAAGTGTATCACCATAGTTCATCTTTTTCCAGTTTTGCATTAGATTAAGTCTTTTTCCCTTTTCCCATCAAAGTTTTAAGTCCATAATCAAAGAATCATATAGGAACTAGCCTAGAATCTAGAGGTCTATCTTCGCCATAGGAATACCCACAGCCTGAAGATAGTTCCCATGTTTCAACAGATTGCTGATTTTAGTCATTCAAGCATTCAGGTGCCATCTGTTTGACAACAAAACCCACCATCCTTTGTAGGCCACAATTATATTTGAACCACTTTTGATTATTGCACTAGATGGACTAAAGCAATTGCTTGTAGGAAATGTACATCTGAAGTAGTTATTAATTTCCTTGAAAGTTTTATTGTAAATCACTTTGGTTGTCCCTTTGCCTTGGTCTATGATAATGGTCATGTGTTTGCGTCCCTCAAATTTTCCAGATGGGAATTTGATTATGGTATTGCACTTAAGTTTTCATCCAACTATTATCCCTAAGGGAACGACCTAGCTAAATCCATGAATAAGAACTTGTTGATTGTCATACAAAAGCTGCTTGACAAGAACCCAAAAGATTGGCATACGTAACTGCATTTTGCTCTATGGGAAAATTGCACTTGTCATAAGGAAACCCTAGAAAATTCATAATTCTGCCTCGTTTATAGCCTCAAGCCTATTTTCCCAGTTCACCTCAAGATCCCTACACTTTGATTCATCAATACCTAATATGAGGAGGGAGAACATAATGAAGGTCGCTTAGTTGAGCTGCTTCATTTGGAAGAAATTTGTAATATAGCAATATAATTTTTTTCCAAACACCAGGGTGTAGTGAAGAGATGGTTTGACTGTAGAGACAAAGTTAAAGTCTTTAGGATCACATATTTGGTCCTATGTTGGGACAAGGCCCATGAGAAGAAAGGGGGACGTGACAAATTAGACAAGCTTTGGATTGGCCCCTTTCAAATTCCTAAGATTTTGGGAGATAATGTCTTTTTCCTTAAGACACTCACCGAAGAGGATGTCCTATTTCCTATCAATCGATACTACCTCAAGCATTATTTCCTTGCCTAAGCTGTAAAGTTCACCCCACTTTTGTACATAGTTGTATATAGTTAGAGTAGGTTTTCCACTTTCTGTTTTGGCTTTTTCTTTGCTTTTGCTCCCTTTCTCGACTTTCATTTTGTTGAGAGTGTTGTTAAATCTTGATGCAGAAGCTGTGCTTGGCCTTGAAAGACATCCCTCTTTGCTGCAAATTCCTTTCATTCCTTGGATAATTCTTCATTAGTTACCATGAGTTTTTGTCTTCTTTTGTGGAGTGTGTTTCCTCACTTGAACTCGAGCTTGACTGAGGATGGAACCCTTTATTGAATCCTGTCATGTCTATCTCAGGGTACACATAAAGCACATTTTAAATACTCTTGATGAGCTATACAATAGTCATCATGAGGCTTCGGCAATTGAAAAATCTCAAGTTTGCTCCAGTGACCACTATGATCTCCAAACCCACTATAAGCTTCATTGCTTATATAATTGACAAAAAGTGTATCAAAAAAAAAATATAAAAGAAAAGTGAAAAAAAAGAGAAATGTTGAAAAATAGGCAACTGTGTTGGTGTTTGAACAACTCTATCAGGGGTATGGATGCCTGACTGGAAATAGAGCAATGGTCGTGGGGATGGAAATAACTTTGTCCGGGCTATGGACACTTGACTGGCAGTGGAGCAATATCTAGGTTACTTTTGGAGTTAGATAACCTATGTAGCTTGCCTTGGTAGATTGACCGCTATCCTCTATGGTTTCTGAAGGAGATGAATGAATTCATTGCACACACATTTGATGTACTTTGTGAGTTGATTCAACTAAGGATTTTTTCCTCCTTTTAAGCTTTTAGCTCGTTTGAGGAAACTTGCTTTTGGAATTAGAGATTCTAGGTTCTAGATGAATCCTTACCCTTGGAACGCTCGAGAGCGTTCTCCCAGTAGAGTCGTTGTTTGTTGTGCCTATAGCACACACACCTCGTTTGGACTAGGGACCCTCTCTTCTTGTTATGCTTTTGCTAGGTTGTTTTTCTTTTGCCTCATTTTGAATGCCCATATTTTTGAGCTTAAATTGGTCACATGCATTAAAGTCAACAAATTCCCTTTGACCAAAACCACCTATCCAAAATTCACTAAGTTTTTGGCTTTTGCAGAGTTTGGTCTACAGGTCTCTGTCTTCAGTTGGATTTCGCATCCATTAGACCCTGTGGATCAATAGTTGCGGGTTTCCACATGAGGGTCGTCATTTTGGATTCACCTCTATTTTGCGACCTTCCGGCTGCGTCCACCTGCATGGTAGGCCCCACACTCACCTTAGCCATCTGAGTCCTTACTTAGCATCCAACCGAGCTTAGGTTTTCGCATCTCACCTACCCAATGCTCATCGTACCTACAATCAATGGGGGCATTAATGATGAAGTTGCTTACAAATATGTTGTGCCCACCTATCATTTTCACCCACAGTATTTGAATTTGAGGAGAGAAAGAGGACTCATGCATGCACAAAGTTCCCCATTGGATTTGAGCCAGATTTGCTTCAATTATTCATGAAATTTCAAGGTGAATTCACATTGTTTTCTTTTACCAGGCATTTAAAAATAACCAAGAAACTAGGGTTTTAGTTAAAATATGAATCTATCAAACTCTTTTTTTGTCTTTTAGAAGCCCAATCTTGGATAAATTTTGAAGTGAACACTAGGGATTTAGTGTGCCTCTTTTCCACATTCACTCTGTTAAAAAATGCGGGCTGTTCTTGGTTTTTTTCGTGTGTTTCCACATGCGGGACTCCGTATTTACAAAGCCATTTCTCAATGGCAAAGATCCTATGGCCGCCCATTGTCTCCATCCCGCATCCGTAGTAGACTCAAAACTGAAATGGCCTTAAGAAAACTCACAAAGTCTTTGATGTCTTGCAGGTTCATCCCTATGGGGTTCCGCTGTGAGAAGTCCTCTATGCACATGCCATTCTTTAGTGGCTAAATCTCCTCGACTTCCCCTGTTGTGGGCCCCATAGCTAGCATCGCTGCCTCTAGCATCAAGTAATCAAAGCCTTAGAGGCTAAGTCGTTGATTGGTGTCATAGCATATGCATCATTAAACTCTGTAGGTTTCTCTTTCACTATCATTGTGGGCCAACTCACGTAGCCAACCATCATCCGACTATCATTTTTCAATGGTGGAGCTACCACGAAGCCCCACATTATGAAATCCACACCCACTGCTTACTACCTCAACCTTAGAGTCTTTGGAAATTGCTAAGACTAAAATGAATGTGTGCGCTCACCCATGCGAGTGTCCACCATAAGAGAGCTATCAACCTTTCACTACTATCTAATGGCCAAATACTCACATCCTTCCACCACGAGGGGTCTGTGGGAAATATTTCCTTGGTACTAAACTTCAAAGTTCGGTAACACAAAATCTTAATCCGAGTGACCTCTATGGGCTTGCCTGTGCAAAATGCCATATGTGGTTTGTCATTCCTACATAGTTGCTTCTTAGCAGCAAGAATCTAACGGTGTTCCACCGTGCACCCTCCACACTGCCCCACTCCACAAGTATCAAATTAGAAAAATTTAAGAACTTGGGAGGAAATATACTGTGTCGGTTCCATCATGCAAAAATTTGTCTACTTTTCATCACTCTTTTAACAATAAGGTATTAACATCCTTCCCACCAGCTATGCCCACACTCCTTGCACCTGCATGAACCAAATTAGGGCCATTTTAATAAAGGAGGATAATTAAAGGTGCCCCATCACTTATTTTCACGCATGACAAATGACCCTACTCAAGATTTACCTCATGATCATGCCATGTAGAAATTCTCCTGTGGGCGGCTGTCTGTGGGATTATGTGGCTCCAATGTCATTCCTTAATAGCTTGCTTTGTAATGGCTTTAGCATAGGGGAAACCTGCACTGCCAGGTCCACATTCTTTTAAATGGTCCAAATGAGCTCCAAATGGTGAACGATGATGAATGTCATGATTTTCTAAGGGTATACAAATGGATCTAAATATAAATTTGCAGGATTTGACTAACATTTTCCTTATTAATTTGTCAAAACACACTATGCTCTGTCTGTGCAGGATTTATGGAACCTGCTAGGGGACCGTTAGAGAAGCCCATGGAAAAAGTTGATAAAGGAAAGAATCCTGCAAGATCCCCAAGGGGAAAAGAAGAGAAATACCAAATGAAGTACTAGTTTCACAGGGTGGAGTGCACTTCCAAGATTGTGTCCAACTGGGACACAGTTTTTGACACCAACTTTGGACATGTGAACATAGATGAATTCAAATAGAGATTCATGGTTAACCCCACCACAAAGGATGCACAAAAGATAAAGGAAAGTGGCCTTGCAAAGGAAACTGGCTTCCCTCTTGCACTAATTACTCTAGAGTTGGTCATGACTAGTTTGGAGTATAATAGGAAGATAATTACCAAAGACAGGAGGGTATTAGTGGACTTATCTACTAAATCTATTGGAAATACCTTTGGAATTCAGACCTTCGAAAAGATGGAAGGGGTAGAAAAGGAGTTCACTCAGAATGTTTGGAAACAAGATCCCCTGGGATGCAAAATAATGATCAATCAACATTGGTTAAATGACAAGAGGGGTAGTTCCAACAAGGTGCCTCAAAAGTTATACAGGAGTGATTTCTTCGAATAATATCATGATCTAGTCATGCTCCTGAGTAGAGTGATGGGTCTACCCACTGCTACATTCTTTGAAGAGTGGATGCTTTACTTTGTGGAGGAAATCCTATGAGGCATAGCTCAACTCCACTAGGCCAAAATGATAAGTAACAATCTACACGATCAACTTATGGAAGTGAAGAATACATCACAATTCTACATGACCTCGTATTTGGTCTATCTCTTAGCGGTAAAATTCCCATACAAAGGGTTGTTCTGTGTTGGAACATTGGGGGCCAAGAGAGGGGAACTTAAAGTATACAACTGCTATCCTTAATTGTAGCACAAAAACTTCAAGAGGGAATACAGAAGAGTGAATGATTCCTTCATTGGACATATAATTAGAATCTTGGGAGGAGACCTTGAAAGAAGGGTGAAACATATTTCTATAAAGGGTTTTGGATATTTATTCATCCAATTCCCAAAGTTCACCTACATCAAGGCAGAAGGGTTCTTAGGAAAACCCTATTGGTTACCGCACTACCCTAATGACCATATCATCTTGTCAGAGGTAACTCGACAACTATAGACTACCTCTACACTTCTAAGTGAAAAACATCAAGTGGGGGTGCCTTATCCCCTTACATTTGGGTAGGGAATGTACTCTTTCCTTGCTACTCAGTGTGTTGAATACTCAAAAGAGGAATTGGCAGAATACCACTTAGACCTACATACAGATAGAGGAAGAGTGGACCGTCATGGAAAATTCAAGAAACAAGTTGGGAGATAGCACTCCATAGACCTCACATTGAAGACTTCTAGGTGAATTATGGAGATGAAAAAGAGTTTTAGATGTGACATTACATGAGAATGACTGCTTAATTTGTGAAGTCAATCAATCTGTTTCCAGTACCTGACCAAATCATCGAAGATGATAATATTTTATATGAAAGGTACATTTCCTTGGCTAATATGCCCTTGCCAATCATTGATTGGAATGAGGAGGAGGTCACTGAGCTCGACATTCTCACCCACCCTATTGAGCGTAGAACCAGGCAATGGGTGGATGGACAAATGGCTCAACTAAAAGAACAAGGTATGGAACTCACATATGGGGAGATTGTGGAAAACATTAAGAGTGAAATCGATAGTGGTGTAGCCACAAGTCCATCTAGCGAAGCTCCCAAATCCCTGCCCATCACTAGATAGAGAAAGGATGCACCTAAACGCAAGCCCAAAGAAAAGGTGTATTCCATGAATGCAATGGAGGGCCAGCAATCTAAAAGGGAAAAAAGAACAGGGATATTTGTGCTTGAAATTCCAGCCATTCAAGAAGAGGAACACCAATATGAAGAAGAGGAAGAAGCTGAGTAGTCTCGCTCACCACCACCCACCACTTCTGCTCCCACTATTGCTATTGTCATCACCACTCCTCCATCTTCCACTCCTAAATCTTTGCACATCTCATCTCCACCTACTGTGGACATATCAATCCACCTCACCTCTGCCTCACCCACTACTCCAGTAATGGTATTTGACTCCTCCTCTTCAACCACCTCCCCATTGTCGTCCTCCTTGATCTCCCCTCCATTGCCTACTTTTTCCACTCTTCCACCATACATGCCATCAACATCTATGGAACCACCCTCTTTACTGCAACCTTTCACAACATTTATGCAAAATGTGCCCATTGAGCTCTCTGGGGTAATCGTTGACCCCAAGGTCCAAGAACTAATGGCTCAGCTTGTTGCTGCTTTGCCTCTTCCTTCACCACCTACTGAGCCACCAAAACTGGAGGCCATAATGCAAATCTCAGAGGAAATGGAGAGTTCAATGTAGAGCAACATAAAGAGGCTGCAGGGGACATAGTTGAAGAACCCAAGGATTCTAATTGAGATAACTATTTTGAACATCTAGAGGGAAAATTGAATGTAAACTTAGACAAGGTGGCTTCTAATGAAGAAGGGCCTCAAACCTCCAGGGATGAAGATGTTGACAGTCTTGATGAACATTATGTGGTGGAGACATCATACCAAAAGTTGGACAAAGAACTGCCCTAGAAGCATAAAGATGAAGAGGCACACCTAGAGGAGCATCGCTTCGAGGAAGGGAAAATGGACACAGACCTGGATGTGGAGATACTTGAAGAGCCTCTACGAATCGGCCAAGATGAGGGCCTAATAGAAGAGGAAGTACCTCTGGAAAGGGAGAGAGAGAAGGATAAGGAAGTGTTAGACACTAGGAACACTGAGAGGGGAGGGTCAATCAGTGTTCCACAATATTTAATTTTCAAATCAGATGTTAAACTTTCAACAACAATATTAAAATTTAATAACATCCACAACACATAAATAGAAGGAAACATGCATGCACATTAATAAGATAATGTGAACACCATAACACCAAATTTTTTACGTGGAAACCATATTAGGGGAAAAACCATGGTGGAGATTAATCCATAAAGTATACTTTGTTAAAAGTATGATCAAAAGGGAATGCACTTGCATTCAGGCACACTGCCTAGAGCTCACTGCTCAAAATAGGAAAGGCTCACTACCTTACAAAATATTTGAGATTACAACAAAATGTTGAACTGAGAATATAGAATCTACAAATTCCTAGATTCATTTCCAATGAGGCACATAAAACATATTCTAGACCTCATGTCCAATTCACACTTCTACTCTGCTCTGCTCTGTTCTTTTGTAGAAACCCTTTTGTAGCACAAACAAAATTCGCTCAATAGATCTTCTGATATTAGCCCATATAACTGTTATGCCCTTTTTCACACACACATGCCTTCTTACAACTTCATATTCACATACCAGACCCAAAAAATTATTTTTTGATATCCTTTTTATATCTGTTAACAATATTTTATTATTATATGTCGGCTTTAAACAAAATATAATATTCTTCCATAAGTCAGCTCAAATCACCAATTGGAATTAATGCGTACCCACACAAATCAGCTATACTATAGTAGGGACCCAAATCAAAATTCCCAACACAAGAAATAGTTAAAAAACTATTCCTCATACATTCACAACACGCTATATACAACATGTTGGCCATAATGAGAAAATAAGCAATAAATCATTCTACTGAATCTCTTAACTCGTACATGGATCAATGTAATATCATAAAACTTATCAATAAGGTAGCATACACACTTGAAAATATTCCCTGGGGATCCACATGACAAAATAATGATTCGGTGAAGTATTCAAACCAACTTAGCAACCAAATACTCTATTCTTCATGCATTCTGCTAGTAGAGTATTGACTTCTACTTTCCTGCTAGTATGAGCTACTTCTAGACTGTGGACCACACTATTGGCTCCAGTTTCCATCAATTACAACACTAGAAACCAAAAAAATCTCTCAAAGCCATATGCCAACAATCTCCCCCTCTGGCATTGATGGCAACACTTAGTGAAATATGACTAAGTGTCAAAACCAAAATTCAAAACTTCACAGCACAAAAAAATACTGCAAAACATTGCACTCCCTTTGGATGTCAAGACATTTTTCACTGCATTCTCTCCCCCTTTGACATCAATGACAAAAACTTAATTTTCTCTCCCCCTTAGAATTTTTTTTTTACTGCACTCTGCATTCTCTCCCCCAATTTATAAAAAAGTTTGTAACTGCTGTTAAATTCAGAAAATTATTTTATACTTATCTTTCATCTCCAGAAGAAATTTCTTCCAAGAGTCTATTGCAATTCCAATAGCTATTATCAGACTATTTTTTTCTGATGTTCTATTGATGACTTGGATAAGGGATTCAGGAATGGTAATGGGTCCTTCCAACTTTTCTCCTTTCTTTAGTACTTCAACCATTTTCTCTAATTTTCATTTAGTCAGATCCTCCACTTTCCGGACGGTGTCCATAAGAGTGTTTCTAGCAAAGTGAACCTTTACGTGCTCAACTTGCAACTCATGAACCTTCTTCGTAACTGCTCCATCCTTGTATTGAAACATATTGTAGTCCTGTCTGATTCTGACAAGCTCATTCTCAATTTTTCCAACTTGTCCTTGTATTTTCCAACCACATGAGGCCACTTGAGACAATAATTGTAGATCTTGTTTGCTAAGACAATGCACTGTCTTAGTACATTCATTTTCTTCTTTAGTTTGGAGAGAGATAGCCTAAACTGCACTTTTAGATGTGAGATTATCTCATCTTCTTTCCTTTCCTTAAGCACAAGGTCCATAGCCTCCCTGATACATTCAATCAATTCTTCTGGAAGTACATTTTGTAAACTTTCCAATTTAATGTTGTTAACAACAAATTATCTTCCTAGAGTTTCCTCAATGAAGTCCTACTCATATGATGGTCCATTTATCCATATGTCAGTTATCTTTTTCATTCCATCTTCTTCTTGAACAATTTGCAATATCTTTTCTTTAAGTAAAGCACCTTCTTCATCACTTTCTTTTGCTATTATCACATCTGTTTCAATTGGTTCTGCTTCATCTCTTGGTGTATATTCCTCAGAATCTTCATCCACTATATCCACAACCATATGCTCTTTACCTTTTCCCTCAAATTTCGTTGACTTAGGTGTTGGTAGAGTGTCACCAACCAACTCTCTTTCTCTCTTCTTCTTTTTCTCCGTCTTACCGGAGGATGATCCAATTTCAATTGCTTTTACCGGGAGAGGAATACCAATTTTTCCTAACAAGTTTCCAAAGAAGTTTTCATAAACTTGTTCGCCATCTTCAAAAGTATTTAAATGCTTAAATATTTTCTTGCAAACCGACATATTTTATTTCCATACCACATTGTCATTCTGAAGCAAGTAATTTAGGAAATACATCATAATGCATGTAGCCAGCAAAACCTGAAAGAGTAATCTATATCCTTTTTCAATTGTACATTCTACATTAATTGATCCTTCAACAATCCACATAGATCAAAGTCTTCATTTTCTATTATCATCTTGTGAGTGATATACACTGCGCCTATTGAGGTTGATCCTTCTCTATTTCTAAAGAAAAAATTATAAGAAATTCCATGTGCAATATACCTCATTAAAGGATCTTTGATTTTTGAGATTACCAAAGCCCTTCGATCTCCTGTTACTCTGGTTAGGGCTTCGAATTTGACATTTTGAATCAACTTATTTTTTGGAACCGCACCAACATTGCATAATCCTATTAGATTTCTAGTTGCATCCTTAGAAATTTGATAGGGATTATCCAGAGTAAGGATATCACCATCCAATCTTTTCAAGATAAACCGAACTACCTGCGTGTTGACGAAATGAGGAAATTCATTCTAGATGTCCAGGTTCTTATGTTTCGCTCCTCCAAGCTTCTTCAATTCGACGACAGACAACAAATTTCTTACATCCCTGACCTTTTGACTACTATATTCATCCAAAATTACTATTCCTTTGATTTTCTTCATTTTTTGTATGGAACAGGGTTCTACCAATTACCGAATAAGTATGAAATTGACAAGCAACAAAAATACCTAAAAAAATCCCCACTAAATTGACTTTCACTCCTTCGAAGTTTTGCTAGAAAAGACTCTTCAATAGTTCTCCTTCAATGCATGGTGATGAATGAGGGTTCAAAATGCCCTTTTATAAATTCATACACTTTACCTACCTACCGCATTATATGATTTTCCTTAGAAGTTTCGGTTACTCTACATTCTCATACAACAAGAGAAGAATCCATCTGCGAACCTTCAAGATTTCATCTTTCTGAACAAGTGATCACGAATACATTTAGGATGAGTAACACAACTGCAAAAAACTTCTTGCAATCTGGAACCAACTACACATAGGGGGACAAAATATTTTTATGAAAACTCCCCCTAGGCCAAAGGCCTGAAATCAATTGCCGGATGAATTATCGGAGGGAGCTTCCAGTACAACCTTATCAAATTCATCAGATCCACTCTTCTTTACCCACACCTTCTTCATCTGATCTCTTATCTCTTCCACAAAGTCTTTTCCCTTTCCTTTCTGCAAATTTCTACCTTGATATACCAGACCTCTTCTTTCCATGTTTTTGTTCCTGCAGATGCTTGCAGTGTGACTGATTTTGTTATGCTTGTAGCATACTAAATTTTTTTGTCTATACCATCCATTCCACTGATTTCCTCTTGATCTGCATTGATTAGTAGCATGTCCAAATCTTCCACAGGTATAACATTTAATGTTCCTTATACTAACATACATACTTTTGCATTCTGATGACTTATAACCAAACTTCTTGCATTTAAAACACTAACCAAGAAATGATGGAGTGCCAAAGTTTATCTTAATTCTACACTGAGAAGCCATATGTCCAAATTTATTACAAACAAAGCAATATCCATTAAAATTCTAAGTGTTGGTCTTCTTTTCAAGGTCCTATTCAGATTCAGAGCTCTCACCCTTCACATAGCCAAGCCCTCGCTTATCATTTGCATCCTTTTGTCCTCTAGTTATCTCATCAAGCTTAGCAGAACTGATCCTGAACTTCTCCTTAAACTCATTTGCAGTAGCAAGCTCATCTCTAAGAATAACTACCTGTCTCTCAAGCTCTTGTTCATTGTTTCTAGTTTGTTGCAATTCAATCTCCAACTGAATGAATTCATTGTTAATTCTGTTGCATTCCTCAAAATTTTCTTTCAAGGATTGGGCCAGATTCTCCTCATTCTTCTTTCTTTCTTCAATCTCTTTAGTTAGCTTTATTGCCACAAATTCCATTTCAAGCTTTAGAGAAATATTTTCCTTAGCAAGTTTTTCACATTCTTCTATTATCTCTTTTAGGGTTTGATTCAGATGAACATCTTTCGGGCCTCTACTTTCTTTTTGCTTCAATTTTACACATAGTTCCTTCCTCGTTTCCCTTGACTCATTTATTTTATCCTTCAATGATTGAATGAATTTTTCAGTAGCCACAAGATTTGCTTTTAGTTCCATGACCTCTGCTTTAGACTGATCAAGATCATCAAATGCCACCATAAGCTGTTGTTGAAGACCACCTACATCCATTGTAATCCAAGATCCACCTCAAGCTGTTAAACTTAGAAGAAGATCCAACTCTAATACCAAATTTTGGACACTAGGAACACCAAGAGGGGGGTGAATCAGTGTTCCACAATATTTAATTTTCAAATAAGATCTTAAAATTTCAATAGAATTATTAAACTTTAATAACATCCACAACATATAAATAGAAGGAAACATGCATGCACATTAATAAGACAATGTGAACACCATAACACCAGAATTTTTACATGGAAACCTTGTTAGGGGAAAAACCATGTTGGGGATTAATCCACAAAGTATACTCTGTTAAAAGTATTATCAAAAGGGAATGCACTTGCATTCAGGCACACTGCCTAGAGCTCACTACTCAAAATAGGAAAGGCTCACTACCTTACAAAATATTTGAGATTACAACAAAATTTTGAACTGAGAATATAGCATCTACAAATGCTTGGATTCAGTTCCAATGAGGCACATGAAACAAATTCTAGACCTCATGTCCAATTCACACTTCTGCTTTGCTCTGCTCTGTTCTTCTGCAGAAACCCTTTTGTAGCACAAAAAAAATTCGCTCATAGATCTTTTGATATTAGCCCATATATTTTTTCTACACTTTTTCGCACACACACGCCTTCTTACAACTTTATATTCACATACCACACCCAAAAAATGATTTTCTGATCTCCTTTTTATATCCACTAACAATATTTTATTATTATATGTTGGTTTTAAACAAACTATAATATTCTTCCATAAGTCGGCTCAAATCACCAATTGGAATTAATGTGTACCCACACAAGTTGGCTAGACTATAGTAGGGACCCAAATCAAAATTCCCAACACAAGAAATAGTTAAACAACTATTCCTCATACATTCGTGACATGCTATTTACAACAGGTCGGCCATAATGAGAAAATAAGTAATAAATCATTCTACCGGATCTCTTAACTCATACATGGATTGATGTAATATCATAAAACTTATCAATCAGGTAGCATACATGCTTGACAAGCTTCCCTGGGGATCCACACGAAAAAATAATGATCTAGTGAAGTATTTAGACCAACTTACCAACCGAATACTCTGTTCTTCATGCATTTTTTTGATAGAGTACTGAATTCTACTTTCCTGCTGGTATGAGCTACTTCTAGATTGCGGACCACACTACTGGCTCCAGTTGCCATCAATGAAAAAACTAGCAACCAAAAACAATATCTCAAATACATATGCCAATAGGAAGAAGAGGATGCACAAAAGAAGGGCACTGATCTCGAACATAACGTCAGGGTTGAACATGAAGAAGATAAAGAGAGGGAGCCACAAGAGGAAAATGTTGTTAAAGAAAATGTAGCTTCTAGTGAGCCTGATACAGGAAAGACTACAAAAGATAAGGAGTCATATGAGGAGCAAAAGAATGATGAGGAGGATCCTAGTGATGAAGAGGATCAGCCTCAGAAGGAAAAGGAAGGTGATTATGAATCACCAAAGAATCAAACAGAGGTCCTTGCATGGCTGGAACAACAATTAAAGAAGGCTCTAGTGGTCATTGATCCAAAGGCGAGATTAGAAGCAATTTTGGCTAGAGCCCAGATGAGGACCCGTAAGGAGAAGAAGCCTAAAATCAAATCCCACATCATAGTTCATGCTTCTGGGTCTCAGACACTGCAAATTTCCACTCCAGCAATAGACAAGGATGTGAGGACCATCTAGGGTTAGGACTACCAAATATCTACTATTAATCTGGTCCCAGCGACTCGTGAACAAAAAATGAATAAAGATCAATCCATGAAGGAAGAGTTAAATGTACAAGTGGTAGACCTCACTGCCTACATTGAACAATAGACATCAACAAAGGAAGAAACCCCAGTGGAATTGTCTACACCTACTCTCCTCTCCAAGGAAGAGATAAATAAGATGGAAAAGATGAAGAGTTGTACCAAGTTGATGCAATGACAGGGAGGCCTTCAATTCACTTTCACAATACAAATAACTTCCAACCACTCTTCTTCCCCCAAATCACTATCTTGGCTTGTTATCAATTTTTCACTTAAACTCTAAAGTAAGTCAGCAAACCTAGTTTTCTTGACATATCTTTCAAATTTTCCAAACAATCTCTCCAATCCATATTCATTTCAAACACCCATTAACACATACTTTCACATGCCTCAAAACCCCATGAGACTCTTTTGAAAAAAAATCCTCAATCTAGTGCTTCAACATTGTCCTAGACCCCCAAATAGGTCTATTTAACAAAGAAATTTCCTCTCAATCACCCTTCCAATTGAAAAACCCCATTGGGAAGCATTCACTAGTCTCCAAATCCTCAAAATCCATAATTTTTAGGGTGTGATAAGCCCTCTAACCCCACTATCCACTAAACCCTCACTTTTGTCAAATCTCACTAGGGTTTATTGAAAACCCCATATCGAAACCACTTACAAACTTAGAACCACTTGAATCCTTCTTCATTATTCCTGATCATGCTTAAAAGAACATTAGAAATTTCTGCCCCCAAACTTAATCCACTTTTCCAATCTAAAACATCACTTTTCCACTCTAAAAATGCTCTTTTCACAATTAGGGCTTCTTTCCCAAACAACCAATTGACCTCTCCTACCCTTGAAAACTCTCAAAATCATCAAAATCCACCTATTCACACTAATTCCAACATGTTCTGACTTATTCTCAATCAATTTCTTCAATCCACCACCTCTAGCCTTGATTCATAAGCCTAAACTCTGAACTTTCAATAGGGGCAGTGTTAGTAACCTCTTCAAATATCTTTATCACACCTAAATACTCATTCCTACACCTATTCCTAGACTAACCAGGCCCATTCCAATGAATCATAGCCTGAAAAGTAGGTGGAATGGCCTCTTAATTCATTCCGACCCTCAAAACCCTTATTCACACCCTTAACAAGCACTTTCAAAAAAATGAGTGTCTCTCCCTTAAAATGAAATGCTAGGCCCTCAAACTAGATGCAATATGAAATTAACTCATGCCTTCAAAGAATATTGCATATTTTTGTATTAAAATATAACTATACAGGCCGTACAGTGGCTAGAACTAATGAAATACACATAAATTTATCAGAAAAACAAAGATATTATTGGTTTTCTCCTTCAAACTCTTCAACAACCATACACATCAATGGATTTTACACATTTAAACATTTTCCCACCTAGAAATAACTTCCCAATTGACCAACTACCCTTCTACCTTCCAACTAACCATTGAAATTTAAAACAATTACAATTTTTGCACTTTTACAAAATTTGAAATGGCAACTTTTTGCAATTTTTCCAATACCAACCCAAATGACCCCACATTGATTCCTAGTCTAAAAAAACATTAAAAAATGGCCTTGCATGGCATTATTTGACAATACCAAGACTAAATCAACATATTTTGACTCATCTCACAAAATGGAGCAAGAAGGTGCTCTTCACCATTCACCTGACCATGAAAGCTTTCCAAGTCCCTTGGAAGTCTGCAACACTTTGGCCTGTAAAACTCTTTGATCTCCAACACTTTGATGCTCCTTCTTGTAGTCTTCCATGATCTACTCCATTGATCTTCATCTTCACCTTTGGCTTGGATTTTTCCATGCATGATAATCCTCCACTTGTCTTGTCATCTTGAACCTGCATCTTCATGCTTGGATTTGTCTTCATATGCTGCATCCTTTTGCTTGCACTTTGTCCTTCTTCTTCATTCACTGCAAAATAATCCATACTTTTTCTGTCCTCTTTCATCTTAACCCTTGGCTTGACTCCCATCAACACTATCACCAAAACAAGGAAGTAATATAGGACTTCATTTACTCTCTGCCTCTTACCCTTTCTCTTCACAACCATCTTAAGGTTCTTCATCTTCTGAACCCCTATGCACTCAAGTTTACCAACCTTTGTCATGGCAGAATACAATTTACTACCAATAATTTTTATCATCCAAGGAAAACTCTCTATCCTAACCACAACAACATCACTCTTCTCCACTTCAATTGGAGATTCCACAAACACTTTGTCTTTGGCCTTCTCTTGGCCTATTTCTGTCAACTTTCCATCTTCACCTCTTGGGGTGAATACAACCTTCTTCCTTTTCTCAACCTTTACCATTCCTTCCACTATTCTCTGCTATTCATCTTGGCTCACTGTATTCTCCACCTTCTTGACTTGCATTGGACTCTTTATCATCACAATCACTGTACTCTCAAATTCTTCAACTTCTTGTCCCATCAATGGAAAATGTACGTCTCTTACCATGCTCTCTATTTGTTTCTTTTCCCAAGGCTGTCTTCCCACAACCAAATCACTCTTAATCATCCCTAAATCAGGTTTTAGGATTTTATCTTTACCTTCTACCTATGTCCTCTTGACATCCTCAAGCCTTAGAACGGCTTCACACTCTTCCTTGTACCTTGACACAATCTCATTCTTGAACCTACCCATTTTCTCTTGTTTTCCACCTCTTGCTTTCATTACTATCCCTAAACCATTTTCCCTCAATACCACTATGTTCTTAGTCTTCCTCATCTCTGTTATGATAGTACTAATCTGCCACTTGTATTCTTTTGCTTTAAATGGAAAATTCAGTGTCCCTACAATGATCTATGCCTCTAAGACCTCTTTGCCATTAGGTCTTCCACTTTCTTTTATATCAGACATCTGTTGTCTTTCATCTTCTTGTCCAATCAGTGGACAACATTCCTCTCTTATTGTATCCTTGCTTGGAAAATTTTTCCTCTCCTTTGGCAACTTTCTTGCACTCTTCCTCTTATCAAGGTCTCTTCCCCAAGAACCTTTATCACACAATCCCTTGTATGAAATTGACACACCTCTGTCATATCAGATATGCTCTTCATTGTTTTGACAGTGCTTGACTGTCTTGCACCCTCTTTTGTTTTCCTTTGCCAAAATCCAATCTCTCCTTTGTCCTCACCATGCTTTGCAAACTTGTCTTGATTCTTCATAGAGAATTCTTTCTTGATCTTTTCTCTTTCAGATCTCATCACTAACTCACCATCCTCTTTGCTTTTCAACATGGCATCCTTGAGAATACTTGCTATCTCAACCCTTTTCCTCTTTGTAGTGGTTGCACTCTCGCTGGAATTTCCTTCCTCATGCCTTATAAGCTCTTTTCTACCCTGCATTATTACTCTTGCCATATTGCTTTGTTCCCGATCCTTTTCCACTAATGGTATCAATGTAAAAGAAACTCTATCCTTTTCAATTTTATAACTATTGTGCCTTCCATCATACAAAGCAAATATTTCATATATCCATGGTATCCCTAACATCCAATGGAGATTGATCATGAATGGGTCATGGAACACTGGGAAAATAGCAAAGACTATTTAAAGATGATGATAGACTATGAAATGCTTGCTTTAGAGCTAGATCCATAAAAGATCAAGCCATTATTTCACAAGAAAATGGAACAGGGGACTGGTGACACATTATCGCCAAATTTCATGGATTTTTTTGCAAGGGCTTTCACTCAGTCGAAGCAGGTTATAAAAGCTACACCAAAGTGCACCAAGCACTGGGAGAAAATCACTAATAGATTCAAGAAGATAGCCTTTCAGATCCTCAAATCTGATCTCATAAAGGAAAAGAAACTCATAGCCATGATCGACAAGTTTGTAGAGTATGCAACAACACAGGATGAGGTTGGAAAGCCTATTATAGATGATGAATACTTGTTGAAATAGTTTGAAAAGGATAGAAGTAACTACAAGACAAAATAGACTAGAAGATGAGATAGGGAAAAAGACAAAAGTCTATTTTATATTGTAATATATTGGGGGTAGGTGAAACCCTAAGTTAGAATGAATCTTGGCCATTCATTATAAATGAATCTTTCCCATTCATTTCACTTTTTGAAAACTATAAATAGGGGCCTCCTCTCATTTTCAAAGAGAGAGATGAGTTGTGTAAAGACATGTTGCAGAAAATATATGAGAAAAACATTATTTTGATGGTTTCTTGTGTTCTCTTCTCCATGTGTGCTTGATTCTATCTCCAAATAGTGTATTTCAGCCTTGTTATTTTTAGTTGTTAGTTTATGTTAGCTAGTAGTTCATGTTATGCTTTATAGGTGAAGTATGCTATAGTGTTTGATGTCTTTCTAGGTCATACTTTTTGTTGTTTATTGATGATAAAATATTGTGTAAAGTTAGTCTGAGCCTTGTTTATATTGTTGCACTTAAGTTCAATTTTTATTCATTCTTTAGTGGTGAATGAACAATCTAAAAAAATGCACTGACCCTTTGAAGATATCAATAGTTTCATGAGACTGTGGGTTATCCCTAGTTAAGTGGAACTCAGTTTTGGGAAGTCTGTCCACTGTAGCATCCTCCATTGTTACTGTTCAACATTAGTTGCAAGCCTAGGAAACTTCTAACCCTTTTGCCCTTTTTTTTGTTTCTTAAAATCTAGAGTTAAAACAAAGTTCTAGCATCATTGTAAAGCCAAATCTAATGAGCAAGAAGGAGTTTTAGCCTGTTGTTTTGAACTTGCAACAACTATTCATTCATTTCCAAAATTTATAAAACTCCATTTGTAGACCCAATTCCCCATTCTTAGTAAACCATAAATGCCCTTTGTGATTACCAGTAAATCACATCAACCAGTTAAACTATTCCAAGCATTGTCATGACCTGGCACTCTAGAGATCTTGGGGTGATTTCTAAAACTTAGTTGCAGAAATTACCTTTCAAGAGAGATAGCATACTTGTGTGCTATCTATATTGAGAAAGTGCAAAAACATCCATCAACACTTCCCTAGTTGGAACCCTCAGGCTTGGGCCAATGCATAAACCTTACAATGGAAAAATACTAAATACAATTGGAATATGTAGACACATAAAATTTACCTAGGCCTGCAAATTCTATTTTCTCCATATTCTTCTCAACATAATTAAAATATTTAATTATGTTCTATGGTCCAATTTAAACTATTAATTAAATAATTCATAATTATTTAATTAATTCATGTCTTTTATTCCTCTTGATTATTTAAAAAAAATAAATTTTATTTATTTATTTAAATACGTTGCTAATTGTCTAATGTCTCTTTATGATTAAATAAATTTTTAAATTTATTTAATTATCTTTTGTCCATTATTTCCTCCTGATTATTTAAATAAATAAATTTTATTTATTTAAATACGTCATTAATTTCTAAATTTCTTCTTATAATTAAATAAATTATTTAATTATTGTCTACCTTGGCATTCTCCTAATTTTAAATAAAATTATTTAAAATTGTCCCACTTTCTAATTTTCTCTCTCTTAGTAAATAATTTGAAATTAATTATTTACTGTCACATGGCCCCACCTTTTTGAATTAAATTAATTTTTAATTCAAAATGACAACTTTCCTTCTTAAATCGAATAATTTCTAATATTATTTGATTTTCCAACTCTTTCTTTTTTTGTGCCATTCTTATCTCCTTGTCACATGCAATCTTATCCTTTGATCTGATTTTCTAAAATAAAATCTTAACCATTCATTTCAAATTTACCCTAATGTTTCCCTAACCCTAATTGTGGGTTGTCACATTCAATCTCAACCATTGATCTTAGGGAATTTTTCAATATTCAATCTTGGCCATTCATCCAAAATTGACTTTTCTATAAATTGGCAATTTTGGCCTCATTTGGACATCTACATCTCTTGACTTCATAGGTTATTTTCTACATACTTTAGGCTTGCTTCATAGTTGCATAATTGCATTGTGTAGCTCTTTAGATCAAATCTTTCAACATTTTCTTAGGACATTGGAATAATCATAGGTTGCTCACCACAAATTTGAGGGCAATTATCTGCTAGTAGCAAATAGAGAAGGTGCAATGGAGGTTAATCATGGAGGTTGAAGACATTTGGTGAGATCTTTCCTTGTTTTCATGTTTTTACTCCTTTGTTCTTCATTGCTTTGCTTTGGGTTATCTTATTTATGCTATAATATGCTAACCTAGGTTTTTCCCTAAACTACATTGGTGAACCAGAAACCAAAATCGCACTTTTTGCAAACTTTCATACAATTTTTTTTTATGTTTTTGCAGGTACAGGTACGAACCATCGCATTTTATATTTTTTGAGCCACATTTGCAATATTGTGACGCATTTTCCTTGCATAACGACACATCCACTCTATTGAGATGCATTCGCTAACCCGAATGATGCATTTGCTCTGTTGCAACATATTTGCCTTACAGTTCGACGCATCTGTCTGTAGATTCTAGCCTTTGACCCTACAACGTATTTGTTGTGCATAATGACACATTTGCTTGGAAATTTCCAGCTTTCTACCCTGCGATGCATTTGACTTCCAAAATGACACATTTTCCTGGTAAAAATTTACTTTCAGGTTTTTGCAGAATTTTTCAGATTTCGTTTTCTATTAGTAGCCAAAGGTTTTTTTTTTTGGTTACTAATATTCTATTTGCAGCATGTGGTGAGGAGTCTAACCTTGATTTTTGTTGATTTTCTACATCATTTTTTCAATTCCTTAAAGAAAACAAACAACAACAAACAATTTTGCATTCACATTTCATTGGTTAAAATGAACATGCATACTCACTCATGGGCTTAAAATGAACACAATCTTGTATTGAAACTCATATGGTCAAAATTTACATGCATTTTCATGTCATGGGCTTAAAATGAACCTTGTTTGTCTCACATCAAGTTAAAATTTTAAAATAAACAAAGTGTTTTAGGTGTCTTCCTCACATTTCAATTTTGATAATTAAAATGAACAATTGTCTCCAATTTGTGTAATCTCGATTCAATAATAGAAGTATCCTCTCCCCTTGCACACTTGTACGATCTTGGGTGCAAGAGAAACTGTTATTGACTCTAGGAATTGGGCCTTCCTTGGTGGGAAAAAGTACTCACCCCAAGGCGACTCAAACTGGCAATGAAGCTCTTTAGCCGAGCTACTCCTGACTGATATACAAATGTGAATCCTAATGGAAAAATTAGGATTAGAAGTGTGGATGTGTCACATGGAGAAGTGAATTCCCCAAAACCCTTTAGAGTGTAACCTCTTTAGGCTAGAATTCCTCCTTATCAGAGCTAATCTTGCCCCATGTGTGGCCACTCGAATGGGAGTCCCGAACTAATTTTTTTTTGTGTAGTTTCCAAAAACCCATCTATTCGCTAGTGCAACAATGGTCGTTGCCAAGGCATCCACATTCTCGCAATTCTTAGTAGAGGTGAAAATATTGCCATGGGAGATTTATGGGGGCTTGAAGCTTGGTTGACCCTAGAAGTGAGTGCAATGTAAGGGGGAGCCTGTGTGGCCAAGCTTCTAGATCACCCACTAAGAATAAGTGCGGCTGGGGAAACCCACGTGGAATCCAGTGGAGATAGTCTTTGCCTAACCTAGGATTGTGCATGTTTTCATTGTGCATGTTTTCAAATATTCAAAGACAAAACATTATGTTTGCCAAGTGTTTTTTGAGACATTGAACAAATAAACACCTTTCACAGACCTAGAAACACTAATTCAAACTCAAACAATTCTAAAATTTTGCCAAAATTGTAAACAAATTAGACCTTTATCCAACCTTCGATGCATTTTCTATTATGTGCAATGCATTCACTATGTTGAACCACATTTGAGACTTTCTATGCTATAATCGCTCTGCTAAAATGCATTTGCTATCCTCTACAACACTTTTGGATGGTCTAAACTACATTTGATTTCAAGAATGATGCAATTGCTTTCTTGCAACACATCTATGACCTGTAATGACGCATGTGCTGAACCTAAGATGCATTTGACATTCTGCAATACATCTGTGACCTAAAATGACACAATTGCCTGTCATGAAGAAAAACACTGTTACTATCCAAAACCTGGGTCCAAACACTTTTAGACTGCTATCAAACATCTTTTTTCTAGTGGCCTCTGTTAAAAACCAGACAAGGAATTGCTCAAGTTCTTCATCCTTTGCATCTTTTAGCTTTCATTCTCCCATAGGTCCATCCTTGCAAATTTTGAGTTGCACCCTTAGAGTCCATCATCATCATTTTCAGAAATAAACCAACCTTCAAGTTGCAAAATTTGGAATAGGAGAGCTTACCATACCTTGTAAAATCTTTTCCTTCAAGAGTAGGTTATCATTGGACTTAGTCAAAATCATTTCTTTTAATCATTTTCATTTTGTGAGACCTTTCCAACTCAAAATTCTAGTTATGAAACCTCACTTTGTCATCTTGTCATTTTCATTTAGTCACACCAACAATTCCTTTGATAATCCAAATTGAGACATAGACGAAGCTTTGAGTGGTTGAATAAACCTTTTTTGAAAATCCATCAAAACCACCTTGACCTTTGCATTTGCATACCTTAGAACATATTTTAGTCATTTTAGTCCTCATTTTGCATATCTTATTCCCAAAAATCCAAAAAAATAAGTGTCATACCTTTCATCTTAGTCTTCATTGTACTTTTGGCATTTGACATTTCCTTTAGACAACATTGTCATATTGCATCCCTTATTGCTAAAACCCCAAAAATATAGTTACATTTGCACCCCTTATTAAAAAAAATCCAAAAACATAGTGTCACACCTTTCCCATTCATAGATATAGTTGTCATTTCCATCTTCCTAATTTGAGAAAAATCCTTAAATGGTTGAGACTAGGCTCCAAAGAAAAAGAAGACAAATGGACCCTTTTGGACAAGACACCAACACCTATAACTTCTCTAATGACATGAATCAAAAAATAGACTCGGGGGAACCTTTCATCAATCCTTTCAGTGACATGAACATGCCATCTTCTTCACACAACCCCTTAGAACCATTCATGCGTAGAGATGAAAATAGATATGTATTTGTGGAAGACCTAGAAGCTGCTGCACAAAATCCCGATGTTGCCTCCTTTGTGGAAGAATTAGTCTTGCAAGGCTTAGACAAATATCTAGCCATGCTTTTACACCAAGGGGCCAAATTTCCACGTGGGTTTGACATTAACACTTTAAGAGCAACCTCTTCTAATCATTATGCAAACAATACTTCCAACACTAGTCAACCCCAACACAATGCAAATAATACCTTCATTGGTGCCACCACACAAAGTGCAACAAACACCATCAATGCTACCTCTAATGGTACCTCCAATCAAAATAATTCTAACATGATCAATGCAACATCCATTGGAGGAACATCAACCATGTCACAAGTCACATCACAATCAATGCCTCTAATGTCAACAACATCCTCACAATCAATTGGAGCTAGCTTTGGGTCCTCAACAATGGGGGAAAGTTATTCAAACCTCTTATTTGGAGCTTCATTTAGCACCATGCGAACAACATCATCAAATCCTTTAATTGGATCTTCAAATAATGCCATGGGAAAAAATTTATTCAACCGCTTTGGGAGAAATATACGACGGGTTTCCATTCCAGGACCCCAACCTAATGTCAACACTTCATCACAACTTAATACCAACACCAATATCCCCCAAAGGAAAAAAACCAACATTCCCCATGGACACATATACCAATTTGGACAAGGCAATCAAATTACACAACACATGAATTCATTTGGACACCAAAATACTGAAGGTCAACACATTCCACAAATATCGACTAATACTACTGGAGTGCACATTCCTACATACACGTCACACATCCATACCCAACAACACATCCCTAATCAAAACACACAATACTAACAACCTCCAAAATAAAACACATCACACATTCCACAACAATACACATCGAATCTGAACACATCTTCATAACAAGCGGGAACTCATGGAATACCTATCACTAGCATGTGTGATGCTAGAAACAACCCCATAATTGATGCACTCACAACTCAAATTGCGACCTTGCAAAAATAGATAGAGAACATGCAAATACAATAGAAAAAGACTCACACATCATATGACCTATGTCCATACCCTTTTGACACAAGTCTACACATGCCATAGTTCCCTCTTGGGTACGTGGTGCCAAACTTTACTAAGTACAAGGGAAAGACAAATCCCCTTGAAAACATTCAAGAATTTACAACCAATTGCGTGGACATCGCCTATGAACATACTTATTTGATGAGGATATTCCCTAGGAGTCTTGCAGGTCCCACACTTGAATGGTTTGCCACCTTGCCTAAGGGAATAAAATCATGGGAGGAACTTGCAGAAAAATTTGTACGCAATTATGCCTATAACATTGACACCGATGTCTCCATTACCAATTTATGCACACTTACTCAAGAGGAAACTGGTGATACCTTTATTCCATTCTTCCAAAGATGGAGAATTTTAGAAAGTCGTTGCCATATTGAGATACTAGAGAAATAAAAGTAGACATGTTTGTCCAAAACCTCCTGGGCCCATTGAAATATAATTTGCAAGTTCATTGCTGCACCACTTTCATAGACTTAATCGAGAAAGGAGTCCAACTCAAAAAGGACCTTGTTGCTAAAGGAGAACTCAAATATGGAAACAAGAACATGAACACAAACCCACCTGCTGACAAAAATAAATATTGGGTCAAGAATAAACACATAACCAATGATTGCATTGTTGACGCTAAGTGGTAAACACAACAGGTCTTGTACTCACTCTCAAAGGAGCCCAAATACAAAGTGCACCATTGACCACACCAACACCTATTGCAAATGCCATCCAAAATAATCAAAACAATCAAAACAATCAAAACCAAGGATAGCCATGAAAAACTAGGAAATTTCCAAAGAGATGTACATACACTGCCTTGGGTGAACCAATTGAAGAGGTGCTTAAGAAAATTCTTCAAAACAGTGTCATCACATTACAAGACCCTAAGCCATATGACCCAAGAAAATTCAATCCATCTTGGTGGGATGACAATGCATTTTGTGATTACCACAGTGCAAAAGGGCATAAAACCTCCTCTTGTTGATAATTAAGAAATCTCGCACAAGATCTCATTGAAAATCACACCATTGAACTAGGTGGACAATAATTTGCTTCAAACACGGACCGCACAATCCATAAAAACCCATTGTAGGACCGTAGTTCAAATAATCCCTCAACGTCAAGTCCAAAGACTAATAATAACTGAGCCAATTACACCCGCACCACCTTCAACTATTCTGGTGGACCCATTATTAATCACCTTCGAGCTGCTGACGAATATTTCAATAAAATTACCATCAAGAAAACACCTGAGTGTAATGTCACTACTCACAGAGGCAAAGTCATCATAGCTGGTCCTCCTCCTCCTAGACAACCGAAGATCATGATACCTGGTCCATCTGCCAAATAGTCACAACCTGGTCCATCTTCTAAACAATCACAACCTAAGGGATAGTTCAATCTCATTGGCCAATTAGGAAAAACACCTGCTCAAATCTCTATACTCGAGCTGCTACACATCTCTCCAGCGCACAAGGCCATACTAGAAAAAACTTTACAGGAGTCTTCAGTCCCTCATGACATTGATTTCAACCAATTTGAAGCCATGGTGGGATACCTAACCACTCCCAATCACATAACATTTTTAGACCAAGACTATTCGTCACCAAAAGCAACTCACAATGGCACATTGCATATCAAAGTCTTTATCCATAAACATAAGGTTAGATGAGTTTTAGTAGATGATGGAGCAGGACTGAACATATGCTCCCTAAAATTGGTTAAAGCTCAAGGATTCTCTAATACTTGTGTAGACGCTACCAAGAGCATTGTTATAAAGGTGTATGATGATGAGGAATGCTCCTCTCGGGGTATTATCACACTTCCTATTCAAGTTGGGATGGTCATTGTGGATACAGCATATCAAGTCCTGGATCTCGAGCTACTATATAACATTCTGCTTGGTCGACCTTGGATCCATGCCTTAAAAGTTGTTCCATCCACCTACCATTAGTGCTTAAAGTTCCCCTTTGACGACACCGAAATCACCATACATTGAGACCCCAATCCCATCTAGTATTGCACCAATCTAAGGGGTATTTCAGAGCATCAAGTGCCAATTAATCGAGAATCTTCAACCTCCTTTTCTTCTAAATACATCAATCCATCCACACTTGCCAAATCATCCACATCCACTCCCTCGTCTTCAACCACACCATCTCCCTCCATCCTGAAGACTAAACCTAATATCAAGATCCAGGACCATGGTTGCAAAGAATATAAATTGAACATGACCTATTGCATCACTAAAATACCCAAGTCTCCAAAGGCTTATGGTCAACCTTGTTTCAGAATGGAGCCTAAAGATATTTTCAAAGTTCCTCTGACATGGATTTTTATAAAATGGGGAGACATGAGCAAAGAAGACATCATAAAAATATCAACTTGGATTTATAAAGACCCAAAAGACCCATCCCAATTACTAGTCCAGATATATGGTAAAGGCTATGACATGGTGAAGGAACAAGGCTATGATGGAACTAGTGGTCTTGGTGAAAAAAAAGGAATACGGGAACCTATAATGCCTTCCCGAAGACCAAAGCTTCATGGGTTAGGGTTTGGGCTACCCGAAACTGACGATCAATGTACCAATGTACTTTCAGGTGAGAGTGCAAATGCTTCCAAAAGTGTCAAGACTATTGAAGATTCCCTTACTGAAATTGACTCACATGAATGGGAATTTGGTTCCCAAAGATCCCTAAGTGACTGCTGCCTTGATGAAATGTTTCTGGAACCTGGTGAAATTTCCTTTGATGAACGATTTAGACAAATGTTCAAAGTTGACCTTCCTAAAGACACTCCCAAATTCCCATTGAAGAGAGAAGAATGGGTCGAACTCTTTTGGCCTCACGACAATGATAAACCTGCACCATCATTTGACCATCATCCTAAAACACTTATCTGGCCATCTGAACTTAATGACCATCATTCATATTCATCTGACTCACCACATGACACTACCGACTACGATTCCAATCCATTTGTCCCCTATTTTTCCAGTGAGTTTGACTTTTCTGAATCAGGTGAAGGAGAATACTGGATAGGATTCAAATGGGAGTTGGAGGATGAAAAATTCATCTTCACCCTTTTTGAGTTAGTTTGCATGCTTTTAGCATCCTCCCCACCATTTTCCAATATTGATGATGGTATCTCCCTTATCTACCCATAGCTAATTGATTGGGATCAACAAGGCCTGCCAGTTATGGACACATTTCAGAATGATGAAGCTATTGCAGAGTTCATGGGACTTCATGAGGGCATACCAATTGGGGACCACAAAGCTATATTTTCCATAGACCTAGATTGTACAACATACTTTGGGGAGACTGTGCAATCCTCCAGTTGTAAAAATAAAAATAAAAATAAAACAAAAAAAGACACGTCTTTAGGTGAAAACTGAAAGGCACCTTCTGACAACACAAAAGTAAAAATAAAGGACGTATCTAAGGGTGAAAACCTCTTCGGGCGCCCAAGGATGGAGGATTGAAAATTTTCCCTGTGACATAAGAAAAATCAGCAATGCTCATTGAGGACACCATGGAAGTTAACATAGCCACAACAGAAGATCCAAAAATCATTCTCTTTGCAACATCTTTGATAGAGGAAGAGAAACCTAAATTTCAAAAATTCTTTTCTGAACGTAATATTAAATTTGCATGGTCCTATGCTGATATGCATGGGTTGGATCTAGAATTAGTCTTACACCATTTTCCCTTACTTTTCGATGTCAAGCCAGTAAAATAGAAGCTATGAAAGATGCATCCACAAATCACCTTGTTGGTCAAAGTAGAGCTCAAGAAATTGCTAGATGCATGATTCATAAGATCAATAGATTACATTGAATGGATTTCAAATCTTGTACCTATCACTAAGCCAAATGGTCAAATACACATTTGTACAGACTTTCATGAATTGAACAAGGTATGCCTGAAGGACGACTTTCCATTACCAAACATAGACATCATAGTTGACCTTACAGCAGGATACGAGATGCTATCCCTCATGGATGGTTTCTCAGGTTATAATCAGATTCAGATTGGCCCTGAAGATCAGCATAAAACAATATTTACATGTCCTTGGGGTACATATTGTTGGAACGTCATGCCCTTTGGTCTCAAGAATGCAGGTGCCACATATCAATGAGCTATGATGACAATCTTTCATGACCTCATGCATACCCTAATGGAAGATTATGTGGATGACCTTTTGGAAAAGTCTTTGACACGCAAAGATCACCTTAATGTTGTTGGAATTGTTGCCTCAATCTCACAGGCTGAAACTTCTGGAAGAGCAAAGTCGGTGTGTCATTTCTTTGGTCTGGCCGATTGGTAGTTTGGGAACCTTGTGAAATATTCTGGTTGCTGTGACCTTGCAGATGTCTTGCCAAACGCATTCACTATTGAGTCTATCGCTGTGACATAAAGCAGTTGTGGTAAACTCTCACTGCGTGGAGATCTCTGGCCGACAGGCCATTCAATCGAGTGTCAGGGAGACTCATAGCGACTGGGTGCTTTGGAGTGACCTCAACACTCGGGAAGAAGTCCTAGCGACTTTGGAAGGTCTCGCCGATAGGGATACACATTGATGTCATCGGGGTAACCTATGGCGGCTCAGTGAGAAGTCATACTGAAAGTAGCATGTCTCGGCAATAGTGTTGGAGCTTTCGGGGAAACCCTTAGGTGATCAGTAAGAATTCTTACCGATAGTGATATGTCTTACCGACTCGGAGTAACCTGGGGATCTCGGTGAGAAGTCTCAGCGATGAAGGATTGTCTTGGCGATAATGTAACACTTGAAGACATTAGGGAGACCCTTGGTCGAAAGGCTTGTTTAGATATGATGTCTCATCGAATATCAGAAGTCTCGCCGACAACATGTGGGGTCATCGGTTCGGTGTGACTCTTGGCGAACAGTTGTTTTGGGATAACATGAAAGCCTCGGTAAGATGTCTTGCCAAAGGTTGATTCTCTCACCGATAATGGAACACATTGATGTGACTTAAAGGCTTCGGTATGAAGTGTTGGCAAAAGCGGTAAGTCTGGCCGACAAGTTTGACTCGGGGTGACTTGGAACCTGCGGGGTAATGTCTTGGCGAAGAGCAATTGTCTTGCCGATGAAATCTTGACTTCGGTGTAACTCTTGGCAACTGTTGTTTGGAGTTCGGTATAACATGAAGCTTGATGTGAGGTCTCGGTGAAAGATGATAGTCTTGCCGATGAGAACATTCATGTCTATGTGACTTGAAGACCTCGGTGAAATCTCTTGGTGATAGTTGAATGTCTTGGCGATAGCGTTGGCGGATGTGTTCAACTGGAGGTCAGTGAGAGGTCTTTCCGATCATGCCGATAAGGTGACTCTTGCCGATAGATGGATGCCGATAGGAATACAATGGGTTTCGGCATGACTTGAAGACTTGATATGATCTCCTGGCGATAGCGTTAGTCTCACCGATGTGCATACTGCAGTCGATGTGACTTGTAAGCTTGGTGGAACCTCTTGCCGATGGAGACGAATCTTGGTGACATGTAAACAGGTCTTGTGGCATCGGGGAGACACTTCTTGTGTCTCACCGACATGCGACACAAGTTGATCGATGTTGATCGAGTGAAGGCTGTCTGACGTGGTGCGATGTGGACCAATCTGAGAAAGCATAAGTGAACCGTTTGCTGAACCGTTTCTGTGTGGAAGTTGGAAAACTAAAGCACAAGGAAGTGGAAACATCTGATGATGCTGGGCTGGATGACTTGTGAGTTCTGATATGATAGTTGGAAAAGAACGATTCTATAGAGCCTGCAAAGAACAAATGTATATATGTATGCATTGGACATTCTGAGGAAAAAAGCTGAAGAGCCAAGAGCTAGAGAGAGATCGATAGAGAAAGGCTGAGTAGCTAGCTGAAAGGCCGAAGCCATGAGGCCGAGGCAGAGAGTGAGAGAGGTAGAGTTATGCTACTGGAATCCCTCCTGATCATGAATTCCATGTCTGATCTCTCAGGGATAGTATGTTACTAGTTGTATCTAGAATGAACAAGATGTAATCTCTGAAAGGCCAAAAGCCTGAAACTATATTGTAACCTTCTGTTGCTGAATAATACAATGGCTTGAACTTTGGAGAGTGGGGTTTTTTTCCCAACATAAAATATTTGTGTTCTGACTTCTGTAGTATCTTTCATCTGTGTTGTTGTTTGCTATTGAATTTACTTGTGTTTCTCTCAGAAAGATCAATGTGGGAAATGAACTGTGTTTGTTTTGCATTTGGACATAGTTGTACGTGTCTTTGAGGAAACCTAATCGAAATGAAAGTTACCAAAGGCACTACTGTATGGAGTTTTCACTAGAGGCGTTCCCAAATTTCCTTACAAGTGGTATCAGAGCCTTCTTCTGGTTGTTGGTTCTGGATATTTCTCCTGTGAAGATTTGTTAGCTTGATAGGCTAGAAGAAATCTTGAGGAATGGACTGATGTATTGATCCTTTGATGAGTGGAAGCCTTGTGGTATTCTGAGACAACATGCAACTTGAAGGATGGTCAAGATGGAAAAGGGAGTTGATCATTTTGTGATATGTGTCTCTTGGCTAGTAGAGGTTTAATCTTGGAGTATGAGGTGGTTTTCTTTGCTCTGTGACTGTGTAGCAGCAAAGCTTTCATATTGGGCGTTTGTGTGTCAGGCTCCTGGGTGATATGGAGAAGCCTAGGTTGTTTCTCAGTCATGGAAAAGAGTGCTTACGCTAGGTGGTGGTTCCTGGTGGTGAAAGGAACTATTTCCTGTTAACCTTGAATGCTTGAAGGCTATGAATTTAATCATTAGGTGATTTTCAAGCTTATGAAATAGCCTCTCTCTCTCTTTCTTGGATGCATGTACATGGTGGTGGTTTAAAGTTGGCCTGAAAGGGGCCTGGATTCTCTTGAACTATTGTTTTCTTTCTAAGGATGATTTGTACTTGCATGGCTCTTTGGTTTTGCAGGTTTTACATGGTTAAGAAAAACTTATGATCATGTGGAGTTACTGTTAAGCTATTGTCTAGACATTGGCCTTTTGGGGTGTTGCTGGATGAAATAGTTGTAGGTCTGCGTACATGCTTGGTGCATGGTTTAGAGAAGGTATGACTCTTTCTCTGCATGGGAGTGTTGGTAAGTGTTTGTCACTCAACATTCTTGTGGTAATGCTTGTGGGTTCCTTGATTATGGTGCTCATTGTGGACATGATTGGTAAATCAGATTTGGTCTGATCTGGTGTTTGAGTTATGTTATCTACGTAGTTATTCTCTTGATATCTCAGTGTTGTAGTTTTCAATGTGATAACGGTTTTGCATGTTCGATGTTTGTGATATACGAGTTATGCGGTTGGTGGATTAGCTACCCATTGGCTGCAGTGAGATAACTTGGATGTGGAATGTCTTTATCCATGAGGTTGATTCATTGGTGGTGCAGATTTGTTAGCTGGCCTTGTCTGTGGTCACTTGTGCATTGGTGTGATTGTTTTGAGATGAGAGGATGGATATTCTTGAGTACCTGAATAGTCAGTTATGGGAACCTGTAGTAGGTGGTCATGATGCTTGGAGAGCTCGACTGTCACGTTTCAGTGGGAGCTCTAGTAGTGACTGTGGATTCATCACATGGTGGTGAATGGTCTTCTTTAATGTTGCACAAGGGTTCTTTTGCTTTTGCATGGACATTATTTGAAGATGTGCAACATCTTGGAACCATGGAGGACACTTGGTGTCTTTGACTAAGGTGTTGGTGGTGCTTGATAGGTGATGTTGTTCTTAAGTCTATTTGCTTTATGTCATGGTATACTCTTGTTTGTGCACTGAAGTTTTGGCATTGTGCATTGTACTTGAGACATTGGTGGAGTCACTTGAAGCATGGTATCTCCTATGGGGATGTGTAGATCATGGTGTCATGATAAGTTCCTGATTCAGATGATTGGAGTTTTGACAGTGATCTAGTAATTCTTTGTGTATTGAGTGCCTTAATTACTTGCTTGATATTTCATGATAGTGCAGTAATGCAGTTAAAGTTTAGCATGGGATGATCGGTTGTTAGTACTCATGGATACATGAAGAATAAGGTGAGGCTTTACTTCGCTTATGAGAGATGTGTTGCTGCTTGTTACTCTTGTTAAAGTTTTTTAGCAGAAAGTCCAAGAATCCTACACCTTGGTTGAACATGAGTTCAATAAGAGATTTATGAGGAGATTGCTCTTGGATTAGTCATGATGACTTGTTTATCTTGAAGGAGTATTCTCGTTCCCACTCTTGGTCTACTCGGTAGTTTATCTGAGAGGTATCTAGCTCATTATATCTTTCAGATGTATTTTATGTTCACTTTCATGATATGGATCTTGAATTAGTTTAACATTTGGTTCTAAAGGATTCATAGTGGAAGTTGTATAGTTTATTTTATCTCCTTGAGTTTTTGTGTTATGTCATTTACTAATGAGAATCGGTAGGAGATGATGTATGGGCTGATTTCCTAAAATGGGAAATGTTTTAGCTTGATCTTCTTTGAGAAGCTTACATCCATATTGATTACATAATATTAGAAGATGGTTTGATCTTGGTGATTGAACGAATGGATGTTGTTAAGGCTTTCTTTTGGGATGTGAAGAAGATCATTCTTGGCACAGCTGGCTGTTAGAAGTATATGTAGGAGGATGTTCTACAGGAAGATGATGGGCAGTGTTTCTCTCTGTGGCTGTGAAGGTTTGTGATGAGAGAAATGTTTCTTGTAGCAGTTTGTTGCAGGTTTTGCATGTCATTGTGGATATTTCCTTGGTAATACATGGTTACATTTTTTCTATGTGTTGTAATTGGTAAACTTGTGATGTCTTTGGATTACTCGGACAGTGGGAGTTCCTACTGTGTTTGGTCTTCTTCGACTGGTTGGCACTTGGAGCTTGCATTCATTGTTGATGGGTTGTTTTTGGAGCAGCATGAGTTTACTAATGCTTATACCTTTGAGGTATTTAAGATTGGATGGTATAGCATGAGCTGTGGGTGCTATTTTCAGTCGCATGGGTTTATCAGTTGGATGGGAGCAATCAGTCAGGATTTTTGTTCTAACTGATGTGTTGTTTATCTTGTTTCTGGAGAATGACTTCACTATTGTGTTCTATTTGAAGTTTTGAAGTTGATATTGATTTTGTATAGCATTTGAGCACAGTGAAGTGGTAGCAGTATCTTGTTGGTGATATCACTGGGATCTTTTGCTTGTGTTCGTTGGAATGGTGCTTATACACCTTGGCTTTGTATCTTTCTTCCACACATGGAAGATGACATGATTGTTGCTTGAATGGTGGACATCATGGATGTTGGAGCAGAATTCTTGATAGAGCATGAGAGCATGTTTGAGGTTTATGTGGTTTCCTGGAAGGCTGGGATCGGTTGTTTTGTTAGACAGTGAGTTACAGTTGGTTACCTGGTCTTTGTTGCAGATTGTCGAATGGACTGAAATCTGTGGAATCATGTTGATTTGGTGTCTTTAGTATTGCAGGGTTTGAACTGGTGGAGCTAGTGTGGTCTTAGTTCTGGTTGCTTTGGAGGTGCCTGTGTGATCTTCATCAAGTGGGAGATTGTTGAAATTGTTGCCTCAATCTCACAGGTTGGAACCTCTAGAAGAGAAAAGTCGGTGTGTCATTTCTTTGGTCCGGCTGACTGGCAGTTTGGGAACCTTTTGAAATATTTTGGTCACTGTGACCTTGCAGATGTCTTGCCGAACGTGTTCACTATGGAGTCTATCGCTGTGACATAAAGTAGTCATGGTAAACTCTCACCGCGTGGAGATCTCTGGCCGACAGGCCATTCAATCGAGTGTCGGGGAGACTCATAGCGACCGGGGGCTTCAGAGTGACCTCAACACTCGGGAAGAAGTCCCAGTGACTTTGGAAGGTCTCGCCGACAGGGATACGCATTGATGTCATCAGGGTAACCTATGGCGGCTCGGTGAGAAGTCATACCGAAAGTAGCATGTCTTGGTGACAGTGTTGGAGCTTTCGGGGAAACCCTTGGGTGATCGGTAAGAAGTCTTACCGATAGTGATATGTCTCGCTGACTCGGAGTAACTTGGGGATCTCGGTGAGAAGTCTCAGTGATGAAGGATTATCTTGGTGACAATGTAACACTTGAAGACATCAGGGAGACCCTTGGCCAAAAGGCTTGTTTCGATATGATGTCTTATCGAATATCGGAAGTCTCACCGACAACATGTGGGGTCATCGGTTCGGTGTGACTCTTGGTGAACAGTTGTTTCGGGATAACATGAAATCCTCGGTAAGATGTCTTGCCAAAGGTTGATTCTCTCACTGACAGTGGAACACATTGATGTGACTTAAAGGCTTCGGTATGAAGTCTTGGAAAAAGTGGTAAGTCTGGCCGACAAGTTTGACTCGGGGTGACTTGGAACCTGCGGGGTGATGTCTTGGCGAAGAGCAATTGTCTTGCCGATGAAATCCTGACTTCGATGTAACTCTTGGTGACTATTGTTCAGAGTTCGGTATAACATGAAGCTCGGTGTGAGGTCTCGGTGAAAGACGATAGTCTTGCCGATGAGAACATTCACGTCTATGTGACTTGAAGACCTCAGTGAAACCTCTTGGCGACAGTTGAATGTCTTGGCGATAGCGTTGGTGGATGAGTTCAACTGGAGGTCAGTGAGAGGTCTCACCGATCATGCCGATAAGGTGACTCTTGCTGATAGATGGATGCTGATAGGAATACAATGGGTTTTGGCATGACTTGAAGACTCGATATGATCTCCTGGCGATAGCGTTAGTCTCACCGATGTGCATACTGTGGTCGATGTGACTTGTAAGCTCAGTGTAACCTCTTGCCAATGGAGATGACTCTTGGCGACAACATGTAAACTGGTCTTGTGGCATCGGGGAGACACTTCTTGTGTCTCACCGACATGCGACACAAGTTGATCGATGTTGACCGAGTGAAGGCTGTCTGACATGGTACGATGTGGACCAATCCGAGAAAGCAGAAGTGAACCGTTTGCTGAACCGTTTCTGTGTGGAAGTTGGAAAACTAAAGCACGAGGAAGTGGAAACATCTGATGATGTTGGGATGGATGACTTGTGAGTTCTAATCTGACAGTTGGAAAAGAATGATTCTATAGAGCTTGTAGAGAACAAATGTATATATGTATGCATTGGACGTTCTGAGGAAAAAGCTGAAGAGCCGAGAGCCAGAGAGAGATCGATAGAGAAAGGCCGAGTAGCTGGCTGAAAGGCCGAAGCCATGAGGCCGAGGCAGAGAGTGAGAGAGGCAAAGTTATGCTGCTGGAATCCCTCCTAATCATGAATGCCATGTTTGATCTCTCAGGGATAGTATGTTACCAGTTGTATCCAGAATGAACAAGATATAATCTCTGAAAGGCCAAAAGCCTGAAACTGTATTGTAACCTTCTATTGCTGAATAATACAATGGCTTGAACTTTGGAGAGTGGGGTTTTTTACCCGAAAGGGTTTTCCCCATGTAAAATCTTTGTGTTATGACTTCTGTAGTATCTTTCATCTGTGTTGTTGTTTGCTATTGAATTTACTTATGTTTCTCTCAGAAAGATCAATGTGGGAAATGAACTATCTATTCTGCATTTGGACATAGTTGTACGTGTCTTTGAGGCAACCTAATCGAAATGAAAGTTACCAAAGGCACTACTATATGGAGTTTTCACTAGATGCACTCCCATATTTCCTTACAAATGTGCTAGAAATTGTTTTCAAAAGACTGGAAGAGTACAAGGTCTGCTTGAATCCTAAGAAGTGTGTCTTTGGTGTGACATTAGGAATTTTTTTGGGATATATAGTTTCTTGCAGAGGCATTGAAGTTGATCTTGCCAAAGTGAAAGCCATATTAGGCATGCCTCCTCCAAAGGGAATAAGTGAGCTAAGAATGTTACAAGGAAAATTACATTCTATTAGATGCTTCATTGCACAACTAGCAGACAAGTTCCAACCATTTCAATATCTCCTACGCAAAGATGTCTCCTTTATATGGACTGATAAGTGTCAAATGGCATTCCAACAAATAAAGGAATATCTATTGTCACCACCTGTCACAATGCCACCTATTGAAGGAAATCCTTTGATTCTATATATTTCTACAACAACTTCAGCACTAGGGGCACTGGTTGCACAAAATGATCATGCCGAAAAAGAAAGGGCAATATACTACATCAGTCACACATTGGTTGGATATGAAGTTGATTGCACACCTATTGAACACACTTTTCTTTCAGTTGTCTTTGCTTCCCAGAAGTTAAGACATTACATGTTTAATCATAAGACACAACTTGTAGCAAAGATTGATCCCTTGAAGTATCTCCTAAGTCACGCAACATTGATAGGTCGCTTGGAAAAAGGGGTTATGATACTGAGTGAGTATGACATACAGTATGTGGAACAAAATGCCATAAAAGGATAAGTAATAGCAGATCAACTCGTAGATGCACCTATACAAGGTGATCATCCATGGGTAGTAGACTTCCCCTATGAGTCCATATTTCATACAGAGCCTAAATCACCTTGGAAAATTTACTTTGATGGGTCTCATACTAGTCATGGCTAAGGAGCAAATATAATATTTATCACACCACAAGGAGATTCAATTACGAAGTCATTTTGTATTGCTTCTCCATGTACAAATAATGTTGCAAAATATGAGGCACTTTTCATAGGACTCTGAATGGCCATAAAATGGAAAATCAAAACATTTATGGTCTTTGGAGATTCTCAGTTGGTCATAAATCAGGTCAATGACAAATATGACACCAAGGACAAAAAGTTAATGCCTTACAAATGAATGGTTGGCAATTTTTTTATCATATTTACACATGCTTGCTTTTGAACAGGTTCCTAGGGCACAAAACAAGGCAACATACATAATGACTACAATCGGATCTCTCCTAGACATTCCCAACAATGTGTTGCAATTCAATTTCTTGGTGGAACAACTTTTGGTTCCTCATATGACATTCCAAAGTTAGAAATGGTTTGCGAGCTTGTTGGTCCTAACTCACCATGGTATCAAGAAATTTATGACTATCTCCAGTCCTAGACCCTTCCCCCGAACCTATCCAACAACCAACGAAAATCCTTTATCCGCAAAGCCGCCCGATACACCATCATCAGTGACACCTTATATCGTCGCAACTTTGACAATAACCTTCTTCGATGTCTCAAAATTGATGAAGCATGGACAACCTTATGTGAGGTACATGAGGGTATATCCGGATCTCATTCAAATGGACCTACCTTAGCTAAGAAGGTCACGAGACTTGGGTATTACTGGCCAACAATGGAGAAAGATGCACTTGAGTTTGTTAGAACATGTCGCCAATGTCAATTACATAGTGATTTGATTCATGCACCAGTACAAGAACTTTGGCCAATTACTTCTCCTTGGCCCTTCACACAATGGGGACTCGACCTCGTGGGAAAAATCCATCCTACCTCTTCCAATGACCATAAATTCATTATCACTGCCACTGCATATTTCACTAAGTGGATTGAAGCCATCCCCCTCACTTATATAACGGACAAGTAGATTTCCAAATTCATCCTCAACTACATCATCTATCGATATGGTGTTCCACAATCCATCATCACAGACAACAATTGTCCCTTCAAAAATCAAGACGTTTGTGAGCTTTATAAACACTTCCACATCCAAAATCATTTCTCCACACCATATTACCTGCAAGGAAATGGTTAAGCTAAGGCATCTAATAAGACAATTGTAAAAATTCTTAAAAAGATAGTCAATGACGCTGGCCATGACTGGAACATACAACTTAACCTTGCTCTGTGGGCTTACCGCACCAACATCTCCATGCCTACAAGAGCCACTCCATTCGCCCTGGTCTTTGGAGCTGAATCCATCTTTCCCATCGAGGTTGAAATTACATCTTTACGAGTCTCCCTGAAGGGCCTAATTGATGATGAAGAGTATAGAAAATCACGACTGCATCAACTGGAAATGTTAGAGGAACACAAAAAAATTCCTTAAATCATTTACAAGCATATCAAAATCACCTCTGCCGCAGTTATAACAAGAGAGTTATGGTTCAAAAGTTTGACATTGGCGACTTGGTCCTAATGCAAAATCCTAAGAATCAGTCTGACAGAGAGAAACTTGGCAAGTACGAACCTAATTGGTCGGGTCCTTACATCATCATGACCTCATTAAGTTCTGGAGCGTACCAGCTAGCCACTCTAGATGACAAACAATTGACATAACCCATCAACAGTCTACATCTCTAAAAATTCTCCACATAGCATCAGAGAGCTAGGTTGAAAACCATAAAAATACAAAAAAGTCAAAAAATGTAAAAAAAATTGTCACCCTGATGAAAACCTAGCAAACAAGCATCTTAGTGACACAAAAAAAATACATAAAATAATACAAAATAAAAAAATTAAAAAAAAACAAAAATGAAAAAATGACAAAAATAGTAAAGAGAAATAATTTGTCCAATAATGAAAACCTGGTAAACAGGCGCTTTGGATAAGTATCATGGTGAAAACCTAGAAAACATGCGCTATGTGTTGTTGGTTTTTGCTTCGTCGTCTATTCACTCTATCTGCCTTAGTCCACAATAAACACCCACTTTTCTGACACCATCATGACACCCATCATAAAATATTTCCATTTATTTCCATGGATGATAATGGTTGACATCCGGTCTAGCATATTGTCCATTCGTCATCCCAAGCACGTCCTTTTGTATATCCTTCCAACTTGGTTAGTCCTGGACTTGACTGGGGGCAATCCTTTATCACCTAACTATAGTGGGTATCACACATGGTCTTGTTAATCAAAAAAGTCTTGAAAAAAGACCAAAAAATCATAAAATGTCTTGAAAAAAGATAAAAAAATTCATAAAATGTCTTGAAAAAGACAAAAAAATCATAAAATGTCCTAAAAAAGACAAAAAAATCATAAAATGTCTTAAAAAAAGATCAAAAAATCAAAAAATATCCTAAAAAAGATAAAAAAATCATAAAATGTCCTAAAAAAAGACCAAAAAATTATAAAATGTCCTGAAAGAGGCCAAAAAATCAGAAGTCCTGAAAAAAGACCTAAAAATCGAAAAATGTCTTGAAGAAAAATAATAAAAAAATCAAAATATGGAAAAAACACAAAAACATCCAAATAACACTTGAAAATCCCAAAAACAAAGTCATAATTTGTTGAGTTGTTCATGTTCGTTAGTCCATATCATTGTCGAACTACGTTGTCTCTGCGCATTTTCTACGTAGGCAAGGCTCAGTTTTGGGCCCCCAAAACATTAGGTCAGTCCTTCTAGGTTTGTCAAAATAAAATAATGACTCAATCTTTGATCAATCAAGACAAATTCATTGGTTGTGTTGAACTACGAGGTCTCTAAGTGTATGACATAGGCAAGGCCATCAATCGATGAGCCCCCAAGGCCGCACTAAGTCAGTCCATTAGGGTTCATGACTCTACACTAGCACACACATCAAATGTCTTCAAAATAGACAAATTATTCTAAAACAAACAAACTCTGGAAATCATTTAATCAAACATGTCAATTCCATTAGCATGTCAATGTCGGCATGTGGTCAATTCCATCATCTAGTCAACTTTGGTCAAATTCAGTCAAAACAAGTCAAATTGTCAACTCTTGGTTATTCTTCAGATGTGTCCTTCTGAAGAACAACCCATGTCATTTATGTATGCCTTAGGATGTGTCCTTCCTAGGCATCATCATTGTCATTTGTATTTTTGAGGGATTCTCTTGATAGTTGAGGATCGACATGCCCTTCCTGAATTTGGCATTACCTAGCATTTGTCACCTAGACATTGTTAAACTTGCATCTTGGCATCAAAACACTTGAAATTCAGACACACTCAACAAACACTTGGCAAACATTATCTTGTCATTTTTTCCTTTGATTTTTCATTATGTTACTAGTTCCTTGAGGATGTCCTAACAACAAGATTTAGAGAAGTAGCGACGTATCATGATGATTGGCTTGTCTTGTCTTTTTCAAACAGTCATGTTGCTAGTTCCTTGATGATGTCCTGGCAATAGGATTTAGAGGAGCAACAACATTTCATGGCTTGTCTTTCTTGTCTTTCTTGTTTTGTGGTTGGTTGTGAAAAAAAGACTGGGGCAACAATGCTTTTAGTATGAGTTATGATCATCCTTGTCTGCAACTGCTTGTTTCATGTGATGGTACGACCTTGCACACCATTGATCTATGTCATATCATGGTGTTTGTTGGCCATCACAATAATATTCTCAATGATGATTAAGAGCAGCAATTATTAGTTCTTTGGTAATATGTTGAAGGATTTTGTCTTTGGACTAACATCCATCTCCTTCTGTCTTGTTGTTTCTCCGATTTTGTCTCCTGATGATATCCCGTGGCATACAAAAATATAATTGCATACATAATAATATAGACATTGCATTAGTTCATCACACATTTACATACATCCATTCACTTGGTTACATTACACATTAAAACATTCATTAAAGGCATACATTAATTAGACATTCGCTCACATATTTCCATTTACACCACTAGCATATATCAATTGCATTCACAAAACATATAAGTGCATTTATTCCATACATCGTTCATACACATAATAAAATAAAGCATCACATGTCGTATCATCCATATACATATAGTCTCTATAATCATAAACATGGAATTCACTAGAATGAAAACATCATGCATACATATAGAACATCATCATCATCATATAACCATCATACATAACATAATATCATCATGGCATATAAGCATAAATAACCATCACAACTGCATACATCACATGACATATAAAATGAATCATCATAAAAAAATCATCATAAATGCATACATCATAGACATAATCAAATCATAATGCATCATCACATAACATAAAGCATATAGTCCACACCAAAATTGCATCATATATACAATCTCAAAAATCAAGTCACAAGATAGAGTCATGAGGTATCCCAAAAATAGAGCTCACAGGCTTGATGGTCAAAATATAAATGTCTCAAAATAATGTCTCAAACATGACAACAAGATAACAGTGGAAATTGTTGGATACTGTGGATATGGTTGCTAATATGTGGTTGTCATTGATGTCAACACTATTAGCATTTGGTGTACTAGAGGCTGTATATGTTGAGGATATTGAGAAAATTGTAAAAGGAAGTGTTCTAGGTTCCTAGTGGAACTGTGCAGGTCTTGAAGGTGTCTTGTTCTATACGTTGAAGATTTGTTGATGTGGATTAAAGGGTTTATTGTTGAATGTTTCTAGATCATCTACTAGAAGTTTCAGAGGTCCACATGAAGTTTTGAGTATGCTATGGTCTGACAATGTTTCTATGGTCTCTGTCAGTGTTCCTGAATGAAGATTGTGTAATTTTGTTAGTCCCAATTGTTGCAAATTCTTCTCTGTTGTTTCTTGGTGTTCTTGTATGTCTCTAGATCATTCTCTATCTTTGTGGTAGGTCCACATTACTTGGAGAGCTCGTGGTTGAAATTTTTTTCTTGCGCATGTTCAGTTTTTCATGTTCTTGGCCGACATGTTGATGGTAGCGTGTTGTGGATCTTTGTGGAAAAATTAATTAAAGTATTTTTGTGTTGAAGATGTTAGTTTGGGTCCCCACTATGTTGTGGCTGACCTTGGTGGATTTGCATTGGAAATTTATTTGTAAATTTGGGCCGAAATTGAAAATATGTTTTATTCTTCTGGCCGACTAAGTCATGATGAAATCCCATGTAGCGGATATATATGAGCGAGTGGTTGAGTGAAGTTAGTGTGTGCATGAGTGTGAATGTATTCCAGAGAAAGTGTAAATGTGCGAATAATGTTTCTATCATTGGATTACTGAGCAGAGAGTGAAGAAGATTGAGCAGAGTGTGAAGAAGGTTCTTGAGCTTAATTGGAACTATAATCAGGCTTGTGCAGAAGCTATTCTCTTAGTTCGTATTCTTTGGATTTTAATCCTATTCTGTATTGTTGGACAGTGAGGCCTCTTTTGTATTTGAGTAGTGAGCTCTAGGCAGTGTGCCTGAATGTATGTACATTCCCCTTATTATTTCTCTTTATACTTTTAATAGAGTATAATCTTGTGGACTAACATCCACCGTGGTTTTTCCCCTAACAGGGTTTCCACATAAAAAAATCTTGGTGTTATTTGTCTCTCTGATGTGTTAATTGCTTGTGGTTAATTGCTTATTCATCAGATCTGAGATTAAAGTTAAGATACGTTAGAAAATAATAAGTTTTTGCGACAAATAATTCACCCCCCCTCTCAGTTGTCTATCCTTATTTTTCCAACAATTGGTATCAGATCAGGTTCCTTTGAAGAAGTCTAAAAGCTTGAGGTGATCCGAGATGGAAAGAAAATTCAAGGATAGTCCAAGATTTGATGGCACTAACTACTCAATGTGGAAAGTTAGAATGCAATGTCACTTAAAGTGTATTGGTGAAGCTTTCTGGAAGATTACAAAAGATCCATATACTATTCCTTAGAATGGTCCCTCAACTCTCGATGAGATCAAAGATGCTGAAAATAATGTTAGGGATATTGAAGCTTTGGTGAGTGCTCTGACAGATTTAGAGATGACTAATGTGTTGGGTCTGGAGACAACTCATGAGATTTGGACGAAACTGGAAACTTTGTATGGAGGAGATGCACAGGTGAAGATGGCTAAGCTACAAAGCTTGAAACGAAAGTATGAGAATTTGAAGATGGGTGAAGATGAAAATATCACTTCTTTTATGTAGAGAGTAAATGAAATAGTGATGGGTATTAAAGGTGCCAGTGGTTCTGTGGATGAGGATGGAATTGTGGCTAAAGTACTCAAATCCTTTCCTCCCTCTTACAAAATGAAGGTTCATGCTATTGAAGAGTTCAGATCAGTAAACAAGATAACAAGAGACACGTTGATCGGGAAGCTTGCTGCTTTTGAAATAAGTGAATTTGGTGAATTTACATTCAAGGCCACTATATCTAAAAGTAACAGACAAAGATATAATCTGAGAGAGAATTCCAGAAAGATATCCAAGTATGATGAAGAATTGAAACAACTTGAAGATAGAGAAAGAGAGGTAGAAGAACTAGAAGCACTGATTGCAAGACAAGGCAGAGGAAAAGGTAAGTATGAAGATGTATTGCCTATTAAATGTTTTTCATGTAGTAAAATATGTCATTTTGCATCAAGATGTGCTGAAAGAGTTCCTAGATCTAAGCCTAAAAAGTCTAGATTCCAAAAGAGATGCTACTTTGTTGAAGAAGCAGTGACTGATGATAAGTCTGAGAAAGATAATGGAAAAGAATATGAATGAGCTTTCATTGCTACCATTGAAGATAATCCTGTGGTTACCGAATCTACTAAAGATGAGAAAGCTCTTGCAGCCCAAGTTGAAGAAAAAGATGAGTGGGTTATTGATAGTGGATGTTCACATCATATGACTGGTGATAAAAGAAAACTTGTGAGTCTAGAGAAGTATGATGGTGGGGTTGTAAGATTTGGAGATAACAATGTTGGTGTGATTCGTGGCAGAGGATCTATTTTCCTTGGTGGTAAGGATAACACTGATGATGTTCTTTATGTTGAAGGCCTGAAGCAAAACTTGTTGAGTGTTGGATAGATGGTTCACAAGGGATATGATCTTCAGTTTAAAGATGGAAGATGCAAGATATGTGGAAGTTCCAGGAATATGATTGCAATAGGAAAAAAAACAAAAGGTAATATTTTTCATATGAATATTGCTAATGGAAGTTGTTTAATTGATCAAATAGATGAAATCTAGTTATGGCATAGGAGGTTGTGTCATGTAAACTTTGACAACATTATCAAGATAAGGTCTACTCAAGCAGTAAGAGATCTGCCTAAGTTAGTGAAGCCTGCTAATATAATCTGCAAGGAATGTCAGATGGGTAAACAAACTAGAGTCTCTTTGTAGAGAAAATAGTTTCATTCAAACAATTTGCTGGAGCTGCTACATACTGACCTTTGTGGTCCCTCCAGAGTCAAAAGTATTCATGGAAAAAGGTATTTTATGTTGGTTATTGATGATTACTCTGGAATGATTTGGGTTTCCTTTTTAAGAGGAAAATGTGAAGCATTGGAGAAGTTCAAAAGTTTTAAGGCTATGGCAGAAAATGAGAAAGGTCTGAAAATCAAGTGCCTGAGATCTGACAGAGGTGGTGAGTTTATTTCCAAGGAGTTCAACTCTTATTGTGAAGATCATGGTATTAAAAGAAGTTATCTGCTCCCTGAACCCCTCAACAGAATGGAGTTGCAGAAAGAAAGAATAGAACAATTCTAGATGCTGCCAAAACAATGATGATGGAAGGAAATGTGTCACAGATGTACTGGAGTGAAGCGGTAAGCACTACTGTGTATACCTTGAACTGGGTGAATGTTAATGGTAATTCTGGTAAGACTCCTTATGAGTTATGGTTTGGTCACAAGCCTACTGTTAAGTACTTCAAGATCTTTGGAAGCAAGTGTTATATTAGGAGAGATGATGGTATAGGAAAATTTGATGCAAGAAGTGATGAAGGAATCTTCCTAGGTTACTCCACTAAAAGCAAGGCCTACCGGTGCTATAACAAAAGATTGAGAAAGATGGTTGAGAGTGCAAATGTCAGAGTTGATGAGAATTCTATAAAATCATCCAGACATTATAGTTATGATTCAGACGAAGACATTACAAGCCAAGGGAAGAATACTCAAACACATAATCTACTTCAGATTATTCCATATGTTCTGGTGAAGCAACCTCAATTTGTTCCGGTAAATCAAGCCAGTCAGGAGACACAAAAAAGTGCAAGTATAGAAGAAAGATTAGAAGAGTCAGAAGTTCAAGAATGTCCCAAAACTCCAAGGTATGTAAAGCTAAATCATTCTAAAAATAAAATTATAGGAGATAAGAGTAAAGGAGTGCAAACTAGAAGAAAAATTGCAAAAGAATATTGTCTGATATCCAAGATTGAGCCTAAAAATGTCACTGAAGCCTGTCAATATGCACACTAGTTGGAAGCTATGAAGGAAGAACTGACATAGATTGAAAATAATGACACATGGATATTGGTTCCAAGGCCTAAAGACAAAAATGTGATTGGCACTAAATGGGTATTTAGAAACAAGTTGAATGAAGAAGGTGAAATGGTCTGGAATAAAGCAAGACTAGTATGTAAAGGGTATTCTCAAATGGAAGGTATAGATTTTGAAGAAACCTTTGCCCCTATTGCTAGGATTGAAGCTATTAGACTAGTTCTTGATTATGTTGCACACAAGAACTATAAAGTCTATCAAATGGATGTAAAGTTTGCATTTCTGAATGGAGAACTAGAAGAAGTGTACATTGAATAGTCAGATGGATTTCAGCTAACATACAAAGAAGATATAGTTTGAAAATTGAAGAAAGCTCTGTATGGACTTAAGCAAGCCCCCAGAGCTTGGTATGCTAGATTGGACAAATACCTACTGAAACTTGGATTCACTAAAGGTACTATTGACAACAACTTATACTTCAAATTAGATAATGATAAGGAGTTAATTATAGAAGTTTTTGTTGATGATATCATTTTTGGAGGAGATGATAATCTATGTATGAAGTTTGCTGATGAGATGAATAATGAATTTGAAATGAGTATGATTGGAGAAATGAAGTTCTTTCTGGGATTGCAAGTTACACAGTTAGACAAGGGGATCTTCATATCTCAATCCAAATATGTGAAAGAACTATTAAAGAAGTTTGGAATGGATGAATGCAAACCTGTTGGTACCCCCATGGTGACCAGATGCAAGTTGACACAGAATGATGACTCTCCTAAGGCAAATCAAACCAAATATAGGTCAATGATTGGTGGATTGCTCTACTTGACTTAGACTAGACTAGACATTATGAATGTTGTATGTATGGTTGCTAGATTTCAAGCCGATCCAAAAGAATGACATGTAATTGCTGTGAAGAGAATTTTTAGGTATTTGAAAGGAATAGTTGGCTTTGGACTTTGGTATCCAAAGGATGATGATCTCACTTTGTGTGCACTTACTAATGCACATTGGGCTGGTGATGTAGATGACAAGAAAAGTACTAGTGGTGGTGCTTTCTTCCTAGGGAAGAAGCTGGTATCCTGGTTAAGTAAAAAAAAAAACTCAATTTCTCTATCTACTGCTGAAGTGGAATACATTGTTGTTGCCAATAATTGTACTCAAGTAATATGGATGAAACAAATGCTGAGAGATATCAGGGTGATATATGGAGAGCCTATTGCCATATACTGTGAAAACTCAAGTGTAATAAATAGCTCAAGGAATCCAGTGCTACACTCTAAGACTAAACATATATCAATCAAATTTCATTTCTTAAGGGAGAAAGTAAATGAGAAAGAAGTCAGATTGGAGTATGTGCCTACCAAAGAATAGATTGCAGATATATTTACTAAGCCTTTGCCGAAGGATACTTTTAAGTATCTCAGAGGAATGATAGGGGTAATCACCCCTCCTGATATGAAATAAAAGATGCATTTTCTTGCATCAATCCATGAACTTCATTGCTATATTCTGATCCGGATTGATGTTTCCATGGCTGCTACTCAGGGGGAGTAGTTAGATGCGCAGATATGTGGTTCAAAGTGTGTATATGGAAAGGTCATTGTACCTTTTCCATTGATGTCAAAGGAGGAGTAGTGTAATGTGAAAAATATTTTCAAGAGGAGAAATGCAGGAGAAGTAAGTGTGTTGGGTTCATGGTATTTTTCACATCATATGTTGCCATCAATGCCAAAGGGGGAGATTGTTTTATACTGTGGATATGGTTGCCGATATGTGGTTGTGATTGATGTCAACACTATTAGCATTTGGTGTACTAGAGGTTTTATATGTCGAGGATATTGAGAAAATTGTAAAAGGAAGTGTTCTAGGTTCCCAGTGGAACTGTGCAGGTGTTGAAGGTGTCTTGTTCTATCCGTTGAAGATTTGTTGGTGTGGATTAAAGGGTTTACTGTTGAATGTTTCTAGATCATTTACCAAAATTTTTAGAGGTCTCCGTGAAGTTTTGGATGTTGTGGTCTGACAATGTTTTTGTGGTCTCTGTCAGTGTTCCTGAATGAAGATTGTGTGATTTTGTTAATCTCAGTTATTGTAGATGCTTCTTTGTTGTTTCTTGGTGTTCTTGTATGTCTCTATATCATTCTCTATCTTTGTGGTATGTCCACATTACACAGAGAGCTCGTGGTTGAAAATATTTTCTTGCGCATGTTCATTTTTTTATGTTCTTGGCTGACATGTTGATGGTAGTGTGTTGTGGATCTTCATGGAAAAATTAATTAAAGTATTTTTGTGTTGAAGATGTTAGTTTGGGACCCCACTATGTTGTGGCTGACCTTGGTGGATTTGCATTGGAAATTTATTTGTAAATTGGGGTTGACATTGAAAATATGTTTTATTCTTCTGGCCGACTAAGTCATGATGAAATCCCATGTAGCGGATATATATGAGCGATTGGTTGAGCGAAGTTAGTGTGTGCATGAGTGTGAATGTATGCTAGAGAAAGTGTAAATGTGCAAATAGTGTTTCTATCATTCGATTACTAAGCAGAGAGTGAAGTAGAATGAGCAGAGTGTGAAGAAGGTTTTTTGAGCTTAATTGGAACTATAATCAAGCTTGTGTAAAAGCTATTCTCTTAGTTCATATTCTTTGGATTTTAATCCTATTTTGTATTGTTGGACAGTGAGTCCTCTTTTGTATTTGAGCAATGAGCTCTAGGTAGTGTGCCTGAATGCATGTGCATTCCCCTTATTATTTCTCTTTATACTTTTAATAGAGTATAATCTTGTGGACTAACATCCACCATGGTTTTTCCCCTAACAGGTTTCCACATAATTTTTTTTTTGTGTTATTTCTCTCTCTGATGTGTTAATTGCTTATGGTTAATTGCTTATTCATCAGATCTGAGATTAAAGTTAAGATAAGTTAGAAAAGAATAAGTTTCTGTGACAACTGATTCACCCCCCCTCTCAGTTGTCTGTCCTTATTTCACCAACAAAAATTCCCTAGGCTATGCTCTCCTCATCCCCTCATGGAGAAGAACAGGTTGAATGGTGACCTGTAACAAGAACTAATCATATTTGGGAGGACATGGTTGGATGTGTCTGTGAGGATGAAGGATCTGTGATTGGCGGCTGGCTATGCTCCAACCTGTGCCCTGAAGTAGATGCCCATGGATGTGACTAGATCTATGGCCCAAGGAGTGCCTATGACTATGATGGGACCGGTGACCTGATGAATACCCTGAGGAGGTAGAACCACCCACACTGCTTTGACTGTGGCTACTATGTGTCTGATTGCTACTCCCTGAACCACTGCCTGTCCTACTATATGATCAGGATAACCCAGGCTCCTGCCGCTCGACTGAAACTACTCTCTCATATAGCATCCAATACTGGCCCTATCTATCACTGAACCTAGCTAACTCTCTAGCTATGTACCTAAATGATCCAGCACATAACTCTGCAAACTCTGCACACTAGCTCTGCACCTCTTGTCATCGGATCTTAGCCTGATCCCGCTCTACTCGTGTGACCTCTAGTTCTACCTGCAAGCTCCTAATATGTGTTGTGGCTCATCTAATCTCTGTTGCATATCAACCAATCTCTGATCAACAGTGGCATCATGTGGCAAAGGTGGTCCTCTGGATATATCCTCCTCTCCATCCACCATGGGCTCTCACAACTATCTCTTTGCCTCATCCATACCATCCTCACCACCGATGTCCAACTCCTCATCATCAACCCTGATCTCCTCCTCACCCCCAACTACCTCCTCCCCTCCATCGACATCCAGGGCCTCCTCCTTCCTAGCCTTTTCCTCCTCCTCCTCCTCCCTCATCCCTACTACCTCAAGAATCACATCGAGGGGTACCCTCTCAACATGCTGTTATACCCTCCTTCCTTGCCTCCCGCCATCTCCTCCTCTCCTCCTCTTGACACCCCCACCATCTCCTCCATCACCTCCATCACCTCCATCTCCTTCTCCCTTCCCCCCATCTCCTCGACCTCCATCCCTCCCCCTCCCCTGACTGCCATCTCTACCTCCTCAATTGCCTCGCCGCACCTATAGTATAACTGAACATCGATCAACTGGTGCTAGCCCATTTGAGTCTATTAGGGGTTGTGGCCTATGTGTCTGCCACATGTATCAGACTCTACGGTCATACCAGGATCTACTAGGCCCTCACTCTAGGCCCACTATTGTTCCACCAGTCCATCAATCTACTGCTCTACCAGCACTAATATAAACGGTTCCCACACGGTCTCCCAAAATGATCTGGCATACTCTGTTGTCCCCACTAGCACATCTTGCTACTCACCAAACTAACGTAACACCCACTAGGGTGGGTACATCTCAATAATAAGCAGCGACTGAACAATGCGACCAATAAGATACTAAAACTATCTACAAAATGCCAAATGATCACCCTCTTCGACCCACTGTGCACAATCTTTGTAGGGCCTCCAAACAAATGCCATCAAAGTGTCAATCTGATGCCACCAGTATCCTGTCTCTCCAACTATAGTTTGTTGTAGGGAACCCACATACAAGTAAAAATATGGCATCCCCTGAGTTAGTTGTGGTCTCTAAATTAGAGGACGAAAGATGGGGATATGCTCCCAAGCCTAGATCATAAGTAGTGTGGTATCACAGCTGATACTGTGCACACCTCTATATGCCACCTCATGCAACTGATGATAAAGCATACCAAGTAAACATGGCCCCCAGGAGAAAATAGTCCTATCCTACCTCATCCTCATGAGCACATCTCCCCATCCAATAGGGAACCCATGTCCATGACGATCAGGAATCAAGACACCATAAATCAAGGTACATAGCATCACATCCCATCGAGGATAATGCTCTACCATAAACTCCCACTGAATCTCGTATCCCTCAATGCCTAGTCCCATGCCATCATCAGCCTCATAATACTCTGTGATCATCTACTATCCTCAGTGTGGATCATAAACAACAAGCTCTCCTCTGATCAAAAGGCGCAAAATCCTATACACATCCTCCAACGTCATGGTGGCCTCTCCCATTAGCAAGTGGAATGAACATGTCTCTGAGTGCCATCTCTCGACCAATGCTGTCAATAGTCCCCTATTTTCCTAGACAATGGGCATATAGGTCACATAATATAGTCCTAGTTGCATCAGCCGTCTCCGCTTCCTGTCTCGCAGCTGATCTCTGAATCCATATGTCAATGGCCTAAACTCCCGTGAGTAAATAGGTGGTAATCATTTCTAAACACACAGAAACAAGAGTTAGCACATCATTGAACATCATTATTACCATCTATCTAATCAAGAATAAGTAGAAACTAAGGCTAAACAAAAGTCAACCCTGGTGAAAGTCAAATGCATTGTGTCAAAGGCAATTGTGCCGCGATAAGTCAATTGCATCGTTTGACTCTTCACTTGCATTGCAACAAGGTGATTGCGTTGTACCAGCTCACACATGCGTCATCCTATAGCATTTGTGTCGCTCCATCGATCATATGCATCATTGTAAAAACAATTGCGTCGAATGGCCTTGCGTTTGTGTCACGATAGAATGATTGCGTAGCTAGACCTATCATTTACATTGCAAAGCGGAGAATGCATTGCACTAGTCCACAAATGTGTCACTGTAAACCTAAACCTAATGGACTCCTTGTGTTTTCATTGTGACGGATCGAATGCATGCAACACGAATGCGAATGTGGCTTACACAAACATGCATGCATTGCAACGCATTCGTTGACCTGACTTTAAACCCTAAGAAACCGTGCAAAACGATAAAATCATGAAGTGGGTAAGAGGTACTTACTGGTGGCTTTGCACCCTCTAGCCGTTTGAAGGTCTGCATGATGTACCCGTGATGCTCGGTCAATGGAATCACCATCATCTCAAAGTATCGTCTCTCTAAGCTCTCAAATTTCAAAAGGTAAAAGTGAAAATGAATTGACTTTTTACCCATTTTGAATCTATTTATAGGGTAAAAGTGGGATTTTCTTGAAAATTTTATTATTAGAGGCTCATTTGACCAACTTTGACCAACCTGTTGACTGCCTTAAACATGTCAAAATCCAAAATCGATCACACCGCTGATTTTCTGATCATCAAATTGACTTATTGGGACACTTTTTAATTTTTTCTGTCACCGGGCCAAAATTTGAAAATTTTCCCGAGGGGGCACAGATACTTTGTACCTTCGCTGGGGCATATTTTGACTGAATTTTATTTGTCACAATGCGACAGGCTGCATTATGACAAAGAGGGGAAAAATGTAGACACATGAAATTGACCTAGGCTTGCAAATTCTATTTTTTCCATATTCTTCTCAACATAATTAAAATATTTAATTATGTCCTATGGTCCAATTTCAACTATTAATTAAATAATTCATGTCTTTTCTTCCTCTTGATTATTTAAATAAATAATTTTTATTTATTTATTTAAATATGTCGCTAATTGTCTAATGTCTCTCTATGATTAAATAAATTCTTAAATTTATTTAATTATTTTTTGTCCATTATTTCCTCCTGATTTTTTGAAATAAATAAATTTTATTTATTTAAATATTTCATTAATTTTTAAATTTCTTCTTATAATTAAATAAATTCTTTAATTTATTTAATTATTGTCTACCTTGGCATTCTTCTAATTTTAAATAAAATTATTTAAAATTGTCCCACTTTCTAATTTTCTCTCTCTTAGTAAATAATTTGAAATTAATTATTTACTGTCACATGGCCCCACCTTTTTGAATTAAACTAATTTTTAATTCAAAATGACAACTTTCCTTCTTAAATCAAATAATTTCTAATATTATTTGATTTTCTAGCTCTTTCTTTTTCCGTGCCATTCTAATCTCCTTATCACATGCAATCTTGTCCTTTGATTTGATTTTCTTAAATCAAATCTTAACCATTCATTTCAAATTTACCCTAATGTTTCCCTAACCCTAATTGTGGGTTGTCACGTTCAATCTCAACCATTGATCTTAGAGCATTTTTCAATCTTCAATCTTGGCCATTCATTCAAAATTGACTTTTCTATAGAATGACAATTTTGATCTCATCTGACTGACCACTGGTCTCGAGGGCAATTATCTACTTGCAGCAAATAGAGAAGGTGCAATGGAGGTTAATCATTGAGGTTGAATACATTTGGTGAGATATTTCCTTGTGTTCATGTTTTTACTCCTTTGTTCTTCATTGCTTTGCTTTGGGTTATCTTATTTATGCTCTAATATGCTAACCTAGGTTTTTCCCTAAGCTACAAAATCAACAATAGCAAAACATGTGGCCATCACATAATTACCAAGGATTTAATTATAACTCTCAGTGAACACCCCAACAAAACCAATGGAAACCTTAGTGGTAAAGAGGCCAACAATGGAAAAACCAAAACCAAAATTACCAGTAGCCACAACAACCCTTGCAACCACAACAACAAACCATAATGCCAAACCTAACACCTACACCACCAAGAGCACCTCAATTACCAACACAACTTGCACCTAACCCGAATAATAATCATGTTTGATAGGCTTATGCTAATGAACCAATCCAATACCCTAGTTATGGGGTTGAGGTGAGTAATGTACACCTCAAGTCAGGGAAAATGTTAGTTGGGCCTTCATCTCATTATATCACAGAATTGGATGATGAGGGACTCCTAGTTGGGCCCATAAACAAACAACCTAAGGAACTTGACTCAAATTAATCCAATCCAATAACCATGAGTCTAGAGCCTTTATTCCCTGAGATTAACAATCCAAAAATATCAATCACAAGCTAAAACTGATTTGTTGGGATAGCTCAAGGATGTTTGCATCAAAATACCCCTCATCCAAGCTATTAAGGAAGTTCCTATTTATACCAAAATAGTGAGACAAATATGCCTCAAAAATCCAAGAAGAAAGTGAAAAGAACCCTCAGACTGTACATGTCTTAGGACAACTTGCATACATTATGTTGGGAAATATAACAGTCCCCAAGTATGCAGATCCTAGGATCCATGCAGTGGATGTGAGAATAAATGGAACTCTATTAAGAACACCTTAATTGACTTAGGAGTAGCTATTAATGTAATGACCAAAGAAACCATTCAATTTTTGCAATTAATAGAGCTCAGACCTACACCTACTGTGCTATAGTTGGGAGATAGGTTTATAGTTAAGCTTGAGGGAATCATTGAAGACTTGGTAATAACTATGGATTTGTGGGAGTACCCTGTAGACTTTATGGTATTCTAGACTAAAGCTAATCTTGTAGGATATCCCCTCATCTTTGGAAGACCTTGGTTGGCAACAATAGATGCCTTCATAGGTTATAGGTCTATAAATATGATCATTTTCAATGGAAATGTGACTAAGAAATTGGTCCTTTATCCATTAGCCCAACCACATGTAGACCTAGAACAAACTATCTGGCCTACCCTAGATGAGGAAGATCAATACTCTTTACAAACTCTAATTACTATTGAATGCAACCCCTTGTTCTAAAGTCAAGATGAAGATGAACTAATTGTAAACATCATGTAGAAAAACCATGGTAGGCACCTGTAGTATCATGACTATTTAACATGTCTACAAGATCCTCTATGAGATATAATACCTACCAATTCATTTGAGTCATTTTCCCAAATTTTCCATACTTTGTTGCCACATCATTTCATTCCAAAAATATTAGGACTTGACATTTCATCTGTTCAAACATCATCCTTTACTTTAGAGATTATATTGGGAAAAACATTGAATGTAAACATTTGACTGACCATTGCGCAACATACCTCATTGTTGGTTGTGTTGAAGGCACATGTAGCAGCCTTTGCATGGGATTATCATGATATGAAGGGGATAGACCCAGAATTGTGCATGCATAATATTTACATCAATTATGGTTTCAAACTAGTTAGACAACCCCAAAGGAGAATGAACCCTGTAGTTTGAGACATAGTCAAATCAAAATTACAAAAATTATTGGATGCGGGATTTATTATCGTATCTTTGACATTCAGTGGGTGTCTCCACCCATGATTGTGCCTAAGAAAGGAGGGAAATGGAGAGTGTGTGTAGACTACTGTGAATTGAATATTGAAACTAGGAAAGACCACTTTCCGCTCCCATTCATTGACCAAGTACTTGATTCATTAGCAAGAAGGATGTGCTTTTCCTTTTTGGATGGATTTAGTGGCTAAAATCAAATTAAGATAGCCCAAGAAGACCAAGATAAGAAAAAATTTGCATGCCCTTGGGGTACATATGATTATTTTTTCTTATCATTTGGGCTATGCGATGCACCAACCGCCTTCTAGAGGGAAATACTAAGCATATTTTTAGACTTTGTACATGTTTCTATGGAGGTTTACATGGATGAATTAATAAATTAATAGGACTACCTATGATGAAGCACTTGAAAATTTGGAGAAGGTACTAAAATGATGTCAAGAACATAACTTGTCCCTAAGTCATGAGAAATTCTTCATGATGGCGACTAAGGGAATTGTTTTGGGACATTTTATGTCCAATAAAGGAATTTAGATAGACCCCAACAAAATTGAGGTGATATCAATATTAGAAGTTTCCTTGGCCATGCTAAATATTATAGAATCTTTATACAAGATTTTAGTAAAATTATAGCTCCACTATTTTTCATATTATCTAAAGATGTAGAGTTTGAATGGACACCTGCTTGTCAAACTAATTTTCAAGATCTCAAGGAAGCACTCACTAAGACACCTATCTTGTGAGGAAAAAAATAGAATCTCCCTTTTCATATTCATACAAATGCTTCTAATTTTACAATAGGAGCAATGCTAGGATAGAAGGAAGGAAATAAAGAGTATGTTATATATTATATTAGCAAAAATATTCAAGGGTAGAACTCAATTATACAATGATTGAAAAGGAGATGTTAGCAATATTTTATGCAATAAATAAATTCAACATTACATTATGTGTATCCAGTGTTTATACACACTAACCATACAACAATAAAGTATTTGATGAAAAAACAAGTGGTTGGTGGTAGGTTTGTCAGGTGGTTACTATTAATTGAAGAATTTAATATTCATTGTTGATAAGTCAGGTAAATAAAATGTATTGGAAGATTTTCTATCTAGGATACCAACCAAATAAAAAGAAGATGTTGATGACTCATTCCCATATGAGCATTTATTTTCTCTCTCTGCATACACCTTAGTATGTAGATTTTTCCAACTATCTTGTAGAAAGAAAGACACCACCCCATTTATCACCAAGGGAAAAGAGACAATTAGTTCAAAAAAGTTTTCCCTACTCATGGATAGTTGGATACTTATTCTACATAGGCCCAGACAAGATAATGAGAAGATGCATAAGAGAGGGTGAATTATATGATATTCTCGGAGCATGCCATGATGAATCCTATGGGGGAAACTTTGCAACATAGAAGATAGCTCTTCAAATTTTGAATACTAGCTATTATTGGGCAACTCTTCATAAAGATGTAGAAAAATATACTAGGAGTTGTGATTGATGTCAAAGAATGGGAAAGCCAACAAAATAGATGAAATTCCATTGCAGCCATAGCTAGCAATAACACCATTTGACAAATGGGGATTATAATTCATTGGCCCCATCTCACCAACATCAAACAACAAAGAGTACATGCTAGTCTACATAGATTACCTTATAAAATGGGTAGAGGTTAAGGCTTTACAATTGCAAGAGATGGGCATATGATAAATTTTCTCTATGAAGACATATTCACAAGATATGATGTTCCAAGAGAAATTATCATAGACCAAGGACCTTAGTTTACATCAAAGTTGATCACAAAATTAGTTCAAGAATATGAGATCAAACAAAGAAAGTGGACACACCTTATCACCCTCAAGAAAATGGGAAAGTGGAAGTCACCAATAGGGAAATTGAAAATAACCTCACAAAGATAGTGCAACTTCATAGGAAGGATTTGGAAACCAGGTTACCTAAGGAAGTTTGGGCTTATAGAACAACTTAGAAGACCACAAAAAAAATTATAGCATATGAACTGGTGTATGGAAAGAAGACAATACTTCCTATACAGTTTGAGTATAAAAAGACGAGGACAATAATTAAATTGGGCATGGATTTGTCCAAAGCACAACAAGAGAGATTGCACATCTTGAATGCATTAGATGAAATAAGAATGGAAGCCATCCACCATATTGAAGTTATCTAAAATCAAAGGATCTGTTGGTATGATCAGTTTATTAAGACAAAGGAATTCTGTGAAGGTGATTGGGCTCTAATTTATGACTCCAAATATAAATATTACAAAAGGAAATTGCAAACCAGATGGCTTGGGCCATATGAAATAAAGACACTTTCCAAATGGAGCAGTGTAGCTATAGATAATTGATGAAGTAAGGTCCCCATTTCTAGTCAATGGTCACATATTGAAGCTTTATAAGAAAACATTATAGAAGGATTACTTCATTCTTACATTACAACAACACTTTTAACCTGATATGGACAATTCAACAATAGAGACATCCAGCTCTACAAATGTATCAGTAGATGAGCTACATAGCTTTCCCACTAATGTTCCATAGGTATAATTTCCTCACATATTTCACATACACACACTGCACGTGTGACTATTGGAAATCTTCATTTCTTCAACCAGTGAGCAAAAGTAGAAGGTACCTGCAACAACACAAACCGAAATAGTTATCACAACAGGACTTGTTGTTACATGCACCCATAGAATTCATATATCCATCATAATATATCCATTCATGATGCATTTACATCATCTTTTTTGCACATGTAGCAATCTACATGTCCACTTTACCACAACAACCAATTCCATCACATCAACTTTTCATCTCTACCGTACCTCACAATAACTATCACCTCACCTAAAGTGTACTCCATGTAGCCTTTTATTTTCATCCATCACTCCAACCTAATTATCACATGTCACACATACACTACATATCATAATTGCACGTAGCTCATATCCATCATGTCCAATCTTTTCAAAATTTACTTGCATAGCATAATTCATCTTCTACACATGAGTTGTAAATCAATTCAAATAATAACTCCAGGTACACTCCACCTTAGAAATATTAATTATAATTTAATCTTATTGATTTTATGAATATTTATTTTTCATTCAAGCATGTCAAATAACATATTTTAAATTTCCACTACTTTCCATTTAATATTTTCCCTATCTATACGAGCTAAGTGTGGACACTTAGCAGGCTTAGTTGGGGGAGGGTATTAAATATTATTCCTTGGTTTTCTTTCCATTTCAAACTTGTTCTAACATTCTATTTTCCACCATTACCAAGATACATAGATCTTAGTAGAGGAATTGAGAGGTGTATTTAGGTGTTATAGCATACAATAGAGCACAAGCAGTATAATTGGGGTGATAGAAAGAGATCAGAACAAAGAAAAATCGTGAGGTGACTGTAAAACCACAAAGCATTATAATGGGAGGTGATATAATATGTAGAGAACTAGTAGCACATAACCAACTTCTAGATGGTAGGCTATGTTTTTTCTAGCAAGCTAGTCAGTTAGAATATTTTTTGAGTCTCACATAATTTAATGAGGTTATGACCCAATAGTTCACAATCACTTTGAAAAATGATGAAGCAAATGTTAGGGGCTTAAGGGTAGATGCTCAAAAGTTTCTATAGTTGAAATATATAGATTTTCAAGGTTAGGAGAAGAGTTTCCAGTTAGGTCAGATTTCATTATAGCAAGGAATGAATTCTCCCAACCAAGAGAAAACTTGGATTCTTCTTCACAAGGTACTAAATGATTGTATTTACCTTGGCTTTAGGCTTCAGTTGCTTCTCAGATAGTTAAGTATTTGACGTATCATGGGAGACAATTATTGCTATACACAATTCATTTCAAGTTGTTAAGTCATCTTTGCCATAATAGGCATGTAAATGTTCTTAATTTATTATATAATTTGTTAAAGAGAATGTTGTCTAAGTACAAGAGGAAAAGAAAAAATATAGCACTATCTCATTTTTTCCTAGTTACATTGTTGATAAGAGAAGTCTTAGGGCTTAGTTTCCAAATATTTATTGGGAGAATTTTCTTAATTGTAACAATATCAATAATATCCTTGAAGTTCCCAATAAGGATAACAAGGTCCAAGAAAAAATAGTGGAAGAACCTTTTGTTGCTCTAGAGGAGGAAATGCCCTCTAACTCCCATGATATGACACCTACTTGCAACATGAGAGAAATAGAGGAGCAGGGCTTGTAGGAAACATAGCCTACAACCTCTGCTAAGAAACCCATAGCAGAGGACAAACAAGAAACCCCTATTTCCAAAAAACCATAGAAAAGGTAGGATGCAAAGCCTCTTCTTCTACACCTATAAAGGGGTAGAAGAGGCCCACACAATCAAGGAGATGGTCAAATCGCCTCTAGAGGAAAGAGACAATGAAAGGAATAGGTATAAAATAGAAAGAATATATTGTTATGATTGAAACAGACTCACGATCAAAGGGGAATTCCCCTAGAAATTTGAATACACCAGTTATACAATCAATGTACTTTACTACCACTTATGAATCAGATTTAGAAGATGTTTTTGTGGCTAAGAAAATGAGAAGAAGATCCCTAAAAATTTATGTTTCAAAGGGTTTTGAATACACAAGTGCAACAGGAGATGAACAATTTTTTGAAAAATATGAAAACTTTTTATTGAAGAGAGAAATAGTAGAAAATAATTGCAAGAAGCAATGGAAAGAATAAAATAGTTGGAAGAATTATTAAAAATATGTCAACAAAAGTATAGTGATATGGATGCAAGAATTAAAGAATTGGAGGAGAAGCTCTATAAATTTGAGCATGGGTTGAAATTGGAGGTATTAGCACACCTTTCTATGGTAGAAAAAAAAAAGAACCAGTATCCAAAGTCCCAATTCCTCATATCATGACCCCCACTAGGTCAACTATGGTGTCTTTGGGTATGGAGGTTTAGAGAAGAACACAAGAATTTTCCCAAGAAGAATGAGAATGGGAAAGAGAGAAAAATGAAATGATTTCCAATCACACCAAGGAATTAAAGAAACAAGAAATTGAAATAAAAAGGATCAAGGTGAAAACTGAAGAAATAACAGACAAAACTGCTCAATTATTGAAGTGTGGGCTACTTGCTAGAGTCTATGCCTTATTTCTGCAAGAACTTTTTTGGTGTTTTTAGTTTATCCAATTAATTAGTGATCTTCCTGTTGCAATGAAAAATAAATTCTTGTTTTTTAGAAAATTTTCATGATTCCACACCTAAAATGAAAGATAAACTTTGTGAATTCTACCTGCATAATTATATTCTTTCAAATGAAACTGCCTAGAATCCCTTGACTTTTGTAGATCTACAAATCAGTGCTTTGGCCTCGTATATCATAAATGAATAGCATAGGGGGAGAATTTTACAAGAATACCATGAAAATAAAAAATCTATTGCTTTAAAACTTAGGAAATAATCAGTGGATCCCAATGTATTCATACACCAATGGTTGGAACTTTTGGATTATAGAGGTGTGGGAAGGAAGATAATGAATATCAGAGAGTAGGATTATGTGAGAATGAAGAGATTATCTATAGGACCTATTAATCAAGCCTTCAAGTTTGTGTATAAAAAATGGGAAGAGATAACACCTAAGCTAAAGAGAAATGAGCCACACTCCCTTTATAATTTTGTAGCCATTGTTCAAAGATCTCATAAGTACATAGACATTCCAAGGGAAAATGGATTCAAATAGTTTCCACTCATCTCCCATCCACCTATACTCCTCTTTCTAGTACCACACTGGATAGGGAAGAAACATGGGGAGGAAGAAGCAACAAAGAATACAAGATTGGAAAAGCTCTCAAATAAAAAAGGCTATTATCTAAAGTAGAAAAAGGGAGTTGACATTGTAGCTGATTTCAAGGAGATAGCTCTATAGGATAATCTCCAGTCTTAAAAGTTTCTTGAGGACACAAAATACTTTAGTTGGGGGGAATGATGGTTCTAGATAATGGTTAGTTTTTCCTTCACCACTTTATGCTTTTATCAGTTCATTTGCTAAGTTTCACAAACATTTCTAAGACTTCATACATATTTCATATGCTTTTTATACACTTTGGCAAACCTAAATATGTGGAAATATAAATATGATATATTGACATATGCTTGTGTGGATGTATGAATGTTGATAATATTTAGTATCTTTTTATAGTCTAATTGTGATTATTAATGACGTGAATCCCTTGGTAGCAAAAATAACATCTTGTAGCCAAGAAGAATGTAGCCCAATGATGTGAATGCCTTGATAGAAAAAATAACATCTTGTAACCAAGAAGATTATAGCCCACAAAAACTAGATTTATAGCCCACAACAAAGGACTGTGGACAGTTGTAGGGGAGAAGCCCAAATAATTAGAAAATGACAATTGCAAAGGGAAGTGAAGGTGGCTATTGAATGGTTATCCATGAGTCATGAGAATGCACTTTTATCCACCAATAAGGAAATTGGAAGAAGAAGTTTATTCAAAATAGGAGTAACCCATGATGTGATAGTTTCCAGGAAATAGATCCCTACCATGGCGATTGATCGTTAGTGGTAGACTCCTAGTTTGATTTTTCTTCTTCAATTTCATATTTATGGTTTTCTATTTCAAATACTTGTCCTCTTCCTATCCTTGAGGGAGAGTGGACATATGCATTAACATTTTATTTTCAATCCTAGAATGAATAAGATACCTCTCTAGCCTATATATTGGGATCTTAGGTTGAGGAGAAGATCTAGTAGTAGTGATAATAGTGTGATTGTTTTTTCCAGTTAATAGTTAATTACTACTAGTTTTTTGTTATCAAGTTGCAATAGATATGTACTATTGAATGATAAACATTTTAGCGATTCTTATCAAATTATAAGAAGTATATTTTCCATGCAATAAAGGAGTTTAGTTTGATGCTATGATTTTTTGATCAAGTAGTACATATTTGATATCTTCTACGAGGGTTGAAACTCAAGCAAAGGCCACTTGAAGTATTGCCAACCCACCTTATTTTTTGTTACTAGATTAGATGCTACATTACTGAATTCATTTAAGATAGGTTTCCAATTATATGCATATGAAATTCATGAATAATATTCTATAACATTACATTGAGTTATTCTCTAGAGAATTTAGAAGTCATAAGTTAGAAGTTAGAAGTATTTGTCAGTTGCAAGTTCAAATTCAATATTAGCAATTATAGTATTGAGTAGTAAGTTCCTGCAACATAAGCAACAAATTTATTTTAATTCCCTTGTTTTGCAATTTCATGCTTTATTTCCTTTTCCAACTTTTACTATTTTCAGTACATGTGTGACCATCTATGTTCCATCGATATAGGGCATAGTAGGATCCTTGGATGCACATATAGTGCCAACATTATCAAAAGCTTACGAGCCTTGGTTGATAATTAAATGAAGCCTTTTATGAAGATTTGGTGAACTATCTAGTTAAGAACCCATCCTCTGAATTGTGCTTTCTTGCAAACACCAAGTTAATAAAAAAATAGAAAGGCCTTACAAAAATCAATTCCTCTCCTTCATCAACATTCCTCACTTGTTTAATATTTTTTGTTGCAGTAGATTGTCTTCAATTTCCTCTTGTAGTAGATCAAAATATTCAGTTTTTGGAGCATATGAGAGATCACAAACAATAATAAATTATTTTTATAATTATAAAATCTTCCTCTTTTGTTCTTTAGACCATAAAGATCACCAAACAATAGGTCTACCTTTATAAATTTCAATAGTATCAAGAAAATGAGGAACTTTAAAGTGAGGAGAATAAGGAACCATTTTAGTCTCCTGTATGAGTTTCTTCTCTCTAGTTTCCAACAACCTTATTTGTTCTTATTTAGTAGAAATATACCTTGTAAGCAATTCTTCATGCTAATTTATTTGGACCTTCATTTCTCTCCCATACCTTCATTGATCCTTCATCTTATTTGGTGAAGTTAGGTCTGATAGATAATCTCCTCCTTCTATAGGCTATGTTCCTAATCCCTATCAATAACCCCTAATTATTATTAGATGTTTGATAATAATTCTTTGATGCTCATATTTTCCAAGTTCATGTTTTATGGCTGATTAGGAGTATACACATGATAATTGGGAATAGGCCTCTTGAGTTTGATGATAGGAATGTGTAGATTTCCAAGAAGGCTGAGCAAGAGTAGGTGGGAGGAAAGTACTTGGAAAATGTCGATAACATATTTTACTAGGGATATTTGAAGTATAATAAACATTCCTAACTTGATATTTCTAGTGAGGAGGCATTAACTTTGTATTTTCATGGAATGAAGGAGAGAAACCATAGTATCTTGATATACTGAAGCATAAAGGGAAATTTTTTTAATAGTGCTTAAAAATAAGATAAAAGGTTAGCTCAATTAGAGAAGTTGGGACTTACCAAAAAAATCATCATGTGCTTGTATGATATCCAATGATTGCAACTATTAAGGAACACACCAATATTATTCACATAATAAATTAAGACTCATTAAACCTATCACACCCAACATGCCAAAAATTGTTGTCACATGAAATTGTACCCTATTGAGATAGTTTTATCATTCCAATAACACGATGGAACAAACCTAAAAGTGTGGGACCTTACAAATGAGGTCAGATCTTTGGAGAAGGTTGGATTCCTCTCTAATCTAGATGCAAAGGTGTTGATCCAACTCAACAATAGTAACCATTAAGTTGATATTATTCTATAAACTTGTAAGAGGAAAGGGAGAGAGAGAATATAGAAAATTAAAGGGGTGAATATACACCAAGATCAAAACATGTTTCTTCCCACCTTATATTTTTCTCAAAGAGTCAAAAAAATCACTAAAGAAGCTTTAACAATTCTTTGTTTTATCAATTTTAAAAGAAATAATGAAGGTTGAGGTCTAAAATGTCATAAAAGGGGTAGAGATTACCCACAATCATACAATGCATAAAATATGATAAGATCGTATTCATGTACAAAGGTATCAAACACTACATAGGATATAAGCACTAAGACAATGTAAAAAAGTGCTTGTTATCAACACATAGGCATGAAATCCAATTTTACAATTACATAATACAATGGTTACATAATTTTTCTATAGAAAACCCATGAAATAACATTTACAAAGAGGCTTAACAACCTTTTTATCTATCTACTAAGTGTAGGAGAGAGATAGGGTATATGAATGGGTAGGAAACCCTAGCTATAACCCAAAAAGTCATGTTTAGACATATGTCCACCCCAAAACTCAAGTTAAAAGAAGTAAAGAAATATCTTTAAATCCATTTCATTATTTCACATTGATGAATCTATGGATAAAAAATAGAAACCCCACAAAATTTGTTACAAAATCATGTCTAGGGATGTCCCTCTAACAAAAAAGTAGTCTACAATCAATAAATGAAGTATGGGTGCCACTTTTTCCACTTAAAAATTATAAAAAATATGTTTAAAATATTTTTTGTATCTCCTAAAAATTATATGTAATATTTGAGAGAATTGGTGCAGCATACATGACACTTTATGGGTTGAAAGACAAAAAATCGACAAGTGGTAGGATTTGGGGAGGTGGAAGGAACTTGGAACCAAGTATTTGATCCAAATGTCCTTGGGTGACCTAAAGTTTTGACAAGACCAAGTGAAGAAAGATGAGGTGGGGATAAGGGAAGGAAATTGGTACCAAGGACTTGGTCCCAATGTCCTTGGGGGACTTGAAGTTCGATAGGACCAAATGTCATTGAGGGACCTGAAGTTCTAACGAGATCAAATATCCTTGGGAAACTTAAGTTCTGATGAGACCAAGGGAAGAAAGAGGAAGTCGGGAAAAGGGAAGGAACTTGGAACTAAGGACTTGGTCCAAATATCCTTGGGGGACTTGAAGATTTTATGAGAACATAATTCTTTGGGAGACCCAAAGGGTTGACAAGATCAAGGGAAGAAAAGGGAAGTAGGAGAAAAGAGAGGAACTTGGAACTAAGGACTTGGTCCAAGTTTCCTTGGGGGATCCAAAGTTTTGACGGGGTCAAATGTCCTTGGGGAACAAATTTTTTGATGGGACCAAATGTCCTTGGGGACTTGAAGTTTTGATTGGACCAAGAGAAGAAAGGGGAGGCAAAAGGAACTTGGAACCAAGGACTTGGTCCAAATTTCCTGGGGTACCCAAAGTTCTAATAGGACCAGGGGAAGAAATGTAAGGAAGCTAAGGAAGCAGAACAACTTCCTACACTAATTTTGAGAGGAGAATAATGCAAAAAATTTAAAGACCTTTAATAGTTACAAAAAATTAAACATAAATAGACATAAATATCATGCATACCACAACATGTGATTTACATGGGGAAAACCCTTTCTAGAGAAAAACCCCACACTCCAAAATTCACCCAATATATTATTTAGAAATCACAAAGATTATAGTATACTTGCAGAGCAAGCTTCTCATAGGAGTATCACCACTCAGAGATCCTGAGGCAACACAATTGCCATCAAAATCTCAGAATACATCACATTACACAACTGTAATACAATTCCCTCATAAAATAGGGTTGCCTTCTAGGAAAGTCAAGCTAATAAAATATCGACTATCATATATGAGACATAATGATGAATGGTCCATATTTATAATAATAAAGTTTATAAAAAAATTGGCTTTCAGGGGTGTTTCCCCCAAGCCCTCACCGGGGAACATTTCCCGTGGACCCCCAATCGGGGGGATGATCCCCCCAGACCCCTATTGAGGGAGGATCCCCCCACACCCCCCATCATCATCAGCTGAATAATACCTTATGTATTAGTAGTAACATATGTAATTGCAAGGTTGAGACACATTTTCTCAACAAATATCCCACTTGTTGAAAACCTTCCAAGGACAACATAAGGGTTTCATCATCATCTCTTAATTTCTAGGGGCCAAAAGGCCCATAGTCTTTGTACACCATTTTAATTTCTCTGCGCTCACATGCTTAGTTAAAGAATCAACAACATTCATCAAATTCTCTACCTTAACCAGCTTCATCCTGCCATCTTTGACCATAACTCTAACAAAATGATATTGTACATCAATTTGTTTGGTCTTGGCATGAAATTTTGGGTTCCTAGTTGGACATATCACACTCTAACTATTGCAATAAATAACCACTGCACCTTATTTTATTCCAGTATCTAAACACAGTCTCTTAAGCCAAATAGATTCTTTACAAGCATGAGTAGCTGTCATATACTTTGCTTCAGTAGTAGACAAAGCAACCACAACCTGTCACTTATTCATCTAGCTAATTACACCACCAAATAAAGTAAACACATAAGCATTGGTGGATCTTCTGCTATCAACATCATTTGCCTAGTCTGAATCCACATAACCATGAATATCAAGGGAAATCTCATCTTCGATCATATTACTATGATAATTGTTGTGCCTATAGCACACACGCCCTGTTTGGAATGGGGACCCTCTTTTTTTGCTTTGCCGGGTCATTTTTGTCGCTGCCTTGTTTTGCGTCCCCCCTATTTTGCATCTTAAGTGGTCAATGAGTCTTAGAGGAATCATCTTGAGTTGACCATATTCTTCTACCCTCAAATTTTCAAGGCCTTAGTCCTTTGTGGGTTTTCCTTAGTATTTTCCTTCAATCCTTAGAGTTTCCATCTTTGGAACAATGCGGGTCCGCCCCTGCGAGCCGCCCTACGTGGGTTTCCCTTGTTTCTTGGCTATTTTGAACGACTTTCTCTTGACGTCCTCTCGCCTTGCGAGACCCGCAACCTAGTTCGCTCTTTTCACTGTCGGTCGCCTGAACGACTAACTCCTGATTGTCATCCTCCTAGTGGACTCCATCATTCCTGCTGCTATTTTCAAACTGACTGCTCACCAACCCTTAGTGCAGTTGTACCCGCATTTATGAGGGGAATTAAATGCTCAAAAGTTTATAAATAACCCATCTTGAGCTATCATTTTTGATTGTTAAGAGTTCAGAATTGAGTTAGAGAGCCCACCCCAATGTCATCGTCATGCTTGCCGAGTTCATCCATTGATTCAAAGCCTTTGCCAGCTATTTGTTCATCCATTTTCATCGAGCTTCGTAGGTTAGTCGTCTGTCACATACCCTATTTTGAGTTTTCCTTGAAATGCTATACAATTTGATAAAACCTTCAAAAGAAAGCTTAAAATCAACTAGGGTAAACTTTTGGTGAACAAACCCATAAGTTGAAATTCTGATAATCTTTGAAATTCATCTGTGGGTCGTGTGCGGGACTTGAGGTCCCCGTGGTTGTTCCTCAACCAAAGCATCCATGCCCTGCAACCTAGCGACCACTGTCACCTTCCTTTGACAATGCTTAAACTTTAAACGACAAACACCCTTATTGGGCCAGCCCTCATGAGAGGCCCCCTCATCTTGGCCATCTTAAACTTGGATAAAATTCACAAGCTTAAAATGGAGAGCCTTCAACCCCTCTCAGGTCCACAAGCGTAGGCCTCCACCTGTGGAATGCCCCTTGAGCCACCTCATTCCAAAATGGCCATCTGACCGCATCCTCCAAGCAAGTGGATCTCGCCCCAATCATTGCAAATCAAACCTAATTGAACCAAACTATTGAAGTCCTGACCCATTGCAAGTTGAATCCTGCGGGCTTCCATCTATGAGATTCTATCCTGGCTCTACTATTTTCAATGACCCTTGTGACCTGTCTGTCTTCCTATCGGGCCCCACCTTCACGGTTGCCGCTTGAGCTTAAAACAAAGCAATCTACCCCCCCTTTGTGGACCGTCCTTTGAGGGTTTTCGCTAACCTTTAGCCTCTGAATAAATGGATAACTCAAAGTGGTGAAAGGGTGATGCCTTTCCGATGACTGAGCCATGACCTTTCCTTTGCTATCTGATTTCCTTTGCACCCTAAATGACCAAGTTTGAGTTTCCCTGCAGGCCGTTGTAATCTATTCACTGCTTCAAAAGGACCTTTACACGCCAACCTTCTGCACTGCAAGTTCTGAACCCATTGCATTCGTCCGAACTCAAAATGAAAATAGACAAGTGCCAAACCATAGGTGGACTACCTCCTGCGGGCGACCATTTGCGGACTTCCGTCTAGCTCCCACCATTCCAAAACATTCACAAACCTCTGTTGGTCTGCTATGTGGGGCTCGACTCTACCATCTCTCTCTAACTGCTCGGTAACAAGTAAGAAATCCAAAGCTCCATGCGGACCCGATCAGGTGAGCCTTCTCTCACAGACTTTTGTCTCATTGTCACCACTCCAAATGGCTGACACCCAACGCCGTCCCACATCTCTTGACCTACATTCTTTCAGGCCTCTTGAACTTCAAAAGCAAAGTACCACCATCTCCTGAGACCGCGGGTCCCGCATGGCAGAATACTGCATGCAAAACAACACCTTGTCAATATCGTTTCAACGACAAAGCCTCAAACAACTAAGCTACTCCCTACACCCACATGACTAAAAGGTGAACTTAACCCCTCCAAATATTCAAAGTAATTTCGACCCACGTGCTAGAATAGAATGACCTCCTTGGTGGACCCCATTTCATGACCAAATCTTGATACAGGTTGGGACAGGCAGGCCGACATGCCCTGATTGTCATCCCATTTGCAGTTGCCTTTAGAACGGCTGCCAACACAGGGAAGTCCACACCCTTGGGACCACATTGCCATAACTTCCCTAAACGAACATCTAACAATGATCCAAGATAAATGATGAAATCCTTGAATGATAAATTATCTGATCTAACATCATTTTGCAGGTTTTTGGCTAAGGTGCTTTCTGTTTTATGCTTGAATGTGTTTGTTGCCCCTTCAATTGTAGAATATATGGAACTAGCTACAACACCTTCAGGGGCGGCCGTGGAAAAAGAAAAGGGAAAAAAAGCTGCCAAGGCACCCAGGGGAAAAGAAGACAAAGACCAAATGAAGTACAAGTTCCAAGGGGAATCCCTCAACTCTAAGGTCACCATAGATTGGAGGGAGATCTCATATACAAATCTAGGACATATAGACATCAATGAGTTCAAGGAAAGGGTTTGAATCAACCCCACGATAGAAATTCCAAGAAAATCAGAAGCAGTGGCTTGGCCAAGCCTGCCGGTTTCCTACCCACTCTCATTTCTCCCAAGCTTGTGATGGCCTGTAGGGAGGCATATCAGGAGGACACGAGAAGAATTATAGATAGGGATGGGAATATATTAGCTGATCTATCTGCCAAGTCAATAGGAAAGACCTTCGGTGAAATAGAAGAAACATCCAAAGAATATGCCAAGGAGATGTGGGATTCTGATCCCCTTAAGTGCAAGAAGATTATCAACCAATACTAACTCAAGGAGAAGAGGGGTGGTGCAAATAAAGTACCCCAAGAGCTCTTCTAAAGTGATTTATAAGAGGATTACCATGATTTGGTAACCCTATTGAGTAGGGTTATGGGCCTTCCAACTACAACCTTCTTTTAGGAATGGATGCTATACTTTGTAGAGGAAATAATTCGAGGGGAAACCAAATTCTATTGGGCAGGGATGATCAGCTAGTGCATGCACAAGAAATTTGTGGCAGTGAAGAAGACTTCACAATTTTATATGACATCATACCTGGTCTATTTACTTGCCTACCATGCCCAATACAGGGGGCTATTCGTAGCACCAAATCCAGCTCCAGGTAGGAATTGAAGGTCTATGACAAGTATCCCCAACTTCAATTCTGGAACTTTAAGAAAGACTATTGCAAAGTCAATGATGCCTTCATAGGCCATATTATTAGAATGCTTGGAGGTGACTTTGAAAGGAGGGTCTCACATAGTGCTAATGCTTTCCTTCATCGGTTCGACTTTCTGTTCATACAATTTCCAATGTTTACCTACATTCAAGCTGAAGGTTTCTCAGAGAAACCATATGAGCTTCCCCGGTGTTGTGCAGTTTTTGCACACACGCCCCACTTGGAGTGGGGACCCCCTTTCTTTTTTGTGTCTTTGACCTTTGATTTTATTGGATTTATCATTTTGGGGTCTTGACATGTTGGTTTTGCTGGCTTTGCCCTTGCCTTGGGGTTGCAACTGATTGAAATTGAGTTTTTGGCTAAGTCCGGGTTTTCACCTAGATCCGGGATTTTCCGCCTCTGGCGGATTTTCCCGGATTCCGTCAAAGTCCCGGTATTCCTGATTTCCCCGGTTTCTGCATTTCCGCGGAATCCGTGTCTCCGCGCATTCTGGGATTCTCCGAAATTCCACTTGGGGCTCGGGTTTCCGGACTTGTCAGAAACGTCTTTTCGCGCATTAATGGCTGAGGTACCTTGGTTCAGGCGGGTATAAGGTCGATTTAGGGCATTTTCTGATTCATTCCAACTTTGATTGCTTCCTCGTTTTCTGCTATGGCGATTCAGAACTTGCGTTTGAGCTTTGAGGATTGATCTTGGTTTGCTTGTGCGTGAATTGCTTGAGTGTTGCTGCCAATATCTCGTGGCTTGGACGTGTTGTCACGTGGATTAATTTTCTGAGCTCGATTTCTGCCCGTCTTGATCCATGGTATGTATTCGTCGCCCTTCCGTTTGCTTGCATGGTGATTTGAGGTTTTCTTGTACTGGGCATTGTTGAATTTTGGGGTCGGCTCGTGTTTGACTTTGGGTTTCGTATTTATTCAGTCAGGATTGATCTGTTTATTATTGAAGCCCATCTCTCGTGCCCCTAAGTTCTGTTTGTTCATTTAATTGCATATTTACATTTTTGACGAAATTCTGGGTCGTGTTGTATGTTTGTTTTGGGTGCGGAATGTGTTACCATGCGAATTTAGGGTTTCCTTGGTGTTTCGGTTAACACGATGATTTGATCTTGTGTTTGAATGACTTTCACCTCGTTTCGTGTCGGCTTCCCCGTTCTGTGAGGATTAGAGGGCTTTTGGGTAAATCCCGAACTGATATTTTAACCCTAAAAGCTTGCTCTGGTTCTAATGGCGGATATGTGGTTGTTCGATTTAGGGCATCATCGTTTTAGTATGAGATCCTTCCTTTGAAGCGCCTTTGAGTGTTGGAACCCTTTGTATATTCAAGTCTGGTGATTGTCGTCGATTTTGGGTTCATTCGAGCTTAGGTATTGAAGATCTTGTGGTCGCCCCGGTTTTGCTACATGTTTTGCCATTTTTCGGGTTTCCGAGGTCGTCGCGGAATTTCCTTTCTCCCGGATTTTCCCGGTTTCCGCTTATTCTGCGGACGAGGTTAGTTCCCGACGTAATTTATACTGTCCGCGAAAATCCGTTCCGCCCGGATTTTTTCGGATTTCCTGTCTGATTGCATTCTTTTGTATATTTCGATGATAGGATTGATGGAATGGTTGTTAATGCCTATTTCTTGATTGCCAAAGAGCAAAATTAATGATTTTCCTTTGATTTCCGAACATATTAATGATTTACATGGCTAATAGTGCTTTGGCAGCAGAAATCCGTCTGGGTCGGATTTCTCCGAAATTCCGCCCCGACGGTATTTTCCCGGTTTACCTGATTTTCTCGGATTATTTGATTTCTCCGGATCTCGGAAGATTGGCAATTGGCATTTGGTTTTAATGGATTTATATGATGCATGCTAACCTTTTGGATTGATATGAGCTTAATAATTGAATTCTAATAATGATTCTTGGATGTGCAGGCCGAATCAAGCAAAGCTGCTGCTGGGAAGTCCAAAGGTGGTGCAGGGGCATCTGCAGTTTCCGAGACAGAAAAATTGAGATTGGACATGAAGAGTCAGGTCCCAGAGAGTAAGATATCTTCTGTGTGGGCAGATGTGTCCGATACAAACGTTGGTGCCTGGCGTTACGAAGAATTCAAACAGAGAACAGCTGAGAGGGACCAATCGGCATTGAGGCAAGGGATGATGAACTCCGGGTTGGTACACGTGGCAGGGTTCCCTCCAGCAGTCCAGTGCGACGAGCTGATTTTGGAGTGCTAGGTACGCTTTTGACACACACAGTTAGCACTGAGGGACGAGTGTTGGCAAACTTCAGTCCAGCCTCCATTGCCCGAGCTTTCAGCATGCCGGATCTCCCCTCGGTCTGCGCCCTAAACATTGACACTGCTCGCACATATTATGAGAACGAGCCAGTTAAGGCTCAACAGCTTATCAACTCATGGCTTGAGAAGCCCAAATCTCACCACTCCAAATTGCCCAAACAGTTGCACAGGGTGAAGTTCAGGCCGGATATTTATGATGCCATCACACTGTTGAGCAGGGTGGCCGGACTCAAAACTGCCGGGGTATTGGAAAGTTGGATGGTCCATGTGATCACCAAGATAGGCCAAGGAACGAATTACCACTGGGCAGGACTTATCAGTGCAGAAATAGATAGGCAACTGAGGAATGTTTTAGAAGGAAAGAAGTTTACCATGTCCTCCTATGTCATATATATACTAGCCATTTCCTACCCCTACAAGGGACTGACTCCTGCAGGAACCATTGGACAAGACGTTATCTATGAGGTTTATCCGGAATTGCACCTTGGACACGGAGATTATAGGAGGGCCAATGATGCCTTCACCATGCACATTACCCGGACCCTTCAGAATGCGGAGCATATTAGATTGTCCGATGGGGCTAGGGGTTGATTAAGAATTACGGGGCCTGGTTCATCCAGTTCCCCACTTTCACTTATCTCCGGATCGATGGATGCCCCGTTGCTCCCTACAGACTGCCCAGGTATCCCACTGACCACATAGTGCTACTGGAGGTCGTAAGACAAATTTGTGAGTTCGACACGGTGGTGAAGAGGGAGAAGCATAAAATTGGTTTTGGAGGTGACTTCCCTCTTGGGATTGGCGTGGATGTGATGTGCCCTTCCATTCAATCAGCTCACACTGCGGGTGAGGAATTGGCCGCCTATGGATTCTCTTTCCATTCAAAGAGAATGAATTTTGATATCACCGGAGGGGCACAAAAAAGGGCTACCCGGGAATACAGGCACAAAGAAGACTTGGAGGACTACTGGGTCAACATCAAGGATGACCTTGATGCACGAAGGAAAAGGTATTCCCTGCTGCCAGTAGAGGCAATTAGGCAATACAATGTGAAGCTGATTCCAGATCAGCTGGAAGATGATGGAAAACTGGTCCAGGACCATGTCTATGAGCCCATCAAGGATAGGTCAGTGGCGGATATTGATTGGAATGAGCCTGAGGTGACAGAGTTGGAAGACTTAATGGCTCCGGTGCTAAAATATACCTTTTCTTGGATCAAACATGAGGTCTGGGTGTTGGAAAATGCCAATGTACCCTTCACTTTCGACTTGATGGGGAATCTCAACCCCATGTCCACTTCTGAGGAATCCGGGGAGGAGGACCCCAAAGGAAAAACGGCCAAGGCCTCTCCCTTCAAAATCAAAGTTAGAAGTCCTAAGGGGACTCAACCTACAGCAAAAAGGAAACCTATCGGCAAACGCAGGTGGAAGACCCTGACTATCAGCAGGTCCTCGGACGAGGAGGAGGCGGAGAAAGCTGAAGAAGAAGATGTTCCCCCACCGCCCAAGAAATCCAGAACTGCAAGGGTGGCGAAAAAGAAAGGCCAGAAGACTTCAGAGGATGAATCCCCAATTGTGGATGTGGAAAGTTCCAGAGGGGAGAAGACCAAAGTATACACTAGAAGATCCAGAACTCCTTCCCCAAAGGATGTTGCACAGCCAAAGGATTCTTCTCCAATATTGCCAGCCACTGAACAGGACAAGCCTGTCTCTCCTCCACAGAGTGTAACAGAACCGGAGAATCCTAATGAGCAGGAAATCTCCGGAGAGGCAGAGCCGTTTAAAGAAGGAGCATTATTCAGTGAGGCTGCCGAGCTCGAGGCAGAGACAGAGGAGAGGCACACTTCTCCCTTGGTACAGTACGAGGATTCTCCGGAGAGTGAGAAGGGCCGCGGATCGCCAGAACCGGAGGAAGGCCTGCCTGCTCGAACTCCATCGCCGATGCTTCCTGAGTTGGGATTTGAGGAGACTGACCAAGGTGAACAACCTCCGGAGAAAGAGGATGACAGGGCAACCGAAGAAGAAGAAGTCGAGGTGACAGTGGCAGAAGAGGAGAAAGCCACAGAGGACCTGGGGAAAACTGACACAGAAGGAATCCGGACAGACCCCGTAGCCCCGGACTGGCTAGAAAAAGAATTAGCAAGGAAGAAACAGGTGATAGTAGAGGACACTCCTCTCGACTGGGATGCAATGTTATCTCAGATTGGAAAAGGGAAAAAGAAGAAGGCTGCCAGGGTAATTTCCCGGATGGAAAGGGATGAAGTGCACAACCGTGTAGTTCACATCGCTACCCCTGTTGCAGATAAAACAAGAGATGAGGTAGCAGGCCAGGATTACAGTGTCCAAACCATTAACCTTGGGCCAGCCTCCCTAGAACAAGACATTGAAGAATTCGAGGGGTCAAGTGCTGTGATTCTGGGTAGATTGAAGAAGGAGACTCAGACGAAGCGAGAACTGAAAGGAGAGAATGAGAGGTTGAGGAAAAGCTTAGAAGAGGTCATGAAACCTCTACAGTCCCTCCATCCGTCCTCCTCTTCTACTCCCGGATTTCTGCCGAAGGAAATGATCTCTGGCATAGAGAAGATGAAGGCCTCCACACAAGCTACCACAGACTGGTTGATGAGTGTTCGGACACAAGGAGATGAAGCTATTAAGGAGATCTTGTCTATTGGGAAGGAGGCAGTCCGAGGAAAAGAGCTGGTGGAAAGCATCCTTTCTCAGGATAAGAATGATGTCGATTCCCTGCTGCAGAAGACAAAGATTATTCTTGGGCATGTCAAGGAACAATTGGGAAAGGATGGAATTCTTCCCTCTACCAGGTTGGATGAACCATGGGAATGGTTCGAGGCATTGCAGATTAGGCAGGAAGGCCTAAAAAAGATACAGAAACGAAGAAAGTCCATTGATACTGACCTCACTGCAATTTATGATGGTTGCATTGCATTTTTTGAGGTAATGACAGGGAGGAATAAGATGGCTCCTAAGTACCTAAGTTTAGATCAATTGAAGGAATGGTGGCATGAGGTTTATGCCCCAGATTCTGATGAGGTTGTTACTGGCCATATGCTTGACGATGCAGCTACATATTTGGCAGTGATAGATAGATACCTGACCAGCAGAAAGGATTGGAAGAGAACCATTGAGCGGTCCAATGAAGGGATTGATTCGATTAAATGCCGGCTCAAAGTTTTTCCATTGCCACCTGTTGCTGAGCTGGAGGGAGTTTTCTCGAGGGTCCAAGGGTCACCAACGTGGAGAAAAGACAAAGGAAGCAGCGGTTAATGTTTATCTCAAGATTTGTGCTTCCCTATTATCATAGGGCATGCATTGGACCGGACTTCCTTGGGGACTGTGCCTTGGCCGACTTGGATGATGGCATTAAATGTGTGCCTTAGTTTGTTTCCTTGGCCGACCTATTTTGGCGGTTTTTATTATTTTGTAAAAATGTTTGGCTGGGCCGACATGTTTTAAAAAAGAAATTCGATAAATAGGCATTCTTGCCTTATTGTAAGGGTTCAGTTCAGAAGATTTTGATAGTAGAGATTAGCAAGAGCAATAGTTAGAGTTTTAGAATTTCTTGAAGCAGATGTCATATTCAGAACAGTTGAATTGTTGCAACATTTGATGATTAATACAATTGAAGGCATTGTGGTTTTCCTGGTGAAATCCTTTGTGTTATCTCATCTCGCATGTTTCTTTTGTTCTATCTTTTACATTGCTTTAAGATCTAGGGTTTAATATTCAGAAATAAATTAGTTTAGTTGGATAAATGGTGTATGTGATTTCATATTTGGAATGTCGGTAGCTATCTTTGGTCTATACTCCCAGTAACTATCTGATTGTAGTAGGCTGGTGAAGTCAACCTGGACCATATATTCAAATGTGCTTAAGTTCAGTTGTAGATGCAAGTCTATGATTTGAAAATCTATATTCCTCAGAAGATTGCACTGTTTCTGTAAGATTGCTTTGTGGGTCGAACAGGAATTGGTTATTTGAGATAGGTCCATTCCAGATATATGTCATTTACATTGCTTGTCCTTTCAGTAATTTAGATTTTATTACCTTCCCTGCATCCCTATCTTTAGCAATTTCTTTATTATTCGGTTAGATTTAGGATTCAAGATCATCATATTGTCAGATCTGATAAATTGAAAGGGTTCAGCTTGCTTGTAGTAAGGTCCAATTGTGATTACCAGCAATTTCACATTTCATCTGAGTTGTTTTATGCATTGTTATGACCTAACACCCGAGAGACCTTGGGGTGATTTTCAGTAGTTTATTATTGGAAATAACCTTTCAAGAGAGATAGAATATTGCATTCTGTCTGAGTTGTTGCTGTGCAGAAAACACCATCAACACCCGGTACCCAAATGACTGGTTGATACTACTTGAACTCTCTCAGCAGCTACAACAGGAACACACCCTCTGAAGTGACAAACATAGAGCGGGGATTCCCTATCCCCTCTCCTTGAGCCAAAGAATGTATGAACTCCACACATCCCAATGTTTTGATAAAGAACTTATGGAATATAACCTGGAGCTCAAAACTGCCCAGCCATGGATGGATCCATACGACAAGCTCAGGAAGATGGTCGGGATTGAACACACCCACATACATAATGTTGAAGACTTTTGGGCCAACTGTAGGGATGAGAAAGAAGTGTGAATGAGGCACTACATTTGCATGATGACATACTTTTTCAAGAAGGTCAACTTGTTCCCTATGCTAGATCAAATAGTGGAGGATGAAAATACAGTGATTGATCCTCGATACAATGCAGTTGCCAATCTCTCGCTTGCATTAATTAACTGGGATGAAGGAGAGGTCAATTAACTCAATATTATGATGAAGCCAATTGAGGCGAGAACCAAAGAATGGATTGACAGACATATCGCCCAATTGAAGCTATAGGGAGCCACTTTGACCTATGGTGAGCTTGAAGATGATCTAGGAAGCGAGACTGAAAGTGCCTCTACTGCTACTGCCCCGATGGGAGAAACTTCAAAATCTCCTCCCACTACATGATCAAGGAAGAGAAAAGAGATGGCTAAATGATAGCCTAAGCCTAGGGTATACTCAAGGAAGGCCTCGAAAGGAAAACCTTCCAAGAAATCAAAGACATCTGGTAGTTTCACAGAGATTCCCACCATCCAGGAGGACCCGCTCCATGAAGGAGAAGAACAAGAGGTCAAGCAGCCAAAGTCCCCACCTGCTTCCTCCACTCTCATAGTCACCACTGCTATTATTGCCACTACTATTTCCCTTCCACCTACTTCTCAAGTGATGGTTGCCACTTCTCTGCCCATGGTGGATATCTCGGTCCACCTTGTTTCCACCCTACCTACTACACAGGTAATGGTGATAGATTATTCCTCTGCCACCACCTCTCTGCTTTCTTCTTTATCCATGTCTCCATCCACCTCTCTTCTACTTACCACTGCAATGACAACTACAATGCCTACCCTATCACTTCTGGAAGCCTATGCTAGGCACATGAAAAAAATTCCAATGAAGCTCTCTGGGGTATTCGTGAACCCTGATGTGCAAGCTTCCCTAGAAAAAAATGTTGTTGGCCTTCCTGTCCCTATGCCTCCATTGAACCACTAGAAATGAAGGCAATAATGCAGATATCAATAGAATTGGAAAGGTGAGAAAGGGAAGCTACTAAGGAGATGGAAGAAGAAGCAGACAATTACCATGAGCACCCTGAATACCAACATCTAGTGATTGATAAAGTGGTGCGTGAAGGAGAAGAAATAGGATCCTTCAGGGAGGGTGAAGAAGATGTTGGCACCAAGTACATCATGGAGACATATGACCAGGAGCTAGAAGAAGAGTTGGCTTAGAAACTCAAGAGCGTCGGGGAGACCCAGTAGAAAAGCTGTTAATGAATGATAGCTTCGGTCAGATATGAATGACGATTGCTGTAAGCATCATCGTCATTCATACTTGATCAAAGTTTATCATTTATATTGAAATATTTCTGAAAAAACATTTAATTGAATTTATGAGCATACATATAAAATTCGAATTATATATATGATGTTATATTCTGCATTTCATTAATCGGAATTTACTTACTCATCCGCCACCTTGTAGAAGGGTATATATGAGTTATACTAAACAATGATAAATGACTTTATCATAAGCTGCGCCCTAAGGGACACGTCCCATGAATGGACGTGTCTCCACTTGTGGAGACACGTCTTCTCATGAGACGTGCCCCTTAGGGGCGGGTCTCCTCTCTTATTTATGGCGGATCCTTCTTTGATATGCAAACATAGAAATCAAATAATGTTCTGCAATCAGCACATTCAAAATAAGAAATTCAAATCTGGAAATTGAAAATCTGAACATAGAAGTTTGAGTAGTATTCTTACACTTAGAATTTTCATAAGTCCCTTAGTCTCCCAATTTGATTGAAGATTTGTTTACATTTACATGGTATCAGAGCCAAGTTGTGTGAATCCAAAACAAATCTAAAATCAGTTTGCTCTAGAAAATTCGTATTTTCTAAAATCGAATTCACATCACATTCTTCATAATGTCAAGTGTGATCAGATTTGAAGATCGCCTTGTAGGAGTAGACAACTTCACATCATGGAAATTTAGAATCATGATGATCCTTAGAGAGAATAAACTAGACTCACTTGTGAAAGAAAGTAAAAACCTTAAGGGCCGGACAATGGGAAAAGAATACACCTCACGAGATTTTTAAGGAGTGCATAGTCTTTGGAATTAAGAGGAGTTCATAGTTGCCTACAGCCCTCAACAAAATGGGGTTGCTGAAAGAAAAAATAGAACCATTGTAGAAGCTGCTAAGGCAATGCTGCTTGACCAAAACATTGAAACTTCTTTCTGGGCAGAAGCCTCTAGGACTGCTGTCTATATCCAAAATAGATGTCCTGATTCTCATCTTGATAACAAAACTCCTGAAGAAACCTTTACCGGCATAAAACCTGACATTAGTCATTTTAGGATTTTTGGCTGTCCTGTCTATATACATGTGCCCAAAGAGAAGAGATTCAAACTAGAACCTTCTGGAAAGAAGGGAGTATTTGTGGGTTATAGTGAAACCTCCAAAGCCTACAGGATATTCATACCCGGGCAGAAACAAATTGAATTGAGCAGAGATGTCATCTTTGAAGAAGACATTGCATTCAAGAGGGAAAAAAGTTCTAGTGAGACAGAAACCTATTCCCCTAGCGTACCTGAAATGGAACCTGCTTCTGAGATTCAGAGGGAGCATCTTGATGAAATGCCACATGAACTTCCTTCTACTTCAAATGAGAATACAAATGACAACGGCAGAAAAAGACCACTTTGGGCCAGGAAAATGATCAAAGAAGCAGAGGATCATGCAGCACCCAAAGGAACATACAGGGAGAGTAAAAGAACCAAACGTTTCTCTAGCTATGTTGCTCTAATGAACAACATCATAAACTCAGAACCTGTCAGTGTTACAAAAGCTTTCCGACATCAAGCATGGAAGGATGCAATGACAGAGGAATATCAGTCTATTCTAAAGAATGATGTATGGGATATAGTGCCTAGGCCAAAAGAGAAATCTGTTGTCTCTTCCAAATGGCTCTTCAAAATCAAGCATGCTGCTGATGTCAGTATAGAAAAACATAAAGCATGTTTTGTGGCAAGAGGTTTTTCTCAAAAGGAAGGCATTGATTACGAAGAAACATTTGCACCTGTTGCTCGTTACACATCAGTGAGAGCAGTGTTAGCCATTGCAGCAGCTAAAGGTTGGAAGATCCATCAAATGGATGTGAAAACTGCCTTCCTGAATGGAACCATTGAAGAGGAAGTCTATTTGGAACAGCCTGAAGGTTTTGTGATACATAAACCTGACTCACATGTATGCAGACTGAAGAAAGCTCTCTATGGACTTAAACAGGCTCCCAGTGTCTGGTATGAAAGAATTGACAGCTATCTCTTGGGATTAAGATTTTCCAAGAATGAGGTTGACTCCAATCTCTACTTCAAGGTAATCAAAGGTGATATGCTAATAATTATTTTATATGTTGATGACCTGCTGATAACAGGAGAAGATCACCTCATTGCTCAAGGGAAGCAGGATCTAATTTCTGAATTTGACATGAAAGACTTGGGCATTCTACACTACTTCCTAGGTTTAGAAGTATGGCAGAAATTAGAGGGCATTATACTAAACCAAGGGAAGTATACTATTGATATTCTGAAAAGATTTGGAATGTTGGACTGTAGACCGATGTCTACACCTATGGAAACCAACCTTCACAAATTAAAAGAAGCAGCAGTAGAATCCAAGTGTGCAGATCCAACCCTTTACAGACAGATGATTGGATCCTTGATGTATCTGGTTAACACGGACCAATATATTTCCTTTGTCTTGATGAATGTTCTTAGCTAGTTCATGTGAGCCAAAGGAAATTAGGTTAATGGGCATGAAAACATATTTTGAGATATCTTCAAAGGCACTGTGGATATGGTCTTCCTTACAAGAATGATCAACTAGATCTACATGGGTACTCACGATTGATTGAAACGGAAGTGTAACCCGTCAGCAGGGATCAACTATGATCTGTAGTTTCTGAGAAAACAATCTTGAGTTACCTGAGCTCAACGAAGCGAATACATTGCAGCCTCAATGGGAGAAGCCGGTTTGGCCATTAAATTGCTTGTGGGACTCTTTGGTGAGCCCTTGAATCCTATAATTATTCATTGTGATAATCAGAGTTGTATCAAACTCTCTGTAAATCCTGTCTTTCATGATAGATCTAAGCATATTGAGATCCCCTATCATTATGTAAGAGATATGGTGGAAAGGAAAGTGATTCAGTTGGAGTATATTAGTACAAATGATCAAACTACAGACATTCTCACCAAGCCTCTCTCTCGAATCAAGGTAGAGCACTTCAGGAAGAAACTTGGTATGGTTGAAATGTAATTTGTTATTTATGTTTGAAATACAAATTGTTTATAAAGTGTACTAATATATAAAGATGTTTAATGTGTAAACTCTTTTGTCATGTGTGTGACTCCATGACTTTATGGGCCTACTCCCCCTGTGTACATTATTGAAAGGTGACGATCTTTCTAATAATGAGCACTTGTATTTGACATTGTAAAGTGACGACTCTACAATGATAAACTATCATGATAGATATCATGTGACTTGATATCTGTGGACATGTCATGATAGTATCTCTTGGACACTTTGATTGATATCATGGGACTTGATATCATTTGTAGATCATTGTGATCCTTAAGAGATAATCATGGTGGATATTTATATCCGTGGATATGCCATGAATTATGGTAGACATCATGTGACTTGATGTCAATGCACATACCATAATAAAGATATGTTATGAAGAATGTCATGTGACTTTACAATATTGAGAAATCATACCATGTCTTAGATATCACGTGTTAAGGTGATATCTCTACTTATTTGATTTGAAATATCTTCCCTAGCTAAGAGGGAGTGTTAATGAATGATAGCTTCGGTCAGATATGAATGACGATTGCTGTAAGCATCATCGTCATTCATACTCGATCAAAGTTTATCATTTATATTGAAATATTTCTGGAAAAACATTTAATCGAATTTATGAGCATACATATAAAATTCGAATTATATATATGATGTTATATTCTGCATTTCATTAATCGGAATTTACTTACTCATCCGCCACCTTGTAGAAGGGTATATATGAGTTATACTAAACAATGATAAAAGACTTTATCATAAGCCACGTCCCTAAGGGACACGTCCCATGAGTGGACGTGTCTCCACTTGTGGAGACACGTCCTCTCATGAGACGTGCCTCTTAGGGGCGGGTCTCCTCTCTTATTTATGGCGGATCCTTCTTTGATATGCAAACATAGAAATCGAATAATGTTCTGCAATCAGCACATTCAAAATAAGAAATTCAAATCTGGAAATTGAAAATCTGAACATAGAAGTTTGAGTAGTATTCTTACACTTAGAATTTTGATAAGTCCCTTAGTCTCCCAATTTGATTGAAGATTTGTTTACATTTAATTTAGACTATGAAGATAAAATGTTGAGATCTGGAAGACCCTTTTAATCGAATATGTCTCTCAGTATGTTTGTGCTCAATGAAAACAACATTCGTAAAAGAAGAGATTTAATGAGAAACTAAGCCGTTGAAATGTTAATTTGATGAAACCTTCTTGAAGGACAAGTCTCATCTCTTTCTCTTTAAGGGTTAAGTAAACCGAATGGTCTTTAAAGATGTAATTTGACATTGAGCCAGGATTCTCTTATATACTGAGTATTAATTGATGTCTATGATTTTAGAAGATTTGAATTCAACACATTGTAATATAAACTTCTTGAATCATATTATCAAATAAGACTCCTTAATCTTTCCTCATAAATTTGAAATAACAACCAGATTATTATTAAGATGGGATAAGTTATGAGTTGAGTTCCTCTCTTTCTTAAAAGGATAATAACATAATCCTTAAACAAGATGTGAAACCAAACCAAGTTCTTGTAATATTAAACCTTAAGGTTAAGACTTAACCTCGAACTAAGAGAAGAATGATAACCAAACCAGATATGGTAAGATTAAAACTTGATCTGCGAATTATCATGTCGAGCAAGGGTGAGAGTGTTGAGGGCATAGGAGTGCCAGTTATATCAACACAGGAGTGCCAGTAATACCAAAATCCTTGGCCAAGGTATGATGCCAGTTAGGCATAGGTCAACTATCATGAACCAAATATACTTCTGGTCAAAATGATCCTTCTGGTTAGGAGGTACCTACAGAGGAGGGATCGACCAGCGGTATAGGTTCATGACACCAGGCTCAGAATGGCATGATGGTAATTTGATCCTTGTTGATTACCCTCGTGAAGGGTCGGGTTCTTCAGTTGAAGAGACTCAGGAGACCAGTGGGTCTTGGTTGGGCGGAAAAGGCCCTTGATGATATTTCTCTTTCTCTCAATGATAAAGTTGTTCAAGCAATTCAGCATGATGATGATGTCAAATTGTATTCTTTTCTCTCCCTCGAAATTCCAGATACATGCCTTTGCTTATTTAAGTTTAATATCAATGCTACAATGAATGTTATTTCTTTTTAGTTAATTGTTTATATGTACAAATCTGCAGTTGAATATTTAGACAGTTGTTCCTTCAACTGAAATGGAAAATCTGAAAGTTTGTTAATATTCTTTTGTGCATTCAGTTATTTGGAATCAGTTAGATGTTTCCTTTCTGCTGAAACTGAAAGATAGAGAGTTAATTATGGAAATTGAATATGATGTGATTATTAAAATTGATTTTCTTTCCCATTCGAAATGCAAAGGAAACCTAGCATGTAAACAAGTTAGTTGAACTTCAACTGAAACTGGTAGTTGGTTACATTTTTAAACTATAGAACAAGTAGAGTGTTACACTTTCCAAGTCTCTAAGATCAAGCAGGCTTCTGTGTCTCTTGAGTATGACATCAAATATAGTTTTAGTCCACGGTGCAAATGTGCCCAGAGTCAAAGGACTGAAGGGTTGTGTGTTATCTTAGAATATCTGCATATTTGTGGTGTTAGGATGAATATGATCTCTCTTCTTCTTATGAAAGTCCAATTTTCTTATACACTCTCCAAACGATTTCGAAGAGCCTAGGTTGCAGTAAAATTCCATCTGAGATCAGTACATATTTACTTTTGAGTGCAAAACTGAAGAAAAATACTTGTAGATTAAAGTCAAAACTCATTCTTAATTGATGAGCACTGGCAAATGGTCTTTGTCAAAATGAGATGCTTAGTATAATCTCCCGTGTAACCAAGTGTTATATACATAGACTGTCTTACTTTTATTCAGTTACAAAAAAGTTGCCCTACAATTTGTTCTTACTTTTTATAAGCCACATCTTTTTCAGTATTAAATTGTAGCAGCATTAGTGTAAAATAACCCGTATATATAAAATAATAGAATTCCAAATATTTTGTATTAAATTATTCTATATTTGATCCATTGCAATTCCAATAATTAGTTAACCTGGGGAAAAGTCTTAATGGTTTACATATGTAAATTGCCCATCTTCATCGACTCTATTCATAAGGATAGCTTCAATTACTTCCACTAATGCAATTTTTCTTTCAAGATGTTGTGCATATTATTACACATTCAGTGTTTCTCCAGTACACCATAATGAAATATCATTTTCTCCAAAGAAGCTATCACTCCGTAATAGCAGATCTACTTGGCACTAATGCATATTATATTTTAGTTTTGGAAATAAGCATAAATGTCAAGTAACTTTATCTAATTTTTTCGACAAACCTTGAGAAATTAAGAATTCTATATAATACATTCAAGCAAAATTTCTCACTTCCCAAAAGCGTACAATTAAGATTTCAACCCGATTTACAGCAAAGATAAGAGTGGGTGCGGAACATAATACCTTTGAAATAATTTTAAGGTCAAAGGCGGAAGAATGCGAGGGAAGCAGCCTGGTCAAAACGCCTCGGGCCGCAGCTTCTTGTACCGAAGCAGAAACCCTTTCTCCGTCCAGCTTTCTCATCAGCCTTTCCAATGCATGAGGCATTTCACTTCGCACAAAGCTCGTTAAAAACACAATACAGACAAGTAGTCTCACAGTTGCCATGGCTGAAACCATTGAAACTTAAGTGGAAGGATGACATAGATTTGGCTGGCTAGAAACGGTTGGAGGATGAGATACATGGGTGACGGCGAGTATTAAATGCTCTGGTGGGTGACGCTGGAGTAACGAGATTTGTATTTAAATTATTTTATTTTAGTTGTCCGTTGCAGGCCGTGTTTTTACGACAGTCTCGCGAGGTGGAAGGAGGACGGTTGGAGGATGGTGTTGGTAATTGTGGTGACGGGATGTTTGTCTGGCCCAACATTTATACAGAATGTTGGGTGTTGATATTCTCATTTCTTCAGTCATTTGCGATGGAGACTCCTATCAGTCTTCCGTCGGGCAGAAAGCTTTGGCGTTCTATGGCAGAATAAGGCATGGGAGGTTGAAATCGATGATTAAAGTTTGGGACGAGTTAGTGTTGGGTGCGGTGAAGGTGCTCCTAGGAGAAGAATTTATGTCCACGGCTAAGAGATGGAGGATGAATGTCGATATTGTGGCAAGGCTTTTAGCGTCACTTTTAGCCTTGGGGGTGTCGCAAGCTATGGTGATGCTCATAGCCAAGAAATTAGTCTAGGATAAACTTCTGGAAGGGGCAATGGACATCATAATTGTGGTGGTGTCAGGTGTTGGGGTTCCTCATCCTCGTGATTTGCAACGAGCGTTGGTCCCTGGTGAGAGAATCAGGTTGTATTCGTTTATCCTGGACATTAAAGGGGAGGAGCTTCAAAGGTACAGAGCATGGGCTAGATGCGATTTGATTTTCCTAAAACACTACCTCAATCTGGAGCCGTCTGGTGGAGTCAATTGGCGGAGGTTGTTTAGAGATTATCTGGTTGTGGAGGGTGTGGTCTGGGTGGATTAACGGGCTCTTGTTCTTGCAGATTTTGTATTTTGCTTGCTTTGATATCATAAGTCTGGGTTGTTTGGGTTTGTTACTTGTACAAGGATGCTAGTATGGGTCTGGTTCGTAGTATGGTCGGTGGCCTTGTAGGGTTGGGTTGGCTATAGGGGCTTTCTAGGCGGATGTTATTTTCCTAGAACTGTTATGTAATGCTTTATCTTTTGTTTAATATCAATATAAACAATATTTACGAATCAAAAATATATATTTCTTTGCATGACCTAATGCTAACCCTAATTCACACCCTAACTCTAACCCTAACCCTAATCCTAACAATAAATTTTAAACCATTATCTTAATCCTAGACCTATGTGTAACCCTAATTATGGTTGTAACACTATCCATAACTATGGTCGTAACCCTAACCTTAACAATAAAGAATTATAGAGTGACATTGCAAAAATATAAATTTATGAATTAATATTAGGAATAAGATTTGGAATAAAGATATTAGATGAATAAAATTTTGGAGCATTCTATTAATCATATTTAATAATTTTATTAGTAATGTTTCATTTTTAATTTATTTTAATTTTTGAATAGTGCTAACCATGATTTTTACCTTATTCTTAATTATAATCCTAATATTAATTATAATGTTTTTCTAATTATAATAATTAATAATCATAGGATTAGAATTAGGTGAAAGACTAAATCAACTTGGTATCCAAGGCTCGCATTGGTGTGTGTTGCGCAAAAAGAGCTTCGAAGATTTGCAGCACTTTCTGGTGCAATGTCAGTTTGCACAACTATGTTGGACCTTTATTTGTGCCAAGGTGGAGTGGCAGGGACCACTTCCAAATAACCTACAACAAATTTTTGAATCATGGCCAATGTTATACAAAGGGTCAGCATATGGGGGTTTGTGGAAGGAAATCCCAACAATGGTGATATGGCAGTTATGGAAGGAACGCAATGCAAGAATTTTCAAGGAGAAGTCCACTCACATTGAAGATGTCCTCATCAAAATTGAATCAGGGGTAAGTGAACACATGAACTGCAATCTGAGAAAACAAAAGTATAGTTCTTTCACGGCTTGGGATTCCAAAATGAGGAAAAATTGGAGCATGCTCAATTCTCCAATGGGCTACCTCTTTAGAAACAACGTGTCAATGGGAATGGCAAATGGACGCTTCCCCCGAGAGGAAGACTGAAATTGAACTTTAATGGGGCCTCGAAGGGGAACCCGGGGCCCTCTAGTCCCAATTTTATAATTAGAAATGAATGGGGTGAGCTCGTAGGGGTGGCCTTAATCAAACTACCATGGGGTACAAACAATGTGGCCGAGTGTGTAGCCCTTTAGGAGGGGGTCAAATTTTGTGTTGCAAATAGGTGGTGTAACTTGGACATAGAAGGTGACTCCAAAGTGGTAATAAGGGTAGTGGGTTCAAACTTCGCTCCAAGTTGGAGGCTTAGCATGTGGGTAGAAAATATTAACTCCATATTGGCAACTTTGGGTGAGTACAACATATCCCATGTGTACAGGGAATCCAATAAGGTGGTGGATTGGATATCTAAACTTGGAATTGAGCAATCAGAGGAGAATATATTCTTCACCGCACCAAATAGTTGGCTTAAATTAGTAAAGATCATTGCGTTGGATAAAACAAATTAAGGTTGCGAACAAGTATGAAGGTGGCAAAGCTTGGGCCAGATATATTCATGTGATCAAGGTGTGTGAGGACTTGGTTTGGAATGAGTACAAGCTAAAGGGGTTGGTTTCCACATAACGACACGGTTGAAGTACAAACAGTATCCCAAGATGAGCAGGTGAATCTTATGAATTTGTGGAAATGGGAAGCTTTTGGATTGATTTTCGCTATTAAATCAACGAAGGGGTCTGAGGTAGAATGGCATGCAAAAAATGGAGGTGTTGGTGATTTGTCAATGCTACCAACTATCGGTTGAGGGTGGGAAAATGGTGGAGGTTGTGCTTGAAACTTATGAAGCCCAAATAGGTCAATTATTCAACACGGAGTCAGAAGATGTCATCAAAGCCATGAAGCAAGCACTCGAGGAGCATAGGTTGAAAGGTGCTTAACTATATGATGGGGACCTACTGCGACTCATTCTCACAAACGTGGCACGCTCGACCAGGAGGAAGAGTGATGCACAGGCAGTAGCCCAACACTTAAAAGAACCCAATCTTGAAGTGGCGCTGATAATTTGCTCTCCTCATTAGATGTGTGGCCAAAATCAGGGGTGTTATGTGATATAGTTGAAGCAGAGAAGGTGCACAGCAAGAAGGATGTTGAAAAGGTAGTGGAAAAGTTCAAGGAGGCCATCAATGCAAAGGATTTGTAAATCTTTCTGAACCATGTGATAAAAAACAAAAGGGCTCTACATGACTTTCACATAGAAAGGATGATTGAGCTAGCTTCCAGGCTAAAAGCCCTTCTGTGAAGAGGATGTAAATTTGTGTGTCAAAGGAAGTCTTGGACATGTGTGTGTCAAAGGATATCATGAATATGTGTGTCAAACGAAGTCATGAATATGTGTGTGTCATGGGAAGCTATGTAATTTTTTGGCAAATCATGTAAATTTCTTTTCAAATCAATGATAGAATGCTACCCTCTCTGGTAGCAATTTGCTTTAAAAAAAGAATTATAATTATAATTTAATTAATTATTATAATAATTTTAATTATTTTAATTTAATTCTTATTTGTATTTATGTATGTTTTGAAGTTAATAAAATTTGAAAAATAAAAAAGTGGCAATGTCAAATAGTTTAAGGTTTAATTTGAACTTTTATTTTAATTGTGTAAAATCAAATCCCTAGGAAGATTATCTTTATATGCTAATTTTTGGATGTTCTTTAATCTAAGTTTTATTTTATTATTTTAATGGTGTGAATCTAAATCTTTATAAAATAGCTAATTGATTTTTGTGAGATTTTTTTAATAAAAAATAGCAATTACATACATTAAAAAAATCATTCTTGAAAAAAAATGTAAAAATAAGTAACATTTATTTATTTTAGAAAGATATAATGAAATGACTTTATAAAGTAAAAAAATGAAAAATCATTCTAAAAAAATGTTTTAAAAATAGTTTACCTTGCTTTCCCTACAAATTTTCCCATAACACCCCAAACTTCTTAGCCAATTATGTTCAAGAGAAATATTTTTTTATAATTTTTAAAATTAAGTATTTAATATGTTCACTTTAAAAAAGCTTAAATTATATTTGAAGAATATAAAATTCTAGTTTTTAATTGGTTGAAAACCAACTTATTAATAAATAATTAACAAAATAAGTTGATGAAGGGATTGCAATAGTACTATGCCTAAGGCAAGTACTAAAAATTGATTGGAAAAATTTGATGTATTTTTATTATTAATTAGATTATAAAATATTGTGTTTCTTGTTTAAGTTTATGTGATTTTTTTGGATTAGTAACTCTCATAATTTTATTTTATTTTATTTTTTTATTTATAAATCTTTTTATTTTAATTCAAATGTATAGTAGATTGTTTTTCATTTAAACAATGGGTATATATTTATATTCTGTTTATCTACATTTAAAACTATAAATCTTAAATTGTGCTTTACAGTTATAGTAGAAGAAAAGATTTCATATTAAACATTATTGTTGAAAAAATTACAAGAGATCATATATTTTTGTAAAAAAATAAACAAGAAATAGCTCTACATAACCATGAGGTAAGTGGTGAATGGTTAGCAAAAAGTTTGTTCTCTATGGATGGTTGGGGTGGTTTCTTAAGGGGCCTACATTTAAACAATTAATGTTTTACGTGTGAAGCAAGGGTGGGATTAGGGGAAGAATGTGCACATTATTGATAAAAACTATAAATCGATATAAAGAGTTAGAAATTGATTAAGCTACTAAAATAAATGCATGAAATTTAAATAAATGATAGCAATTATACTTAATTCTACGTTTGATGAAGATTTTTTGTGATAGTCGACATTAATTAATTCATGAATTTATCAATACTCTACAAACTATTAAACACCTATATGTCAATACAATTTATTTATGTTTTTCTAGTTCACTTCCACACCTATAGATTTGAACCTTGCATGTAGATCTAAAAATTCCCAAAAGTTAACAAGCTAACATGGCATGTTCAATGATGATGTAAACCTCAAATAAACCAATAAATGTGGCATGACAAAGACAAATATGTGATAACTAATACATATTTGCAAGGTACGATATTTGTTGATCTTTTAGGATCCTCCAAGTGTCTTCCAGCTTTGTTGCTTCTTTCCTATACTTTCTCTTTTTTTAATGTAGCTTCAAAAATTATGATTTTTTGTGCTTAGCAAATTCACCATGGCATTTGGTGCTTTCTCATGGCAAGTTTGTTTTCATCACAAAATTTGTTCTTCCATCACAATGGTTGTACTTCTACCATGATATTGCTCCATCTATTGCGGTATATGAGAGTTAACCATGATATTTAGTGAGTTCGTCCTAACAATTTCATAACTATCTAAAGCAACAATTATACACAAAAATAATGATTTCATCATTTCAATCACATGTTCCTCTTATCTCATTTATTGATCTCAACAACCTTTATGTTGAAAACAACCAAAAAAATCATCTTTTTCAAGAATTTAGGAAATTTTATTACTATAGCCAAACATAGCAAAAAATATTCTTGAAATTACCTTTTCAAACATATTTTTCCAATCAATCCAAACATTTCTAATCACTACTATTTTATCATGCTCCCAATAGATTCCCTAGGTAAACCTTGCCTTGGAGATGCACCCATGGAAATTGTAAAGGATTCCTTTTATAGGACAAAATACATTTTTTTATAAAAATTGCTATGCATCTACATCACACTACTCTATTTGTGGATATTTCTTTTTTGTTTAGTTCTCTTATTGTTTAATGTAGATTTTATTTCCTATAATTAGTTTTATGAATTCTCTATATTTTTAGAATTAGATTGTAAGTATTAATTGTCTTTGAATGGGGATTTGTAACTTAGACTACTTTGGCTTCAAAATTGTTGTTCATTTCTAGTCTTTCTTTTCTTATTTACATTTCATAATTTGATTTTGCAAACATCTTGTGTTTCAAAATAATCTATAATTAATTTTTGTTTAAAGAGTAATAAAACTTTTAAATCTTCTTCATTAAAATAAAACATGTTGTGTAGAACTTAATCTCTTCTAAGAGGGTTTTCCCTATGGGATCCTACCAAGAAACCTCTAAGAAATACAAAACACCTTTGTGAATCTTAAAATAATTTCCAAGAAATACATTGGGAAATCCATTAGTTGATTTAGATTAGATAAATTCATAAAATTGTATGAAACTTGTATACATAAAACATCTTAGAAATTGTCATCATTGCTTCTCGATAGTTATTGGTTGAAAAAATAAAGTCATTTATTTTATAGGTTCAATTGATTTCGGTTGTGTCTTCTATTATATATTATAGAAAGTATTATATTTATTTAAGAGAGAGGTTTATTTTAAGAAATTGTATTCAATCAATCAGTGGAATTCAATTCCTTTCATGTCTTTGGTTAGATGTTTGTTTTCAATTAATTAGTTGTATTACATTAATTACAAAGGTAAAAGCATAAATTGTTAGTTTTATGATCAAATTTAAATACACATGAATTAATTCAAAATCAACACAAGAACACAACAAATACCCTGGGAAAACCCTCCACTTGAGGGAGAAAAACCTAGCCAATAATATCTCTTATATTATTGAATCTCAATAGAAACTCCTTTACAATGAGGCCGATATGAAGGCCAAGATATATGCACCAAAATTATGATGCAACTGAGAAATATAAGAATGCGATTTCTAGATAATGTATGACAGCCTTCAATAATGTCAATCTTCTCTATATGAAAGAGCATGCACTAGATATGAAATAAGTGTGGAATGAATGAATGAATAATGAAGTGCAACCAATGGAATTATATACAAGCTGGAAAGACGTGACTCTTCATAACCAATCAAGTCGGCCTAAATCCAAAAGACGTGATTCCTTATTAAGGAAAGAAGTCGGCCATATAGAAGTCATAACTCTTCTTAACAAGTCATTCCCATGATGTCGGCCTTGAAAGGAAATCTCACCTTCATAAAAATCATGCCTCTTAATGCTCTATAAATTACATAGCCCCCTGGGCTATAATTTAATTTATCAAATGAAGTAAGGAGATGGCTGGAAGAATACGATTGAAGTTGTATCATAAACATCAACACTCCCTCTCAGCTAGGGAGGATACTTCCAGCTGCATAATACAAATCACCTCATCGTGATGTCTACCACTATGGCTACAATCATAAGTGGAAAAGAAGAATATCACCTCATTGTGATATCAGATATCACCTCAACATGATATCAACCATAATGGCTACAACCATGTATGGTATGTATAAGTGTTCATCACTTGCGTGATGTTGTCACCTCAACATGACTTTCACCATGGCTCTCCCAGAGGGTGAAAACACAAGTACAAGAAAATCATCACAAACTCTCTCATGTGATGTTGTCATGGAGTCACACACATGACATCCACCATGAATCTCTCAGAGGGTGGAATCAAAGGATTTCACCTCGAACTTCTCTTATCGAGAAGAACTCATTAATCAAGGGATTTCACCTCAAACTTCTCTCATAGAGAAGAACTCATTAGACAAGGGATTTCACCTCAAACTTCTCTCACAAAGAAGAACTCATTAATCAAGGGATTTCACCTCGAACTTCTCTCACAGAGAAGAACTCATCACAGGCTATCACTAATACTGAGTCTCTTTCTCAGTTAAGGCTGGATTCTCCACCATACCAAGCTTATCTCGAAAGTACACAAACTTTATTCTTCAGAGAGGCTTGGTGAGAATGTATGTCGTCTGCTCATCAGTGCTGATATACCTCAACTGTATAGCCTTCCTCAATACCATATCTCTAATATAGTGGTATTTTATCTCAACATGCTTGGTTCTATCATGAAACACATGATTGACAGAAAGCTTCACACAACTTTGATTATCACTAATGGATGATAGTAGCCCATTGATTGTCCAAACAATCCTGCAAGGAGCTTACGAAGCCACCTGCTTCCTGAGCTGCCATACAAGCTGCAATATTCTATGCCTCTGCTGTACTCAATGCTACAAATGACTGCTTCCCACCAGGAAATCATAACAGATCCTAAACTAAAGCAACATCCAGAGGGGTGCATTTCCGATCAGTGACACTTCCTGCCCAATCAGAATTAGTAAAACCATGCAGCTCCAAGTTCACATTTGAAGAATATCTCAACCCATATCCAACTGTGCCATGCAAGTATCTCAGGATATGTTTTGCTGCAAAAATATGTATCTGTCTCAGTTCACACATGAACTAACTAAGTGCACTCACAACATAACAAATATCTGGTCTAGTGTTCACTAGATACATCAAGGACCTAATCAGCTATCTGTACATTGTAGGATCCACCAAGTCTGAACATGCTACAACCTCTTTCAACTTTTGCAAGTTGGTCTCCATAGGTGTAGACATGGATTTGCAATCCATCATACCAAAACTCTTTAGAATGTCAATAGTGTACTTCCCTTGACTCATAATGAACTCAATAAGCCTTTTCCATTCTTTCTAAACCAAGGAAGCAATGTAACCAAGACCCTTCATTTCAAATTCAGAAGCTAACTCCTCCTTGCATTGATAATGAGATGATCTTCTCCAGTAAGAATTAAATCAACATAAAGAATCAAGATCAACTAGATTACCATCTTCTTCAAGTTCAGTAGGCTCCCTCTGAATCTTCAAGCACTTGCATCAACCTTCTGACCTCTTCATCTAAGATTTCCTGCAACACTTGCCTCAGTGCACACCTCTAGTATAGTAGAGAGTTCAGGGTAGACCTCCTTGACCTCATAGTAGATTACTCTATTCTGAATAGGTTTGCGGAGCTACCAATATCAAATCCAGATGACTGTTTTGTGCAATTCTGATCTCAGCAGTTGAAGAGGTCTTTCAAGGATTTAACACTTGGCCTTGCAACACTGCAACCTTCACTTCTTCTTAGTGAGTCATAGAACTCCCTCTTGATCCTTGCTTCAGAGATTGCAAAGAAGACTTCTAGAAGTGAACTCCCTCTAGCCACCAACTCAGTCTCATGGCTGCAAGTTGTGACTTCACGCTTGATCATTTCTTTGGAAGGAATGACTTCCTTACAAGATGCCTCAAGCTTTTCATCACTAAGCAATCTCTCATCACCTTGTTCTAAAAGCATTTTAGAGAGAGATTACTAACAGTTTATAATTATCCAAAGAAATATCAAGGCTAAAATCATACAAGGTTTACTATCTCAGGTTATAGCATAAATACATAATAATTTATGAGCAATATTAAAACATAAATGAATTAACCTATAAGAGAAATATATCAAAATATCAGAATGAAGGGTTAAAGAACTTATCTTTATATAATTTTGATATAACTCTTTCTTCCATCTTTTACTCCTCTCGAGAGTGCCAAACTCAACACAACAATCTACACAACTACAAATTTCTTGAATGCATTATGCAGTTAGCATGTAGACCCAACTCTCTCAAAGAGTTCAAGGCTCTATCACAGTTCATGCATTAGAGAATGATATCGATGTGACCAACTAATCACCATCGAAATTGAAATTCTCTTTTTATTTCATAGTCACACTAAAAAATCTTCACAACCAACATGAAATAACTTGCAGTAAGTGAATTTTTCAAAAGGATCTTATGCTAAAATTCAAGAGAAACCACTATCTCTCTTTACTAAATACAAGATCCAACTAAAATGATATAACTCAAACAAAGAATACTTATCTCTTTAAATATTTTGATGGAAGCACATACTGGACATAGTATTATACGCTACTTCTTGCGCTCAGATCAGCACACAACCTTCACAGCTTGAACACAGGCCCATGGCTTAGAATATAAATTCCCTAGAATCCTTCTTAGGAGAGATATCATCCACATCTACAAATGAAGCATGTTGATTAGGCTTGGTGGGGCAATCCTTTGCATAGTGACCAAACTTGTCACAACGAAAACATTGGAATTTGGAGAGGTCCCACTTCTTCTTGAATGCGGGAGCACCATTAGTTCCTTTATCTCTATTCCTTTTGAAATATCCTTTCTTTCCACCTTTCCCTTTATCCTTTGAGGATTGAGTAGAAAGAACATGAATGTCTTCATTAGAGCTTCGACCAATACCTCTCACAGCCAACCTAGACTCTTCTTGAATACAATCTACCCTCAAACGATCAAACTTGGGAAGTTTCGATCTTGCACTGATTCCTTGAATATAGGACTCCCAATATGAAGGGATACCATTAAGAGCAAGCATGGTCAAGTCTTTGACATCAAAAAAATGACCAATAGAAGAGAGTTGATCTCTTAATTTAGAAATATTCATGAAGTAAGCAATGACATATTCTCCTTCCGCCATCTTCACATGGTGTAGTTGTTGCTTCAGTGCAAGAGCCCAACCGGTGTTGTTGATTTCGTACATCTCCTCCAAGGTTTTGAACATCTCTCTTGCTGTCTTCAACTTGGAAACAATTAGAACAATATGATCTTTAACGGAATCAACCAACATCTTCTTTGCCTTAGTATCTTTCTTCTTCCATTGAACTTTCTCTTCCTCATCCGTAGGCTCGGGGACTTTGCTCTCCATGAACTCCGCCAATTTGTTTTCCTCCAAGGTGAGCATAATTCTTAATCTCTAAGATGTGAAGTTTGTTGCTCCCTCAAGTCTGTCCTCGATCTTGAGACCATTCACCATCTTGATGAAGAGATAGAAGTAATCAATGATGAGAAAGAGAATAAAGAGTATCGTTGTAATACAAAATCTGATCAAGATCTTCTTCAAACCTGCTCTGATACCATGTTAGTTTTATGATAAGATTTAAATACACAAAAATTAATTCAAAATCAACACAAGAACACAACAAATACCCTGGGAAAACCCTCCACTTGAGGGAGAAAAACCCAACCAATAATATCTCTTATATTATTGAATCTCAATAGAAACTCCTTTACAATGAAGCCAATATGAAGGCCAAGATATATGCACCAAAATTATGATGCAACTCAGAAGTATAAGAATGCAATTTCTCGATAATGTATGACAACCTTCAATAATGTCGATCTTCTCTATATGAAAGAGCACGCACTAGATATGAATAAGTATGAAACGAACGAATGAATAATGAAGTGCAACCAATGGAATTATATACAAGCTGGAAAGACATGACTCTTCGTAACCAATCAAGTCGGCCTAAATCCAAAAGACGTGATTCCTTATTAAGGCAAGAAGTCAGCCATATAGAAGTCATAACTCTTCTTAACAAGTCGCACCCATGATGTCAGCCTTGAAAGGAAATTGCACCTTCATAAAATCATGCCTCTTAATTCTATAAATTAAATAGCCCCTAGGCTATAATTTAATTTATCAAATGAAATAAGGAGATGGGTGGAAGAATCTGACCGAAGGGTATCATAAACATCAACATAAATAACTTTAGTTTTATTTTTATAAGTTATATTCATTATTTATGTCATGCAAATCAAATAGATTAATTACATCATTTATTTATTTGTAACTAAAATAATTTTTCATTAATATAGTTAAAAAAATTAAGACTATTTGTGTGGAGAAACAAGTTAAACACAAAAAATATTAAATATTAAAATATTTATAAAAAAACATCTTCCCACAATATTTAAACTACACACATGTTCAAACCACACACATTTATTTATCATTACCCATGCAATATCCATGTGAATCCTTGTCTCAAAGTTTAAGCTAGAGTAGGAGCAATTAGATTAGCAGCAACAATTGTTGTTGTGGAGAAACAAGTTAAACACAAAAAATATTAAATATTAAAATATTTATAAAAAAACATCTTCCCACAATATTTCAACTACACACATGTTCAAACCACACACATTTATTTATCATTACCCATGCAATATCCATGTGAAATCCTTGTCTCAAAGCGACCTAAGCTAGAGTAGGAGCAATTAGATTATGAGCAACAATTTATGATGGCTAGTAATCCAATCAACTCTTTTTCCACCTCTCTTGGTCAACCAACTCTATTCTCCAGAGGAACAAGCCCAAGTAGTGCCACCCCAATCTCAACAAAGGTTACATCAACCTAATCCCAAATTTGATATATTATTACCATAAGCTCAACAACCTACTCATGCTCTTGATTAGTTATCACAATTTCACCGACAAAATTCATCATAACCATAAGCATATATTTAGCATCCATGTGGTGGATTGAATAAACACAACCCTAAAAAGGCATGTATCTCATGTTTTATAGGATACTTAGTACAAACTATATGTTAACAAATGAGTCTTTTATTTTCCTTTATTCATTTTTCCCACTTACTTTCCTCCAGTTTCTCCTCTCTATCAACCTAAAGTGCTTCACACCCCTAAATATGGTTTGATTTGGGACTCCTCATAGATGAGAATGGGATCCCCTTCTTTTTTAATATTGAGTTAATGAATTCAATATGTCGTGTGATGCAACTCAATGTATCCATACCACCCAAACATTTGAAAACCTCATGTGGTAGTGAGGTGCTCATGAGGCTCACAACTCTACAAAAGCATGTAATACTATGCTCCCTTCTAGCCATGAACACTCCCATGAGCCTCTCAATCCTCACATTGACCTCTTAGTGTCTTAATTTCATTTGTATGCATCTTAGAATGAGGGAGAATTTTTTTTAACTAGAGTGAACAAGAGGGTGGGACAAATGGAACAAGAGGTAACTCGAATTCATGACTAGATGGCTTATGTGAACCTTCATTATGTGACTACCATTACAAACCTTTACCAAGGCCATAATTTGATCTAAGCAATGTGCCTTGAGAAAGCATAAGGCCACAAAAAAAACTTGGGTGCTTGTGATCCCCATGAAACTAGTCTCACCATCAACACAAACCAACTAGAACATGATCAAGCCACCCCTAAAACTCTCATTGACACTCTAGCTAAAAGATTTATTTGCATTAGATCACAAACCTATGTGGGAGATGTATTTCAATGGATCGATATGTCAAATTGGCTCTGAGGCAAACGTATTTTTAATCTCACATGAAGAGAAGTTGGTTCCTCTATCTTTTCGATTAGAATTTCATTGCATAAATAATATTGTTGAGTATGAAGCCCTTATTATTGGCCTGTGTGTCGCGATAGTGTTGAATATTAAACATATCCACATTCATGGTAATTCTAAGCTTATTGTAAATTAAATCATAGGAACGTATCAGGCTAAGTAGAGCAAGCTATCTTAATATCATGATTTGGATTTATCCTTGCTTGATTGATTCTCTTATTTTACTATAGACAGTGTTCCTAGGAGAGAAAATTGCCACGTAGATACAATGGCAAGCACAACTTCCCTTATACCCTCAAACGATGGCGTATATGAGTACCACTTTATGGTTCAATTTCTTTGCTCTCTTACTATCTCAGATCAACTTGAACTTGATGGTCCCATGTGTGCTCATGCAAACTCAAGGGAATGGTACTCTCATATCTATATTTGTTTAAAGACTATAAACTTTCTCAATGATGAGACTAAGAATACTCGTGTTCAAATATAAAATCTGTCAACTCGATACATCATTTTTTATAATGTCATTTATCAAAAATATTACAATAGTATTCTTCTTTGATATCTCACTAAGGAAAAAATACCCCTCACCCTTCAAGAAGCTCATTCGGGCTCTGGGGGTGGACATTTCAGTGAAAAATCCTTAGTGCATAAACTAATTCAAATGGGATATTATTGGAAGACAATGGAGCAAGACTCATTTTCCTTTGTTAAGAAATGTCCTTAATGTCAACAATATAGTAATCTTATTTGAGCTCCTATGCAAGAGCTTCATAATCAAATTGCTCCTTGGCCATTTGCAAAATGGGGGTTGGATATTATCGGGAAAATATCACCTCCTTCTTCTAAGAGACATACCTTCATCATCATAGCTATCAATTAATTTACGAAGTGTGTTGAAGCTATTTCGCTTTGATCCACTAACGTTGAAGAAATCTGTAGCTTTCTTCTAAATAACATCATTGCTCGCTTTGGATTGCCTTAAACCCTTGTTTCTAACAATGGTACTTTATTTAAGAACAAAGAGGTAAAGCAATTCTTAGAGAAGTTTCATAACCAACATCAATTTTCTACACCTTACTATCCTCAATCTAATGGCCAAGTAGAAGTGTGTAATAAAACTCTTGAGTTAATTCTTTGAAAAATAGTGAATAAACACAGTAAAGATTGGCATACTCAATTGACTTACACCTTACGGGGCTATCGCATGAGTGTTCGTATGGCTATTGGCACAACCCCATACAACCTTGTGTATGGCATTGAGGCTATTATGCCTTTAGAGTTGGAAATTTTGTCCTTGTAAGTTTCCCTTAAAGGGTTAATTAGTGATGACATTTACCATGTTGAACATCTAAATCAGCTTGAGTTGCTCGATGAGCACCAATTACAAGCCCTCAATCATCTTCAGGCTTATCAAAAGTCTATCTCCAAGCATTATAATCAAAGCATTCTTTCTCACACTTTCAAAGTGGGTGATCTCATTCTATATGAGAATTAGAGAAATGTAAATATGCCACCTAACCAAAAAGGGGAATTGAGCCTTAATTGGTCAGGTCTTTATATAATCACCTTTGTGTATGGTTTTGGTGCATATAAATTATCTTATATGGATGGTACTCCTCTAAAATAATTGGTCAATGTAATGCATCTTCGCAAATACTATGCATAACATCTATATGGCATGTGCATGACACTCATCCCCTTTTTATGGATTGTAGTCTATTATGCTATGATATTCCTTCATTGGCCCTCTATGGGTATAATTTGTGTGATGATGTAAACATGTGTATGTAGTTAATTTCATTAATTAGGAATTAAATAAACATTTGTTTTATTCATATGTTATGTATAAGTGCATTGTGCTTGATTAATTCTTTTATTCATACATTATACATCATTTATTCTATCTGTATCATTAGACAATAATTAGATCATCATTGTATTTAACTAAGCATACATCCAATATGTGTTTAATTATATCATGATAGAATCTAATCTAAGGATACATCCATAAACGTGCATCCATAGCATAACCATACATAAAAGATAGCATACACATGAAACACATAACATTGATCCAAAATCTCATGTATATATTTATAGCAATGTCATGTACATGCATCATACCACTGTAACAAAATAAAGTGCATGTATATATGTATAAATCTATACATCCAAAAAAATGTTACACAATGACAATATGGTACATCTAGCCACCATAGGCATGGCTCCTAGAGCCCTTTGGTCTTAGTGGTGGTTGTTGAATGGAGGAGTATGAGTGAGATTGGTGTGATCGTGAAATAGAGATGCTCCATGATCGAAGTCCTCGTAGCTCTCCCTGTAACTTGCCCAACCGCTCCTTGAGGGACATGACACACTTTGTCAATGTATCCTCCTATTGTCACACCACTGCTAGCTCATTCCTCAGTTGTTGAACCTGGGGATGTTGGAGATCAGTATGGTCATCCTCGCAGCCTCTAACTGTCTCTTGAGGTCATTAACCTGGGTTTAAAGAGTGTCATGTGCTTTCTCAAAATTATCAACTCTCGTCACAACCTAGTCTCTCTCAATGAGAATAGATTGGAGCTTTGTGCCACTCTTATCCCACTGCTCAGTCATCACCGATAGCTCCATGGAATGTTGGACCAACTCCACTTGACTCTCCTTATAGATTGTCCTCAAATACACTATAGGCTCGAATAATTGGGCATATCACCTTGTTGTCAGTGGCTTGTAGGCATCCAAGACCTGGCCCCAAATTTGGATGACTGGGACTGCCTCTACTATACATCGATTGAAAATTTTGAGCTACTCCTATGTGAACATTGCAACCATAGAGAAAGCGAATGATATCAACATCACATCATCAATATATATATATATATATATATATATATATATATATATATATATATATATATATATATATATATATATGAGTGCTAATGAAATAATTAAAATCAAACAACAACCAAATGAAATATGTACCTAAGTCCCCAGCCTTCCAATATGGCTTTGGGGGTACAAAATTACGTTGGATGTTGTGGTTGTGTTACTAGTATGTGGTTGTCATTGATGTCAACACTATTGGCATTATTGTATTGAAGGTTGCATATGTCGAGGATATTGAGAAAATTGTTAAAGGAAGAGTTACAGGTTACCAGTGGAACAATGAAGATCATGAAGGTGTCTTGTTATGTACGTTGAAGATCAGTTGTTGTGGACCAAAGGGTTTATTGCTGAGAGTATCTAGTTCATCTACTGGAAGTTTCAGAGGTTCGTGTGAAGATTTGATTGTGCTATGAACAGTTGTGTTCTGACAGTATTTTTGTGGGTTCTGTCAGTGTTCCTGATTGAATTTTATGTAATTCTGGTAATTTATGTTGATGTAGATGATTCTCTATTAGTTCTCGTTGCTTGTGGATTCTTCTAGATCATTCTCTATCCTTTTTGTACACTCGCATTCATTGGTGTGCTCGTGGTCGAAGATTTTTCTTGGTATGTTCAGGTTTTCATGTTCTTGGCCGACATGATGGTTGTAATGTGTTTCGGATCCTTGAAGATTTAAATTTGAATGTTTGGCACGCTCAAGGATATTTTTTTAGGTCACATCATAATATTAGCCGACGGTGTTTGATTCACATTGCAAATTTATTTGTAAATTTGGGCCGACATTGTAAATATGTTTTATATTTTGGCCAACAAGGTTGTTGATGTAATTTCATGTTGTGGATATATAAGAGTGATTGTTTGAGAAAAGTTAGTGTGTGTGAAGTGAAGAAAAGCCAGAGAAGAGAAAGTGTGTGAATATTGATCTATTCATTCGATTGCAAAGCATAGTGAGAAGTTTGAGCGAAGTGTGAAGAACATTTTCTGTGCTAAACTAGAACTGTAATTAGGCTTGTGTAGAAGCTATTTTCTCAGTTCATACCCTATGGATCTAATCTGTATTGTTGTGTATTATTGGGCAGTGAGCCCTCTTGTATTTGAGCAATGAGCTCTAGGTAGTGTGCCTGAATGCATGTACATTCCCATTATCTTTCATTATACTTTTAACATGGTATAATATTGTGGACTAACATCCACCGTGGTTTTTCCCCTAACAAGGTTTCCACGCAAAAAATATTGGTGTTCTATGTGCTTCTGATGTGTTGATTGTTCATGGTTTACTGTTCATTCATTAGATCTGAGATTAAGTTAAGTAAAGTTTGAAAAGTTTAAATATTTTGTGACAACTGATTCACCCCCCTCTCAATTGTATGTCCTTGTTTTTCCAACACATTGTTGGTGGAAGTGATGCTTAACCTTGTGGTAGTCATGGAAGGGATCATAACTGACTAGACACCTGGTGATGCGACTGAGACTATGGAATCATGTGTTAGTGAGGCTACTCATCATCGTCACCTCAACCTCTCCTCTACTCGAGTCACCTCTATCGCACCCTCCTCTCTATCACTCCTTCTGCCTCACCCTCTAGCCCTTTAGCACCAACATCACCCTCGAGGGCATCCAATGGGAAAATCGAGGTTGGACATGCTATCAACCACTAGTTGGCAAATCCAATTGATACGTTGATATCATCAATTGCTAGAGCCTCTAAAATATTTTTGTCCTCACCATCATCGTCATTGAGTGTAATGTTGATTATGGTCCCTTTCTCTAGCTACACTATGATGAGACTGTATGTACATTAGTGTCACAAGAGGAATGGCCTGCAGTTGGTCAAACTACCATGCGACCCAATGCCTGTAATATGGTACAATAATATAATTTGACCATTTGGCTAGGATCCTATCTTGTTGCATCTGTCATAGCTACCTCCTGTCGAACAACCAGTTTCGTATGTACCTATATGGCCACCATCATACATCACTACTCCTCAGTTTATTCCTAACCTACACCCTAGGGATACCCAGTTGACTATGTGTAGGTAATATACTCAAATGCCCACACTTGTAGGAGTGTGCATGTAGTGATGCTATGATACTCATAATGTATATAACACTTGAGGTCATGGTAGAGATGCACAAGTATATTTTGAACCTAGGCATAGACTATTTATCTCTCCTTCATAGCCTGATACAATAGAAGAGGCCCTTGTGCAGGTGAGAGCCTCACCCATCTATTGCCACACGTAGTGCCATAATCGCAATCATGACATGATGTACTAAGGGCACTACGACATGGCCTTGCTCTAGCAACCTCATGTAGATGTGGTCGATGGTGTCCTTTGGGATGATGTAGTCGATACAATGTTGATATGCCACCTACACATCTTGGATTGTGTGCCCCTCCTCGTATGCAAGCCTCTCTCCCTAGATGGGAGGTTGGAGGATGGGGTAGACATCGACCAAGGTGACAGTCATCTCCCCTTTTGGGAGATGAAATGAGGTGTCTTTGTCCCACCTCTCCATCAACACCATTAGCATAGGCATGTGGAAATTGATCTCAAACATAGTGTAGACCCACCATAGCTTGACCTGCTACAGTAACTTGAGTACTCATTGCTCGAGATTTGGGCGTTGTGACTCCTTAGCAACAATAACACACTCTGTCACCATGCTCATGGATCTCAGGAAAGTCCTACCAAAACATAAAAAACATTATGTTAAGCAAATCCATTTCTACTCTACACCTACTCTACTCAACTAAAATTTTCTCTCTATGTCTTTGAGACAATGACGCGTTGTGCAAACAGTTACACAAAACGCTAGCATCTAAGGCCTAATCAACTGACAATAACACATAAGACATATGTAAATGCGGTCAATAGAATCCAACGCATCGACAAGATGCCATCACATCTATCAGACACCGTTGTGTCGACTAGACACTTGCACTAGACCCATAATTTTTTAAGGCTAAAAATCATAAATAAATGATAAAGTAGGGGGAAATTTTCCTCGTACCTCATATAGTGGCCCACCCCTCTCCATGATGGTCTATAATTTCTTGATCATAGGAATCCATAAGTCACACATCTATGAGGCATTTTGCTAAAAATCCTCGATGTAAATAGTTAAAATGGCCTTCCATGGGCCCACACTAAGCGTATACAAGCAAATTTTTTGCCCATTTTTCATGGAAAAAATTCCCTTTCCCACTTTCTTATTTTCACCCACTTGGCTCGAGGGAAAATAAGAAGGGGCATATACTCACTTCATCAAATTTTTCTTCTGACTCACAACAAAAAAATTAAGCATTCTTCTCGTCATGGTAGTTTCTTCCATTTTTAAAATTGACCCATTTTTTAGTTTTACATAATCGAATCTCACATTAGATGTTATATTTTCTTGTTGGGCTCGAACACTGGGGGGCATCATCAATATCTTCCTACTCGACCTTTGTGGCCTCTACAATATCCTTTTTGCAAAATTGTTGAAATTTCATTAATATTTATATCTTCTAAGCTACTTTAGTGTAGCTAATTTTTCCCAAAAATTAGCTCACTAAAGTGGGGGAAAAATGTAGTGTTGTAAAATTTCACCTTGTGGTATTTTCACACTTACGTATTTAGGCCTACCTTATTTATGATAAAAACCTATAAGTTGGAATTCAATGATTCTGACTTCATAGGCGACAACGATGAAGCAATAACAGCGTAAATTCTAATTGTATAAAGTTTTGGTCAGACACTTGCATGACGCGTACATGTCTCTGCAACATGCTAGTGTCCCCAAAATTTCCAAGATTTAAAATATGAATATTTTGTGTTCTTTTCCCATGACATGTGTCGTAGCAACAAGGATGCTTGTGTAACAGCTCCTCTTGCCCATGCAACTTAACAAAATCTTTATTTTTCACTCTCATTTCACAACAAAGGCTCTCTTGAACAACTTATTCTTGCTCTCTCACTCTCATGATGAAGCTCTGCCAAAATACTCTCTCTAACAAGTGTTAAGGCTTCTCTTGCATATGAATCTATCACGTCTATCCATGCAAGAGAGGAGCCACAGACTATTGGTAACACTCTCTTGTCAATTTATTGATCTTATCTATGTAATATTATCTTCATTTATTTACATTCATGATAGGGGTTCTCCTCCTTGCATGGTTTATTTCTATCACATATCTATTATATTCATCATAGGGTTTCTCCTTTACTGGGTTTGTTTCTATTGCATGCCTATTATATTTGTGATAGGGGTCTCCTCCTTTGTGGGGTTTGTTTCTATAACACATCTTTGTTTTATGCATTTTTATCTATCTCGATCCTATCTGGTTGTTCGTGGAGGTGGAAACACCAAAATGGGGGTTTGATAAGGCAAGCCCCAACATTTTTCTTATTATGTTTATGTGCAGATGAATAGGCTCAACAAGCTGGGTATTTCAAATTATAGGTTTTTACTGTCTATTTTATTAGAGATGACAACGTGGGGTGTAGACATCCACACGACGTGCTGGCATGTACGTGATCAAGAGCTAAACCTCTTAGAGGTACAATATTTAGTTTTTGTGCTTTTCATTTTTATATACCTGAGAATTTAATTTGTTCATTCACTCCTATAATCAAGTGATTTCAATAATTGTGTCATTTATAACTTAGTGTTAATTCAATTAGATTTTATAGACATTCTTTATTATTTATCTCATCATCCAAGCTTTGATCTTTGAGGTAATCGAGGGCTATTTGATCCTGAGGACCTCGTTGTCTTGAGGGTAGCATATCCCTTCCTTTACAGATGGATGCCTCATCAGTAGAATTTCTATTTCCACAACCAAAAAAACATGAAACATGGCTATCTCCTTTTCCACCACCACACTCCACTTCATTTACACACATTTCTAATGAACCATATCAAGCCCCCATCCTCACTCATATAGTCCCTTTTAGAATCTCATATGCAAACACCATGTATCCTATATACCAACCTTTCCAATACCACCAAACTTACCCCTTAGGAACAATGTATAATATGCCACCTCATGTCAAGGATTCCCTCTTAAGAACATATCTAGAATACTTTAAGGATCCCTTGGATCATATCATTAGGAGTGCCATTTTTACTAGGCCACTACTTAAACTCCTAAAGTTTAAGGGAGAAGGATATCCAAATAGTAAAATCAAGGAATATGCTACTATCATGAGAAAAATCCTCACATGGGATATAGTCATTGCTAGAATATTCCCCAAGATCTTGAAAGGAATAGTCATTTAATATCAGTATTAGTTATATGAAGCTTCAATCTTTTCATTTTGAAAACTTATTAATGATTTATCTTGGTCTTTGACATGAAAAAATAATAAAAACTTTAATCATATAGTTCTTGCATGTTAAGCAATATAATGATGAATTTGTTGTACACTTCTTGACCTAATAGAGGCAAGTGTCATATTTTTTAACTAGTGATCTCCCATAGACCAATCCAAGTTGTGCAATCTCTATTTACATTTATTATTGAATGAGGATACAAATAAAAAGGATTGAAATATTCCTTATTGTAGCATAGAAAATTGTCACCCTTAACAATTTCTTATTATGTTTTACCCCCCTAAATTATTGAGCCTAATTGACCCCATAATGTCCTAAAATTATGTATTTCAAAGCCAATTTGTACCATTTTCAATAAATTGCAAGCATTGAATAAATGCATCCAACTCATATGTTGTGCGTGGCATGCAATGTCCTAGAAATTTGGGCCAGCTTGGGCATATGGTTCCCCCTTCTTAGCTAGGACCCATTTTTGGACATGTTGGTGGAATTTTAACATTTAGAATTCAAATTTCAAGTGTTAGATTTTAGGATATAATTTTCAAGAAATTTGATAAATACCTAGTTATTGCATTATTCCAAATCAATCTAGGGAAATCATTTAAGCAAGTATTATCAAGAGCATTCTAGAGCAAGTCAAGAGCAACATTTCAGAGCTTTATTACAACAATTCAAGATCCAAGCATCATGTCAAAGTGTATGTGAGTTCATGTGTTCATGTTATCATGGTTTTGTGAAGGCTAACCCTTGTTGTAGGTCTCCAAAGTATTCAAGCAAAGCAATATCCAAGATCCTTGAGGTGATTTATATGAATTTAGTCCTTCAAGAAAGCCATTGAAGGGTGGTAAGTTGCAACACTTTGTGATTTCATCATTCCTTCCCTTTGATTATCATTCCTATCATTGACATTGACATTGTGGAAGTGGAAACACTTACACGGGGTTTGACTGAGGTAAGCTCCTAAATGGCGCAACATTTTCTCTCTTTGTATGTGCAGGTTATAAGTTCAAAGAGGATTAAAGGAAGCTTGAAGACAAATTTCTCATTGTTGCATTTGTGGTCATACACCTTGCCAAGCCACAAAAACTCAGTTACAGAAATATCCAACAATGTTTCGACAACATTGCAAATGGAAATAAAAGTCTTAGATCTGCTACCAGAGGACCCCAAAAGTTGAATGGGACCCCCTATCAGGGACCCATATGCCCTTGGGTGACTATGTCCTTCTACATTAGCTGACACAAGCTTTTCAAAGTTGGTACATATCACTCTATACTTCCCAGATCCACCTATAAACTGTTGTTTCCATCTGTTAATTATCAGGATCTTGTAATTTATATATCACCAGGGCACATAGTCTAATTAGGACAATCATTCAAAAATATTTCCAATCGATTCCCATCCTCAATTATATGTAGATTCAGGTTTGATTGGCTCACCTTCATGGTTGAAATTCAATCTAATCACCTTCTTGATCTACATCTTAATGTAACTTGGAAAAGGCCCCTTGCATCCTAGGTTCTTTGCATTTAGGGCATGGGATCACCTTTTTCTATGTTACACATATAAGTCTTATGAGGAGGTCCTTAAAAATGCACTATGGATGGATTAAATAATCATGAGTAGTGGGAGGAATTTGTTATGTTTTGATAATTTTGATTGCTACAAGGAAATAAACAATTTTATTAGACAATAGCATAAAAGGTGTGAACTTAATAACTTAAGCATCTCCTAGGATGATCTACCTCAGTAAAAGGTTGAATCCATTAGAGAAATAAAGTGTTTATATTACTAAGGAAATTTAAAAAATGATTATCTTAGTCCTATTATGAGTTGAAGGCTTATAGAGGGGACTATTACAAAATACCATTCCTTTGGAACCTATTACAAATGCATTCAAGCATAATCAAATGTATATCAACCCCACACAACCCTCTCAAATGCAAAAGGAATTGATGAAGATACAATAGGGAAACATAATTAATTCAATTAGGCATTTAGATTAAATGTATAATCTTGAATTAGTAAGAAAGACAAATGGATACATAAGGCTATGTGTAGATTTTAGAAATATAAACATTAAGTCAATAACTATTCATTCCATGGATGATTTACTCTAAGAAGTGAAAGGGTCAAATTTAATGTCAATGATAGATAACTTCTTAGGATATAACTAGGTTATAGTTAAAGAATACAAGCAATAAGAAATAACATTCATGACTTCATGGGGCAAAATTGTTTATGTTAGGATGTCTTTTAGACTAAAAAATATAAAGCCACCTTTTATAGGGCATTGGATGTTTCCTTTGTTGGGTTAAATAAAATAAGGGTAGCCATCTACTGAGACGACTTAATTGCTTACTCCAATTATATAAATGACCATTGCAAATACGTCGAGTTGATCTTCCAAATATTCTTGTAATATGGGATCTCCCTAAATGCCAAGAAATATATGTTTGGCATGGTGACGTAGGAGAGAATTCAACACATACCCATTCTACCCAATTTCGTAATTTTTAGATTACAAAAGGATTCAAAATTCATAAACTCCAAAACAGACAAATGCTTGTACCGATTTTGCATCAACTTACAATTGCACCATAAGAAACATAAATTGGAAAAAAAATCAAATAACTACTTTTATTCAGGTTTCATGAAATTTCATTACATACATATGGCAATTACATTCCATCATCTCTGCCCAAAGACTCCTTCCATCCTTCCTCTGCCATCTATATTCTTCACAGTCTCTCTTATTCACTATTCGCTGCTTGTTTCTCTCCTGCTTGGAAACTCACCTCGCTTATCTCAATTCGCTGCCTTCAAATAATGTGCCTACCATTTTCACAACCCCTATCAACTTGGATTTTTTTTTTATGCTTTTCCAAACACGAATACCCACAGAGACTATGTCAGAAGCTTCTGCAAACTTTACCTTCCATGTCGCCTGCTAAGAATCATGTCCTCCTCAGAGTCCTTCACTTGCCATTGCTACCCCGACTTTTCATTCTTCATCGCCTTGCCATCATTCTCTTCAGCTGTCACTCGCAACCTCCTATCAATTAAACTTCCCTCTCTTTCCAACCACGGGCTGTCCTCCTCTATACTTATGGCTTAGCTTTTCTTGAATGGAAACTAGAATGATATAAACACTGTTTGTGTGTTGTCTCTTGCCATTCAACGTCACCCCGCATTCTAATATTGTGTGCTCAAATATACTCAGATTCTAGTCGCGCCCTTAGGTGATTAAACATTTTTCTTCTAGTTTGAGTGTTGATATATCGCCTTCCCTTATGTCATTTTCTTTCTAAAACTAAACTTGTTTTTATTTACTAATCATGGTGCCATCTTTCCTCATCATGCCTTTTCCTATTCGCTTCATTCTTCTTCATGTTGTGTTTTGTATTCGAATTACTTGCCTCATCATTCTTAGGCCTTTTCATGCTTTGGTTGTGTAAAATCATTGAAAAATAAGATGGTTGATCTTGTGGTCCAAGATGCTCCTGCATCAGATGCACCTGGTAAAATGTTTATTAGCATAGGCTCACAAAACAGAGATGAGTAGTAGAACTACTCTTCCAAGTTGCGAACAACTTGCAACATGCTCCCACGCTGAAACTGACCTGTAATTTATTTCTTTTTCCTCTTCTTCCAACATCTTGTTGGAACATTTGTCATCCTTTTCCAACAATTTTGCACTCTATTCTTCTCTCCTCTTGTGGACTTGTATCCACCATGTACTGTCCACCACCACCTAATGCTTTCTTCTTGCTTTGTGGGATATTTCCCACCATAACCCGACCACCTCCACCAAACTCCACTTTCTTCTTCCACCTTTATGGGAATTAACCCACCACAATCCGTCCACCTCCTCGAAGAAATTTTCCTCAAATGTTCATTCATCACTAAATCTGCAAACATATCAGTATCAAAATTATGGAAATTAAAGATTTCCACCAACCAATTTTCTTCATTGGCATCTTTCTCTTCATCCTCTCTTAGTGCCATACCAACATAATGGCTTTTCTTGGGATGCACCTCAGCCCACAACATCTCTGTACTTTCTACTTTCTCAAACTCAAATGAATGCAAATTAATACATTTTTCACAATTACAACAATCAAACTTTACCTTTGCTGCAACTTGTCTCTCTTCTGCAAGACTTATAGCTTCAGTTTGCTCCTCATACACTGCTGCAACTTTTGGGTTGCTCTCTTTTTCCATGCCTCCAACAAGGTATGCTTCTTCCACTTCACTTTTCTCTTCCTCATCCTTTTGCACAAGGATTTCTTCATGCCTTCCTACTGCTACTCTTTCTTCAACACTATCCACCTTCATCAACATGTCCTCCAAGAGATAAATTTTGCTCTTTCTACTTCTTCAATCACATGGAAAAGGGAAAAATCCTTGTGAATATAGTCTCCAAGGAATGATTAAGGATTGATCTTGAAAGTATCAAGGCAATTGACCTCATCTCTTAACCTAACATAGTCAAGGTAGTGCAGTCCTTTTTAAAAATTAGCTTTGTTAGAAGGCTTATTCCTATCTTTTCTAAAAAGACAAAGGTTATCTCAAAGGTGCTTAAGAAGGTACAATTAACTAGTTTGAATGAGGAATCAATTGATTCGAACATGGAAATCAATGATACACTCAAGAAGGCACTCATGTTGACAAACCCTAACTAGTCAAAGCCATTTTAATTATTTTACTTTGCTTCCTCTTATACTATTGATGTTGTATGTTACACCCTGATTTTGTTTTAAAAATCTTTTAACTTTTACGTTAAAATGTGTTTTGATATTTGTTAATGATTATATGTCATTCAAAATTTTGATGAGATTAAATGGAATGCAATGCATTTTAATTTTGATAATTATTATTATTGTTTAATTAAGATTATGATGATGTTATGATTAACAACATGCTAACTATTTGATTGGATTTCTAAGTGAAATGTAGGACCAATTTCTTACCCTCCAGAGGCAGAGGGAGAGTGTCACTAGAGAGAGGAGTATAGACTTTGAAAATAACAAGTTTATACCAATTGAGTTAAAACACACACTCGCATAGGTCTACCCTAATCCTATCATTGAGTCAATTGTTGTGTTTTGTTTAAATTGGGTCGAGTCGAGTCGAAGGGTTAGGTTAAACCTTGTCAAGTCTTGGTCTTTTCTATTTTGATAAAGACAAATAAAGTGATATATGTTTATGAATCATATTGTTTCATCGATTTTCCAATCTTATTTATTTATCAAGTTAAATCGACTATCATTAAATGTATAAAATATATAAGAATTAAATAAATAAATAAATATGTATATAAGTATATATATACAATATATAATTCATATGTGATAGAGTATATATATACATGTATATATATAGATAAATGGATATATACATATATATTATAATATAATAGTTATATTTATTGGCGGATTTTCCAACATTGTGCGACATATAAGCCTCCATCAACGCACAATAAGGCTCCATCAAATGCTTGAATAAAGGCACATTATATGGCATTAAATCCATGGTGATAGCTACTAAAGTGGTGCATCAACTCTTAATGCGTTGCAAGCCACTAAGTGGCGATTAAAACCGTCTTTGAATGTATAGTTAACAACCATTGTTTAAGCCGTTTGGGAGTGGCATAGTAATCTATTGGTTGAATCATATTGTGTGGCGATGAATATTATTTTGGCATGCAAAGTAATTAGAAGGTGGCACCAAACTTTAAAAAGGTCAGTTGATAATTAATACCAATGAATTGGGAGGAAGTCACGGGCTTTTGGAGAGGTAAAAAGAACTTTATTTTGGTATTATTAGAGATTATTGTTGATGCATGGCTCTATTTTTGGAGAGCTACAACTGAATTATCATTTTGGCATCAATTTTCATGGGGTGTTTTGGGAAGAGTAGTGACTAGACGATAGGCAGAGAGAGTTCATTTCTTATCATTCTTTGTTTGCATTATTATTCATGCTCTGTTTTCGGTAGAGATAGAGAGCAACAACGGGTCTAGAAAAAGATGGATTCATTTGTTATCACTCTGCTTGTGCTTTGTTGATTATTCTTTTCCTTATGCTTATTGGGGGTGACAAAGAAGAGCAAGGGAGTGGCGTGGAATTGTATGTTCTAAAGAGTTTGTGGTTGTTTGAAAGCATATGCTTAGGCAAAGAGTTTTGAGCTTAGTTTGATGTGTGTTTAAGTCTTATATTTGTATCAAATAAAGATTCTATTCTCTGATTTGAGCAAAGAACTTAGTTTGTTGTTACTTGGTATTTCTGAAGGAATTTTACAAGCAAAAATATGAGTTTCATCATCAACAAGCTAAGTTTTCTTGGGGAAAATTATGTTCAAATTATTGTGACAGTGATTTTTGGAGTTTCAAAAGTGTAGAGTAGAGAGAAACTTAGGCATGTTTACACACTTTATTATTACTATGTAAATTCATAGTTTCATTCTATAGTTTTTCAGTTTTAAAAGAAAAAAAATAGTTATTTATTTTTAAGAATATTATAAGTTAAAATATAGAAAGATTAATCTGATTTTTCTAGTTTGTAACTAGAATTTAGTTAATCTTTCTTTCACTCTGAAATAGACAATAGAATAGAAAGTTATTTCTCTGTTGTGTTAAATTGAAAGATCTGTTTCATTTTTTTCAAAAAGAGAATAATTTCAAGTTGTTATATAAATATTTATATATATATATATATATATATATATATATATATATATATATAGATACATATATACATTTAAAATTTAATATTATAATATATATATATGTGTGTGTGTGTGTGTGTATTATGTAAAGGATATTACATGTCATGTGATTATGAAATTAAGAGATATGCTAGATGCTTTCATTGCTGAGTTAACTAAATGAAATTAACTTTCTAATATGATTTGTTGAAAGATTTTCAATATTTCAACATAGTATTCTTTCAAATAAAAGAAGTAGTAATTTATACTGTAATATAACCAACACTATTATTGAGTTCTTGTGCATATAACCATGAGGAAAAACATAGAAAAATATGGACTGTTTTAAAATCTAAGAAGTGATTTTTTATTATTGTTCAAAATTATTATATTTTACTTAATTGACAAGTAGTCAAGAACTTAAATGTGAGACATAGTGTCTCGAGTCAATGAAATTGTTGATAACATTGTAAACCATATGTGCATGAAAATAGGAGAGTAGTATACTCTTAAGGTTTAAGTGCAAGTACTTGAACAAGTGGCAATTGCGAAGTCCCAAGATGTTATGAGAATGTAACATGGGTGTTCAAATTCAAGAAACCATATCCATCTTAGTCATTTATTGACTTTAGTAAGTTATTATTTTATGATTTAGTATCCTTATGAAAGGTCAATAAAGCAACAAATAGTCAAGTATGTGTTAAACCTTAGGTCAAGGTGGTTTCCAAGTTGAGTTAGAGGCATGTGAACTTATGACTTCACTTCCCAAGGAAGTGTTTGATATGTTTCAAAACTTAGGCCAAAGTAATGCAAAAGTATCTACTTGCATTAGTTGATTCATCATGAGCTAGATTGCATATCTAATTAGATTGATCATATTTAGTTAGAGATGTCTAAATTCATATGATCAATTGGCTATGTAGGACACAAATTTAGAAACTTAGATGGTACTTGTGGGTTCCTTAGTCTATACTCTTCGTGAAGGGTAGGGCCACTTCCAGTTGGAAGGTGTACAGGGATCGCCGGTCTGTGGTTGGAGGAAAAGCACTTGGGTGATGCTCTTTCCCTTGTAGACGACAACACCGAGGTTTATAAAACAAAATCATTTTCTAGATATGGAAGACTTAACCTCGTATCATTATTGTATTATGTAAACTTTTATACTTGAAAGTATTACATGCACAATTTGTAATTGAAAAGTTATATCTTATTTTTCAAATTGAAAATTAATATAGTTCAATTTAAAAAGTTGTATTATACATTCATATTTTTCTCATGTGCAATAAATGATGTATGAGAATGCAAAAAAATATTATCCTATTTTAAGTATATGTTGTATTTACTTCTATGGTAAAACCTAAGTATTTACTTTGTAGTATGAGTGAGTTTGTTACATATGGTATCAAAGCTATCGAGTTCAACACATGGACCTATGAGCTCATTGTGAAAATTTTCTCAAATATTAACAACTAGCTAATGTTTGTAAATGTTCTTGTGCCAAAATGGCAGGAAGAAGAACTAAGAAAAGTACAAGGAAGTTAATACCCAAAAACTTTCCTAGCTCAGTGGCTAAAAAGGAGTTGTCTCCAGAGGTAAAACTCCTGGAGAATATTAGTTATGTGCATGAGAGGCATGGATTTCTAACTTAGAAACCCTTATTGACATGCTTAAGTGTATTAGGCTAGAAAAGAAACAACGTGTTAACATGGTAAAGAAGGCCATTGTACCCATCCATTTTGTTAAACCAGTTAAACCATTTGCACATAGGGAAATGTATTTTGCATGTGATCATGAGGCCCCAAAGTTAGGAAAGGAGGTGATGGAGGATTACCTTAGTGTACACCCACCCTCCAAGTTTATCCTTGTTGACTTTGAGGGTAAAGAAGAACCCAAGGAGATTCCATTATCTTATAGTGACTTGTAGTTGCATATGGTCAAAAAAAAATTGTACTAAATAAGGATATAATATGAATCCACTGAATAATATAATAATTTTTTTTTTCCAAATATGTCTAATGGATTAAGAATAATGCTACAAGTATTTTTTATTGTTTAAAATTCAATGCCAAAATTAGAGGATCTAATTAAATGCATAAAATGAAACCTTATGTGGGAAGTAGAAAAAAATCATAGTGCGAACCAAAATTAACCCAAGAGGAAGTCAGGAGGTATCCCATCCTTCTAATAATCCTAATGCTAAATTGGACCAAATTTTGGTAATGTTGAATGAAACAAGGGGTAAAATTAACACCTTGGAATAGGAAGCTAGACAAAGCAAAAATAATAGAGTTCACTTGTTGGCAAAACAAGGACAAACAACTGAAAGGGGGGGGTGAATCAGTTACAAAATATTTAAACTTTACTTACTTAATCTCAGATCTGATAAATGAACAGTAAACCATGAACAATCAACACATCAGAAGCACAAAGAACACCAAGATTTTTTACATGGAAACCTTGTTAGGGGAAAAACCACAGTGGATGTTAGTCCACAATATTATACCCTGTTAAAAGTATAAGAAAAATAATGGGAGTGCACATGCATTCAGGCACACTGCCTAGAGCTCACTGCTCAAATACAAGAGGGCTCACTGCCCAACAATACACAACAATACATATTAGATCCGTAGGGTATGAAATGATAAAATAACTTCTACACAAGCCTGATTACAGTTCTAGTTAAGCACATAAAACCTTTTTCACACTTCGCTCAAACTTCTTCTCACTCTGCTCTGCAATTGAATGATTTGAACACTATTCACACATCTACACTTTCTCTGACATACATTCACTCTTATTTATACACTAACTTCTCTCAAAAAATCACTCTTATATATCCATAACATGATATTACATCAACAACCTTGTCAACCAAAAATATAAAACATATTTACAATGTTGGCCCAAATTTACAAATAAATTTTAAATGTGGATCGAACACCATCAACTAATATCATGATGCGACCCAAAACAATATCCTCGAGTTCACCAAACATTCAAATTTAAATCTTCAAGGATCCGCAACACGTTACAACCATCATGTCAACCAAGAACATGAAAACCCAAACATACCGAGAAAAATATTCGACCACGAGCACACCGATCAACGCGGACGTACAACAAGGATAGAGAATGATCTAGAAGCACCCAAAAACAACAAGAACTAACAGAGAATCATCTGAAGCAACGAAAATTACTAGAAACACATAAAATTCAATCAGGAACACTGACATAACCCACATAAATACTATCAGAACACAACTGATCATAGCACGATCAAATCTTCACGCATACCTCTGAAACTTATGGTAGATGAACTAGATACTCTCAGCGATAAACCCTTTAGTCCACAACAACTGATCTTCAACGTACAAAACAAGACACCTTCATGACCTTCACTATTCTACTGGCAACCTGCAACTCTTCCTTTAACAATTTTCTCAATATCCTTGACATATACAACCTTCAATACAATAATGCTAATAGTGTTGACATCAATGACAACCACATATCAGCAACACAACCACAACATCCAACAATCTCTCCCTTTGGCATTGATGGAAACACATGATGTGAAAAACACCATCAACCCAACTCTCAATTAGCACTTACTCCCCCTTAGATTTTGACTCTTCTTCCTTAACCTCTTGTGCATGATCTTCTCCCCACAAGACTCTCTTCTTAGATAAGAAAAAAAATTTCACATGACTCTTCTCCCCCTTTGACATCAATGGAAAAGATAAGCATTATCTTCCCACATACAAGCTCTGAACCACATATCTGCACATCTGACTACTCCCCCTAAGTAGCAGCCACAAAAACATGAATCTAGATCAGGAAATATCTATGAAGCACACAAATTGATGCAAGTAAATGCATCTTTAGTTCATATTAGGATGGGTAATCACCCCTAGCATTCCTTTGAGATACTCAAAAGTATCCTTCAACAATGGCTTGGTGAAAATGTCTGCGATCTATTCTTTGGTAGGCACATACTCTAGTCTGACTTCTTTCTCACTCACTTTTTCCCTCAAGAAGTGAAACTTGATTGATATATGCTTGGTATTAGAGTGGAGCACTAGATTCTTTGATATGTTAATTGTACTTGAGTTGTCATAGTATATGGCAATAGGTTCATCATATACTACTTTGATATCCTTCAATATCTGTTTCATCCACATCGCTTGAGTACAGTTATTTGCAGCAGCAATATACTCTGCCTCAATAATAGATAGAGAAATAGAATTCTACTTTTTGCTCAACCAAGACACCAACTTCTTCCCTAGGAAGAAGGCACCACCACTAGTACTCTTTTTGTCATCTACATCTCCTGCCCAATCCGCATCAGTATATGCACTCAAATTAAGATCATCATCTTTAGGATACCAAAGCCCAAAGTCAACTATTCCTTTTAGATACCTGAAGATTCTCTTTACAACAGTCACATGAGATTATTTTAGATCAACCTGAAATCTAGCAACCATACATACAACATTCATAATGTCTAGTCTGGTCTGAGTTAAGTAGAGCAATCCACCAATCATTGACCTGTATCTTGTTTGATTTGCCTTAGGAGAATCATCATTCTGAGTTAACTTGCATCCAGTTACCATGGGAGTACCAACAGGCTTTGAGTCTTCCATGCCAAACTTTTTCAACAGCTCTCTCACATATTTGGACTGAGATATGAAGATCCCCTTATCTAACTAAGTAACTTGCAATCCCAAAAAGAACTTCATCTCTCCAATCATGCTCATTTCAAATTCATTCTTCATTTCATCAACAAACTTCATACATAGATTATCATCTCCTCCAAAAATAATGTCATCAATAAAACCTCAATAATTAACTCTTTGTCATGATCCAATTTGAAATACAAGTTGTTGTCAGCAATACCTTTATTGAATCCAAGCTTTAGTAAATATTTATCTAGTCTAGCATACCAGGCTCTAGGGGCTTGCTTAAGTCCATGAGTTTTCTTCAGTTGAAAAACCATGTCTTCCTTATCAATCAGTTGAAATCCATCTGGCTGTTCAATAAATACTTCTTCTTCTACCTCACCATTCAGAAAAGCTAACTTCACATCCATTTGATAGACTTTATAGTTCTTATATGCAGCATAAGCAAGAAATAATATTATAGCTTCAATTCTAGCAACAGGGGCAAAGGTTTCTTCAAAATCAATAACTTCCATTTGTGAATACCCTTTACATACTAGTCTTGCTTTATTCCGGACCACTTCACCTTGTTCATTCAACTTATTCTGAAAGACCCATTTAGTACCAATGACATTTTTATCGTTAGGTCTGGGAACAAGTATCCATGTATCATTCTTTTCAATTTCCATCAATTCTTCCTTCATGGCTTCCATCAAGTGTTCATGATTGTAGGCTTCATTTACATCTTTAGGCTCAATCTTGGAAATCAGGCAATACTCTTCTGCAATATTTCTTCTAGTTTGCACACCTTTATTCTTGTCTCCTATAATTTAATTTTTAGAATGATTTAGCTTTACATACCTTAGAGTTTTAGGATTCTCTCGAACTTCTGATTCTTCTGTTCTTTCTTCTGCACTTGCACTTGTCTCTCCTTCCTGACTACCTTGATTTACCGGATCAAATGGAAGTTGTTTTACCAGAACATATGGAACAATTTGAAGTTAATTTTGTGTCTGAGCATTCTTCCCTTTATTTGTGCCGTCTTCTTGGTCATATGAATCGTATCCACAGTATCTGGATGATCTAGCAGAGTCCTCATCAACTCTGATATTTGCACTGTCAACCATTTTTCTTAATCTTCTGTTATAGCACCGATAGGCCTTGCTTTTAGTAGAGTAACTTAGAAATATTTCTTCATCACTTCTTGCATCAAACTTTCCTATGTCCTCATCTCTCTTGATGTAACACTTGCTTCCAAATATTTTGAAATATTTAACAGTAGGCTTATAACCAAACCATAGTTCAAAAGGAGTCTTACCAGAATTACCATTTACATTTACCCAGTTCAAAGTGTACACAACAATGCTTACAACTTCACTCCAATAGATGTGTGGCACATTTCCTTCATTCATCATTGTTTTAGAAACATCTAGAATTGTTATGTTCTTCCTCTCTGCAACTCCATTTTTTTGAGGGGTTCGGGGAGAAAATAACTGTCTTCTAATTCCATGCTCTTCACAAAAAGAATTAAACTCCCTGGAGGTGAAGTCACCACCTTTGTCTAACCTTAAGCATTTTATTTTCAGACCTTTCTCATTTTCTACCATAGCTTTGAAACTTTTGAACTTCTCTAATGCTTCACATTCTTCTCTTAAGAAATCAACCCATATCATTCTAGAGTAATCATCAATAAGCAACATAAAGTACCTTTCTCCATGAAGACTTCTGACTCTTGAGGGACTGCATAGGTCAGTATGTACTAGCTCTAGTAATCCATTTGAATGATGTTGTTTTCTCCAAAAAGAGACTCTAGTTTGTTTTCCCATCTGACACTCCTTGTAAATTGTGCTAGCAGGCTTCACTAGAATAGGTAGATCTCTTACTGCTTGAGTGGAACTTACTTTGACAATGTTATCAAAATTCACATGACACAACCTCCTATGCCATAACCAACTTTCATCTACTTAAGCAATTAAACAACTTTCACTAGCAACATTCAGGTGAAAAATATTACCTTCTGTCTTTTTACCTGAAGTAATTACATTTCCAGAACCTCCAAGTAACCTACATCTTCCACCTTTGAATTGAAGATCATAAACCTTGTCCACCATCTGCCCAACACTCAATAGGTTGTGCTTCAAGCCTTCAACATAAAGAACATCATCAGTGTTATGCTTACCACCAAGACAAATAGATCCTCTACCACAGATCACACAAGCATTGTTATCTCCAAGTATTACAACCCCACCGTCATAATTCTCTAGACTTACAAATTTTCTTTTATCACTAGTCATATGATGTGAGAATTCGCTATCAATAACCCACTCATCTTTTTCTTCAATTTGGGCCTCAAGAGCTTTCTCAACTTTAGTAGATTTAATAGCCACTAAACTATTTTCCTTGATAGCAATGAAAACCAAATCATCTTCATTTCCATTTTCTTTATCAGATTCTTCATTAGTCACACCTTCTTCAACAAAATAACATTTCTTTTGAAATCTAGATTTGTAAGGCTTAGACCTAGGAACTCTTTTAGGACACCTTGATGCAAAATGACCTATTTTACTGCAAGAAAAAAGTTTAATAGGAAACTTTCCTTTATACTTACCTTGTCCTCTACCTTCTTTCTTCACAATCAGTGCTTCCAACTCCCCTACCTCTCTTTCTTCATCGTCAAGCTATTTCATTTCTTCCTCATACTTGAATGACTTTTTGGAACACCCTCCTAGATCATATCTTTTCTTGTTTCTTCTGGATACAGTAGCCTTGAATGTAGATTCAGTCTTGGGAACATATTCACCAAATTTGCTCAACTCAAAGGCAACAAGTTTACCAATCAGTGTATCCCTTGTCACATTCATCAATGATCTAGTTTCTTCAATAGCATGAGCCTTTGCTTTGTAGGAGGGAGGCAATGATCTGAGCACTTTAGCTACAATTTCTTCCTCATCTAGGGTACCACCGACACATCTAATACCCATCACTATTTCATTTAATCTTTGCATAAAAGAAGAAATATTTTTTATCTTCACCCATCTTCAAATTTTCATACTTGCCTTTCAAACTCTGTAGCTTTGCCATCTTCACATGTACATCTCCTTCATACAAATTTTCCAGCTTTGTCCACATCTCATGAGCTGTCTTTAGACCTATCACATTTTTCATTTCTGAATCTGTTAGAGCACTCAACAAGGCTTCCATAGCCTTGACATTATTCTCAGCCTCTTTAATCTCATCAGCAGTGGAAGGACCATTTTGAGGAATAACATATGGATTCTTTGTAATCTTCTAGTAGGGTTCACCAATACACCTCAAATGACACTCCATCCTAGTTTTCCACGGTGAGTAGTTTGTTCCATCGAATCTAGGACTGTCCTTCTTGTATGACGCCATCTTAGATCACCTCAAGCTTTTAAACTTCTTCAAAGGAACATGCTCTGATACCAATTGTTGGAAAAACAAGGAAAAACAACTGAGAGGGGGGTGAATCAGTTGTCACAGAATATTTAAACTTTTGAAACTTAACTTAATCTCAGATCTAATAAATGAACAGTAAACCATGAACAATCAACACATCAGAAGCACAAAGAACACCAAGATGTTTTACGTGGAAACCTTGTTAGGGGAAAAACCATGGTAGATGTTAGTCCACAATATTATACCTTGTTAAAAGTATAAGAAAAATAATGGGAATGCACATGCATTTAGGCACATTGCTTAGAGCTCACTGCTCAAATACAAGAGGGCTCACTGCCCAAAAATACATAGCAATACAAATTAGATCTGCATGGTATGAACTGAGAAAATAACTTCTACACAAGCCTAATTACAGTTCTAATTAAGCACATAAAACCTTCTTCACACTTCGCTCAAACTTCTTCTCACTCTGCTCTGCAATCGAATGATTTGAACACTATTCGCACATCTGCACTTTCTCTAGCATACATTCACTCTTATGCACACACACTAACTTCGTTCAAACAATCACTCTTATATATCTGCAACATGAAATTACATCAACAACCTTGTTGGCCAAAAATATAAAACATATTTACAATGTCGGCCCAAATTTACAAATAAATTTTCAATGTGGATCAAACAACATTGGCTAATATCATGATGCAACCCAAAAAAATATCCTCGAACGCGCCAAACATTCAAATTTAGATCTTCAAGGATCCGCAACACGATACAACCATCATGTCGGCCAAGAACACGTAAACCCGAACATACCAAGAAAAATCTTCGACCACGAGCACACCGATCAATGTAGACATACAACAAGGATAGAGAATGATCTAGAAACATCCACAAACAACAAGAACTAAAAAAGAATCATTCGAAGCAACAAAAATTACCAGAAACACATAAATTTCAATTAGGGACACTGACATAACCCACATAAATACTGTCAGAACACAACTGATCATAGAATGATCAAATCTTCATGCGGATCTCTAAAACTTCCGGTATATGAACTAGATACTCTTAGTGATAAACCCTTTATTCCACAACAACTGATCTTCAATGTACAGAACAAGACACCTTCATGACCTTCATTGTGCTATTGGCAGCCTGCAACTCTTCCTTTAACAATTTTCTCAATATCCTCGACATATACAACCTTCAATAAAATAATGCTAATAGTGTTGACATCAATGCCAACCACATATCAACAACACAACCACAACATCCAACATCACTAACTTCAAGAAAGTCAAAGTCAAAGGATAAGGATTACAAATATCTTATCCACATAGGATAAGGATCACAAATATCTTATCCACAAAGGATAAGGATTACAAATATCTTATCTACAAGGGATAAGGATGACAACTCATAAGATAAGATTGACAACCCATAAAGCAAAATGGTAAATCTTATCCAAAAAGGATAAGATTGACAACTCATAAAGCAAAAAGGTAAATCTTATCCACAGAGGATAAGGATGAGAATTCATAGGAAAATATCTAGTCATCATGAATTTTTGAATTTAGGCTCTCAAAATCTATAAATAAGAGGCCTAGGTTTGTTGCAAAGTATTGGAAAAGTTTATTGTGAAAAAGTGACATTTAGTCGTTTAATTTTTTCAGTCAAAATAAGGTCTTTATATTGTTGTAATTTTCTTTATTGATTGCATCTTCAACCTTGTTTCACTATGAAATAATGGTTGATTGTATGCTTGTGATGTAATATTTTACTATTTTTCTAGAAAATAGTCATTGTAGCAGCCTTCAGTGAATCAAAGATTAATATTTTTACCTCTATTTGTTTCAATTTTCTTTGTTTATGAAAGAAAAGTAGGTATTATTGTGAGTTTTGTGACTCCTTGATTATTGTTGTTCTAATTTTACCTCTAAATTACTGTTGCAAATTATTGTGTGAAGCTTTTGATTGAGATTTATAAGTTGTGTTGTTGAAAGGAAGTATAAATTTTCTCTATTTGGTGTATCACCTTCATTTTCTGTTTTATATTCAAATTATTAGATCTTTCTCATCTCTTTTCCCAGCAAAGTTCTTTACTTAGAGTTAGTTTTTAGGTGATTTACCAAGGGGAATCCACCCTTTAATTAGAGGTTGACCTCGAGTTTCACAAGTCCTACAACTCGAGAGGTCATCCCATGTTTTGTAGGATAACTAGATTCAAGATTCAATAGGGTGCATATTCCAAGTGATAACAATTTTTGGCATGCTTGGTGGGACCAGTCCGAAGAATTCTACATTTTCCAATTGAGAAAGTGGTGTTTTTCTTAGTAAGTGCAAACTTGAAGAGGCGAGTTTACAAAAGTAACTAATGAATCCACTGACTTTTGGTTGCAGATTAGAGCTTTCATCATATGCCAAGAGTGCAAACAAGGGCTTCTACCAAAGGTATAAAGTTTAAATTTGTTGAGTTATCAGATAGTTCTTCTAGAAGTAGAAAATCAAGATTGTCTAGATCTCCTATAAGAAAAACTAAAGCTTAAGCAACTCCAAGAGCCAAATTTACTCCTCCTTTTGGTAGATTTCCTCAAGCTCAAGTAAAATTTCATATTCCTAGAATGGCTAGGCAATAGAATTTTGCTACTTTTGATGAAGGAAACCCTCTTATTTTGACCCAACATGATGCTATACCAATTTCAGCTTTGAAATGTTTATCGTATTTTAGTGGTGATAAGGCACCTACACCTTCAAAGCATATTCAAGATATTGCTAATGTTTATTATTTTCATCATGTTACTCAAGATAACATGGTGATGTGAGGCTTTTGGGATCTTCATTTAGGTGCAAAGCAGGTGAATAGTATAGAGGGTTACCATATGCTTTAATCCATAATTGGGATGAACAAGGAGAAGCATTTTTCAAAGAGTTTGATGACAAGAGCAATCATTTCTCTCTCATGGAGCATTTGTCTATGATCAAGAGAGCTCCTCACAAGTTCTTAATAGATTTCAATCGAAGGTTTCAAAAGACATGGGATAGGATGTCAACTTTAGTACAACCTACTCCCAATACTACTTTTCTATATTATTTACACTCTTTGAACAGTGATATTGCTTTATTGATACAATTTATGGGTGGAAGCGTATTACTCGATGCTTATGATTCAGCTATACAAGCTAAAAATAGTCTAATCCAAGCTAGAAAAATAGCTCCTAAGCCTCCCATGCTATTATTCCTTGAAATTTTAGCAGCTCCACAAGCATAACTCCTATTCCTACAACTGTTGTTCTAACAAATCCTCTCGCTATACCTTCTAGTGAACTCCAAGAAGTAAAATCTTTGCTTCAGAGCTTTAGAAATAAGCTAGTGACCCTAAAAAGATAGCAAACATAGCAAAATAGACCATATCAATAACAAAATTATTCATGTCAGCCACAAAATAGGCCATATCAACCCTTATATCAACAAATAGGTTGCCGGATCCAATAAATGCACAAGGTCAAGGATACTTAAGCTATATTAGGCATTTGAATACAATAAATCCCAATGTTGCTAGTATCTCCAAAACTATTGTTCTTGCATAAAATAATATAGTACAAGAGCAAGAATGATAGGAGGGAAACTATGGTCCAACTCTCATAGTGTAGGATGTACCAACTAGTTGAGGACTATAGTATGAAGGATCTGAGCATGCTGGAATTGAAGATCAATATGTGCAAGGTGAGCCAAATTTGGCTAATTGTGAGGAAGATGAGTTTTGTGGTATGAACAGGGTTGAAATAACAACAAAAGACTCAGATTCAATAGCACAATAAAGTAGGGCAGCAAAGAAGAGAGAAATAGGAGATGGATCGACTACCATAGTTGATCAACCATCCATCCCACAAGCATCCTAAGGTGTCACAAGTGTTGTTGTAGAAACAAATACTACTATTTTTCTAGTTGTAGTAGCTATTCTAAAGGGAAATCTAGTGCCAAATAAGGTTCTAATGATAGATACTGTTGTACCAAAGGTTTCTCCAAAGGATAGTGTAGTTCCATTTAATATTGTAGAGAAAATGAAGAAAGCTAACTTGAATGTACTAATGTGGGAAGCATCATCTATTGCTATGTAGAGAGAATTTTTGTAGGAAGCCTTGAAAGGGCTTGATCAACCAAGTAGGGAAACAAAGGAAAGTGTTACAACAAAAACCAATCTAATTCAACCCAAAAAGGAGACTAATACCAAAAAAATCAGTAAGCCTCCTCCATTCTACATGTCTTTGATCATTGGTGATTTCATTGTTCATAATTGTATGATCAATTTAGGGACAAGTACTTCTGTTATGCCTAAAAAAGTAGCTAATTAATTGGGTATAAAATATGAAACCACCACCAAGGGTGTTGTGAAATTAGATGGCACTATTGTTAGGACCATATGAGTCATTAAAAATATGAATTTAACCTTACATGCATGCCCAAATTGTACTATTGTGCAATATGTATCAGTTATAGATCTTCCTCCCTACTTTTCCATTTATTTATCCAAAGAATTTACAACCAAAATAGGAGGATATTTATCATATGATTGATCTCATATGCTCTTTAGAACTAAGTATGGAACTAAGGTTACTATCAAAACTAAACCTATCTCCAAAGACCATATTGAGCCATATACTCCTCCTCCAAGTAATATGAATTGTACTATTCTAGACCAAGAGGAAGGAATTGATGGTCATGAGGCTACCAATCCCATAAAGGAAATACCAAATTTGTTGCTTGATGAGTGGGTAGTCTAATCCATGGCTAATTTTTATACTAACATGGAAGATAAAGGTTTGGGCACATACTGTATCCATAAGGAAAAGATAGAAATTCTAAATATTTTGAAGGCACAAGAGGTAAAGATGGTATATGGCAGTTGTATTTTGATGGATCTAGGTCCAAGAATGGGGAATGGGCAGGGGCTGGTATTACTCTTATTTTTCCTCAATAAGAGAAATACTTCTTTCTTGCAAATTTCATTTTAGTTGTACTAATAATGTTGTTGGGTATGAATCATTGCAGGTATTTGGAGATAGTGAGTTGGTTGTATGTTAGGTTAGAGGCAAAAGTGCCTCCAAGAATAGCTTGTTGAAATCATACAAGCACATTGTTTGGGATCTTATTGAAAGTTTTGATGCTTTCAACATACAAGCTATCCCAAGAGCACAAAAAAAGATGTCGATCACCTTCCAAAAATTGGGGCACAATTTAACATACCCAAGAATGTCACTAAAGATAATGAATAGCATGTTAATGTGCTACTAAGGCCTGTTGTCCAAGATAATGTAATTAGTTGGCAGGTTTTCGATGATGATCAATAAATTACCAATTTTTTGGTAGAAGTAGAATTTTCTACTCAAAATCAGTCAAGCTTAGATCAACAACATGGTGATTACATTATCAAATGGAAAACAAACAAGTTGCCAAAGGGTTTGGTCACGTTGGAGAGCATCTTCAACAGTGACAATGAACTTAGGAAGGAGAAAATGACCATGCCTATCAAGGAAAATGACTATGAGGAAGTCCAAATTACTGAAGACAAAGTTATCAAAGTGGGCAAGGTATGTTCCAAAGCTAAAAAGCAATCTTTTCTTAGTCTTTGTGAAGAATTTGATGATATATTTGCATGGACATATAAATATTTGAAAGGACTTAATCCTAGTTTAGCCCAACATACTATCGAGTTGTATCCTACTGCTAAACTAGTTAGAAAGAGACAAAGGCCTATAAACCCTAGGATAGAGTCTGCCATGAATAAAGAGTTATCCAAACTCTTAGATGCTAATATTATCTACCCAATCAAACATTCATCCCAGGTAGCCAATCTAGTTCTCGTCATGAAAAGGAATGGTGAAATCAGACTTTGTGTAGATTTCAAAGACTTTAATAGAGCATCATTTAAAGATCATTAACCTCTTCCCTCTATAGAATAAATTTTGTAAACAATTGCCAGGGCTGAGATATTTTCTTAGTTAGATGGTTATTCAGGTTATGATAAGATACTTGTACAAGAATTAGATCAATTCAAAATAGTATTTGCTACAAAATGGGTACCATGGCTTACAAGAAGATGCCTTTTGGCTTAAAAAATATAGGTGCAACTTTTCAAAGAGCAATGGATATGGCTTTAAAAGGGTTGATTAATGATTTTGTTCTTGTTTATCTAGATGAATTAATTGTTTTTCTAAACATGAGGCTAATCATCTAGGTAATTTCAGAAAAGTATTTGATAGATGTAGGGGATTTGACCAAGCTTCAATCAAAAAGCTTGACCATTGAGGTAACTTGATTTCTTGGAAATAATATCGATTTCACTATCTTATCTTCTCATTTTAGCTAGTGTTTATCACTGCATTTGATGGTAGAAATGATAGCATAGTAGCATACAATGTTTCTGTCTATGTGTCTCGGCTTGAGCCGAAGGTATAGATTTGGCGACCACCCTCTTGGGAATTGCATGGCCTACAACATACTTTTGTTTAGTATCTAGTATGGAGCCATTCAGCTAGCCTTCTGTGCTAGACCAAGGCATCAAACCTTAAGAAGTGTCTGTTAAGTAAGTTCACTCAATAATGTAAGCCATATCATGGCTATCAAAAATCATATTATGATTTACTGTGTACCATTTGGTGTTGACTTTGTAAAGGTTCGCCTGTCGAACCTATGAAAAGAGGATATAATCCTCTTTGTTACCTCTGATATGTATCAACATTGTTATATGTAAAGCATATCGCCTTCCATTATTGGCTAGGCTGATAATGGTAAGGGGAAAATCATTCATTTATGCAGGAATGTGGTAAACATATTTGTATAAAGAGGAAGCCCTCGATTTGAGGAATGGATGGGATGTATGAGTTGGGTTTCATTGTAACCTTGTAAGGATTGATCCTCTTGATCAATAGGTTTAATTATTTGAATAAATATCAGGCTTGAGTCTGCATAACATATAGAGTAGCATGCATTAGGAGATAAGCCAAAATTCCCATAAGGGAAATTTCAAATATAACTTTGAGGTTAAGAAAGAAAGCACACCCGACCATAGAAATGGGTCGAAAACCAAAATAACCTTGGTTTGATATTACAACCTGAATAGGAAAAAAGTACTATTTGAATCCTAAAACTTTCTTGCATTCTTAACTGAAATATTTGCTTAAGAAATTCATCGAAAAACATGTTGAACTTGGTTTCTTTATAAATTATTAAAGTTTCTCATAGTAATTCCAGTGATGAGAGTGTTCAAGATCTGGATAATAGACATTCTTTTCTTAAGTTTGAAACTGGGCTATATTTGATTTGTTTATTTTCTATTCATAAGAGAAAACCCATTCAATTTTAAACGTTGAACATTTACTTGTAAGTGATCATTTAGCATGTAACAACTTGAGATCAAAAAACTGAGTAAACGACATTATTTGTTTTTAAATATAATCTGTTTAGTATGAAACAATATTGTGTTGATATAAACAAAGTTTAATCTCTTGCAAACAACTTTGTTTTGTTGAAAAGTTATCATTATAACTGGAAACAACCTTGCTCATCAAATTGTTTAGTTGAAACAACTTGTTTTATGACTGTTTAGTAGGAAACAATACTTATTCTGTTCAAACAATGAATGTACATAAGTGAACAACTTGTTTTATGGTTGTTTAGTAGGAAACAATACTTATTCTATTAAAACAATGAATATACATATATGTAAACAACTTGTTTTACTACTGTTTAGTAGGAAACAATACTCGTTCTGTTTAAACAATGAATGTTCTTATGAAAACAACAATGTTAGTGTATCACAGTTGTGAAATGCAATAACATTATGTGTGAAATTGTTAGCATAGACTTGTTTAGATTATTTATTTTGACAAGAAATGTCAAGGGAATACTATTTTAAGATTGCAATCTGAAAATTATAATTATTTCAAAATGTATGCACAAACTTAAACATTAGTAGGCATGTCATATATGTGTACATGCACATAAACTTCGTCTATGTACATACACATACTTGTGACATACCTTCTTTTTTTTTTAGTACATTTCTAAAAGGAAAATACTTAAGATAATAAGTAGAAAAAAGTCATAAGACTGATATGACTGATTGTTGAATTACTCTGTGAATCATAAATCTGATTTTTGTTTAGAGTATAAATTTGCATTTTGTTTTTTTTTTGTAGACATTTGTGAAAGAATATTTTAAATACTTGAACAAAACAATGATACCTTAGTTGAGTAGAGCACCTATGGCTAGTTGTTGCTAGAGGGTAGATAACTGTTATAGTAGAAATTTACCTTTTGGGACGGGTGCCAAAATGGTGTTAAGAGAGTATAGGTTTGCTTTACCAGAACCTATTATTTGTTGTTGTTGCAACACACTTATTATGCTTGGCCAAGTAATATAGTTCATTATGTATGTATGAATGAACTCTGTGATTTCACTCTCTACCATTCCTAACATAGATCTTGCACTTTCTTTTCTAATTTGTAGATAGAAATTGCATGTTGATGTATGGGCACACACCATATTCCACCTTGCATGTTGTTCTCTTGCTTAACTTTCCATGTAGGGTCGGGCATTCTTCAAGTCAGAAGAATAATAGGGAAGTGTAAGCTTTGTGGTTGGGCGGTAAAGCGCTTCAACCATGTTCTCATCCATCAGTGGAGGTTAGCGTCAAAGAGGAATCTTAGTTGTTCACAAGACTATTATAGTCTAAGATGTAATTGATGTAATTCATTCTTGTACTTGATGTAATGTGTACAATGAAATGACTTAGTGGCCTTAGGAGCCAAGTCAAAACTTGATATTGTAATTTGACTTTTGAAGTGAATATAAGAATCTTCAAGACTCATTTTAAATGGACATGTGTAGCTATTATTGACTTTAGCCACTAGTTATGTCTTTTTAATTTGGAGTATATTCATGTGTCATTTACAATAATATTATTTAAGTAATAATTTCAAATGGGTTATTACACACTCACCCTGTGTTAGAGTACTAGTATGTTGTATGAGGATTTGGGTGAGGGAACTAATTGACTATAATGTATCAACTTCAACACTCTTCTTCACAACAGAAAGGATAGTCACATGCTCATATGCTGGTCTAGCGAGTGCTCGTCTCGTTGGCCACTATGCATTGATACGTGCCCTGAATCTATCCTGTGCAGAGCCCCCATCTCTACCTTCGAAGTCCCATATATATTGAAATAGTTTGGGATTTTATTAAGGAAAAACTCATAGTAGAGTTTCTTCAAAAGAAATTGTGGCACCTCATTGTTGTTGCACACCACCTCCTCCAAAAATGGTTCTTTATCACTTGGTGGTTGTACCAATGGATAGGGAACCTCTTGCTTGAAGGATGTAAAGGTTGATTCATTCTAGGGTTTGTGAATAAGGCACACAAGTCAAATTTTGTAATTTTTGCATCTTTCACTTGCTTATAGGATAATTTATTTGCATAAAATTCTCTAAACTCTCGTTTCTTGCCCGACCAACCACTTATTTGCTTGCTAATTGAATCTACATGTGATACTATCGATTCAAGTGATTGAGAAAGCATGGTTCTATGCAAGGTTGAGCTTGCAGGATCTTTCAACCTTGCAATTATATCCTCAATTTGTTTTTATTAGTTTCAATTTGCCCCATTAAATTTTCTTGAGTTCTTGGAGCATGTTGAGGAATTATTGGAGGTGTTTTTGGGGTTGTTCCTTAGCATAGATTTTGGCATGAGATGAATCAAAATTTTGAAGAGGAATTTGAGGAGGGTTTGGAGGTGCATTATCATTTCTTGAAAATTGAATAAATTTATGTAAAAAACATATGAAATCTACCTATTTGATGTCAAATTCACATAAAAAATAGAAATTACTTACTTCTTTGACCTCCCTGATGATGTGGTGACATTTTGACAAAGATTCAGTGAAGAATTGAAGTAGATTTGGCCTTCCAAAAGCACGAGCACATTATGCAATGGTTTCAAGCCGTAGACAAAATAAAAAGTCACAAATAATCCAAAATGAGGATTTTTGTTTTGTTTTGTTTTGTTTTAATAAGCTATAACACACTCACGTTATAATGCGAGCACGTTATAGCTTGGGAGTGATGAAGCCTTAGGCTCACTCACTCCAAACCATAACGCGAGCACGTTATAACGTGCTTGCGTTATGGCTTTTTAATTTTTTTTGAAAAAGTTGGCCACTTTTTGGCCCCCCATCTTTTTGCACCTGCCCCATGAATATATAAGAAAATTTATTCAATGAATTACATAAATAATATACATGAAGAATACCTTTCAATATGGCAAGATACAACAATAGATACATATATCTTTTGAAAGTAAGTACACCACCTCAAGAATCTTCTTCAAATTTCAAGCAAGCTCCAAGTACCAACAAAAAGCTAATTTTTGACAAAACCTATTTTCACCAAAAGGGGAGAGAGGTTTTTACTTCCAAACCAAAAATAAAAAAGTGATCCTAAAACCTTTTCCTTTTTTATTTTGTTGGTATTTCCTTAAGGTATTTTCACTTTTTTCGTCCTTTCACATTTGGACAATCTATTTCAAAACGAATGAATACCAAGATATTTCTAAAATATTTGTTTACAAGCAAGTATTTCATATATTTATTTTCTAAATAGATATTTCTTGACATTCCAAATAAAATCTATATGTTCTTTTCCAAATAACAATTAACTAAAATGATTTCATTAAAGAATTTAAATAGCTTATCCACAAACATTTTCATTTAGACTAACATAATATGTTCTATTTTAATAATTTCATTAAACTATTAATAAAATGGGTACCTGTTGGAGCACCCAGGCCTCCACTGCACACCGAATAATCTTCATGGCTGAGAGAAGTTACACAGACGGAACTATTTCATCAAGAAGAGTGAATAAATGAGATGTACAATACATTACATATTGTACATGCTTTTTAAAGCTGTGAAAAAAATAGACTGGTGAAAAACTACCCTACGGGAAATACTAATTATCCATATGTTAAAACTTAACACACTAACACCCCCCCTTAAGTGCAAACTTAGGGAGAATTATTATACAAAATAAAGATGCAATATGGGTCCTAGCTAAAAAACCATGTTAGGTACCCATTTACAATGCAAAAATAAATCTCTCACAATCGAAGAAAAGGAGGAAAAACCATGTGGGAAAAAACCCCTCTCCAAAAGAGAAAAGAAAACAAAAATGATGCATGGTGGAGGAATCAATCACACCCCCCAAGGACTACATACATCATGTATATACAACCAATAGCCCCCTCATAAGAGGGAAAGAGATATACTATATAGCCACCCCACAATGTGTAATCACCTGCAAAAGTGGTAAGTGTTTGAAGACAAAACATGATCAAATGTTGACAAACAATATTTCTCCCCTTGGGAAGAAACTAATCCATTGGTGAATGAAGAAACTCTAAACCAAGAGATGAGGAAGGAAGTCTCAAGAAGTATGAAGTCTCTAAAGGATGCTCAAATGGCTCCATGTTGATGGCGAATGATACCATAATCAAATAAGGATCTAATGAAGACTTAAAAACATCAACCTCCAAAGACAATGATTCCTCTGAATGCTGCTCAAGATACTCCAACTCATTGCCAAACTGTGACAAAAGAAGAGAAGAAGAAAGAAAATGAGGGTATGAAAGTTCCCTCATCACATCCGAAGAAATGAAATCAACTCCTTCAAAGAGGGGATGAACATCATCAATTGTGTCTTCCAAATCATCAATGTGAGACTCCACAAACAAGAATGATATGTCTACAAGATAAGAATCCCAATGAGGTGGATCTGGAAAACAATATGCATCCTACTGATCAGGATCATGGAAAGTAGTAACCAATCAATGTGACTTGGCTCAATAGGTATCTCTGTAGGAGGAGTGGAAACCTTATCATCCTCATCATTGAGATGTGCTTGGTGTTCCAAAGAAGCAAACTCCTATAGTGTATCATAGTCATATCATGGTATATTATCTAAATCATCAAGAGGTACAAGACAATCTGAAGCAGGATCATTTGGGAAGGGTGGAGTATCAGGATCTCCACATAATTCCCAAAGTTTTCTCCATAGAGCATGGGGACACTCAATGCCAACAATGAAACACAATGCATTATCATCAACATGAAGATCAATCACTTCGAAAACTTGATCCCTTTTGGAATACAAAACAAATTTTTTGCTCCAAGAAGTACTGATTTAAGGAACAAGCCCATATAAATATGGAAAAAGATGAAGCCATCTCAAGTGCTTCAATGTACCATTTCTCTATTGTTTATAGTTCCCTCTTTTCAAGATGATTAGAGAAGGGTGAAATGAAAAACCCATAATGACAAGATAATTCTCTAAATTTACAAAGACATGAAGCCTTCAAATCAACAAAAATAGGCAGATTTCCAAGCAAAATTAGGAAAACCATCGTTTGGAAAGGCAAAACAACCCACGAGGAAGTGAAACCACCAAAATATGGTCTTGGACCGCTCAAAAAATCTCCTCATTCACACCAATCATCAACCTCAAAAGTTCAGGTCTCGACTATACAATACACGGATATCGCAAATCCACAAGACATAAAGCACTATAACACATTAGGTCTAATGCCATCCTCGGGCCATATATGGCTTTGCTCACAGTGGGGACCGCTGGGCTATCAAACTAGCCAAAGACAATCCACATGATGGATGTGGGACTAAAGTCCCTGTCCCTATGCCCAGAGGCCGAACCCGCCGACCTATCTTGCTGCAGAATAAAACCCTAGAATGAAATATTTCAGATAAAACTTTATAAAATATAAAGTTTGAAAGAAGATATATTCGAGCCTTCATTTGTAGGAGATCAATTTACACCTCTTCTCAACGGAAATCTGTGACCTCTTGCAAAGAGAATCACGCCTCTCAATAAGAAGATCGTGGCCCTTTTGAACAGAGATAAAGTGCCCTCACAACCAATTAGAATGCCATTTAAAAAAAAATGCCTCCCTTTGCAAATGTGAATCGCGCAGTGAGGGTGGATTGTGCAGCAAATGTGAATCGCCAAATAATGACAAATTCCAACGCAACCTTCAAATGAATGAAGTGCCTTCAAAAAGAGAATTGCATAGCCTCCAATCAGTAAATCGCGCCTCCAACAAGAGATGAATCACGTTGACAAACAAAAAAGGAACACCTTTACACAAGAGATAAGAAATGCTTCTGCCAAAACACCGTTCCGCCAATGCCAGAAATTGGGCCCTCGAAACTGGGTTAATTCATGAAAGAATTTGTACCTTTTACATTAGGAATCATGCACACATACAACACTCAAGACTCGCTAAAATGGGATGAATCCTATGTGAGTTTCCAATCAGCCAAGGAAGCCCAAAAATGGCACCAGATTGGAAATGAATCTGCAACGCCTCCAAAGAAAAAACCCTCTGTGATCTGTAGAATGTGATGCTCACCGAGGAGAGGTCGTGGTGTCAAAGAAACCCTACACTATCTCTACGAAGAAAAAGTGATTTAAAAAAAACCTTGATGAAAATTCTCAAACGAAAGGGGTGGCAAGATGGGAAAGCTTTGATACCATGTTGGATAACCCAGGCCTCCATTACACATTGAATAACCTTCACGACTGAGAGAAGTTACATGCATGAAATTATTTCATCAAGAAGAGTGAATAAATGAGATACAATAAATTAAGTATTGTACAGGATTTTTAAAGCTATGAAAAACACAAACGGGTGAAAAACTACCCTACGGGAAAATCTAATTATCCCTATGTTAAAATTTAACACACTAACAAAGAGATTTTTACTTCCAAACCAAAAATAAAAAAGTGATCGTAAAACCTTTTCCTTTTTGAGTTTGTTGGTAATTCCTTAAGGCATTTTCACTTTTTTCGTCCTTTCACATTTGGACAAGCTATTTCAAAAGGAATGAATACCGAGATATTTCTAAAAGATTTTTTTACAAGCAAGTATTTCATATATTTATTTTCTAAATAGATATTTCTTGACATTCCAAATTGAATATATGTGTTCTTTTCCAAATAACAATTAACTAAAATGATTTCCTTAAAGAATTTAAATAGCTTATCCACAAGCATTTTTCATTTAGACTAACATAATATATTCTATTTTAATAATTTTATTAAACTATTAAATCTCTTTTCAACATACAATATTAGAATTACATATAACCTTTTTACACAAGCATAATAATAAACCTTTTTGACTGTAAGCTTATTGAATATTTTACAAACGCTTAAAAAAATATTTTGAAAACCAACTTAAATATAATTGTAAATAATGTAAAATGAACACATGCATAAGAACCACTCTTTTCATGGGTTTATTCACAACAAATGGATTCTAAAATTTCCATTGATTCTATTAGGATTTATTGGTAGGATGGAGCAATTGAATAATCAAATATAATGCAAATAAAAGAAAAATGAACTACATAGAAAACACAAAGATTTTAATGTGGTTCATCCAATACAGTCTACATCCACAAAACAACCATCCAATTTTTATTATCCAAAAAAATAAAAGTTATATTAACTTGTAGCACTATCCACATTTGCATGTACACTCAAACAAAACACCTTCAATCATTTATTAATAAAATTCTTTTATTAAAAATAGTCAATTTTTGCTTTGGGCATTTGCCCATCCTGAACTCTCCCATTAATTAAATTGGGGGGAAAACGTGGCTGCCAAAGTCACCAAAATATTAACTCAAAGAATGATTAGGCTCCATGAACCAACATATTCATATCTAGGTTATACATGAATTCACTAGATTCATCTCACAACTCAAATCAAGAGAGAAAGAGATTAAACAATCATGTTTTACCCAATGACTATCTTCAATTAATCACCATTGACAAAAAATGTATTTGTACACTCAGGTTAGACATACCTACACCATATAAAGATACCTAAAACATCCATGGTATAATTCATAATATTATATCAATTGTCACATCTAATTGTAAATCATATACAACTAGCATGATCTAGATAATGAGATGCAAAATCAACAATAAACTATAATGTTGAACCAGATACAATAATTCAATATTGACAAATCATAAAAAAATAATGAAGTTGAAACACAACTATAGATCATAATACATCATCGAATATTTGAATAACAATATAAAACAACACATAAAATAAATAAAACATATAATATCATAGCAAAAACTTTCAAAATATACAACAAAAATATCTTGATAAAAATATAAAACATCACTAGAAAGTGTGGTATCAATATCAGCAACCAAACAAGTAACAAACTAAGGCACATATTCCTAGAGGCCTTACAATGCACATATACTTTATTTTCGTTGATTCACACTCCATCTCTGAATCAACACTAAAACTTCAGACACTTATCAGCAAAATCTCATCAAACACTTCGACCTAATATCCTTGCCACTAAGCAGCCATTCCCTTGGGTCACATGACCTAGGTCTCTAAGTAAACAATGACAATTGACCACAATGTCAATGACCCAGGTCTCTAAGTAAACAATGACAATTGACCACAATGTCAATGACTTTAGCTCTTTTACAGTTCTACATTTTTAAAAATAATCTTGTACATTATTAATGTGATAATATGAAACATTATTTGATAGAAACAGCACATAAATTAATAAATTTATTTATTATTATCTTTTATAATTTAGAAGAGCATTGTTAACTCTGATTTATTAAAGGCTCCCTCTATAACTCCCCCTTACTTCAGTAATTTAGAACCTTCTGAAAGAAACAAAATGAAGGCTGAAATGACTGGAAGAAATAAATGAGGACCCAGAGTTTTAAGTTTTGAACAGCCAACCTGCACTAACAAGTCATTCAATTCTGCTGTTTAATTATTAGAAATATCAGAGGTGTTTTAAACCGTCTGAAGAAACAAATAAGACCCAGATGACTGGAAGAAACAAATGAAAACCCGAGTTTTAAATTTTCATTGAGAATGTTTCCCTCCTTAATGAGCTGTGGATCACAGGCCCTTTCCATTTTGTACAGGTTATCGAGTACGTTAAATGATAGCGTACATTCTTCATCATAATACTTTAAAGATACCATCAGGGCAGGCAGACTGTCTTGGTGCTGTAACGAAGGGTCTGTGCCATGTCCAGTAGCAATCAGCAAGGATATAAAAAGAGGTCAGCCGACAGTCTTATCTGACTGTATCGCTTCCACTTTAATAGAGAAGTTAGTTGAACGGTTACCACTAGAAGCTGTTAAGGCTGCATGAGGTTGCGTTCAATGACGCTCTCTTAACTTCTAAAACAAAATTTTGTGTTCAACCCATGTTTCGGACAGAGGAAAAAACATAGCAACGGAATTCCCTAAGTTGGATTGAATCGTAAATCCCCAGGCAGACCTTCAGAAATATATATGTTTTTATCGTTCCTCTCTTATGACTGACCGACTGTGCTGACAGGCATTGGAATTCAAAAAGGAATCTAGTGTCTCAGGGCAAATGATTTATCCTAAGCGGCATTATTATACTGTAGATATCGATCATCCAACAGGAAACAAACAAGTGATTAACCATCCAGTCAAAACTACCGACAACCATCTGTGACATCATTGCGAATTTAAAGGTAGGTGAATGTATTACAGTGTAGACTTCTCAGAGGAGACTGACGGTTAAGATGGTTCCAGAGAGAAAAAGTGTGGAAGATACTATAAGCATTCTATAAAAGGGATGATCGGAGGCTCTTCAATGTGGTTAAAATTGTCAGTTTTTTATATCTTTCTTGTGCAACTGTAGCTGTATACTGTATAGTGATGGGGCAAATACCCAACAGCCATTCTAACAAGGGACAGAAGAAAGGTCCCTGGACACCTGAAGAAGACTTCCTTTTGACAAAATATATAGAAACTCATGGTGAAGGACAATGGCGAACCTTGCCTAAAAAAGCAGGTATGCTACTAATTTACAGTCTTCGGCTTCATTAATGCTGTTCATTTTTCTGACAAATTCAAGGTTTTCATTCCTTATACTTCTACTGTACATTAGGTGCGAAATAGATAGATAGAACATTAGAGAATACTAGAATACTAGAGATGGATAACAACTCAAGTTTCTCCTACAAAGCTTTCGTTTTATTACTTGCCAAAAACAAAAGTTGTCTGATAAAATCTCTAGCTATATGTTAGCTTAGTGGGAAAATAACATCCATGGCGGGGAATCTTTATCAGTAGACTTTAATCATGGACTAAATAGTAATTATGCGCAACTGGAAGTACTTGAGTGCCTAACTAACGTAAAGAATATCAAAATCTTTTTCATAAAATTTCCGATTCTTTTGACCTCACAATGCTTTGATGCTTTAAAAAGAATGTTGAAAAGTTTTAACATCATCATTTTGCAGGTGGCAAATATGAGGTTTTGACATGGTTTGATTTGAGAGAGTATTTAGAGCTTTAGGGTTGGGAAAATGGGATTCTTTAAAGGAGATTAGAAGACACATTTCTAGAAGGAAGTAGTTGTCTCTATGAATCTAGTTGATATTCATGACGATGCAGATTTAATAAAAGGATTGTTTTGGGCTTCAGATAAATTTAAGAGAACTGGTTAGTATTTGTAGTTAAATGGCAACAATGTATTATATTGCTGAGTGTAAGCTTATTTGATTTAAATAAACATATTGAAACACAATTTGATTTGTACTAATTTCAAATTTTGAAAGTTTTTGGATTTGATTGTATAAATATTTTTTTTATCAATGTTACAGATCATATTCTGTGATCCATCATCAGGATGTTGGGAGTCAGAGAAGATGGATCATGGAATATGATCCAAAATATTGATGAAAAAATATTTACGCAATCAAATCCAAAACTTTTTAAAAAATAGATGTATTGTAATCCAAAATGTTGATAAAATATTTACACAGTCAGATTCAAAAACTTTCAAAAATTCTAAAAAGTTCAAATAGATAGATCTTTGCCTTTTCAAGATGGCGTGCAGTCTAATTAACTTTTTAAATGCAAACTTAGATGACATTTATGCTAGGCAATAAAATAGTGGTTGAGCCTTTAGATTTATGTATGTTAATTCATCAGAGAAAGGTTCCTATTCGGTGAATAGTTGGTTTGGTTTGATTTGGAGCGGAGAATGTAACATAACATATGCACATTTAGGTTTGCAACGATGTGGAAAAGGTTGCAGACTACGGTGGATGAATTACTTGAGGCCGAACGTAAAACGAGGCAACATATCTACAGAGGAGGAAGATCTCATTGTCAGATTGCACAAGCTCCTTGGCAATAGGTAAAACTACAATAGCCTTAAAAGTTATATATTAGATTATATATTACAAATGGGTATTTGGGTACTTGATTAGCTATTACAAATTCTTTCAATACATTGTTTTGCAGGTGGGCTCTGATTGCAGGTCGAGTGCCGGGCCGAACAGATAATGAAATTAAGAACTACTGGAACACTCGTTTGAGCAGGAAGCTTCGGTGCAATGCCATTGTGCAGAAAACAGATTGTAAAAGCAATGCCAGTGAAATCTTCAATGAAGAATTTGTAGATCGCGTGATTCAGAAACACAACCATCCTCCAAGAGGCCTCGTAGCCAGCACTGTTTTCGAGGGTTCAGATTCTGTAGATGCCAATTGGCAGCATTTTCTGCAGGGAGAACCTTCTCTAAACATAAATATCTGGGGGGAGGAGTACCTATGTAGTCCAATGTATGGTGAACTAAGTCAAATTATTAATGCACAAAACCATGTTTCTTCCTCGACCAATCAACAGCAATATAATGGTATCAGTCAGCCATGGTCATATTTGGTGGGAGATTTAGTTGTTTCACGTGAAATGCCTAATCAATCAATCGAATCAGTCGACCCGCTGCAAGGCGGGGGACCCACTCTATCTGTTTATGATGACAAGGACTTCATGAGACCTAGTCCAATATTCTCTGATGAGGCGTACTTTCTGTCCACAGTATTTGGTCAATCCATTGATGGTTTTGCTGTGGGTAGTTACCCGTGCGAAGCAAGCGAGAAGCTGAATGCATCAGAATCTCGGGAATTACTTGAATGTTGCTTCCCTCAGTTTGATAGCATCGTACTTGAAAAAACCGAATCCTCTCTTGAAAGTTTACACTACTCAAATTAGTATTCAGAAATGTTTCATTCAAGTATGTCAGACTTCGGTCTCTTCATACATTGTTTACAGTTTTATTGGTGTTTCTGTAATCACTGTGCCCATTCAGTTAAATGTATTCTGTGTTGAGAATATGTGGGTGCATAGAATCATGTAAATTCGCAGCTGTGAAAAAATAAAAAAGAAGATGAATAGAATAACATCCAAGAAAACACAATTTATTTGGTAAAACTCTCATAATATAAGAAAACAAAGAGAAAAAATGGAACAAGAAAATGACACAGAGAATGAAACAGCAGATGGATTCACTTCTCTCTTGTTCATAACCAGTAAACAACACATAGAAATGATTTCAACAGTCATCCTAAAAACTGCTAAGTAAGTTGACAGTTAAATAGAATTTATTGACAACAAACTTGACAACTTTATAATCATTATTGACACCTTTTCAAAATCTGATTACACATAAATAATATGAATGTAATTGTATTGTGACTTATTCTACACTCACTAACAATTCACTGATACACTTGTTTATTTTGGAGCATATATTTCAACACCCTCTCTTAATGCTACAACATTAAACTAACTAATAACAATAAAAAATACATTATGCAAAAGCTGTTCTTTGAAAACAGTTCTCGGATTAACAAGACTTCTTCAAGCTTTTCCATATTATAAGTATAGTCACCTAACTATAATCCAAGTTTCCAACATCATTGGTAACCATTTGCACATCAAGTGCCTCATCATCCTTGTAAAGGTGTGATGTTGAACTTCTAGATTTCATCTATTTCCCTTGAACTATTAGACATCAATACTCACATGTATGTCTCATAACTTTAATGAGGTATAACTTTTCTGATCTACAAGCACCTCAACTATTGAGCATCTCACTATCCTTTGTTGCATCCCTTGTTGTCTTCAAAGTGTTGGCTTTTTCAAAATATGACAAGTGTTTCATCTTCAATGAAGTCATCATCATTATCAATATCTGATGGTTTTTCAACAATGATTATATTTATATAGTCTTTAAATATCTTTTTGAGAAGATCACTTGCACAAATTTTACAATTAATTGTTGTATGACCTATTTTTCTATAGTAGTAATACTCGATCTCAATCTTACTTGAAATTCTCTTTCCCACCCTTTTATTTGAGTATAATGCAAGCTCTTGCAGAATATCTCCTCCCAAATCTCATGCAACTGCTCTTTGTTCTTCAACTAAGAGCACTAAAGTCATGTCTTCTAAAGTTTGTGAAAACATCTAATTGAGAGTAAAAATAACATAGCCATATTTTGAAGGCAAATTATTTAACAATATGACTTTAGCATCCTCTTTATCTACCACAACATTGGCTTATACTAGTTGTTTAATGAGAGATCTCAGATTGTTTGTGTTTGGACATAGTAATTTCATCAGACAACTTGAATATAAATGAATGCAGTTTTAGAGAGAACTTTGCATATGTTGATTTTTCTCCAAACAACTTATTTAATTCATCCCATATTTTTTTAGATGATTTTTCTAGATAAACATCATATAATTCTAAATCAAAAGAGCAAGGCCAATAATGGATTTGAATTTTCCATCTCTACTTTTCCACTCAATCTTCCTTCTAACATTTGTATGTATTACTTTTGTTCCATTCACTATACCCCATAATTTTTTGTTCATCAATTGCATTTAAATTTTCACCTTCCATATTTTGAAAACTACGACCATTAAATTATTCTAGAAGTGTGTCTATTTTCAAAAAATCTTGTGATGAAAAACAAAAAAAATTATATTTTGAGAAAAATACTTTTGTGAATGTTGTTTGATCTTGTAGAGAATAGAAACTCCTAAGTGATACAAATCTTCCTTTAAAGAATACAATGAATCTGCATCATCAATAATTTGTCTCTTCCCTTTTCAATCAGTTGCATAGAATTGGCTATGAAGATCGTTTTGTTCTGATATCAAAATAAAAAAAATGCAACAACAGAAAGAGACAAAAACTGAAATAGCAACTGGAATCCTTTTCTCTTGTTCATAAAGAGTAAAAAACATTCATATATATGGATACAAATGACTTCAATAGTCTTCCTATTAAGCTGCTAAGTAAGTTGGCAGCTAACTAGAATTGTTGACAACAAACTTGACACCTCTATAACCATTATTGATACCTTTTTAATATCTGATGACACAAAAATAACTCAAGTGTAATTGTGTTATGACTCATTCTACACTCGCTAACAGTTTATTAGTACACTTGTTTATGTTGGAACATATATTCCAACAAAAACCATGATTTACATAGTAAAACCTTACAATATGCAAAAATAAATAAAAATAAAAAAATTCACAAAACAAAATATCAATCTCAGAAGGATTAGTTTTTTTTCTGTTTCCTGTTTAATGGCCTAAGTGCTAATCCTTTTTTAGGCCTGTATGCCACCTGGTTATAGTTCTTTTAGTTTTCTGTGATATTGTAGCTGCTGCCTTGCTGTTTCTTGGTTACTTCTGGGTTGAACTTTCGTTGGTTGGTTGGCCTGTTGACCTATTTTTTGTTGCCATGTTGTGGTTGGATGTTCTGACTTAATGATCTATTTTTTTGATGCTTTATTCGAGATCAGAACCCTAACACCTACTTTTTTTAATAAAAAACAAAATGGGATGATTTTTTCTCTTAAAAGAAACTGTGTATTCAACAAGACATGCTTGCCTTACTATGCAGTAAGTTTTCCTTTTAAAACAAACTAGGCCGTAATGCCTCCGTCTTGGGTAAGGAATATATATGCTGTAATGAACAAATTTCTTTCCATTTTTACGCCTGGAATAGAATTTGAAGTCGTAACCAGACTTTGTAACTTTCTAAGCAGACAGGTACGTCTTTGATGAGCGAGAATAATGCTGTGCCGGAAGTATGCCTATAGCCAAGAAAACGATAAACAGATTGTCCATGCTTTAAGAAACAGTACAATATTTAGATAAGGATGACCAGGTCAAAACGACAACCAAATAATCTAAGAAACATAAGTAAACTAAACAGTGATCTTTCCTTACTGGCTAACCTGTCTCTTTCTTTCTCTGGTTTATGGCTCTAAATTGCTTGCGCCTGTACTTGTTTAATGATTTTATACCACCATCAATACCAATGGCAATGTTGGAGGATATCACTTGTAGATGATACTATCACCTTTTTCTGTTTTCTGGCGTGGCCTATTTTAATGTCATAAGTCTTTCTTAACAACAGAACTAAGCGAAATTAAATGGCTTCATATTTCATCGAAGGTCCATCTTTCGAAGCTGCTAATTATGACTAGAGAATATTTTTCTGGACAACTATTACGCCTCTAGTACGTTATTTGCAGATTAGTTCATCACTTGTTAGTCCCTGGCAGGGATATTAAAATGCACTATACTTCTTTTTATTTTTTAATCATTTTGTCTTGAAAAGTGTGTAGGAAAATAATTACTCTGTTTAAAGTATATTTATTTAATTCTTTGAAATTATTTAAATCTTATTTGTTGATTGGTGTTTAGAAATTTTGGTGGGAGAAAAATTAATTTTTGATTAATTTAAATTAATAAAAATAAAAAATATAGTTGTATCAAAGGGTTGTCAATTGGTTGAGCACAATTGGTGAAGGTGATGGTATGTTTCTTAATTATGCCATCTACTAAGGTTCAACCAAAGAGGTATTAACATAGACTCATGTTCTTGTATCAGTTAGCAAAATGAACATGTGAATATTGTAAAATCCTCCATAAAAAAATAAAAATTCAATTGCAATAGATAGGATTTTTTTTTTCAGGCAACTTCTAAAGCTTTTTATGTAAAAAATTGTGCCACATTATCACATTCATTTTCATATAATTTTGTTATGTTTATTTATTTATATTATTAACAACTTAGTGCAGTTTCATTATACACCAAACCTAACAAAAGAACAACACTCATTTATTTATTTATATTATTGTTGTTTAACAAAGAGGTTGACAATTTTTTAGTACAATTTTGTTATAGATAAATAGAATTTCAAAGAAAATATTTTTTATTACATACACATTGGAATTGTGTGTCAACTCCCTATTCCATAATGACTAAAAAAGTACTCAATGGCCAAAGCTCATAAGCCATTCTTGTAGATGTAGTGGGGATAGACTAACTACCAAGTTAGCCTTAATTGCAATGCATCATGGCTAAATAAAATAGATAGTTTCAAACTTGGGTTGCTAGGTTATTTTAGTGTGTTAACAGTTAGGGGACTTGATCTTATAGTTACAATTGAACATGTGGTAGACATGTATGAAAAATGTGGAATAATAGACAAGGCATGCAAATTATTTAACAAAGTGCATCAAATAGATGTGGTCTCATGGATCACAATCATTACAAGATATGCACAAAATGATTTTTTCAAAAATTCTTTATAAACTTTCAATAAAATGCAATTGATAGGTGTAAAGTCAAAATCAATAACCTTTGTTCTAGCATCCTCCTTATTTGTGCCAAAATAAGAGTTTTGGAATAGGGTATAGAAATTCATCAAAGCATAATGGAAGGGAGATTTTTTGTCACATGTTATAGTTGCAACTTCCCTAGTAGATATGTATACAAATTGTGGAACCATAGACAAGGCATGTGAAATATTTGAAATAATGCCTCAAATATCATCTCATAGAATGAAATGGTTGCAAGACATGCACAAAATGTGTAATTACCCAAGCCACTGCCATGCACCTAGGACATTAGCCAACCAAATATTTTTTTAAGAACACCAATGATTAAGATACAACAATTACATGTCATGTTGTGCATTAATGCACGCGCCAAGTGTTGTGTCAAGCATAATGAAACACACACAAGAAAACATAGACATTGCTCCAAGAAAGGTGGCACAAGCAAAAGTTTTACCAACCATGTGACAAGCCACCATGATGAACCTATGAGAGAGCGGAACTTGATCATGACAATGATCAAGTTCTAACCTACAATTGCATTCTCTTGTGAACGTAATACAAGGGTAGGATGAGGGAATCACCTATCTTGAATCCAAACCCCAACCAAACTTGATGGAACTCACAAATCTAAAGGAAACCTATACAAGAGGTGGAAGAACTAGGAGATTCCATACCTTGACTAGTCAAAATGACCAACATTTTTTTAAACATTAAGTAAGAGGAGGGTGAAAAATATCTCCAATCCACTCCACAATAACTCAAACTATAAACACCTAAATTTTTTCACACTTGACCACAATCAACTTTATCCTATCCTAACATTAATTGAATAAATAATTATTTAATTAAATTGTCCAAACATACCTTAACCATTTATTTTATCCTCGACCTTTATTTCTTTTTTTGAGGCCAACCTTTTCATTTGAATCTTGATATCTTGTCAATGTATCAAAATTCACCATTTTTTGTTACCTTTATGAAGTATTTAATACTCTGGAATTTTAATAATTTGATATTAGACTTCCTCCTCTAATACCTAATATCAAAATTCATCCCTTTTTGATACCTACTAAAGTGCCATAATTCTCCCTCTCTCATAATTCAATAGTGGACTTCTTCCTTCTCTGATACCTAGTAAAGTATCAAACTTTTCCTTTATGTCATACTTCAATATTGGACTTCTTCCTTATTTGATACCTTGATATTAGACTTCATTTTTTATGATACCCCAACATCAGGCTTCTTCCTTGTCCAATACCCTAACAAAGTATCGTATTTCTCACATCTTTGATACCTAGATATCAAACTTCATCATTTTTTGATAACCAACAAAGTTTCAAATTTCTCCCTTCTTTTGATATTTTGATATCAAACTTCTTCCCTCCTTGATAGTTGACAAGGCACATCAAAGGTCATCTTATTCATTTACCTCATGAAATCCCAATAAGGTACTAAAGGCCATCTTGTTGTTCTCACCCACCTAGCCCAAATAAAAAATTACTTTAACTATATTTTTCCAACTTTAGTATAATGAGAAAAAAGCATATAAAATGGAATCCATGTTCTATACCAACATCAATACATAGAAAAAGTAATAATCACATTGTCTCTACTTAGATGGGTAGTTTACAATAAGTCTAATTAGGATGTCTCAATATAATATTATAGTTACATAAGCAAACTCAAATTTCTTGAATTTTATTATTTATAACTTTGATACAATGAAATCAATACTAAGGATATGAAGCTTTTCCAAATTGCATGCAATCTAATTCAACTCCAATGGATCCACTAGTCCTATTGGTGGTTGAGTACCACCCAACCATGTGTTACCTATAGGTCCACCCCACTATCCTAGGAGATAGTGCATGGGATAAAAAACACTCACACCAAACAAGGGAGTAAGGCTTACACACATTCCAAACACTATGCATAAGGCACATGCAAAAAGAAGGGGGACCAAAATATTGCTAAAAGCCATTTTTGGTCCATTGCACATATGACGTGAGTATGATTTAACATGCTCACATTATAATGTGCTTTTGTTATAACTTTCCTCAGAAACTAGTAACCCTTCAAGCTGCATTTATCTTCGGAATCCGACCCAAAGGGTTGAACCTACATGTTAATGCCCAAAGACATATTTTATATAAAATTTAGAAAAATAGCTAAATGTTGAACATGCTCTTGATTGTGTTTGCAAATTTTTCATTGTTGATCTAAAAAATGTCACAATAACATCAATTTCTTTCTTACTTGTAGCGTCATAAATTGTCACCCATGACAATTTTTTACACTATGTTTTTCTCCCTCCTAAGTGCATGGACCTAATTGTACATCTAATGCCCTAAATTATGTATTCCATAGCCCATTTGGACATTTATCAAGAAAACTCATTTACAAAACCAAAGCAAACATTTAATATTTTCTCCTGACACCTTACATCTCACAAAATAGGATTGGGACATAGTCGCGCTAGGTGACTTGGTCACCCTATTTTGCCTCTAAAACTCAATATGTCAAAGTTGCCATTTTATTATTTGAATTTCAAATGTCAAATGCCAGCTATCAAGATTTAATGTTTGGGAAATTAGACTAATTGCATATAAATACCTAGTCATTGCATCATTTGAAAAATAACTAGAAGCATTAGTGATCAAGCACTTTTGGAAGCAATTACTATCAAGTCAAGAGTAGTCAAGAGAAGATTAATTACAAAATTTTAATATTGAAGCATCATGTCAAGTTTTATGAGCTTTTTCATGAACTATGTTATCATTTTGTTTATGAGATCTAATCCTTATAGGTCTTCCAAGCAATCAAGCCAATTTGCAAGAAATCCTTGAGGTGATGTGCATGACTTTAGTCCTTCAAGGAAAATCATATTTGGGTGTTGAGTTGTAGTCTATTGTTGATTCATCATGCATTTGACCTTTAGCCTCTATCCCTAAAAATGTAAGCTCTTTTTTTTTCAAATTTTCCATGTGGAGGTGGAAACACCAACATAGGGTTTGACTGAGGAAAGCCCCTATATGGCACACAACTCTTCCTCTCTCCTTGAATGTGCAGGTTTCAGATTTGAAGAATTTTAGAGGAAGATTGAAGATCATTTATCCATTTTTCCATTCAAACCCTACAAATTGACAACATACAACAAATCAATTATTTTAGCATCCGATGAAAATACGACAATGAGACACAAAAGAAAGAAGGCTCCAAGTAGGCTCCAGAGGACTGTGAAATCAAATTCTAGATTGATCAACTAGGACACAATCACCCTAGGTGACTTAGTCTTCATATATCATCTCCAGATTCATACCACAAGTGCATGTAATACTCTATTTAGTCTATTTCTAAACTCTAAATTTGTTTGTGACTTTCTAGATTTGTTGTTTTTACATTAGAATAGGTTATTTACATAATTTTATTAGTCATACCATTTCATTTCATATCAAATCCATCTCCAAGTCTCTAAATTTAGATCCTAGGATTGATTGGCTCACCTTCCAGGTCGCAAGTCAATCTCATATTCTAGCCAACCCTGAATTTAATGATAAGTTGTGGAAAAGACCCCATTTGAATCCTGAGGACCAAAAAGCCCAAGTGTTCACTTTTCCCACAGGTAATCATTTTGGTGAAACCAACACATCAACATTATAAACCTCTTGACATATGAAGCTTCTAAGATTAGTAGTGCATTGTTTTACATTGTTCATTTAGGCATTCATTTTTGTATAATGAAAAGCATAAAAATTCAAAAACATACATATCGTATTGCATCTAGGTTGCAACAGGGTTAATTTCACTCATTATATAGGTCAGATCTACATTGTAGTTGCATTTGGAGATCTACATTAGGTCTGAAATAAAATTTGGAAGTGTTCATTGCATCCATTTAGGTATTTTGTATATAGATCAAAAGGTGAAAAATTACATTATTTTATGTCAAAAAGTCATAAAAGTCACTATTTTTTAGATTTACATATTAGGATCAGTCAATTATGACATTTTACATCTGAAAATTGCATTTGAAAGTGTCATTTATTGCTTGAAAAGTTTCAAAATTGTTACATACTTGCATTTTGCATTGCAAAATTTTAAATTGATCAAATTTTGGAAAAATATTCACTATTAGACCTACATGCACACAAAAATAGGAACCTTAAACAATATTATAAACTTTTAAACTTTGAAATTTATAGAAACTTGTGCCAGACATAGTCACCCTAGGTGACTTAGTCCAACTAATTTTACCTTAATTTTTTTTATCATATCTCTATTTCTTTGTTTCCTATCTATTTCTGCTTTTTGATTTTTGCTCTTGTTTGTTTTATTGTGCCTGTTTTGCAATTTAGTGTTCATAGTGGGCACACATTTTTTTTAAACTCATATGAGATTCACAACCTAGTGTCCTATTGTCAATACTCCAACAAGATGTAGTTGTAGACTATGGCATCCCAACATTGTTGTTACATTTGCTGTGGACCCCGAGTCCTCTAACTCTTTCACGCATGGTATTGTCAATACCTAACCCATTTTTGGACTCAATCCCGAATCCTACCATACCCATGAAAACTTCACAAACAACCACCTTTATGGATATTGAGATTATTGTTCCCATTTTACCGATGACAAACTAAAACAATTAGACAAAGACTTAGAGGGATTGTAAGACTACTTAAGCATTGAATCCTTAGCGGAACAAATAGTGACTATGGTGGACAACTTAAGGAAGCTAATCAATGATGCCCAAAGAATAGAGGTTTTGCATAGTCTAGCTCACATAGTAGATTCAAACATACCTAAGACAACTAGTTATGCACAAGCATTAGGATACACTCAAAACTAAGGAGGAAAACAAATTTCTCTCCCCACAACTATACCTTCTATTCCTACATTTATATTGGCATCTGTAGCTACACTGATACAACACACTAATGGCATAACTCCAAGCTTGGGGATTCCTAGTGGAAATACATATAGCTTTATGACATCACATGTGACACCTCAATATTCGTCACCTCTCATAAAATTGCAACATAGTAGTCCACCAAGTACTTACACAATCCTACCATATTCACCAAACTCTCAAAACATGTCAAACAATGATTCAGTCATAAACCAAATTTTACAAAATATAACATCACTTCAACAAAAAATATCCACATTAAATCAAAGTCAACATGGAAAACCACCGTAATATCTTAAGAGGAGCCCATTTTCAATTGAAATATTGAAAACACCCTTACCTCAAAATACAAAGATACGTAGATTTGAGAAATATAATGGCAATGAGACCCTAATAGTCATGTATCATCTTATATGGCATTGTGTAGTGATTTTATCTTAAAGATAAGCTCCTAGCTAAACTCTTTCTTAGGTCATTGAAAGACATGACCTTGGAATGGTTTTGCTCCTGACTGAACAACTCTATAAATTCATTCAATGAATTGGTTGATGCATTTCTTCAACACTTTCAAGAAAACATTAGACCTCAAATCACATTAATTGATTTAATGCATTACAAACAAGGGAAACATGAAAAAGTAATAGAATTCATATGGATATATTTGTTACTTTACTCACAAATCTATTATAATATTCCTTATGTTGATGTTCAAAGAGTGTTTGAATTAGAAATTTGCAACCTAACAGTAAGGATAAGATAGTGCTAATGAAATACCCATACTTTACACAATTATGTATGGCTCTTAATGATTATTAGACTTTAGTTAGTCGGTATGAAGGAACATCTTCATCGAATCCTACTAAGCAATTTGAATCCGTGCCTCAAAAAACTATCAACCATTCAAGAAGCTATTAAACAAAAAATTTATCAAAATAAGCACACCTCAAATAGATAACAACATTAAGCCTCAAGTTACAACCATAAGTTCAAATACTTATCAATTTAGGCCGAAGGATAGATAATTTACCCAATTGTCTAATTCCCTACATTCGATCATGTTGCAATTATTAAGCAAGAATCTAATCTAGCTACCTTTGACTAGACCCGTTGACACAAACAAACCTTTACCTTTGAGCTTTAACTCAAAATCATTTTTTCAATATCATCATACACTTGGACATGATACAAAATGGTGTATCTTAAACATCAAGTGAAAGACCTCATCAATTGTAATCACATCTAGTTGGCTGATATTAATGACAAAGGAAACAAGTCCATTGCTCCCCCCAATTACAACAATTTTTTTCACAAATCCAATGCCAAATCATACATCCAAATTTGTGCAAGCTTGTGAGGATAAGAATGATGAAGAGGATGAATTATAAATATAGTCACTTTAATAGATGTTCAATCTTGTAAGGAACAAACCACTTTATTACTCGATATTTCTTTCACACACATTGATGCATCTATACATGCACTAGATGGTTCTCTCTATATCATCAGACATATCAATGACAAACCTACACCAGGGATACTCATTGATATCATGTGTTTATAGAATGTGATTATTGATGACTTCTTGTTTTTACATGCGCTCTATCAAGATTCTTATGAAAAACCAAAATAATGGTTAAAAAATCATGACGGTTTTGCTCACCCTATGATGGGTTCAATCACTCTTTCACTTAAATTTGGACCAAAATAACTAGACGTATCATTCTCTATCATCCTGATGTTGGACTAGTTCTATATGAAGCTAGGCTATCTATGGCTACACTCCATGAATGTCTTCCCATCGGTCATCCAGAAGTGCATAAAGTTCCCATTTGAAAATAAAATACATGCAGTCCATCATAGTGGGTTTAATCCTTTGGCTTCCTGTGGAAGGTTTTCATTAGACTATTTTTGGCCTTAACCCATAGAACTTTTCAAGACTCATGAAGATTTATTTTTTAGGTCATATCAAGAATTTAAGGTAAAGCACATAACAAAGTTATCTCTTAGCAATATTCCTAAAAATGATAAGGTTATGGTTGTTCCTCCCATCCCACAAGTTGTGGATGAAACCATGTCCAAAATAAATACCCTTCCAAGTTCACAAGCCATTTATACTACAATTCCTCCACCAATATCATACAAAAGACCAAGAGACAGTCAAAAGACTACCTTTGTGCCACCAAAAGAGAAACAAATTTATAGACCTAAGGAGAAAGCAACTTCCTTTTGAACATCCTGAATACTAAGAGGGGGGCAATGAATCTATATTCACTAAAATTCATTCACTTTATCAAATTAAACATTCATTCAATGCATCATATTAAATTTGCAAAAATGGAAAGGACCATATAAATCATGCAACACATCAAATAACACAAGAACACTAGATTTACATGGAAAACCCTTGAAAGGGAAAAACCACGGTGAGGATTATCTCACAATATATTATAACCAATTATAATGTTTGATATAGAATGGTAGACTCACTGTCCAAGGACTCACTATCTAGAAAAGATAATGACTCACTATCAGTGGCTCACTACCAAGGGATCACTGCCTAGAATAGAAAAAGATAGAAGAAAGGGTGGCTCACTACCAAGGATGAACTGCTAACAATGCATCTAGCTTATGTTGAAGATACAACTCCAATTAAGCTCTGAAAAACTAACTTAACACACTTCATACTTCACCACAATTATAATTCACACTTCTCTCTACACCAGATCTTGCACACACAATTAATCAACCACACATCTTACTCACACAAGGAATCAACCTTTTATATATACCACAACCAACCAAAACATCAATTAGGTCGGCCTAATTAGATGAAATGTGCACCACATAGCCTGTCGACTAAAAAATTTAACACACACACTTTTCAAAACAAACCAAAACATGTATAATATCAAAATAGGTCGGCATGACCCATAATCACTCCCATAAATTCGCTCCATACACAATTCAACTTTGCATGACCCCAAAAACCTTTAGGTCAACACCACATAAAAAAACTAGTGAAGTAACAATGAATGAACCAACTTTTCATTCACAACTCAACATGCGTGTAAGGAAGCTAAGGTAGCATAACAACTTCCTACACTAATCTTGAGAGGAGGATAATGCAAAACTTTATAGATCTTTAACATTTACAAAAACTTAAACAAAAATAAACATAAATATCATACATACCACAACACAATGATTTATATGTGGAAAACCCTTTTAGAAGAAAAACCCCACACTCCAAAAGCTGCACAATATATTATTCAAAAATCACAAAAAATACAATATACTTGTAGAGAAAGCTTCTCATAGGAGTATCAACACCCAAAGATCCAAAGGCAACATGACCGCTATTAGACTCTCAAAATCTTCATCTTCCTTTGATAAAGATGTTTATGATTCTAAGCTAGAAGAAGACATCCTTTTATGATTATCCTTTTAAAATTTATATCTCACCATATTATATCTATTAGGAACTATTTGTATCAATTCATACAAGTCATCCATATCTTGAGAAACATCATGAATATTTAATACTTCCTAATCCTGATTGTTGTATTCAAACATTGAATACAATTTTGTACTAGGATTCAACTTTTTTGGACAATCTGTGGCATAATGAGGTCCTTTACAAATAAAACATTTTACACTTATAGCCCAAACGTTTCTATTTCTTATTTTAAGTAAAAAAATAAAGGATTTTTGGAGAACGTCCTCCTTTGGAAAAGAATAATTCTATACTTTCTTTGGACATATTTTCCATATTTGGTCCTTTTAAATATTACTCTCCCTCAAATTTAGAATCTTTGCTGAAATGTGTGGAACATTTTCTACATTTACATTTATTTCCACAACCTTTCTTCTAAAAGTATTTCAGCTTAGTGAAATCCTTTAATTGGTTAATTAGAGGTAAATTACAAAATTATTTCAAATTACAAGTATAATTATACTCCTCTAGATTATTTTGTAGTACCCAGGCTAAAAGATATTGTTTCTCTAATTTATAACCAATTAAAGACTTAAGTTCAAAAAATGTACATTGGGCTATGGTTTTACTTTTTTTCTTGATAATATAGTCTTCAACCCATTAATCCAAACCGCAAGGAAAAGAGTTCAAATAAAATTATTTTGTTGTAAGATCTTCAGTTTTATCAGCAATGATCATATAATTTTTAAATGTACGATTATAATCATGAAACTTGCCCAAATTTTTTAGTTTCATTGTTTGCAACATCATTTTTTCCTATGTAGCTTGGTTTTTCCTATCACCACAAAATAAATTAGTAATAAAAAATTTAAACAATTCAAAACCAACTACAAAGATATCATTTTTTCCCATGACAATTTGTTTCTCTATTTCTTCATCTTCACTAATCTTTGTTGTTGGGCCATCATCAGGTAGATTATTCCACCAACGTTTGAGTTTTCCTGATAGAAGTCTTATTGCATACAAAATCTTATTTGTTTCTATCCACTGACTAGTTCTATCAAAGTTCTTCAAAGTATCTATCTACGTGAAAATTGTATCATATGGGTCAACTATTTTATCAATGTTGAGTATGTAGCCTATTGTTGTATATGGCCTTAATTGCTTAGGTTTTGCATTTTTTGAAACTAGATCTTTCATTTCAACATCAAATTCAATCTTATTGATAGATTCTCAAGGTTCTATCTCTTGTAGTTTCTTGTAATCATAAAAATCTAATTCTAACTTGTCAAAATTATCAATAAAATTATATACATCTACAATCATATTTCTTAGAAATTAAGTATTAACTATCATCTCAACATAACAATTTTGAAATTGTTGTTCTTGAAATTATTTATTAGCAAAATTAGGATCATCTATGTAAACTAGTGAAACATAGAAAAAGATGTTCACCATCAATAGGGTATCAATGATGAACCTAGTTTTCATTAGGGGTGCGTTTCATTCAATTATGAGGGCCAAAAAATGCAAATAACAATTATAAACTAACCCTAACTGTTATAGCAATGAAAAGGGGGGTTTTGAGAGCTTGAAATGATGTGTACCTTGTAGAAAACTTGATATTTTTAGGTCATAGAAGACTCATTCGATTTTAGTGGTGAATGGGTCCCTATTAGGGTTCCAAAAACTGATTTTTGGGTTTTATTCCTCCTAGTCTGCACACCTAGATCCTAGGTTTTCACTACTTCAAGCTCTACTGAGGACTCATTCGCCTTTAGTGGAAAATGGGTCCTATTAGGGTTTGAAAAAAACTAATTTCTGAGTTTCATTTCTTGATTCCTGCACTCTTAGATCCTTGGTCTTTAGCTCCCAAAATCTTGTAACAAATTTTGTAGCTTCCTTTCTTTGTTCTTGCACTATGAATGACAATCTCACAACTTGACAACTTTGACAATTTTCTCCAAATCTTGCTCTCCAACCTAAAAACCTACAATCACATGTTCAAGAGGAGGAAATTTTTTTGATTGTTAGAGGATAGGGGTTTTCCTTGGTCAAGCCCCTTTTAGGTAATTAAACCAAATGATGAAATAATGAAATAAGGACATGAACATGAAACATGAAATGATGATACCTTGGATGATGTCTTGGAATGTAAATTTGCAAACTAACATGAAGTGGCCATGAAGAATGTAGATCTTGATCTTGAATAGGATGTATAACAATACTTACAAGTAGATATTCAATGCTACATCAACTATCTTAGCGCAACAACATGCTTGAATGCACTATGCCTTGGACATGATGGAATGAAGTTGAATTGCTACAATAAACTCTTGACAATCTACCTTGAAATGCCTTTGTAATGTTCTTGAAGTTCTCTAATGATTGAAAAATTCAATGCTTAGGCCTCTTGTAAACTTTCTAGGAGAAACTATGTGAATTAACCCTGTATTTATACTAATTCTAGAGATTAATCCCGAAATTCAAATAATTCAAGCTGACACCAGATCTGGAAATGAAAATTGTTAAAATCCCACCAGAATTAAATTAAAAAAGGGGGTCCTTATTAAGGTAGGACCCATTCACCACCTAGGGTGAATGGGTCCTGGCATAAGTTTCCAGGACCTTGCTCTGGGAGGGTGAAAGAACATCAAAAACCCATGTCAAATATGCAAAGAAAGGGGGGTCCTATGTGTAGAGGACTTATTTTCCAATAAAGGGGAATGAGTCATAGCAACATTTTTTTAGTTGACCAATTTTTCAAATTAAATGTCATGCAATATCATTATTGTGTGTCAAGATAGATTCTTGAAAGAAGGGCTTGAATTTGAATTAAAGGGGCCAATTAACCTCAATTATCCAAAATTAATTAATACAACCCTCAATAAGTGTGAAAGTGTAATACAACACTTTACAACACCCAAAATAAGGTACAATTTAAGTTCATTGAATTAAAAAGGGCCCTAGATTAATGTGAATATCTACAACACATTACAACATTAAACCAAGGAATTATTAGGTTAATTCAATGACAATTATTTCCAAATTGAGTAAGGAAGGGAAATTTTTTCTATTACTACATTTTCCCCCACTTTAGTGAGAGTTTGTCATGATGACAAACTCACACTAAAGTAGACATTCAAGACACTTTAGTATGCAACAATAATAAAGATACATAGCCATACCATATCAAAGGCCAAGAAAAATAAAATAAAACAAAGGATCAAGCACAACCGATCCAACACGATGTGGAAGAGGATATTTCTCTATAACATATGTTGCACACTCTGGGGTAGTGGAACCTCAGTCCGTCCACTAGGTGAGTTGTCCCAAAATGTGTTGCTCACTTTGGGGTAGTGGAACCTCAATTTGTCCACTAGGTGAGCTGTCCAAAAATTTGTGTATGCTCACTCTGGGGTAGTGGAACCTCAGTCTGTCCACTAGGTGAGTTATCCCAATGAGGTGGTTTAGTGAGAAAGGCATGCCAATGTGTCATCTTCTCATCGTACAATGAGAAAGTCATGCTAGTGTTTTAGCTTCTCATTATACCCATACCAAAGCTATCCTCTTGATAACTTCAATAAGGCACCACAATGTAATGCTTTTGTAAATGTTTTTGAATGTCATGTCTATAAAAATTTTGTTAAAGGGGATTTTTGTTTTTTCATGAAGGTCTTCTTCTTAGTGAACATCGTGCCTAATGTCTCCAAGAGAGGACAAGTCAAAGAGTATCAAATTGCCACTTATGGGATGCCTCTCGCTTCACATCATGCCACTAAGGGAGATCGTATGCTTAGAAATATCATACTCTTGGAGGACATCAAACCTAATGACACCACCAAGAAAAGGAAACGTCACAAGAGAAAAGGAAATCACATCATGAAATATGTAGAAAAATGTCATCAATGTATGCCCCCACTTTAAAGCGGTTGCTACACCATTACTATGAGCAATTGCTTTAAAGTAGCCAATGTTTTGTCCTAAGACATGAGTGCTTTCCTCAGAAAACCCTATGCCAAGTCATATATTTTTGAAATAAAGCTATGCCATGAAATAGGAAGGAAGGGTTGCCCCCAAAAATACAATACTAAAGATAACTCAGTATGCCACATGTGAGCCAACTTAAGGCATGTCGATCACATCCCAAGCTTGCTCTTACATATATATGGAAGGCAACCAACTATCCAAAAGAGACAATCGACAAGTGACATACAAGGACAAAGATACCTAACCCCTTGCCCCCACTTAGTGCAAGAAAAGGGTGACCCAAGGATGGATGATAGGAAACATGAAAATCAATATCAATTAGAACTAGGTGCTTTAGCACAAGGAAGAGCCCCACACTCCTTAAGATGTTGAATTTTGTTACTCAAATTCTTACATTCATTAGTAGAATGACCATGAACTCTATGATATGCTCAAAATGAATTTTTGTAGTAAAATTTCTTTCATGTTCTTGGAGGGTGAGATATCAAATGATCTTGGAGGAGTCTCGACAAGATACTCTCTTGATCAATAGTATATGTTCCTTTATTTTGCAACAAAGATATCTCAAGTGCTTAGTACAAGATGTCATATTTACACAAGACTCTTTAGATTGTGAGATTTTGTTCTCTCCTTTATAGGAGGGTGTAAAATCTATCAAATTTGAATCATTAGTGTTTTGTGTGATGACATTAATGTTAAGCGAAGATTTCTCTATTTCTTTCATTTCTTTCAAAGGACAATAACCAAGACCACTAGTCTCTATCAATTCAGGATGAACTAATGTTAAAGTTGGTTTAGGAGAATCTTTTGTAAGAGTGTTGATATCAAGTGAAGGATTTTTTGATGCTTTTATTTCTATTAAAGGACAATAACCAAGATCACAAGTTGTTTCTTGATTGTTAGGTTTTATAGGGACACAAATACCTTGTTCTCTAGCACCACATCCTTTTCCACTATACCCAAGTTGTCTCATAATTTCATAACCTCTTTCGTAAATTTTTTACATTTCTTTTGAATTCGGTGGCTGCTCATAATCAACTTGTATAGGATCAAATTTGCACCCCTTACACAATTCCCCTTTTACACACCCTCACCTTAGAAAATCAAATCTGAAGGAAAAATTCCACATCACCCAACTGCTTTACTTCCACTTGGCATCTGTCTATTGTGTTGGTCAGAGAATTTTTTTTAGGGATGCATGCATGACGCGAAGACATCTATGTGGCGTGCTGCCGCCCTTGATAGGTTCCCACATCTAAAGTTGGCAGAGGCGTTAAAAATTTGATTGGGGTCAATTTGTAATGTCCCTCTTCGACCAATTGACCCCCAAAATGGTAGATTTTTCCCACTTCTCCTTCAAATTCATCCATCTTCATTTCATTTCACTCTCTAAGCAACAGATTGGCATTCTCTTAGCATTTCCAATATTCTCTTCACTCCCAAGCAACACTTCAACACTCCATTGCAACAACAACACTCCATCAACTCCACATAAAAAGTGCAAAGCAAGCCATAACGATGTGGGCTTGGAGTCTTGCAAGACCTCCCTTCATCACAATTGAGGTTGTGGTGACCTTTCCAAGTCCACATTCTCTTCCATTAGCTAGTGAGATTTTGGGTGGAGGTGGTAATGTTTTGCTCCCATCCTTTGTGATTTGGTTGTGTGTTGCCAAAAATTGTATACTCTTGAAGAAAGAGACAATTTTGTGACTAATTTGGTCCTATTTTAGACACCCTTGCATTAAACACCCCTTAAAAACTGCATTTATAGGCCCCTACTGCTCAAGAACCAAATATCTTTCACAAGAAGATTCTTTAGTCTTTCTACAACAAAGTTGAAGTTTTAGAGCAGAAAAATAGGGTTTTTGCAGGTCTTCACGCTCACTTTTTGTCCAAGATCTTACATTGCAAAGGGTTGATCATGGATGCCTATGGATAATCATGGAGAAATCTAGGTTGAGGAGATGCAACTAGCCATCAAATCAAGCCTAAAGACTTGTTTTCAAAGTGATTCCATCTTCCATTTTCTCTCTATCTTCAGCCTAAGGAAGGTTTGCATTTCATTTAGATTCATTTCTAATGTGATTTAGTGTCTCTTAGAATGATTCTTGCATTGTTCTAAATCTATTTATGCATCTTATTCTTGCACATTAGAATAGGGTTGCATCTTATTTTTAGACTTCCTAGTCTTAGACACACTTAGGGCTAGGGTTTTATGCAGATTTTATCTCTTTCAAGGTTTAAATACCAACTAGGGGTTTGAACAATGCAAGCACCTCCATTAGAAATCAATTTATATTTTGTTTTGCAGGCATTTTTGTAGATTCAGATCCGGGTTTCTGTTAGAAAATAAAGTGCAGATTGTGGGCTTCCATTTCCACTTTTGGATTTGTAGAAAATCCAAAGTGGACGAAGTCACCCACAGTTGTGACTTAGTCCCACTGACTGATTTTTCATAATTTTTTATAGTTTCAGATACCCATCTGGCAAAAACAAGTTTCTAGGCAATTTCCCTGATTTGGGAGTAAGTCGCCCAACTTGGTGTAAGTGTCCCAGTAGGCTCAAAAATCAAATTTTCTAGAAATTTTGAGGCATCTACAATCTTCATCTCAACATTCATCAATTTCCAGGTGCATAGTTTCTATTTAGCATCTTCATCTTGTTCTTTATTGCATTCATTTCATCTTTTTGCATACATCACTATGTTTTCCAACACTTTGCATTTCTTCAGTTTTACATCAATAAATCATTTATTTTTCAATTTATTATATTTAGACATCATAATTAGGAATATTGCATCCATCCATATATTAATCTTGAGTGTAGACATTAGCATTTTGGGTCCATTTCTCTCCTTTTAGGTGAAAAACCCTAGAAGTGCTAGAGAACCATTGGACACCCAAAATCAGTGTCCACATTTTGGTGAACCTGACTTTTGAAAAACTTCTTTCTGATTTCAAGTGCATTTTCATCCTAGGTTTAACTTGCATTAGCATTGCATTAGGTGTTGCATTGTTTAAATTGCATCTTAGGGTTTTAAACACTACATTAGTGAAAATCTCATTTAAGCTTGCATTATTGCATTCCATTTCATTCCACAATAGTGAAATTCTGCATTTGAACTATAGATTTGCATGGTATAGTACATAACACATCAGTATCCATCAAAAAATTTAGAAAAACTTAAAAAATAACCCTACTTGGACTAATTTGCCACCCTAGGTGACTTAATTTCCTAGTACACATTCTGCATCTATGTTTTCAACATTCTGTTTCTAGTTTCTTCAAGTACTATTTGTTTCAGTTACTTTTCTGTTTCTATTAAGTTATTTTCTATTACATCCAAATCATTAGCATTAGTATCATTTACTTTAATGGGAATTATAGATAGCATTATATTTTTACAATGTTCATTTTCAACATTAGTTCCTAGTTCATTTAGATTAGATTCATCAGAAAAAAGCAAACAAAAACATTCAATAATCAAATGAAACAATAAAAACAATGCTTCACTTTAGGACAACTATATCATCCAAACCTTTTAGTAGTGATAACTTGGATAAGTTAGATGAAGCTCTACAGGGCTTCCTCTCATTGAGTTCATCCACTAAGGCTTGTGATGACAAACCCAAACCATCTAATGATAACTTATCTCCCAAACCTTTTAGTAGTGATTCAAATTTGATATGTTAGATGAAGACCTTAGGGACTTCATCTCACCAACGCCATCCACTAAGGTTTGTTGTGAGCAACCTAAAACAAAAGATGTCAATGTAATAAAACCTCAAATTTTCCTTTACCCACCTTCACATCAATCTCAACCTTCGCCTAAACTTGAGTTTACCCTTTACCCACCTCAGCATGATGTTGTTGCACACACCCATTACACTAGAAATAATATGCAACCACAACAACCCAATCCAACATCTTTACCTTTTCCAAACCCCATCTTTCCTAGTGCTCCTCGCTTAAATTCACACCTTCGGGAGTATGATCTTGTCGAACAACTTAAGAATATTTCTGCAAAGATATCCCTTTGGGATCTTCTTCAAAATTTACCAAATTATCATTCAATGCTCCAAACAACATTGCAACAAATAGTGGTTCCCCCTGGTACAAACACAAATGATGTGGCAACTCTTATAAAAGGAATGCATGTAGTTAATGTAGACATTACCTTTCATCAATATGAGCTCCCTCCGTTAGAATTAAGGAAGCAAAATGAGGCCTTTATGATAATTTCTCAATACACTACAATAGGCATCAAAAGAACCCTTGTTGATAATGGATATTCCCTTAATGTGTGCAGTGTAAAGCTCCTAGATTGATTACGTGTGGATAAATCACAAATCAAACTTGATTCCTTATCTATTAGAGGATTTTACAATACTACAAAGCAACTCCTCGGTGTAATCACTTTACCTATCATAGTCGGAGTGGCTACCTTGCAAACTCCTATTCATGTCATGCCCTATGATCTTGCATACAATCTTCTCTTGGGAAGGCCATGGATTCATGAGATGCATGCGGTGCCTTCAACCCTTCATTGAATAATGAAATATGTCTATAACAACAAAGTTTATCAAGTTGAAATACACCCCGAGCCTGAAAGTTGCTTACAACTTGAAAAAGGAATAAAAATTCCTCTAAACACATTAATTCCAACATCTCATATAACACCCTTTAAGACTAGCAAACCAAAAGAACTTGTGTCTAAATTTCTAGATGATGATTGGGGTACATTAGAATTCAAAACTTCATTTATGAATACATAATCATGCAAAAAGAAGATGAAAAATAGGAACAACCAATGATTATGTCAACTCAGAATTCAGAAGAATCTTCCCAAATATCTACCTCATCCCCTTTGGAAGAAAATACAATGTACACAATGCATTTTGATGAGATAGATTATCAACATCCTCCTAACCCAAAGGAAATGGAAATACTTTATGGGAAAGGCTATGCACTAGTGAAATAATTGGGATACAATGGTAAAGGATGTAGAAAGAATGAACAAGGCATTCAAGTTCCTATAGAACCTAATACACAAGAAACAAAGACTAGTTTGGGATATTCCTTTTCTAAGACAACAAAAGCAACTCAACGATGATCGCTTAATATCAACACCATCACATGTAAGCCAAGATCCAATATTACGCTAAAGAATCCTGAATTTATTGATATGGAATCCCCACCATCATGGGAGTATGTTGAAAGTGATGAAGCCTTGAAACTAATGTTAGGTGCTTTTGATAAGCCATTTTCTTCCAAAAGAAAAGTTACCTGCGCTATGATAAGTACCCAACCAAAAGATATTGATAGTAATGAGACAAGCACAAGCATGGAACCATATGCTCCTAGATCTCCTAAGTCAAATGCACTCCCCTTAAGGGGATACAATTGATATACCAATGAACATAGATGATAAAGAAAAGGTCATTAAGATTGGGAAGTGCCTTGATGATGAAGAACAAGAGGATACTACAACCTTGCTCCATGATTTTCCTGAAATTTTCCCTTGGAAATATTTAGATATGCCAGGAATAGACCTGAAAATAGTAACACATAACATTTTTCTTGCAAACAATGCTAAGCCTATTCGACAAAAGATATGAAAAATGAATCCTAAGATAGCCTTGCACATTAAAGGAGAACTTGAAAAACTCCTTGACGTAGGTTTCATTCTCCCTATTGATTATTCTCCTTGGATCTCGAACATTGTCGCAGTTGCTAAACCTGATAATCATATAAGATATGTATGGATTTTTGTGACTTGAATAAAGCCTCCTTAAAAGATGATTTTCCCCTTCCTAATATTGACATGATCGTAGATTCAACTGCATGACATGATTTTTTGTCATTCATGGATGGATTTTCTAGCTATAATCAAGTCTTCATCAACCCACAAGATCAAAACAAGAAAACATAATTTACAACTGTTTGGGGAAAATTTTGTTGGGTTATGATGCCTTTTGGATTAAAGAATACAGGCACAACTTATCAAAGAGAAATGACATTGATATTTCATGATTACATACACAAAATCTTGGAAGATTATGTTGATGATTGCTAAATCCTTAACAAGACAAGACAATGTGAATGTCCTTTGACAAATCTTTGAACGCATGCATAAATACAACATGCGACTTAATCTGAAAAAGTGTGTCTTTGGAGTAGATAGTGGAAATTTTTTAGGGTTTATCACATCTCACAGAGGCATCAAGGTGGACACAAAGAAAATTGATGCTATCATAAACATGCCACCTGCTAGGAACATTTCTCAATTACACATGTTACAAGGTAGAATTCAAGCCATCCATCATTTTATCGCCTCTTTAGCCGATCAAACGCTACCTTTCACACATCTCCTCAAGAAATATGTGCCTTTTGATTGGAATGAGGATTGTAAACGTGCCTTTGAGAGTTTGAAGGAATACCTTGCAACTCTGCCCGTTTTACAACCCGCTATGCCAAACATATCGTTCATCCTTTATATAGCCACATCAACTCATGCTCTTGCAACATTGTTGGCTCAACATGATGATAACGAAAAAGAACATCCTGTTTATTACATTAGTCAAACTTTAATTAATTATGAAAAGCGATACACCCCGATCAAAAAACAATGTTTAGCTCTTGTATTCACTACTAGTAAGTTGCAACATTATTTACTAAATGCAGAAATACAAGTCATGACAAAATTTTATCCTCTCAAACATATTTTTAACAAAATATACTTATCGAGACATTTAGCTAAATGGGTTATGTTGTTGATTGAGTTTGACCTTAAGTTTGTTTTACAAAAGGAAATTAAAGGTCAAGCCTTGACCGACCACTTAGCTAATGTTCCTTCTCCTTTTGCACTACCCAACAATGATTCTTTTCCTGATGATAATGTGTTGACAAAAAAAGTTTCTACATGGGAATTATATTTTGATGGATCCAAGTGTAGAACAGGCTCCGATGTTGGAGCGATATTGGTTCTGCTGGAAGGAAAGCCTATTACCTTGTCGCATCGATTAAATTTCCTATGTACGAATAACATTTCTGAATATGAGGCCTTAATTGCTGGATTATGTGATGCTTTAATCATGGGAATTAAGGATATTAATATATTTTTTGATTCACAATTAGTGATCAAACAAATAAATGAAGTCTATCAAGCTAAACATAATAAATTATCAAAATATAAGGATCTCACAATGACCTTGTTGGAAAAATTTAACTCATTCACCATTGATAACATCCCACACAAAGACAATCGACATGCAGATGCAATGGTGAGTGTTGATTCTCTTATGTCTCCTCTAGATCCTTCAAAGGATGTTATATTCATTGTTCAACAAATCCTGAAACCATCAATCGATGATACCACTGTAGATGCGTCAACAACAACCAAGGATGATTTGAGTGAATGGTATGATGCCATATATAATTATATAAAAGACGGTACCATTCTTGAACCTAACACAAATAACACCCGAGCTCATTTAAAACAATTAGCCACCAAGTACATAATCCTTGCCGATGTGTTATATAGACGGTCCTTTGATGGAATTTTACTTAGATGTCTTAAGGATTCCAAAATTAATATGGCACTCAAGCAGGATCATGTAGGAAGTTGTGGTAGCCATTTTGGAGCTAATACCCTAGCATAAAAACTCATTCGTATAGGTTACTATTGGAAAAATATGGAAAAATATTGTTATGCGTATGTCAAGTGATGTCACAAATGTGAAGAACATAACAATTTACTTCATGCTCCTGCTTCTGAGCTTCGTGCCCAAATCCTTATTTGGTTGTTCTCTGTATGGGGGCTGGGCATAATTGGAAAAATATCGCCACCATCTTCTGCTGGATATACATTTATCATAACTACAACTAATTACTTCAAAAAATGGGTAGAGGCCATTCCTCTTCAATCTACAACAACTGAGGTAATATGCCATTTCATCCTAGAAAACATTATTGCTCGCTTTGGACTCCCTTCCACATTAGTCTCTAATAATGGTACACCATTTAAGAATAATGATGTGAAGAAATTTTTAGAGACCTTTAATATCCAACATCATTTTTTGACACCTTATTACCCACAATATAATGGTCAAGCTGAATCAACTAATAAAGTCCTTGAACAAATTTTGAAGAAAACTGTTAATAATAGTCATCGAGACTGGCACACATAATTGCACTATGCGCTTTGGGATTATCGCACAAGTGTTCGATCCTCCACTGCAGCCACACCTTATAACCTAGTTTATGGTACTGAGGTAATCATGCCCTTGGAGTTAGAAATCCAAACATTACAAATTTCTCTTCAAGGTCTGGTTGACAACAACACTTATAAGGAAAAAATATTACACCAACTTGAGATGCTCAGTGAACAACACATTAACACTCTTGAGCATCTCAAAGCTTATTGAAAAAGGAAATAACGCTATTACAATCTCAATTTTATCCCTCGCACATTCCATTAGGGTGACCTAGTTCTATCTGCAAATCAACGTAACATCAACACCGACCCCAATGAAAGAGGAAAATTTAGTCCTAATTGGTTAGGGCCATATATAGTCGACAAAAGCTTTGGGTCTGGTGCGTATGTATTAATAACACTCGGTGGAACACCCCTTAAGGAACCTATAAATGCCACAAATTTGTGTCGGTATTATGTCTAATCCCTTTTGAATAGTATGAATGATAAAGTAGTGTTGTTAAAGTTATGGGGTCATCTCCTATATACTTTCACATTGCTTTGTTCTTGACAAACCAATCATGCATATGTCTTGAGCACTAAAGTGATTATTTAATTTATTTTTATAATTAATTTATGTTTCATGCTATTCAAATTAATCTTGTGTGTTATGATAAGTTACATCATTTAATACTCAATCATCATGTTGTGTCTATTTAAAAGAAAATGTAATACACATAAACTTTCTTAAATCATGTAGACATTAATTAAGTAATCTTGATAAAGTTATTTAATTAATCAGATTGCCATTTAACATTCAAACACATTAAGACAAATCATAAAACAAAAAATTCTCATATATATATACCCAAAGTTTTATGTACATATCATCATAATACACATTATCATTGAGGTCTGTGAGAACTAGACCCCTCAGGTTCTGTGCTCATGATCCAGTAGCAGGACATCGGGATATAGTCATATGTGATCATGACCGTGATCCGCCAAACCTGAGTGCAAACTCTAGGCCCTGTATCCATCCAAGGGCCACCTGATGCTTCCTTGCTATCTGCTCCCTCTCTGCCTGTAGACTCTCAACCTCTGTTGGAGTATGGGATGACTGTCCTACAGTCTTGACTTGGTGGAGCCATCTCCTCACACTCTCATACGCTGCTCGTAGCCCACGAATTGTCTAAGTGACTCCTGATCATCCTCCATGATAGGTGGGGGCACGTAATCTGAGTCCATCTCCTCTTGGTCGATGGATGTAGGCACTATCTCTACAACCACTTGACTGTAGAGCTCCCACCAATCTCTCATCACTCCTACAAGGTAGAAACAATACACAATCAATACACATCATCATGATATATATATATATATATATATATATATATATATATATATATATATATATATATATATATATATATATATATATATATATATATATAAAAACTTATAACATTAAAATTACATGCATAAAATCAAATATCATCACCTATATCTTTGAGTGTGAGTAATCTCGACATCATCCTATGTAGGGGGCATAGAAGATGTGCTAGCCTCTCCTCGACTATGAGTACTAGTGCTTGTTGCAGCTACTACTCGTGATCTCGTCATATGAATGGGAGAGGGATCTCCCCACTCATGTGAGTCCTTGGCCAACTGCCTCATCCTCTCACTCGGGGGTGGCTCCTCCTCCTCATCCTCCTCGTTTCTCTCATGGACATCATAATGCAGTTTGCATCCTCGCCATTGCTCATCATCAATAACATCGGTGGAATATATCTGGCCCTATAGTGTGTCTCCTCGACCCTATCCTCCTCTTTCATCTCCCTCATTTGGTAGTGGTACGCATCTCCCACTGGCTTGTCCATTAGATATATTAGTGTTGATCGTATCATTATCCACCACTCCTCATAATCCCCTGTGGTATTGACGTCATCTGCATCAGAGACTGGAAGTTGGTCATGATTAGATAAGTTGGAGTCACTCTCAGCCACATAGTCTAGGGTGATCTGCACTATAGCACCTGGTCTTTGAGCACTCTACACTGACCTCCTAAAAGAGGATCATGCCTTGGGTGGTGTTTGAATCTGTCCAAATTTCTGCATGACTTGATCGTAGTAAAAAGGACATACTACGTGATCATGTCAGCCAACTAGAAATCTATCCAATTGTAGTCTCCTTAACTATCAAGTATGATCTAGCCACTGTAGCATTAGTTGATAAGGTCTCCATAAGATCTTATCCTCCTCTAGTTGGTCAAATCATACTCTTCAAAAATGAAATCACCATACTACCATAATCATCATAGAGGATAGCCAAAAGCCCAAGGATACCCTACTGCTGTCGCACATGGGAAGCCGAATGGTTTGGTACATGTAATATGCTCTAGGCACCTCACCTATAGAATCATGTAGTGCACCATACTTTCCACCTCTCGGAATACAGATTGCCCAAGATCATAATACAAATGTGCTAGGATACATTGACCCCAGGCGTACACTATATGATGCTCTGCCATCCCTCAAATCAAATGGACTAGTCCTCCATAGAGGTGCACTACCTGCCCATCAGGGATGAGAACTAGTGCTATAGTATGCATCATAATCCTTCTAACCATTGGCACTCATGAGTATAATAGCATCAATAGATCAATCTGCCCTCTCAACCAATAATCATGAACTAGACCATCTAAATAGTACTATAAATCAACCTTCTACTCATGGAAGGTGCGATTTCTCCATAAATGTACCCACTCTCCTCAAATTGGAACATGAAGAATACAATGTACGTCCTCCAACGTGATCATCATCTCCCTTATTGACAAATGGAATGTGCATGTATTCGCGTCCCAACGCTCGTAGAGAGCCATCAACATTGCATCGTGGCACCTCATGGGAGGCATTAGGTACGCCCAATAGATGCCTACAACCTAAAGGTTCTTTGTCTCCTCTACTAAAAGTGATGGGGCTAAATCTCTCATGAAGCTCAACTATCTACCCCCTAGCTACTACCGTGATCAGGTGGGTACCTATCCAAATCACACAAATATGCTCTAAAAAACATCTAATCTCTTTAATTCTTACATTATTTATCATTCAAGTGTACTAAATTTCTTATAGTGTGCTTTCCTAAAGGCCCTAGACACTTTAGAACCCTTTTGGGACACTTTGCAAAGAAATGGGACACTTTGCAAACAAGAGGGACACTTTGCAAACAAACGAGACACTTTACGAAAAAAAGGGGACACTTTGTGAACTTTTTTTCCAAGATCCTAAATTAACCTAGATATGCATAAAAACAATTACATAATTACATAAACACATAACTTAGGTAGCATAATCGACTCACCTCATGCTGATGCTCGCCGCATGCCACCTGGTCCCAAAGAACATCTAATCGCGTAGGTCTGTAATCTTGTCTGCTTGACATATGTCTCACTCATCACTCTCCCGCTACAAGAAGGTAAAATGAAATAGTAAGTGACCAAATACTTCCCTTTCACCTCTTTTAACTCTTTTTCATTCTTTTTTACTCTTATGCATCACATTAGGGTTTTTCCTATCTTAAGAGTTAATAAAGTGCTTTTTATTCTAAACACCATAACAGGTGCTAGGGAACTTCATTTTCGATGCCGTTTGATGCATTGGAATTGTGATTCTACACCCAAAATCATCAATTATCTATCATTATGTAGCATGGTACTTGGAAATGTCCTACATATGATGTTTCTTATTCGAATGTGGCTAGATTACTACCTTGATTCTACCTCCGTAAAACAAGCGAAATCAAGGGGGGCATACATCTACCCTCGAATTTGACTACTAGAAGTTAAAAAAAAGGATTTTTGGACAATTAACAAATTTGTGTTGCAGGATGCAGTTCCTAATGTTGTGGTTTTGTAGATAACTACACTAGGGGCTTCATTCTCCCATCTTTTGAAAGAGTATCCTTGTATAGTAAATCATACTATTTAGAGTCCTTTAGCTTACATATGCCCATAGAGTCATATGGGCGCTAAAGTGGGCGATTCATGTGTCACCAAAAATTGTATACTATTGAAGAAAGAGACAATTTTGTGACTAATTTGGTCCTATTTTAGACACCCTTGCATTAATCACCCCTTAAAAATTGCATTTATAGGCCTCTAATGCTCATGATTTTGGACTTTAAGGCCTATTCCACTCACAAATCATACAAATCCTGACAAGCAACATTAAAACCACTCAAATTTCATGAAACCCTCCTCAAAAATCCTTGGTGGGACTAAGTCACCTAGGGTGGCGAGTTAGTCCCTTTTGAGGTATTTTCCACTTTTGAGTGGGAAAATCACCGACTTAATTCAAATTATTGAGGGATGTCGACATGTTAAGTTAAAATAATGAGTGATTTGGTATTAATTCCTATAAATACATGTTTTTAAGGTCATTTTTCATAACATTATGTCATTTTAATCAAGCAAAATCAAAATTCAAGAGCCAAATATCTTTCACAAGAAGATTCTTTAGTCTTTCTACAACAAAGTTGAAGCTTTAGGGAAGAAAACTAGGGTTTTTGCAAGTCTTCAAGCTCAATTTTGGTCCAAGATCTTACATTGCAAAGGGTTGATCATGGATGCTTATGGATAATCATGGAGAAATCTAGGTTGAGGAGATGCAACTAGCCATCAAATCAAGCCTAAAAACTTTTTTTCAAAGCGATTCCATCTTTCGTTTTCTCTCTATCTTCAGCCTAAGGAAGGTTTGCATGTCATTTAGATTCATTTATAATTTTATTTAGTGTCTCTTAGAATGAGTCTTGTATTGTTCTAAATCCATTTATGCATCTTATTCTTGTACATTAGAATAGGGTTGCATCTTATTTTTAGATTTCCTAGTCTTAGACACACTTAGGGCTAGGGTTTTATGCATATTTTATCTCTTTCAAGGTTTAAATAATAACTAGGGTTTTGAACAAGGAAAAATCCCCATTATAGATCAATTTATATTCTATTTTGTAGGCATTTTTGTAGATTCAGATCCAGGTTTCCATCAGAAAACATAGTGTAGACTGTGGGCTTCCATTTCCACTTTTGGATTTTTAGAAAATCCAAAGTGGACTAAGTCTCCCACAGTGGCAACTTAGTCCCACTACACTAATTTTTCAATTTTTTTTATAGTTTCAAATATCCATATGGTAGAAACAGGTTTTTGGGCAGTTTCCTTGATCTGGGACTAAGTCGCCTAGCTTGGCATAAGTGTCCCAATAGGCTCAAAAATCAAAATTTCTAGAATTTATGAGGCATCTGCAATCTTCATTCAACCTTCATCAATTTCTAGGTGCATAGTTTCTATTTAGCATCTTTATCTTGTTCTTTATTGCATTCATTTCATCTTTTTGCATACATCACTATGTTTTCCAACACTTTACATTTCTTTTTCAATTTATTGCATTTAGACATCATAATTAGGCATATTGTATCCATTCATATATTAATCTTGAGTGTAGACATTAGCATTTTGGGTCCATTTCTCTCCTTCTAGGTGAAAAACCCTAGAAGTGCTAGAGAACCATTGGACACCCAAAATCAGTGTCCATAGGTTGAGTGGCACTTTACTATTTTGTAGTGTTTATTGCAACTTCTACTTTCTTTACCTCTTTATCACATATTTCTATCTCGTTGCTATCTGGCTGTCCATGGAGGTGGAAACACCAAAACAAGGGTCTGATTGAGGTAGACCCCTATACAACCCCAACAAATTTCCCCTTCTTGCTTGTGTGTAGGTGAAGGTACATGTGGAACTAGCTAGTGAACAAGCACTTTTGTGAGATTATCATCATCACCCTAGTTCTCATTTACTTGCTTTATCATTTTTGTCTCTATTGCCTGTACTTTCTCATTATATTTTTACCGTCTAGATTAACTAGCTAGTCTGTCAATTTATTTTTTGGTAGTTTGTATTATGTTCACTATTTTCTGTTCGTACAGATGCCAATGCACCTGAGAGATGCCAACGCACCGTGCTTTCATCCCAGAGCTACGTTGTCGTTCTCAGACAAAGAGCTATATGAGGCATAGTACCGAATCCAAAAACTAGATTGCTTAGCCCAAACCTAAGTTCAGGATTTGTAGGGTGATTGAAGTACATTTAGTCCTCATCATTCTCGATTCTTTTCATAAAACATCCCTTTAGAGTGAGGTAAGTTAGGGCAGCCCTTCGCTCTCGGATCTCTGTGACTTGGAGCCTTGACATAATTGGTGCCCCTCTCTTACATTTTTGGTGAACCTGACATGAACCATTTTGGTTCCATTTGGTAGTACTAAGGGTCCTTTCCTCATGTTCTAGGAGTGTTGTACATGTGAGTGTTGTGAGGATTTTCGCCATACAACCTAGCCTGCGACCCCTAGTAGGCATAGTTAGAAGGTTCTGTAAGTATTGCAGTGGGTCACCATCCTACTTCAAAAATTTTGGGGGTGATGAGGTAAAAATAACCTCGTCAGTATGATGGTATCAATATGTAAATCTAAACCTTTCAACCTTAATTACCTTGCCAATTGATTACCTTTAGGAAAAATAAGTGCTCTCTTTCTATGAATAAGTGTACAAAATTTATTTCTTAGAGTTGATCAAATTAAAATAATTTATGATGATATAATGGTCTACTCTTTGAGCATTTCTTAGGTCAACTCCACTCCCAATCACCATTCTAGTCAAAAGGGAAATGAATGCGGATCTTGACACTTTTGAAAACCAGTGAGCAAGCGTTGAAATTCCAGGAGCACATGTTTTGGCTGAGTCTTTATAATTCTCTTATTTTTTCAGTTTCAAAAACTTTATGGCTCATGTGGAGCCTCTTTAATATTGTATATCATGGGATTTAAAGTCCCTTTTACTATGAGCAATCTGTTGAAAGACTCAATCGACTGAAAATATGATTTTTGTTAGTCATTTTTCATATAAATATGTAACTGTTACAAACAATAAAGAAGATTATCGTTATGCTGCCAATTTGTCTTTGATTGAAAAAACTACCATACGAATATAAGTTTTCCTGCCACTCTTTGAATTACTATGTAATATGGATGCATCTGTGGAATGAAGTAATTGAGAGATTTTTCCAGTTCATGTGATCTGAAGTAGCTGGAGTCACACCTGAGAGCTGGCCACTTGAGGGTTATAAATAGATAGATAAGTATTCTGTTTCCTATTATGCATTTTCTATTAGTAGAAAATAGTTGAATTTTCATTTCATTTTCATGAATAAATGCTATACTATTATTGTCAAGCCTATAGGTTGTAACTGAGTCCTTTGTTTCTAAGCTTAACATTTGAATGTATGGAGAACCTTTCTTCAGTTGATTTTGATTAATGGTTTTATGATTAGCAATTGGCTTGTTATCTTTTGCATTAGATAAATGTTTCCTAATTTCTTTACATGCTTTACTTCTTCAACAATTTATGCATTCTTTAGATTAATCGTTTCCATGCTTTCTAGTTTAATGGTGAGGCTTTTCAAATTCTTAGTTTTCTATTTTATGATTTGAGTTATTTTCCTACTTTCTAGATAGATGATTTATTGCTTTTAAGATTAGAGGCCCCTTAGCTTAGAACTTTTATTCAGTTGATTAGTGCTTAAGAGAGAAATTGAGATGTCCTCTATTGCATATAGCCACTGGACACTGCCCAATCAATATATTGATGTGTTTATTCACTAAAGTGTTAGGACCTAATGACAACCTGTCACTTTTTGGCACCATTGCCGGGGACCCCTTTTTCTAGTGTTATTAGGAGATATCTTGAATGCCTCTCTTAGGGATAGGAATAGTTCTTTGGATTCTTTTCTGCATGGTCAGGAAACGAGGTCCCCACAGAAGATTCATACCAAAACCCCCCCCAATTGACATACCAACAACAAGTAGGGAGGAAGGAAACTCAAACCAAGAACTTATTGAGGAATTGACTGAACAGGGTCATCCTGAGACCTTCCCATATACCCCAGAAAGATAATGAATAGTGGTCAAGGAGCATATTCTTTCAAAAAAATTTGAACCTTATGCCACTAAGCAAATTTTGGAAGAGGATTACATCCCCTCCAACACCATGGGTGACCATATAAATGTTGCCAATAACCACAACAATGATAACCCTCCACCACACACATTCACTTATCCTATTGCTATTGATGTAGATGACGACACAATAATGAAAAATATCTCATCAGCCTTCTTTCCAGCCTTTCGAGGTTCGTCTACTGAGGAACTTGATCAGTTCCTATTTGAATTCAAAGTCTTGTGTCAAACATATGACTACAAGAATTATAATAAGAAACTAAATCTTTTCCCTTCAACTCTGAAAGAATCAGCTATGCATTTTTTTATGTGGTTAAGTCTTAGTCGATAACCTCTTGGGATGAAATGAAGTCTATCTTTTTGAAGAAATACCAAAGTTAATGCATGGTGAGTGATAGGAAAGAACTGTTCAAAATAAGGAAAATTGAGGATGAAAGTTTAGAAGATTACTTCGATAGGTTTATCTTCTTGTCCAAACGCTATGGTGGAGAAGTCATAAGTCTCAATATTTTAAAGATCTTAATCCTAAAATATCTCGATGATGAAGCTCAGAGGAGTTTAGACTTAATGGGAAAAGGAGACGTGTCCCAACTAAGACTGGAAGAAATAATAGAATTGTGTCGAAACTTCTCCCGCACTCGTGGAGGTATTAGGAAGTTCACCCCCTTACATGGTTCTAATGACATAAATAAACTTCATGAGGAATTGGACAATTTCAAGACAAACATTCTTGTCCAACTAAACACCACCTTAGACGACATACAGGCTAAAACTAGAAATCTTGAGACTTTGTCTATTTATTGCCCTAGGTGTCGAAACAAACATTTGCTAAGAGAGTGTCCATTGGAAAAAGTTGACAAGATTGACGTTTGTCAAGTATGTGCAAGAATCACCCCACTAATCAATGTGAGCTATTGAATTCCATTAAAAATTCTAAGAAAAGAACAACTCCAGTTGAGGAAGAGGTGAATGTTGTCAACCAGAGAATTGGAAGTAATTTCTCCTATGGCCAGAATTCCAATCCTAATTGGTGGCCCCAATCAAATTGGAACAATAATCAATGGGCAATTCCCTGGCCTCATGCACCACCACTAGTAACTTTTAATTGGGAAACCTATCCTTGGGGACCACCGGACTGGACAAACCAATCTTGGGGTAACCCTCAGTGGCCCAACCATTATCAACAGTAGCGGTACCCTCAAAATCCCATTCCTCAATGGAATCAACCCCAACATAAGTTCTATTCTGGTCCTAGGAGGATGCCTACTCAACAGACTCTCTTACCACCTCCCCAAAACACTCAACAGACTGAACAAGTAAACCAACCACCACTTCCAGCACAACCAGTCCCTAATCCATGAAAAATCGTCCAAATACTCTAATGTATTCCGCCGAACAAGATAATGTCACCAGACTCAACATAATACACTTTGGAAACCTACAGTTAAGGTTTGGTAAAACACTTTCACAGCTGACTATCGAATAAATCATAGATGAACCTGTTAAGAAGTCTGTTGAGGAAACAACAATAACACCTGCACCCATAGAAAAAACCCTAGACACTACGCAACATGAGCCTAACCTTCCATCTTTAGTAGGAGTGTCCGACCTACCTCAGGAGGAGGAGGGTCAGTCTCCAACTGAATTTATGAAAAATAACGCACCTAAAAACAAAACCAAAGCCCCTTTTCTAGAGAGATTGAATCCAATTTATGTGAAAGATGCTCCAAAAACAAGTTCACCTACAAAAACTGTATTAATATAGGAAATTAAACAACTACAGATTGAAGTTCCCTTGTTACAAGTGATTAAAGAGATCCCTGAGTTAAACCAGTTGATTAAAAATTTATGCATCAAAACTCCAGGGAAGAATCCAAAATGAATCAACACTGTTCATATCAATGGATACCTAGCTGATTTGTTAGCTGGAACAATCACTACTCCAAAATATGATGACCCAGGGAGTCCACTCATAACAGTAACAGTTAATGAGGTAGCAATACCCAATGCTTTAGTGTACCTCATAGTAGCTATTAACATAATGATTGTTGATGTGATGGAAAAATTAGGACTTACTGATCTACACCCCACAACTACAGTCCTGCAAATGGAAAATCAATCCATAGCTATTCCCAAAGGCATAATTGAAAACGTTCTTGTCAAGGTGGATGGATGGGAATATCTAGTGGATTTCCCAATAATTGAATCCCTTACGCCCAAAGACAGTTATCCAATAATTTTGGGATGAACATGGTTGGATACAGTTGTAGCCAAGATTGACTGCAAGGAGGGAGAAATGACCATCTCCCAGGGATCTAATAGCAAACAGTTGTTTTTGTATCCTCTTTCCAAGCCTGCCAAACATAGAAAAGTATGGGTTGATGAATTAGAAAGTCCTACTGGACAAGAAAATTTGGCTTCACTAGCCATGGTAGTCATCAAACAACACGATGAATAATTAGAGGATGAATTAGAGAACGATGTGGAAAGTATTGCAATAGAATCTAGTAGTGAAGAGATGTCATACATAGAAGAAATCCTAGGACACCCAATCAACACGGATCAATTAGAATTTGATGATGCTAAGTTTATTGGATTGCCTTTCCCTTTGATGAACTTAGTTCCAGAAACTTTCCATTTCTTTGTAGATGTTGCTCGGCTTCATAAAACTATACTGCACAACTGTCCACTTAACACATTGACAAGGCCCATTCACACTGTCACATCCAATTACCCGAGAGTCAAAAATATTATGTTGCTACCAAGAAAAACTTTGAACATCAATAGTTGGTTGACTAAGATGGAAGAACAAAGACTATTTGATACCCTGGTGAGTAGATCAAAAGCGTTTGCCTGTGATTATAAGGATATGAGAGGAATACACCCTAGTGTGTGTACATACCATATCTACACTAAGGATGTTCGATCTATTCACCAACCACAATGGAGACTCAATCCGGCCCTCAAATACATCATTAAAACTGAGATTGAGAAACTCTTGTAGGTAGGATTCATCTAGCCAATTTTTGACAGCAAGTGGGTGTCACCCTTGGTTGTAGTTCCAAAGAAGAATGGGAAGTGGAGAGTGTGTGTAGATTATAGGGAGCTCAACAAAGCGACACACAAAGATTATCTTCCCTTGCCATTCATGGACCAAGTGCTAGATAACTTGGCCATTTTTGGACGAATTTAGTGGATACAACCAGATATAGGTAGCAGCGAAAGACTAGGATAAGACAACCTTTACCTAACCTTGGGGGACATTTGCATATAGGGTTCTTGCCTTTGGGCTATGTAATGCTCCTACCACATTTCAGAGGGCCATCCTAGCTATATTTGTTGAGCTGGTAAATGAGTGTGTGGAAGTCTATATGGATGACTTGTATATGGTTCAACTTTTGATGAAGCCGTCACAAATCTAGACAAAGTGTTAAATGGTGTGAGGATCATTAGTTGTCCCTCAATCACAAGAAATGCTTAATCATGGTGGAACAAGGAATAATGCTAGGACATCATATTTTAGCCGAAGGGATTAAGGTTGATTCCAAGAAAATCAAAGTCATACAACTTGAGATCCCAAAAAACTCAGACTAATGTTAGGAGTTTCTTAGGGCATGTTGGATACTACCGAAGGTTCATAGAAAACTTCAGCAAAATTGCAGCCTTGATGTTTTCTCTCCTTCAGAAAATGTTGACTTCATTTGGACACCCAAGTGTTAGTCCTCATTTGAAATTATCAAAGAGAAACTCATCTCTGCCCTTGTCCTATGAGGACCTAACTGGAACCTGCCATTTCACATTTATGCCGATGCGTCTGATGAAGCCATTGGAGCAATTCTAGGGAAAGAAGATGAGAATGGAGAGAAATATGCTATATATTTTATCAGCAAAAATCTGACTCCAACAGAGAAGAATTACACCACAATAGAGAAAGAATTCTTGGATGTAGTGCATTCCATCAAGAAATTTAGACATTATGTCATAGGATACAAAGTGACAGTGCACACAGACCATGCAACCATCAAGTATCTCATGAATAAATTAGTGGTAAATGCAAGGATAATCAGGTGGTTACTCCTTCTCCAAGAGTTCAATGTGACAATTGTTGAAAAACTAGGGAAGTCCAACATAGTCACACACTTTTTATCTTGGAAAAAACATGATGGCGACTGTGCTCCTATATAGGAAAAATTACTTGATGATTTTTTTTTTTTCATCTCCACTAATACTCCTTGGTTTGCCGATATTGTGAATTAATTAGCCACCATAGAAGTACCACCTCACTTTTCGTCAAAAAAGAAGAAACGTCTCGTAAGAGAGAGTTCCCCTTTTAAATGGATTAATGGAATCTTATTTCGATGTGGAACTAATATGGTTTTGCGACGGTGTGTTAGGGCATATGAGACCTACAGTATCCTTAGGGCCTATCATGATGACCCTTTTGGAGGGCATTATTTTGCTAAAAGGACAACTCACAAGATTCTGGGAGTAGGATCCTATTGGCCTTCAATGCATAAGGACAACAAGAAGTACATTCATAGGTGTGATGAATGCAAAAGGGTAGGAAGGACAACCACATCCAATGAAATGGCCTTGCAACCTCAAGTAGTCCTTGAACCATTTGAAAAATGGGGATTGGATTTTATCAGCCCCATAGACCCTCTGTCACAAGGAAAAGAGTATATTCTGGTCTATACCGATTACATGACTAAGTGGGCAGAAGTGCAAGCACTACACGTTGCTAGGGAAGAGCAGGTAGCTGACTTTCTTTATAATAAAATCTTTCTCTAATTCGGGACTCTAAGAACAATTGTTATAGACCAAGGCCCCTAGTTTATGTCTAAAGTCCTATTGGCATTCACATATCACTTCCAAGTAAGTCACAAGAAGTCCTCACCCTACCACCCGCAAAAAAATAGACAAGTTGAGGTCACTAATAGGGAAGTAGAGAATATTTATACAAAAACGGTCTCTTCGGGAAGGAAAGATTGGGCTAGGAAACTACCGGAAGCTGTCTAGGCCTACAACATGACTTGGAATTCAACCACTGGCTATAGCCCCTATGAGTTAGTCTTTGGGAAGAATCCCCTCTTTCCCATTGAATTCGAGCTCCAAACCCTTAGGATGGCCATGGAATAGGGAATGGATCTTAAACGAGCTCAAATCAAGAGAGTCTTACAACTTAATGAACTAGACGAACTCCACTTGGACGCCGTCCATCAAATTGAACTGGTCCAACAACAACGTAAGGTTTGGCATGAAAAACATATCAAAGAGAGAATTCTATACTGATGATTGGACATTATTGTTCGATTCCAAATACAAGGATAATCAAGGGAAATTGATGACACACTGGCTTGGACCATACGATATTTCTCAAGTGTTTGCTAAAGGTTTGGTCCAGTTAAAACCAATTGATGGTGACACCTGAACTCTTCTGGTTAATGGGCATCAATTATGCATCTACCATAAACCCGTTAACAAAGAGAAGTTTATAAAAATGGTAGAAATGCAGGGAGAAATCCACTGTATTGACTCTGCTGTGGCTGGGTCAATATAGTTGTTAAATAAATAAACCTTAAAAAAAACATCATTTCATTTCTAAAAAATTTCTTCAATTTCTTCATCAAATCCACCATTTGGACTTGGCCAAAGGTTTTTTTATATTTTTTAGGGCTTCATCTTTTGGCGAACCCAATTCTGGTGCACCTTGTTGTGATGCTTCAGAAACTACTAGCACAACTGTTGTGATGCTCTAGAATTGCTGCTGCGATGCTTCAGAATTGCTACAATGCTCCAAAATCTACACATCATATTGGTTCCACGTCTCATCCTGATCCTACATTCTAACGCATCACTCAATGGTGCTTTGGAAATTCAAGGCCAAAGTATCACAATTTTCTTCCTTCTAGCTACATCTTTTTAGTGATGCTCTAGAATTTTACTGTTTCTCTTCTGACTACATCTTTTCAGTGATGCTCCAAAATTCTGCTCAGATGCTCCAAAATTATGTTCGGATGCTCCAAAAATTTTGGCTGATGCTCTAGCTGCATCTTTCAATGATGCTCTAGAAATTTTGGTTGTTGCTTTGGCTACATCTTTCAATGATGCTCCAAAAATCTTGGTTGCTGCTTTGGATGCATCTATCGACCATGCTCCAAAAATTTTGGTTGCTGCTCTAGCTGCATCTATCAGCGATGCTTTGGAATCCTCAATCTAGTTACTCTGTTTCAATGACATCTTTCTATAATAGTTCTAGAACTCTCTTCTTCTCTACTTTAGGTGCATTACTTGATAATGTTCCATATTTTTCTATAAATTTTGTCTTTCTAGTTTTTTTATTTTTCCTAAGTTTCGTGCATGCCAATCCTTTAATGTTGCTTCGAGATCTACCCCCTTATGATTATTGTGCCACATCACATTAAATCTTTCCATTATAAATAAGATTATTTTGACACCTTTTTGTCATAATAATTTCCATAATTACTTCAACCATCCCATCCATGCCATTATTATCCGCTACCACCCTTGCCAACCATATGACTATCCAATTACGTCAGCATAGGTAAGTGACGTTTGATCTAATGACAAGACGTAAGGTATGTGTAAATTTATTTATTAAAAGGGTTAATATTTATTTTGAATAAAGGTTAATTAAGTGGCATGATCTGTTCCCCTTGTAACTTTGAAACTTGTTCCCTTTACATAATTGGTAAGAGTATGGAAGTAGTTGTAATTCCCCATGGAAGGCCGTCATCTTTATGCAGTATGGTGACAAGTATGTTGGTAATTAACTCTTTCCTCATCAAGTATATCGACGTAGAACTCTTTTTCCATCTGTAATTTAGAGAAGCAAGCATTCTAGAGTTCTATAAAATTCCACCGAGAAACAAAGGAAATGGGAGGTGCTAAGAAAAAGTCTAAGCTAACTTCTGCAGTGCCATTTTTGGCATTAAGCAATATAGCAACTTTATTTCAAAGGGTTGGATGGATGGACTTCATGAAACAATTTGAAGGGAACAAAAAGTAGCTGGTGAAGGAATTTGTTAAGAATTTTGCAGATGGGAAGACTGTGGTGTGCGGAAAACCGTTTCGAGTAAGTATGAAAGTCCTTGTTCATCTTTCCGATCTTGAGAATAAAGGAATTCATTTGAATGAAAATACAAATGTCCCTTATCAAAAGTTAATAGATTTGTTCCATAGGGAAGGGGAACCCCAACCTATAATGACCATAAACACCAGGGGGAAAAATAAGGGAATTCATAGAATGTCTATTCCAGAATCGTGGAGGTCTACTACAGCTTGGATTATTAAATATTTCACTTGTGAGGGACAAATGACTATAGTAGTGGGACCCCCTTTCCACCTGCTGACTCATTTATGCCATGAAATTGAGGATCCTACTCTTAGGGTAAATTTACCAGCTTTTCTCTTCCATTCAGTCACCTCTATGATAGAAAAGTATAAAATTGAGATGGGGCCCCTTAAACATCATGGCCCGATATAGTTAATATGTAAATACCATTTCCACCATAAGCCAGAGAAGAAGTGGAAAATGTTTCTACATAAATTTGAGAATGAAGAGCTAGGGAGGTCATTCAAGGAAGGAGAATCCTCTAAATAAAAGGAATAGTCTGTAGAGGAACCCTCCTCAAAGGCATTAGGCACCCCTAAATCCCAATATACCGCCACAACTCCTAGGGGTGATGCACTGGAAACCTTGCTAGATGAATTACAAACCTGAGGACAAGAAGGGGAGGTGGGAATTTTATATTCCAAAGAAGAGGAGGAACCCCCTCAGAAGAAAAATAAACAAAGTAAAATTGTTTTTCAAATAACTCCTCTATATAGGAGTAAACGGTTATCTTTAGCGCCAGTGAAATCAAACCCCAAGATATAGGTAGTACTTCAAAAATAAAAAAGGCCAGGACTCCAATAAAGGTGGTAGAAATTGATAGTCCACTTGATAATGAGGCAATAGATGGAATAGAAGAGCAAGGGGATGAACTTCCTAGTGAAAAGAACAAAGAAACCCTATTGCCTGAAGAACAAAAAGGGGAAAGAACACAATTGCCACACTCAGAGCAGAATGAAGATGATCCTGTGGGAGGATTCTCTCCTTTCCTTGAAAAATTGGAAAGTATACCTAAATTTGTGGAAAGAGTGCCTCAAGTAACTCCTCATGCATCTTTCTCTGTGGATATCGATGAAGAAGAAGACAAACTTCATATTGATGGAGAAATTCCTTGCTCCTCCTTACCTAAAGAAACTGAAGAAGGAAGTATGCCTCATATAGAGAATATAAAAGAGATAGAAGAGGTGCTTGTTGAGAGCACTAAGATAAAAAATGCACCCCATATTGATGATAAAGTGGAAGAAGTGCCTCAATCATCCCTTCTTGAGGAAAACAAAGAAGAAAATGTGCCTCATCCCGATGATGAAATTCCTCACGCATTATTTTTTGTGGACATAGGGGACGAAGAATCCAGTCAAAGAAATGAGGAATTGGAAAAGCTAAAGATAGAAATTGAAGGGTTAAGAGACAGGTTGTAGGATGATGAAGCACAAATTAATCAACAAAAAGAAGAAATTGAGGTGCAAACTGCCATTTTCCATAAAAGAAATCAAGAAGTTGCCAAATTGACTGCACAAATAGAGGAAAAAGACATGCTTATTGAGCAACTGCAATTCTAGATCCAACAATGGAATCAACAGGGTAAGCAGAATTAGGATGCTCTGTGTGAAAAAGAAAAATGTATTCAAGATTTGAAAAATAATTCTATGCAATTATTTAGTGCTTTTGAAGAAGAAAAGAATTGACATGAAATTGAGTTAAATGCCTCTATGAATAAAATTGTTGAGCTAGAACAAAGTCTGTAGGAGAGTGACACTCAACCAATCATGGAATCAAAGGGGACACAAACTAGACCTATTGTTATAGACTGGTTCCAGGTACGTATTCACCCAATGCTAATGAAATGGATAGAGCATTGTTACCTCTTGAAGGATGTGGAATTTGAAAATAATAGGTTAAAGAGGGAATTAGTTATGTTAAAAGAATCTTTCCATCAACCATATAGGGGTTAGCAGGATTCCTGTGAAATTGGTGTATTGCTATTAGCCTATAGAAGACCATCTAGGTTGTACTCCATGTTTCTTAATGAGCAACTTTTAAGATGGAAGTTGCAAAGAATTCAACAGAACTAGCCTCATGACCCTGATGTCAAGGAATTTGTAAAAGTATTTATTGAGTCACTCCCTGAACAACAAAATTTGCTGTGTGAGTTCTTTGTTCACAATTTTCTCTTAGAAAAGTATACAAATCTCTTTATTAACTTCTTTGTGGGGGAAGTAGAATTAAGATCATTCCTGTCCACTATGAAAAATCAACTTCACTAGCAAGAGAGATCCAGAGAGTCTGCTCAGGTAGAAAATACTATAGGGTTACAGATGAGAGACCCTCATAGGAAGCCTCTCTCTTTGAAGAAACAATTTCTGGGTGTCAAAAGTAAATAGGAAGTACAGGTCAAATACAATAACAATCTCAGGTTGTGTCATGATCACTTTCAAGAACAAGGGCCACATTTAATAGGACTAACATGGCATGCATGTGAAGAAAGGTATACTCCTCTTTCCATGCATCTCAAAGAGGGAAATAATTTCACCTCTTAATATCAAATGGTCCTAGGGAAGAGTAGTAGATTTGGCCAAAATTCTAGAGGAATTAAGGATCAACTGGATTGGTATTGGGTACAGACCTACCTTGCTTCTTTCACCGCCACCTTCAGTATATACGAATCTGGACCAAAGTGAGGATAATTTTTCCAGGTGGAGACAAAGGGTCACTTTTCATTAGGGATTCTTTAGGAATCCGAATATATTAGACATAGAGGTAGATGATGTGTATGATCTCAGTGCTAAGTATGAGGAAATGAATAGAAGGAATGATGGGTAGGGGACACACCAGAGAGCAGGAGGACCTGCTCGGTCTTAGGAAGGGGAGGAAATGATGAGGTAAAAATAACCTCATTAGTATGATGGGATCAATATGTAAATGTAAACCTTTAAGCCTTAATAACCTTTCCAATTGATTACCTTTAGGAAAAATAAGTGCTCTCTTTCTACGAATAAGTGTAAAAACTTTATTTCTTAGAGTTGATCAAATTAAACTAATTTATGTTGATTTAATGGTCTAGTCTTCGAGCATTTCATACGTCAAATCCACTCCCAATCACCATTCCATTTAGAAGGGAAATGAATGTGGATCTTGACACTTTTGAAAACCAGCGAGCGGGCGCTAGAATTCCAGGAGCACACGTTTTGGCCAAGTCTTTATAATTCTGTTATTTTTCAGTTTCAAAAACTTTATGGATCATGCGAAGCCTCTTTAATATTGTATATCATGGGCTTTAAAGTCCCTTTTACTATAGGAAATCTGTTGAAAGACTTGATCGACTAAAAAATATGATTTTTGTTAGTTGTTTTTCATATAAATATGTAACTGTTACAAACAATAAAGAAGATTATCATTATGTTGCCAATTTGTCTTTTAGTAATGAAACTACCATATGAATATGAGTTTTCCTGCAACTCTTTGAATTACTATGTAATATGGATCATATGTGGAATGAAGTAACTGAGAGATTTTTCCAGTGCATGTGATATGAAGTAACTGTAATCACACCTGAGAGCTTGCCACTCGAGGGTTATAGATAGATAGATAAGTATTATGTTTCCTATTCTACATTTTCTTTTAGCATATAATAGTTGAATTTTCATTTCATTTTCATGAGTATATGTTATAATGTTAGTGTCAAGTCTATAGGTTGTAACTGAGTCTGTAGTTTCTGAGCTTAACATTTGAATGTCCAGAGCACCTTTCTTCAATTGATTCTGATTAATGGTTTTATGATTAGCAATTGGCTTGTTATCTTTTGCATTAGATAAATGTTTCCTAATTTCTTTACATGCTTTAATTCTTCAGCAATTTATGCATTCTTTAGATTAATCGTTTCCATGCTTTCTAGTTTAATGGTGATGCTTTTCAGATTCTTATTTTTCTATTTTCTGATTTGAGTTATTTTCTTACTTTCTAGATAGATGATTTATTGCTTTTAAGATTAGAGGCCCCTTAGCCTAGAACTTTTATTTAGTTGATTAGAAGTTGAGATGTCCTTTATTGCATACAACCGTTGGAAACTTCCCGGTCAATATATTGATGTGTTTATTCACTAAAGTGTTAGGATCTAATGACAACCAGTTAAGGGGCTTTGTGAAAGTATTGTTTCGTGTGCGTAATGGCCTCTTTTTTGTATCTGCCTATCCCCTCTATGAAACTCATGAGTAGTAGTATAGGTATAACCTTCACCTCGTAAGACCTACCGGTGGGCTTTAATAGAGAACCATCTCCTCTTTATATCCTTGCACGAATCAACATAAACATTGTAGAAGGTGTTCTTTTTGACCTGACATCTCAGGTGAACATTATAACTAAGGAGACTATGTTAATTAACTTCCTGTATAAAGATGGGTACGATGCACCTGTGAGCACCATCCATACACAACAAAATTTGTGTGCCTCCTCTTGGTAGTATCATTTTGTCGGTCCTTGTCAGACCTAAATCCATGAACTTGTTGTTTCATATAATCTAGGGGTCTAAGCTCTTCAGAGTGAAGCTAGGTATCCCCTAACTAGTAGCTATGAACATAGTTCCATCGGTTGTGCACAAATGTTTAAAATTCATTCATGAAGGTTCCATGCATGTGATCCATGACATTGATTATAGACCATCAGTTGTATGTGGCAATTATTCTTTAGATCAATTTTGGCCTGCATGTTGGTCTTCTCCCACCTAGAAAAGACCTCTTGTACCAAACTTATCAAAAGTACAAGAAAGAGTGCTTAACAGGTAGAGTGAGGTACCCTCCATCACCTTATGATGTTTCACATAGGGCTTGTTTAAAAGCTGACAGTGATGCCGCCAAGGCCCATAGAAGAGAAGAAGAGAATCCCTCTTGGGTTCCCTCTTCTTCCTCTGCCATTTTTCAGCTTAACACTTCCTTTTTCCCTACTACACTGCCATCAAATTTTGTTTCACATTTGCGTGAGAATCCTATGGTGCTTGCTTGGTGAAAGACTAAGTGTCCTGTGCTCGAGCTTCCTATTCTTCCCACAGAGCCTATGCCCATTTGATATGGAAAAAGAAAGGGTCCCTGTGGGGAATCCTCTATGTCTCGACCTTCGCAGCCTCCCACCACTTCTCCCAAAGTAGTAAATGAGAAGAGGCCTGCTACTGAGGCACTAGAGCCAACTCCCCCTGTTGTTTCTCAATCTACTCCTCTTGATCCCATTCAGGAGCCTGTCCCTCCACTGGAAACAACTATGGTGGACACTCCCATGGCTGAGTAGGATCCTTCCATCCCTTTGCAGTCTTCAGTCTCTAGCTCAAAGAGTCATAGAAACTACCTTGCATGTGAGTGCAAACGATGGTGAAAGGATCTTGTAGCTAAGCAAACCACTTTGTAGAGGATGGAAGAGGAGTCGACCACCCCTGCTTCAAGGCCTCCTAATGCATCATCTTCTCTCCTCCCCTTTGTTTCTATTCAATCTAGTTAAGTTTTGCTTTTGGATCCCACTGTGAGTGCGAGTGTGCCTAACCCCAAAAAGGTACAAATGTTTATCACTCCTTTAGTGGATCCACCCCTATTGATGTCCCTTCTAGACATATCACCATTCCCTAAACCCATAGATATGCTGAATAATTTAGTGGTATCTTTCACAATTTTCTCCTCCTCCTCCATGCCTCTTTCCTTGTCTATGGGGAGTTCACCTCCCCTAATGAAGCAGAAGGTAGAGGATTTCCCTTTTAGCAATGGGGGATGTAAGAGGATTCCACCTTCTCTGAAGGGTGGTCATGTGTTAGCTTGTTATGTCTTAGTGATGGAACCAATCTCAACTTCCCTTGAGTTTGTCACCACTCCCGAGTCTTTCGGTGAGCCAAGTAGTGAATCTTGGGCACAACCTTCTCCATTCATTGAGGTACGACATGACACTCCAATAAAGTGCATGTTTAACTCTCTGGATGAAGTTCCAGCCTTTTGAACGATCTTCACAAAATCGCTGACCATAGCTCGACAAGAGCCTAGTGGAGAAGACCTTGCGGGCCCTTCTTCCTTAGCCCTTATTGCAGGAGGGTTGGAAGCTCCTCCTCTTAATATTCCACCATTACAGGCTCATCCTCCTTCCCCTTATAACAATCAAGATTGGGAAGCAGATGACCTCTTGGTCGATGAGTGTTAGGGGGAGGCCACTTCTTTATCTTTAGATTAGATGTGTGTGTGTTGTGATGTGTTCATGGATGACCCTTGTCACCCTTGTTGGTGCTTAGATACAAGAGTGATTTTTGTGTCGTAAACCTTCTTCTATTTGTATCGTCATTCTTCCATGCTTGTGTTTTATTTTTGACAAATTGGGGACGATGCAAAGTGTTGGGGGCATTTAGGCCTCCCTTCCGTATTAACCCAATTTTTTATTTTGTTTTCTCGTGCATTCTTCACATGGTATGATATAGTAGGGGGTTGATGATAGTTCACTTATATACTATTATTATACTTATGAGTACCTTTGACCTTGATATATCAGATCACCCCTGTGTCCTCTATTTATGATGATTTCTCTTTTGATATTTTCTTATCTTTCTCTCTTCTTTTCTTGAGTTGTCCCTTTCATGTGTGACAACACCATTTCTATGACACTTTGATTTTCAAAAAACACTTTCGTTATCGATGAATCTTTTCTCAAGAATATTTGCAAGCTTTTTTCAAGAATCACATTCTCAACTTGGACCTAATGGAATGTGTTTCCTTCATCACGGGTTTACAAAGAAAGAACTTGAAAAATTTCCTTCAAGGTGGGAGTAGTCTTGACCTTCCCCTCACAAGGGGGAATTTTCTTCCTTTCAAATTCTTTGATGAAGTGGATATCTTTCAAAAGGATTCCTTGATGTTGAATTGATTTGTGAAGAACATTATCTTACTTTCAAACAATGTATCCCTTGAGTGGACCCCTTTTCATGTCGAGTTCCTGAGGGACCCCTTTGAATTCCTTCTGACTCATTAATGGTCTACATGATTGTCCGCTTATTTTCCTATGTGGTTGCTTTGTGTTTCCTGGCATGTTTTACCTATAAGTAAATATGTAGCTTTGTAGGTGCACCTGTAAATCCACTTTTTGACTCTACGAAGTCTCCTTCTTTGGGTTTCCTCCATGTGAGAGATCTTGGGGGATGCCTCCTTTGAATTCTGTGGGCCTGTAAGGTGCTTACACATTTGGGCTTCCTCCATGTGAGGGATCTTGGGGGTTTCCCCCTTGCAGTTCTGTGAGCTTATAAGGCACTTATTTCATTGGGTTTCCTTCATGTGAGAGATCTTGGGGGATGCCACCTTGTAGGTGTGTAGGCCTATGAGGCACTTGGTTATTTGGGTTTCCTTCATTTGAGAGATCTTGGGGGACACCTCCTTGCAGGTTTGTGGGTCTATAAGGCACTTACTTCTCGGGGCTTCCTTCATGTGAGAGATCTTGGGGGTTGCCTCCTTGCAGGTCTATGGGCTTGTGAGACACTTTTATCTTGCAAGATTTGTCCATCATTGGTCTAAGGGCCTTCGGTGCACTTTGTGCAACTTCATAGTTTCATGGAGCTATGGATTCCTTCTGTTCAAAACTCCTTAGGGAGAGTACTTGTGGAGTCCTTTTCCCACCCTATGCTTTCAAGTTCGCTAGATCATGGTCTGCTTCCTCAATGGTTTAGGTATAAATTTCTAACCCTACTAACTCTTTGATCTACATTATCGAAGCACTCATTAGTATTCATGCTAGCTAAAGTGGGGAAAAAATATATGGGAGAAAATTTGCACCCCTTACGCAAATTACCCTTTTACACACCCTCTCCTTAGAAATAAAATCCGAAGGTGAAATTACACATCACCCAACTGCCTTCCTTCCACTTGGCATTTTTCTGTTGTGACGGTGAGATAATTTCTATTAGGGATGCATGCACGATGCATAGATGTCCACACATCATGTTGTTGTCCCTAATGGATTCCTATGTATAAAGTTGGTAGAGGCATTACGCATTCGATTGGGGTCAATTCGTAATGTCCCTCTTCGAACAACCGACCCAAAAAATGGTAGATTCTTCCCACTTCTTCAAATTCATCCATTTTCCTCTCATTTCACTCTCCAAGCAACAAATTGGCATTCTCTTAGCATTTCCAACATTCTCTTCACTCCCAAGCAACACTTCAACATTCCATTGTAGCAGCAACACTCCATCAACTCCATAAATCAAGTGTGAAGCAAGCCATAGCAGTGTGGGCTTGGAGTCTTGCGAGACCTCCCTTCATCATAGTTGAGGCTGTGGTGACCTTGCCAAGTCTGCATTCTCCTCCATTGGCTAGTGAGATTTTGGGTGCAGGTGGTAACATTTTGCTCCTCTCCTTTGTGATTTGGTTGAGTAACAATTTACTATTTTGTAGTGTTTAATGTAAATTCTACTTTCTTTACCTCTTTATCACATATTTCTATCTCATTGATATTTGGCTGTTCATGTAGGTGGAAACACCAAAACGAGGGTCTGAATGAGGCAAACCCCTATACAGCCCCAACAATTTTCCCCTTCTTTCTTGTGTGTAGTTGAAGGAACGCATGGAACTAGCTAGCAAATGGGAACTTTTGTGAGATTATTTGCGTCACCCTAGTTCTAGTTTACTTGCTTTATCACTTTAGTCTCTATTTCCTGTACTTTCTCCTTCTATTTTTACCATCTAGATTAACTAGCTAGGCTGTCAATTTTTTTTAGTAGTTTATATTTTGTTCACTATTTTATGACCATACAAATACCAACGTGCCTGAGAGATGCCAACATGCCACGCTGTCGTCCTAGAACTATGTTGCCATCCTTAGACAAAGAGCTATTTGAGGCACAATATTGACTCCAAAAACCAACTCGCTTAGCCCAAGCCTAAGTTCGGGATCTGCAGGGTGATTGAAGTACATTATAGTCATCATAATTCTTGATTCTTGTCATAAAACATCCCTTTAGAGTGAGGTAAGTTAGGGTAGCCCTTCACTCTCAGCTCTTCGTGACCTGGAGCCTTGACGTGGTTGGTCTCCCTCTCTTACATAACTTCATCAAAGTTTGTGGTATAATTTGTTTCTTCTCCTAAAGTAGTTGAAGTGGATGCTTTTGAGTTTTGTGTTGAAATTACTGCTTTTTCCTTTCCCTTTTTTATAATCTTTGTTTATGATCTTGTATTCTCCCATTAATGTAGGTGTGAAATCTAAGGAACCCCAATCATCTTCCAATAGCTTAGTGACTTGATAAATGTTCTTCTTGTGTTCTTCTTCCTTCTTGAATTTCACTTTTTCAGTTGGATACAATGCTTCCAAAGGATCTCACCTTGCTCTCTCAACAATCAAACAACTTTCAAGTTGAGCATCGGCCTTAAGTCTGTAAACTCTATTGTCATAGACGTAATTCATTTTATGATGAAGAGTAGAAGGAATTCCATTCATTGTGTCAATCCATTGCCTTCCTAAAAGAAGATTATATGAAAGTTCATCAGGCATAACATGGACCGGATTTTGTAATAGGACCTTTCAAGCTTTAATATTTAATGTGATGACTCCAAGTAGTTGTTTTCCTATGTTATCAAACCCATGAATGGATAAAGAATTGGGTTGAATTTGGATTTTGTCTACTTTAATCTTATCAAGAAGGTTTATGCTACACATGTTAAGGGCTGAGCCACTGTCAACAAGAGTTCTCTTTATCACTACTTGATTAACATGAGCTATTATCATGCAAGCTTCATTTTTCTTTTGCTCTTCTAACAAAGGTAACTCATCTTGATGGAAATTAATGTCTAAGTTGATTGGAGTTATAGCTTGAATTTGGGCTGCCACATCATTTGATTGCACATTAGGAATGGTAGGAACTTGTTGTAAAGAAATTTGAAGCATGTTATGATAATGAGGGGAGGCTTGAATAAGGTCCCATAATGATATCTTCACAAGATTATTCTTTAGTTGTTCAACAAGATCATAATCCTTTCCACTTCGTAAAGGAAAATGAGGAGGACCAAGCAAGATATGTTGGGGTATGGTGTTGTACACCATTCCATAAAATGTTTTATTCTATTATTGTAATTAAATAATTATTTAGTTGTGATGCACCTTGGTGGTGTGGATAATCACACTAGGTAATTATTTGGTCTCATGTAATGATTGTATTGTACCATTGTATTACTATTTGTAGAATATATGTGGCGGTAATTTAATATTGGGGAATTAAATATTGTAACTACTTAGTACCCAATATTAGAAAAGGGGTCAATGGTTTTGTATTCACATGGTTTTGTGGTACATGGTTTTACCTTACCACCAGTTGTATTTGTGTGAGCTTGTGTCTATAAAAGCAAACACAATATAGTGGTTTTAGGTTGGGAGGTGAACAGGTTGAGCAGGTTGGCTAATTGAGTCTTTCTGAAGAGTGCATTTGTGAAGCATGGCATGGGATGTGTGGATTCATGCTTGGACACATGAAAGTGCATTGGAGGGCTTGATGTTTCAGAGGTATTCATTGTAACTCTTGTACTTGCTTATGGCTGATTAATATGATGGAGTATGGATGCTTTTGGAGGTTGGGTTTTTCCCAGGGTAAATCTTGTGTTATCTTGTGGCTTGTCTATTTGATCTTTGCATTTGGAAAACTTGTATGCATGTTAATCTCTCTTGGGTTATGTGGGAAATGATTTGTGATTCTGGGTTTGAATGCTATATTTCCTAACAAGTGGTATCAAAGCTTTCATGGTTGAAGAATTTTTATTATAACCCTCGTTTGAGAGTTTTTGCAAAGTTGAAGCCATGGAAATGCATGTAGGATCTGAGGCATTACAAGGTATGGAACACATGTTGTAGGTGTTTTTATGCAGATTTGGGCTTTTGGGTTGTCAAGATTTGTTGGGTTTATTATAGATATGAAGTTTTCTAGTGTTGGGTGAAAAAGGGTTTCTTGGTTTGAGTTTGCATGTGAGGGTTTTGTTGGAGAAATTTCACAAACATTATTTTGGAACAAAATGGATCTCATGGCTGGATTTAGGCTGGCTGAGAGACGAATTTTGACATAAAATTTGACCTACTTTGGAAAAGTTGAAGAAAAGGCAAATTTTTTTTAGTAAAAGGCCCATTTTGCATGTGTAGAAAAATAAAATTAAAAATCCCGTTCTTTTTCAAATAAATTATTTTTAATTGTCGGGTGAAATATCTTATTAAAAAATCCTACAAAGAGAAAAATGAAAAGTTAGAAATTTATTAAAAAAATAAAAAATAAAGTAAAAAAAGTTTGTGGGGGTCAGACCCCCCACCTACCCGTACCTACCTCCTGCAGGTTTGCCGACGACAATACCGGAAAGTACTGCTGGTAGCAGTCTTGTCAGTTGCCACCGACAGTCTGTTGGTGCGGCCACCGGAAGGGGTGTCGGGCCCACCCAAACCGCCGGAAAAATCCTTTAAAAGGACTTTTTTTTAAACAAAAAAAATTTCGCCGGTTAAACATTGGATTTTAAAAAAGTTTTCAAACCATATTGCATATTGTGTCGGGTCCGATGATGGGCTGGCATTTTATTTTTATTATTGGAAAATTTAATCAAATTTAATGCCCATTTGGAATCCACCACCAGAGCGCCGCCCAGGTGCCACCACAGAGCCACCTTAGTGTAGATTGGAGGACTTTTTTTCAAATGAGCATAACTTTCACCCAATATGTTAGATTTTCAACTTCTTATAGTCGTTGGAAAGCTGGTTCTGAGCACTACATTGTGGTATAGGTTTGGTTTTATGATTTTGTCATTTTGACATATTTTTGGAGCTTGGAAGTCATATGTTCTCGTTTGTACATTTTTTGTCATATCGTTTGCATATGAAATTAGATTTTTGATTTTGAAGATGCGTTGGAGAGAATTTGTAGTGTACTACATAGTGGTTCAAATTTTTTATCAGTTTGTGGTGTAGGGAATATTTGGTACTTGTTTGATTGCTTGTAGGAGCTTGAGATTCGGGGTGTGAATGTGTGAGCATCCAAACGAGTCAAGAGGCGAAAACTTGAGGGAGTAAATGCTTTTATATGTTATTTATGATGCTATTGCTGATTATCAAATTGGTGCTTCCTGGTATAGGTTTACAGGTAATTTTTCAAAGTTAGGACTTTGGTGGTAACAGGTACATAGGTTGTCTTCAGTTTTGAGGACATGGTTGGACATGGTTTGAGACTTGGAGTCTCGCATGGGTGATAGTTGAGTGTAGGTACAGTGATGGCTATGGTTATGGTGTCATGGAGATGCAAGTACATTTGATGCATTGGAACAACATGATCATGTATTTGGTTTTTTGGTGGTGATATGGTTTGATGTTAGGAGATTGGTACTATCTTCTTGATGCTTATTTGGTTCCTTGACTATGATTACTCTTTTGTGGACATGGTTGGAAAATCAGATCAGTGGTTAATTTGGTGTTTGAGTCTTGATGTCTACATGATTATCTTCTTTGATATCTGGGTTTGCGGTTACTAATGTGATAATGAGTTTGCATGTTTCAGTGATTGGATCTTCGAGTTATGTGGTTGGTAGGTATGCGAAGCCTATTGATTGTAGTGAGATGACTCAGATGTGGACTGTCTATATCCACCAGGTTTGATTCATTGTTGTTGCAGATTTCATTAGTTGGCCTTGTCTGTGGTCATTTGTGCATTGGTATGTTGTTTCAGGATTGAGAGGATGGATGTTTTGAGTACTTAATTAGTCAGTTCATGGGACTTGTAGCATGTGGTTTTTGATCATGTTGTCATGATAGCTTGGTACATTCATTGGTTATACACTTTCAGTGGGAGCTTTTGACAGTGATGATTTGGCAGTGTTGGATTGGTTTGTGATGTTTTGATGGCAGTTGTATGTATCTTCTTGGCTTGGAGATCTTGGTTTACTTGTATGTTATTGACATTGTAGTTGAGTGTGTGTAGACCTGGATGATCTTCATGGAGAGGATGGTAGTCATGATGCCATGTGTAGCTCGTATCACGATTTAGTGGGAGTTGTTGGCAGTGGCGTGGATGCATCATTGGTATGGTTATCTTCATGTGATTGGAGATATGATTTCTTGGTTTAGAGTATGTTGGATATTATGTCATGGTTTACTCTTGATGCTAGCTTAGAGTTTTGGCATGATATGTGTTCTCTTGAGACCAGGATGTATGCATGTTATGGTGCATGTGATCTCCTAGGAGGAGATGGTTAGAGCATATTGTCATGATAGGTTCCTGATTCTGCAGTTGGAGCTTTGACATTGATCGTGTGTGAGTCTCTTTGTATTGAGTACATTGATCATTTTCCTGATTACTTCATGATGGTGTTATGTTGCATTTGGAGTTTGGCATGGATTGATCGGTTACAGGTGCTCGTGGATACTTAGAGATGTAGGTGATGGTTTGATTTCTCTTGTGATTAGAGGAATTTGCTTGAGACGGTTACTCTTTGGAGGTTTCAGCACGAAGACCGGGGGAGCCTTCATCTGGATATGGACGTGAGTTCATGATGGATCGATAGAGGAGATTGTTCTTGGAGTGAGTCATGATGACTTGGTTATCTTGGAGGAGCATTCTCATTCCCCACTCTTGGTCTACTCTGCAACTTATGATTTGAGAGGTATTCACCCATTATATCTTTCAGATGTGTTGTGTTTTATGCTTTATCTTTCATAGACATGGATCTTGAGCTATGGACAGTTGGTTATGGATGATTCATTTTGAGAGATGTTATGGCATGGTTATCTCCTTGTACATTTGAGTTTATGATATCATTCTTTGATGAGGATTGTTAGGAGATGGTTTATGGGCTGATTTCCAGTTAATGGGGATGGTTATCTATAATTTGATATTCTTGTTTTGAGAGGCTTACATCCATGTTGGCATTGTTACATTGATTTATATGCTGTACTTGATCTATGAGATTGGGTGTTATGGATGTTGTTGAGGCTTTTCAGTTTGGGTTGTATGTGTGGATCATTGCAATTGTTCTTGGCACTTCATGTTTTGATTGACTTATCACACCTTGATGTATAGTGTGGATTTGTGGACTTGATATGCTTTGACATTACCTATGCATTGGGAGTTTCTGGATATGTATGTTCTACATTGATAGGTTTTATACAGGGAGCTTGGTTGCAGTTTACAGGTTGCATATGTTCTTGGCATAAGTTTACTGATGTATTGATACCTTGGAGGTATGGATGGTTGGATGTCATGTGTTGTGGATGTTATTTCTGATCATGTGGGTTTTTTACAGTTGACACAGCTTGGTAGAGCCTTTGTTATCACTTGGATTTGATGCTTGTGCTCATGGATTGGTGCGTCTTCGCCTTGGCATGTTCCTTTTCTTCCATAGGTGGCCCGTTGGAGGATGAGAGGAGTTATTGCTTGAGATGGTGGTCACTTTGTTCTTATTGTGGGTATCTTGGTTGGAGCACGAGAGCATGTTACAGATTCATGTGGTTTTATGGATGGCTATGATGATGTATATCATGCATTGATCCCTTATGCAATGTATACAAAAAGTAGGAGAATGTTGGGGTATGGTGTTGTACACCATTGCATAAAATGTTTTATTCTATTATTGTAATTAAATAATTATTTAGTTGTGATGCACCTTGGTGGTGTGGATAATCACACTAGGTAATTATTTGGTCCCATGTAATGATTGTATTGTAACATTGTATTACTATTTGTAGAATATATGTGGCAGTAATTTAATATTGGGGAATTAAATATTGTAACAGCTTAGTACCCAATATTAGAAAAGGGGTCAGTGGTTTTTTATTCACATGGTTTTGTGGTACATGGTTTTACCTTACCACCAGTTGTATTTGTGTGAGCTTGTGTCTATAAAAGCAAACACAGTGTAGTGGTTTTAGGTTGGGAGGTGAACAGGCTGAGCAGGTTGGCTGATTGAGTCTTTCTGAAGAGTGCATTTGTGAAGCATGGCATGGGATGTGTGGATTCATGCTTGGACACATGAAAGTGCTTTGGAGGGCTTGATGTTTTAGAGATATTCATTGTAACTCTTGTACTTGCTTATGGCTAATTAATATGATGGAGTATGGATGCTTTTGGAGTATGGGTTTTTCCCTCTTGAGGGTTTTCCTAGGGTAAATCTTGTGTTATCTTGTGGCTTGTCTATTTGATCTTTGCATTTGGAAAATTTTTATGCATGTTAATCTCTCTTGGGTTATGTGGGAAATGATTTGTGATTCTGGGTTTGAATGCTATATTTCCTAACAAGATAGGGTTAGGCAATGGGAGGGATGTTGTAGTTGGTTGTCTTGGTTGCAAATGATTTCTTGTGTTATATGTATGAGCAATGGTATTGTAACTCGATTGCTGCAAAACACTATCATTATCAAGTTGCCTTTTACGTGGTTCTAAGATAAGCACGGGTGTTTTTTTGAACTTGTGGTTTTTTTGAGGGTGGATAAATGATAAGTTTAGGCTTAGGAGAGTACTTCAAGGGATATCTAATGTGCATAACCTCAAAAGACTTATCCTTATTTCCATGATCTATTAGTGAAGGGGAGTCTAATGTCACTTCATCATCTTCATCTAAGGAAGCCTCATCACTATTTTTTGCAAGACGTGTGTCAATTTTCTTATTTTCTTCCACTATGTTATCTTCCCTAGTAGGAGAGTTGTTAGGAGAGCTACAAACTAGATGTTCATGACATTCAATATTTGGTTCTTCTAAAGTAACTTCATCACAAGTAGGGGACTCATCAATGGTAGCATTCTCTTGTTCAATCATGTTTTCCCTAGTAGGAGAGGTGGGGGAAGATAGACAAATAAGACTCTCATAACTCTCATTGGTTTGATCTTCTAACACCAAAATATCTTCGTCACAAATAGGAGAGATATTAGGGGAAGACCAAATTTGATTGTCATGATTATCCACCATCATATTCTCTTTCACTAAAGCATTCTCATAAGGTTGAGCATGTTTAGAAAGGTAGGATAGTTACATTTATTGACCAAAAATGAAAAATACTTCTAGCCATCTTATGCAATGCTTCACAAATATAAACAATGTATATCCAAAGATGAAAAGTAGTTTTATCCAATGTATGCAAGACTTAAAAAATGCAAACAAAGTGTATCAAAAAACGAAAAGTACTTTTATCAAGCTTATGCAAAGATTTATGAATGTAAACATTGTGCATGCAAAAGTGAAAAGTACTTTTATCCATATTATGCAAATCTTCAAAAATGTCTACATTTTCAAATTTTCAAACTTAAAACAAGGTAATTTTCTGATTACACTATGCAATAGACTAAAAATCAATTGTTGCAAATGCCATTTTGAATTTTGACAATGCACCAAATGAAGCAAATTAAGCTACATTTAATGAACTTAATGAAATAAAAAACTAAAAAACTAAAACAAAAATATAACAGCAACAAACAAAAGCCTAAAACAAAGATTTTAAATCCTAGAAAATGTAGATTAGGACCTATTAGGGACTCATTCACCTTTACTGGCAAATGGGTCCTGGATAAGGATTTTGGAAATGTTTTTGCTGATTTCTGAGTGATTTTCAATGAGTTTCAGATGCCAAATTTTTTAGGTCAAGCTTGATCAGGGACTCATACTGTAAAGGCGAATGGGTCCCAAATCAGGGTTTTAAAAAGGTGAAAATTGTAAATTTTAAGTTATTTTATGTGTTTTCTACCGAGTTTCAAACTGCAACTCTTGTGACAAAAATTTCCAAAATTTGATGACCTAATGCAAGTAAACGAAGGGTAAAAAATGACCTATATAACACCTTTTGAAATGCAATTTTGTTTTGATCTTCAAATGCAAATTTATTTAATCTAAATGATATGCAATTTTTTTTGTATTTTTTATATTTAGAGAATGCAAAATGAGGAAATTATAAACCCTAAATGAGATGCAAATTTAAATGCAAAGCAAGAAATCCTAAATGAGATCTAATTCAATGCAAATTAAATGCAAATAAATGCAAGATCTAACCTAGGATGCAATGAAAAACTTTTAAAATCATAAAATTGCAATATTCAATAGGCCAGGTTCACCAAAATGAAACATATAAAAAGAGGTTCACCATCAATAGGGTATCAATGATGAACCTAATTTTCATTAGGTGTGTGTTTCATTCAATTATTAGTGTTAAACCATGCAAATAACAATAAAAAACTAACCCTAATTTTTATAGCAATGAAAAGGGGAGTTTTGAGAGCTTGAAATGATGTGTACCTTGTAGAAAATGTTGTTTTTAGGCCACAATGGACTCATTTGCCTTTAGTGATGAATGGGTCCCTTTTAGGGTTTCAGAAAATGACTTATGAGTTTTATTCCTCTCAGTTTGTACTCCCAAATCCTAGTTTTTCACTACTTCAAGCCCTACTGAGGACTCATTCACCTTTAGTCGCGAATGGGTCCTATTAGGGTTTTAGAAAATTGATTTCTAGGTTCTGTTACTTGATTGCTGCACTCTCAGATCCTTGATCTTCAACTCTCAAAAGCCTATAACAAATTTTTTAGCTTCCTTTCTTTGTTCTTGCATTATGAATGACAATCTTACAACTTGAAAACTTTGACAAATTTTCTCCAAATCTTACTTTTCCAACCTAAAAACTTGCAATCACACTTTCAAGAGGAGGAGAACCTTTTGATTGCTAGATGATAGGGGTTTTCCTTGGTCAAAACCCTTTTAGGTAATTAAACCAAATGATGAAACAATGAAATAAGGACATGAACATGAAACATGAAATGATGATACCTTGGATGATGTCTTGGAATGTAAATATGCAAACCAATATGAAGTGACCATGAAGAATGTAGATCTTGATCTTGAATAGGATGTATAACAATGCTTCCAAGTAGATCTTCAATGCTACATCAACTATCTTAGCTCTTGATCTTGAATAGGATGTATAACAATGCTTCCAAGTAGATCTTCAATGCTACATCAACTATCTTAGCTCAACAACATTCTTGAATGCACTATGCATTAGACATGATGGAATGAACTTGAATTGCTGCAATAAACTCTTGATAATCTACCTTGAAATGCCTTTGAAATGCTCTTGAAGTGCTCTAGTGCTTGAAAAATTGAATGCTTAGGCCTCTTGTAAAATTTCTAGGAGAAACTATGTGAATTAACCCCATATTTGTACTAAATCTAAAGATTAACCCCAAAATTTAAATAATTCAAGCCGACACTAGATTTGGAAATGAAAATTATTAAAATCCTACTAGAATTAAATTAAAAAAGGGGGTTCCTTATTAAGAGAGGATCCAATCGCCACCTAGGGCGAATGGGTGATGGCACAAGTTTCCAGACCTTTCTATGGGAGGGTGAAAGAACATTGAAAACCCATTTCAAATATGCAAAGAAAGGGGGGTCATATGTGTAGAGGACTCATTTTCCAATAATGACAAATGGGTCCTAGCAACATTTTTTTAGGACACCAAATTTGTCAAATTAAATGTCATGCAATATCATTATTGTGTGTTGGGATAGATCCTTGAAAAGAGGGATTGAATTTGAATTAAAGGGGCCAATTAACCTCAATTATCCACAATTAATTAATTCAACCCTAGATAAGTGTGAAAGTATAATACAACACTTTACAACACCCCAAATAAGGTATGATTTAAGTACATTGCATTAAAAAGGGCCCTAGATTAATGTGAATGTGTACAACACATTACAACATTAAACCAAGGCATTATTAGGTTAACTCAATGACAATTATTTCCAAATTAAGTAAGGAAAAGGGAGACTTTTTCCGTTATTACAATTGGTTCTACATTTTTAGTAACAACATTAAGTTCTTGCATCAAATATCTTTCATGCTCCTAATACAATGTCGAAAGTAAAAAGAACATAGTTTGATCATAGGGAATTCAAATGTTTTAGATTTTGGATGAAATATTGATGATACTAGGTTTGAGAGAGGTTTCTTGATTATAGAGAGACTTATTAACCAAACTTTTGCACCCAAATTCTACAATCTTTATGTGCTTCCAAAGGTTTTTTTAATAAACCTAAAACATAGTCTAGAAGAGTGTCAAGTATAGAGCTTCGATCTTTAGTAGAAAAAACTCTTCATGAATAACTTGTTGCATCGACCAATGGTAGACCAAGTCTATCCCATTCATTGAGATCATACTCTTTATCTAGATTTTTTTGAGTTTTGATAACAAGTCTTTCGTTGATTACAACCTTGAAGAATCTATAGGATCTTCCAACCATATTTCCTTCAGATGCCAACCATCTATAAATCCATATCCCTCTAGATCTTCGTTAGCAACACTATCTAACCTCAACAACAATCCAAAATAAATGAAGAAATTGGCAAGATAGTTCAACAAGAAATTAGAATTAAATCCTAAGGAAGATGAGAACAAAGATAATAAGGGAAAATGAACAAAAAATAGGAAAATGGGAGAAAAGAGTTGTATGTTGAAAGAGCACCTCCCAAGGGTAGGCACTAAAAAAAGAAACAAGTATAAAATAAAGGCTAAAGGGGTTGATATTGAAGTTGTTGGCTATGAACCAGGTAAATGGCCAACCTAAGAAACTTTTACTATTATCATTGTTGATAAGAAGCTATGGGGTAGATATGAAGCTAAACTTCATGTAGAACTTACAGAAACATAAAAGAATTCTAAGGATTAATGGAAGTGATTGGCCCAATGGATGATATCTTCACAAGAAAATTTGGATGATATGGTTGTAGATATTAGAAACTCTATAAATACTACTAATATTAGTCATAAAAAGTTAATGTTTGTTACTTAGCTGTGTTAAATAGGCACAAGACAACTGAGAGGGGGGGGGGGGTGAATCGGTTGTCACAAAATTCAAGTTTAAGACTTCAACACTTATCAATTCCACAACCACACTTCTATTATTAAGTAAGAGCATGAAACACAAATAAAAAAAAGTAAATCAACATAATGAACACCAAATTTTTACATGGAAAACCCAATAAGGGAAAAACCATAATTAGGGTTAACTCACAATATAAAGAGATTATAAAAATGAATATAGAGGCTCACTGCCAAGGGCTCACTACCCAGAAGAGGACTGACTGTCCAAGTACAAAGGCTCACTACCTATAGAAAGGACTCACTATCCAAGTACAAAGGCTCAATGCCTACATGAAGGACTCACTATCCAACAAGGAGGCTCACTGCCTATAGATACAAAAGAGAACAAAAGATCCACCACAACAATTAACACACATCCACAACTTTGAATAAGGATTGAAAAAACCTTTAGCTCATTGCCTTCAGGAATCCAACACAATGAAGTACTGTTGTCTCAACTCACTCACACACACACTTCTACTCTTATGATTTGTGGCTAACTTTCACCACTTTGCATCAAACTATCATACAATTCCTCACAATTTGACTTGATTTTATACCATCCTAAACCTTAGAAACTTGCTCCAAGGTCGGACACAAATATCTCATTTCATAAATTCAAATTAGGTTGAAAACTCAACATTCCTGCAATGGAAAAGAATGAGATTGGACCAATAAAAACATTTTTCAAGATAAAAAAAATAATATGTCGAATCAACCACACACTTCCTTAATTAAATTTTATTCTTCAAATGAAGTGTAAACACCTGGTCGGCCAAACCTAATGAAAAAACAAATAAAAATTGATGTACACGATTCCCAACAAGAAGATGACACACAAAATCCACAAAATGCTTCATTATGCATGAGAATACATCTAAGATTTCTTCAGATACATCCGCAACAAATGCAATATGCTTCAAACTCTAAACACCTTTCACCAGTCCATTAGGATTGTGCAAACTCATACTGAAACACTAAAACATGACTTTCGTATCACCAAACTTCAACCTTCTTTGCAAAAACCCAGAGACACCATCTCAAGACATATCCCAAATCTGCAATATTTGAAACAAAATAGTGAAGGACTGCGGAGAAAAAATATTTCTCTCAGTCCACATAAGATCAACTCTGCCAGAACAATTCACACACCGGTGAACACAAATTTCATGTACTATCACACCAGAAGCTAAAAATTAGGATATATCACCACAAGATCACCATTATCAAATCTTCAGATCCACACAAGCATATGATCAACATAGGAGAAACATGAAGCACATACCAGAGCACATTTTGAACACATTCATCACTTTGACTTCTCTTCTTTATTAATTTTCTCAAAGCACTTGGAAAATCATCAACACAACACATTTGCAATGACATAAAGATAGCTCCATGTACTCACAACATCTCAGCAACATCTCAGCTATACATGTACAATCAACAACATACTGAACTGTGTTGACATCAATGACAACATTAATGACAACACCACTAGACTAGCTCATACTTGCAACAATCTCCCCCTTTGCCATTGATGGAAACACATGATGTGAAAAACCATCAAAGACAACATCCCTCACAATATCCTAGGAGAACACCTTCTCTTCCTCTGCAACCATTTTTCACATGAATTTCTCTCCCCCTTTGACATCAATGGAAAAGACTAACAACTCTTATCACTCCCCCTTAGGAGTATACTCATACTGCAACAATGAAAACCTTTTCTACCCCCCTTGAGGAGTAGACCCATTTATCAGTCCATATAAATAAAGAATCTATGAATTCACTGGACTGATGCACATTCATGCACACTTAGTTCGGAGGGCCAATGACCCAACCTCTCCTAAGATGCTCAAAAGTATCGTTTGGAAGAGCCTTAGTAAATATGTCTGCAATTTGTTCCTTTGTTGTCACATACTCCAATTTGACTTCATTCTCCAACACTTTTTCTCTCAGGAAATGATATTTGATAGATATGTTTTTTTTCTTGAATGCATAATCAGGTTCTTTGAAATGTTTATTGCACTTGAGTTGTCATAGAAAATAGAAATAGGCTCATCACATATCACTCCAATGTCTTTCCAAGTTTGCTTCATCCATAAAACTTGTGTGCAACAAGATGCTATAGCAATGTATTCTACCTCTTTAGTGGATAAAGAAACTGATTCTTACTTTTTACTCAACCATGAAACCAATCTTTCGCCAAGAAAGAAAGAACCACCACTGGTACTCTTCCGGTCATCTACAAATTTGACCCAATCAACATCGATATAAGCACTCAGTGTGAAATCATCACTCTTAGGATACCATAATCCATAATCCAATTTACCTTTAAGATATCTAAATATCCTCTTTATAGCTATAATGTGCTTCTTTAGGATCTGATTGGAATCTGCAAACTAAACATACTGCATGCATAATATCTAGTCTAGTAGCAGTAAGATACATCAGTTTGCCAATCATAGATATATATTTTCTCTGATCAGTCTTAGTAGATTCATCATCTTTGCTCAATTTACATCTAGTTACCAAAGGAGTACAAACTGGTTTGCAATCATCCATCCCAAACTTCTTCAACAACTCTTTTACATACTTAGATTGTGAAATGAATATCCCCTTATCAGTTTGATTCACTTGTAGACCAAGGAAGAAATTCAATTCACCAATCATAGACATCTCAAATAGTTTCTACATCTCTTCAACAAAATTTTTACACATGCCTTATTTCCACCAAAAATGGTATCATCAACATATAGAACTACTATCGACATTTTGTTACCTTGCACTTTGAAGTAAAGATTGTTGTTAGCAGAGCCTTTGTTGAATCCTTGCTTTGTCAGGTATTTGTCCAATCTTGCATACCAAGCTTTGGGAACTTTCTTTAGTCCATACAATGCCTTCTTCAACTTACAAACCATGTCTGGTTTTCCAGATAACTAAAACCCTTCAGGTTGTTCGATGTACACTTCTTCCTCCAATTCACCATTCAAAAATGCTGACTTAACATCCATCTAATACACTTTAAATTCCTTGTGGTAAGAAAATTCCAGAAACATCCTAATAGCTTCCATTCTAGCCACATGGGTAAATGTCTCTTCAAAATATATACCTTCAACTTGTGAATATCCCTTGCATACAAGTCTTTCCTTATTCCTTACAACTTCTCCACTTTCATTTAGCTTATTCCGGAACACCCATTTTGAGCCAATCACTTTTTTATTCATAGGCCTAGGGACTAGCTCCCATGTCTGATTCTTTTCTATCTATTGCAACTCTTCTTTCATAGCTTTCATCCAACTCTCATCTTCACATGCTTCACTCACAAACTTAGGTTCAACTTTAGAGATTAAACACAGATTTACCTTAGCTACTACTTTACTTCTTGTCTTCACACCTTCACTTTTATCTCCAATTATTTTCTCCTCTAGATGATTCTTTTGTACATACTTAGGAGTCTTAACAATAGGTTTCAACTCATTCTCTTCTTCTTCTTCCATTTTTTCTTCTTTCTCTTCTTCATCCTTCTCCTTATTCTCCTCAGGTACATGTCCACAGATAGGATCATTAGGTTCAACTTCACTTATCTCAATAGGTCTGTGTATGTCTTCATAAACTTTCACATTAACACTTTCAACAATCTTTATCAATCTTTTATTAAAGCATCTATATTCTTTTCCAGTAGTAGAGTATCCAAGATATATTCCTTCATCACATCTAGCATCAAACTTTCCAAGATTTTCATCATCTCTTTTAATTTAACATCTGCTTCCAAATACCTTGAAATACTTCACAGTAGGAGTCTTACCAGTCCATAACTCAAAAGGAGTCTTTGTGCTATTGTATATGATCTAAAATCTATTAAGAACATAAACATGTATCACCTCTCTCTAGTACACATCCAGTATATTTGATTCTTTCATCATGGTTCTAGAAGCTTCTTGTACTATCCTATTTTTCCTTTCAACTACTCCATTCTGTTGAGGTCGGAGCAAAAAAATCTTTTTATGCCATGCTATTCACAAAATGCATTAAATTCATCAGAAGTGAATTCTCCACCTCTATCAGATCTCAAACACTTGATTTTCAAATTTACTTCATTTTCCACTCTTGCTTTGAATACCTTAAACCTATCCAGAGCCTGAGTCTTTTCTCTAAGAAAAGAACCCATGTCATTCAAGTATAATTATCAATAAGCAACATGAAATACCTGTCACCATTTAGGCTTCCAGTTCTAGTTGGATCACAGATTGCTCTTGTCCCTTAAAGCTGCATCTTTTCTATTTCCCTAATTGACAACTTCTACAAATAGCATTAGCAGGTCTTGTGAGTCTAGGCAGCCCTCAAACAATCTCCTTTGCATTGATTTGAACCAGGTTATCAAAATTTACATGTCCCATTCTCCGGTGCCATAACCAAATTTCACTAATTTTAGATACAAGGCATTGACCATCAACTCCCTTTAGCTGATAGATGTTTCCATGAGTTCTTCCAACAACAACCATATCTCCATTTTCAGATCCTTTTATGATTTCATAGGTATTATTCTGAAACACAAGTTTAAAACCATTGCTACACATCTAACCAACACTTAGAAGGTTATGCCTCAAACCCTTCACATAATATACATCATCAGTCCTGTGCACTTCAACAAAACTAATTGAACCTTTCCCACAAATCTTAGCTCCTGAATCATCACCAAAGATAATGAAACCACCATCATATTTATCAAGTTTTGTGAATTTACTCTTGTCTCTGGTCATGTGTTAGAACATCCACTATCAATTACCCAGTAGTCTTCATCCTGTCTTGCATGAAAATGGGTAACCAAAGTACCTTCCATCCTATTCCTCTTATTCTATGGAGCCTTCTTGCTTACACATTTTCCAGGGTTAGTGGATATAGATTTACTTTCCAAAGCTTAGAATAAGCACTCACTATCATAAAAAATTCCTACTTCTTTAACATAGTACAACTTCTTATATTTATTATCCTTTCTATCCTTATCCCTATAATCCTTGTTCTTCTTATGTACAACTCTATCCGGACATCTTGAAGCATAATAACCAATATTACCACAACTGAAACATTTAAAGGGAAACATACCTTTATACTTTCTGGTACCTTTCTTCAACTTCTTGGTGAAGTTTGCTTCCAACTCATCATCACCATCACTATCCAGTTTGTCTTCAATCTTCATTGCCTTAAATGTCATTTTTGTCTTTTCTTCTATCTTGTCTTCTTTCCAGAACTTTCTCATCTCAAATGCTTGCAAGATGCTAAACAACTATTCTAAAGTGTACTTCTTAGGATCATACATTTCTTCAATAACTGAGATCTTATCAATGTAGCAATCCTGTAGGGTGATTAGGATCTTCTCAATTATATCTTCATATGATAGTTTTCCTCCTTGATTTCTAACTTCATTTGCCGTCAGTTCAACCCTTAGAAAGAAGCTTGTAAATTCTTCACCTTCTTCCATTTTCAAATTTACAAATCCGTGCTTTTCCGCCAGCTTCTTTTTCAATTTCACTCTTTCATTTCCTTCATACATGTCTTCCAACTTCTTCCAGACTTCATATGTAGTATCTAAAGAAATAACCTTAGCTCGCTCATTTTTAGACAAGCCACTACAAATAGCATAATTACCTTCTCATTTTCTTCATAAGTAGAAATCTCATCTGCAATAGTATGACCACTAGATGGGGGTGTATACTTTGTCTCAATAGCCTTCTAGGTCTTGAAACCAAAAGAGATAATATATCTTTTCATTTGTCACTTCCAATCATTGTAGTTAGTTCCATCGAACATAGGGATCACCAACTTATGCACCATTAGATCTTCCTTAAGTGGTTAAGATCTACACCAAGGAACTAAAGCTCTGATACTAATTGTTAAAAAGGAGCAAGACAATTGAGAGGGGGGGTGAATTAGTTGTCAAAAAATACAAGACATAAGACTTCAACACTTATTAATTCCACAACCACACTATTCTGTTATTAAGTAAGAGCATGAAACACAAATAACATAAAGTAAATCAACACAATGAACACCAGATTTTTACATGGAAAACCCAATAAGGGAAAAACCACGGTGAGGGTTAACTCACAATATAAAGAGATTATAAAATTGAATACAGAGGCTCACTACCAAGGGCTCACTTCCCAAAAGAGGACTCACTGTCCAAGTACAAAGTCTCACTGCCTATAGAAGGGACTCACTGTCCAACAGGGAGGCTCATTGCCTACAAATGCAAAAGAGAAAAAAAGATCCACCACAACAACTAACACACATTTGTAGCTTTGAATAAGGATTGCAAAAACCTTTGGCTCACTTCCTTTAGGAATCCAACACAATGAAGAACTACTGTATCAACTCACTCACACACACACTTCTGCTCTTATGATTTGTGGCTCACTTTCATCACTTTGCATCACATTGTCATATAATTCCTCACAATTTGACTTGCTTTTATACCATCCTCAACCTTAGAAACTTTCTCCAAGGTCGGCCACAAATACCTCATTTCATAAATTCAAATTAGGTCAACAAATCAACATTCCTACAGTGGAAAGGAATGAGAGTGGACCAATAATTTTTTTTTCAAGATCAAAAAAATAATATCTTGAATCAACCACATGCTTCCTTAATTAAATTTTATTCTTCGAATGAAGTGTAAACACCACGTCGGCCAAACCTACTAAAAACAAAAATGAACATTGATGTACACACTTCCCAACAAGAAGATGACATGCAGACTCCATAATATGCTTCATTATGCACAAGAATACATCTCAAATTTCTTTAGATATATCTACAACAAATGCAATATGCTTCAAACTCTAAACACCTTTCACCAATCCATCCGAACTGTGCAAACTCATACTGAAACATTGAAACATGACTTCCAGATCACCAAACTTCAACCTTCTTTTCCAAAACCTAGAGAATACCATCTCAAGACATATCCCAGATCTACAATATCTGAAACAAAACAACGAAGGACTACGAAGAAGAAAAATTTCTCTTAGTCCATAAAGATCAACTCTGCTAGAACAATTCACACACCGATGAATATAGCTTTCATGTACTATCCTACCATAAGCTAAAACTTAGGATATATCACCATAAGATCACCATTATCAAATCTTCATATCTACGCAAGGATAGGATCAACACAGGAGAAACACAGAGCACAGACCAGAGCACATTCTAAACACATTCATCACTCTGAATTGTCTTCTTTATTAATTTGCTCAAAATCACTTGGAAACTCATGAACACAACACATCTACAATGACATAAAGATAGCTCCATGTACTCACAACATCTCAGCAGCATCTCAGCTATACATGTACAATCAACAACATACTAAACTATGTTGACATTAATGACAACATTAATGACAACACCACCAGACTAGCTCATTTTTGCAACAAGCTGTAGCATAGAATTGATTCTTTAGTTTCTAAGATAGAAAAGTAGTCTTCTTTGTTAAATGAAACTTCTAGTTTGAGTTATCAGTTAAGAAATGTACACAAATTTGCACAAAATATCACACAAAATTATAATAGTTGGCATAATCATGAAAATAATAGGAAAAAATATGATGATGATACTAATGCAACAAAACTAGGAGAAAAATATCAACAAAACATTAGGAATTGATGATTTTTTTTCCTTCATTGTTCCCAAGAATAATTTACAATTGAGGAAATACAAAATAAGGAGTAAAATATCAATTTCTGATGAGAAAAATGCAAAAAAAAGGGCCAAATTTCATTTTAATAGTTTCAAATAGATATCTTGAACATAAGTCTTATTTGTTGAAGATATGCATGATGTCCATGGATCAAAAGATACATGAAACATCAGGTATATCTTGAAAAAATAGACATGTTTCAATGATTATCACTATTTCATGGACACACAATTAATTTAGATTGGGAAAATACAAAACCATGAGGAAAATACCAATAGCCAATGAGAAAATTGAAAAAAAAAAGCCCAAACTCCCTTTTAATAAAATAATGCCATAAACCATAGGATAAAAATCAGTAGCACAATTTCTGACGAATACATCAATAGACAATAGTGCACAAAAAACATTAGTCTTTGCATCAATAATTGTTACAAACACAATGAGAAAATTATGAAAAACCTTTCCGAGACCCAAAAAATGGTTAAAACAACACAAGTGATTTAAAATGATGCAGAGATATTTGTTATAGTATGCATACCAATATGATAGTTATAATCCTCTCAACAAACCCAATTTTTACATTGAGATAGTTTGTAGTTATTTATATATAATTATCATTTGGTGGATTGAACTTGTGTAGTTGGAATCCATGCATGGAAAATAAAACATTAATTGCATTGTTAATGGTGGCTAATAGAGAATTCAACATTAATGAATTATGGTGTTAAGTCTTTAACTGAACAACAAAGATTAACCCATAAAAGCACTCAATGATAGGGAACAACAGATATAGGAACTTACAAAAGTATCCTTTTTTTCTTCCAACACAATAGCTATAAACCCTCTCAAGAGACACAGATTTACCCTGATTCAATATTCTAAGCAAATGAATAAACAATGCAAATAATCCTTTGCTTGATAAACTCAAAACTCAACACCATAATCCATTAATAGCGACTGCACATGAATCTATTCACAATAAACGAAAATCAAATCTAAATAAATTTAAAATATTTGTGTACACACAAGAACCTTTTGATTGACAACAATAAAAATTAACACCATAATCCATTAATGGCGACTACACTTGAATCTATTTACAATAAGTGAAAATTAGATCCAAATAAACACAAAATGTGGTCATACACACAAGGCACATGGACTACTATCGACAATGCCACATGTGTCCATAGAAACACTTGTAGCAAGGACACGTGTATAGAAACAAAACATTAGGAATTGATAATTTTTTTTCCTTCATTGTTCCCAAGAATAATTTGCAATTAGGAAAATACAAAACGAGGAACAAAATATCAATTGCCAATGAGAAAATTGCAAAAAAATACCACAAACTTCATTTTAACAGTTCCAAATACACATCTTCAATAGAAGTCTTATCTGTTTAACATATGTATGATGTGCATGCATCAAAAAATCCATGGTACATCAGATATATCTTGAACAAATAGTGTGCGTGTGTCAAAATGTGTAGAGTGAGTTAGTTATTTTAATGTTAACACAAACCTTAATGAAACGGTTTACATTCAAAGTTTGAAGCAAGTAAAACTAATCTATTTCATAATACAATCAAACTTTTCAAATACGTATCATTTTTCTCTAATTCTAGGGATTTATTAAACTATTTGGCCCTCAAATTTCTATGAACACAAAGGTTGTTAAAATGACTACCTAGAAAATGAGATTTTATGCTTAATATGCAAGCTAAGATGATTTCTATGTGAAAATGTGTGGTGGAAGGATTAATGGTATGCTCTTAAATGAAACAAGATGATGGAATTGATGATGAATGCAATGATAAATGGAGGATGATGTTGGTGATGGATGAACAAGTGGAGATGAGTGAGATGATATGCAACTATAATGAGCTATCTATGATTATGCATATGCTCAAATGCAAACATAAAAAAAACTAACCTAAAATGTAACTATGATGCAATGGAGATGATAAAATTTAACTATGAAGCAACTAATTAATCTAAGATGAGAATGCAAAGTAACATATGATATGCAAGCTAAGTATAAGACTCCATGAAAGCTCCAAGCTCCTACGAAAAACCTACATGGTAACAATCCTCAAAGTGTGGATGGAAAATGGCATTATAACACTATTCCAATTTGTATTTCAAAATAGCATTATAACATTACTCAAACGTGGATGATAATGCAAAGGATGAGGGGTGTATTTATAGAGTTTTGCAAGCATTTTGTGAGATGGTACCTATCAACGGTTCAGATTCAAAGGAGACAAGATAGACGGTGGAGATGATAGGAATCATGATGTTGTCCCCTTGACCAAGGACAACATGCCATGTGTGTGAAGAGAATGCCCTTGACCAATTGGAAGCATGCCAAATGTATGAGATTCCAAGTGTGTGAAACAAAGACCCATGTGCTCCAAATTTGTTGGAAGTGTGGGGGAATAAAGCCATGTGCTTTTTCTTATTGGTGGAAGTGTGTGAGGGAATAAAGCCATGTGCTTTTTCTTATTGGTGGAAGTGTGTGAGGATAATTATAATTAATAATTAGGCTTATTTATTTTCATGTGACCTTTATGAGGTGGCACATAAAAAGTTGTAGAAATGTGGTCTAATTCTTAATCAGGATTAGGGAAGATTAATTAAATAAACACGTTTAGGGGTTTTTGTTTATTTAATTTAGAAGAATGTGTATTAGGAGAATTAAAAGGAAAGTGAACAATATAAATAAAGTAAGACCTTATTTATATGTAGTCGAAGTATTAATCAAATAGGTTGTATTTAATTAATTGAATGCGATGACCATCTTCAGGTGTATACATTTTTCCCCTCTTTGAAGTGATGTGTTTACATGTTACTTCAAAGAAGATTTTGATGTTGATGTTTGGATGATGCGAGATTTCGATGCCCCAGATTTTGAATTTTAGGTATTGATGGATATTATGCCTCCTCGAGAGATAAATCGATGAATACAAGGATGAGAAAATGAAGTGTTGAATGATGTGATAAGTGTTGTGATGATGCAATAATGATCCAATGTTGATTTGGTGACGGTTTGATGTCAGAGACAATTTATCTCTCGAAATTTCATTGCAAGCTCTTTCTTTGAATAGTGTTGATTAATTACCCCTCCTTTGTGGTAAAAATGGGAAATAAATCCCACCATAATTACCCCAAAAAGGTGAAAATGGGTAAAATGGGATTCATTTGCACATTTTGAGATTGGAGAGCTTAGAGGAAGATGGTGATCCCATACCAGAAGCATCGTTTTGAGTGTCTTCGCCAATCGGATCAGCCTACTACCTCTGGACCTACGGTATGCTTTACGAGAAACCTCTTTGTTAGTCATTTTCTTGCCTTTTAGAAGCATTTTGAACTTCATAGATAGATGTTGTAGCTTATGGGATGCTATTGATGCACTTTTGGGGGATGTTTTTGTCATTTTTGAGTGTTTTTGAGCATGTTTAAGAGTTTTGGCGCCTTTGCGGTCCCGAATGGTGCCTCTTGTAAGCTTGAAACTCAAGTTTTCATGTGTTTTAAGATTTTTGGCACCTTTGAGGTCCCAAGTTGTGCCTCTTGTAATCCTTGAAAACCTTGTTTTGAGTTGCATACTTTGTTTTGGCGCCTTTGGGGTCCCAAATGGCACCTCTTGTTGCTTTGGAAAGTTGTCATTTTTGGTGATTTAAAGTGGTTTAGCTTGTCATTTGACCCGTTTTGTAGGGTGTGATTGGGGAAAGCCTTCGAGGTGATGTTCGCAAGATGTTCTTGAAGCCTAGGAGTCATCGATTTTTCATGTTTTGGATTGATTTCAGTCATATTGTGGTATGTGCATTGTTTGATTGATGTTTTGCATGATGATTTGATCTCATGATAGGCGAGAATCAAATGATAGAACTAGTGTTGTATCTTCCTCATGATAGGTGAGGAACGATAATAGGACTGATAGTGTATCGTCCTCATGATAGGTGAGGAATGATGGGTTGATTGATAGCAGATCATCCTCATGATAGGCGAGGAATGATGGGTAAGATTGATAGCATATCGTCCTCATGATAGACGAGGAACGATGATAGGATTGATAGTAGGTTGTCCTCATGATAGGTGAGGAATGACGGGTAATATTGATAGCATATCATCCTCATGATAGGCGAGGAACGATGATAGGATTGATAGTAGATAGTCCTCATGATAGGCAAGGAACAATGGGTAGGATTGATAGCAGATCATCCTCATGATAGGCGAGGAATGATGGGTAGGATTGATCAAGATGTTGGTTGTTCTGATTGAGTGGATTTGAATGACTGCACATTAGTTTGATTGAATGATGATTTTGAGTGAACATGACATTAATTGACTGATTTGTATTCATGATTAGGGAGATGGAGATGTAATCCAGTCTCGGGAGCGATTCCCAAAGACCTGGAACATGGTCTATTGGTTGTCATCATCCGACTTAGAGATTATCTCCCGTTGTGGGTTGACTTCCTTGTTAGAAATTCCACAATATAGAATCAACAGAGGTTTATTGACAGCTTTGGCAGAGAGATGGCACAGTGATCATAACACATTTCATTTACCAACTGGAGAGATGACTGTGACTCTTGAGGATGTCTATCTTATTCTATGGATCCCAGTGATGGGATAGATAGTAGTGTACGATAAGAGAGAGCAGGGTGGGATAGCTGCATCATGGAGATTATGTTGAGATGAGTATGTTATGGGCCGATGGGTCCCTTGGATAGAGATGATCAACATATATGCTCCTTTTCTGTGTGTGCTTTCCAAATTCATTGGTGGATTCCTTTGTATTGATCGTAGGTCAAAGGGATTTTCAGCAGGTTAGGGTCATGTGTTATTGAGGATGACACTTGATGGTACAAGGTATGCTTGGGGTTCCTGTATGTTAGCCCAATTATATCAAGATTTGCATGAGGTTGTCTATTACGGGGCGATGAGTTTGTCATGTGGTGTCACATTACTGCAGACTTGGGAATGGGAGCATATAGCCATCACTTGGCCCATGGGAGAGAGACATTGACCTCCCGGGAGATCCTATGTTTTTAGTTATAGTGGTCCACATGTCTAGCATAAGCTGGGCAAGATTGCTTATTGGAGGCATGTTTAGGATGATTTGGAGACTGTAACATGGTGACCATACTTAGATTGTGAGCAATGGCTAGAGGATCAATTGGAGATGCCATATATGTTATTATCCTGCTATCTGATTAGGCGAACACCTATTGTTCTTGAGCGCTACTTGTATTTGCGAGTATGTCGACAGTTTGGATGGGTTCAGGGGATGCCCTTGGGAGTTTCCCATTATGCACGTTGATGACAAGATGTTTTAGAGTGGGGCCCATGTGTATCATATTAGCCTGTATAGAGTATTATACCTTGACCCCTAGTTTATGGGATTATGTTTCATATATTATAGATGCCAGGATGGACGAGGAGTATTTAGAGTTCTTCCACATGTATCCCTTTCCTAGGTTTACTTATCCAAAGGAGCCAGTACCGCTAGTCGATGGAGATAGAGGAGAGGACGAGGGTGGTGAGGATGGTGTTTGTAGAGGTGATGTGGGTGGTGTAGAGGGCGCTTGCAAAGGTGATGATGTTGGGGAGAGTGATGGTGGTGCAAGGGGTGATGATGCTGGGGTAGATGACAATCATCTATTGGATTTTGTAGTTCTGAGGCACAAGAGGAGCGCCATTGTAGCTCAGGCGGTGCTTCTAAGGATTCAGAATGGGATACCCTCACATCACAGTGAGATAGCGCAGGCTCAAGCATAGATTGTGTCCCTTCAGGATGAGTTAGGATAGTGTTAGGCACTAATTGATATTTTGAGGACTAATAGAGGGACAAATAGGTAGCAGATACAATAGTTGCAAGCATAGATGATCATACTTATGTTAGTGAGGGATGCGTTCAAACACCAGATAGAGTAGGTTGAGGCCATTGCTAAGAGGATACAATAGATGACACCATCTACAGGTACAACAAATTTCTTCAGAGAGATCCGACACATTTATTAGGAGTTGCAGTTTTACAAATGTAAATATCATGAGTTGGTTCCTCCTGAGCGACGAGAGAGTTTTGTATAGTCTCGTTCTCTCAGATCTCATTCTAAGATTGCTAGCATGGGTGTCACACAACCATTGCCTAGAGATAGGAGAGATCCAGGTGCAGGTCCGTCAGGTAGAGGGGGTACCAGTTCCATGAGAGCAACAACATCTGGTGGGAGTTCGCCATAGCATTTTATGATGTTCCTTGGACATTGTGTATACACCTTTTTGTGATATTGAGGACGTGATTCCCATGATACAAATGCCTTTTTGAATTTTGATTTATCTCATCCTACTTTTTGGATATCCTTGTACACATGGACATTTATGACATTGTTGATGATATATGATATGCGGCGGTGATTATGATCTAAATGTTGACATGCACTTGATTTCCCTATTATGATATGTAATGTTGTGACTTTATTTAATTTCTAGATGATGATAATGATTATGCAATGTGATGAATGAATTACGATTATGCAATGTGATGTGATTTATTATGATGATGCAATGTGATGTAATGATTATGAGTTCAAATGTTCAATGCCTTAAGCTTGAATAAGTGAGTCTGTCCAACTTCCAAAAGTTGTGGGAAGATTATAATAGATTGATCTTTTAAGCTTCATACCTCTAACATATTTCCCAAATTTCTTGGAAATCTAAAGAGACTCAATTATTTAAGCATAGTGGATGACATGATGTTGAAAATGATATGCAATGTATGTCCTTTCTTTTGTATTTTCTAATGCAAATATCATGATGGAATGTATGGATGTAGATGAAATGAGAATGTTTTCCAAGATATGCAAATGATGATGCAACTGATGTTTCACTAAATGAGAATGATGTGTTTTTGATTAATGTCCAATGTACTTAATCCATTAATAATAGAGATGACACCATTGTGGAATTGTTTCAGCATTGAAAAACCCCATAAATACACATGCAATACTAACATGAATGCAGTCTAACTTAACAATGCAGATCTCATTTTCAAAACTTGTCATTTATATTAACCAATTTTTCGCACTTTTTATCATCATTGGGCCTTTAAAATGTTGAAAGTGAGTACAAGCATCGATGTCATATTTTAGACCAAGATCACCTAAGTACTACTTCCATGATGTTTTAAAATTGCAAGTTAACACAAGCATCGAAGTATAATTAAACTGAGATGACCTGAGCGTCGCTTGCATAAACAGTCAAGAGTTAATATTTTTCCTATGCAAATTTGAAATGTCATCAGTGATACTTTGTAGTGCACATCTCGCAACAACTTGCATAGTAATAATGATAAACTCATAGACAACAGACAAAGAAAAATCATACTCCTTCCTTTCTCCTCTAGTTCGATACATCATCGAGGACTCGAGAGATATGATATCAAAAATTAAAGTAGAACAAATTGAACTTTCATGTTTAATGTGATAAACCCTTGATTTAGAAAGATCATCATCCATTTGAAGTTTGTGTTTGTAACTTTAGTCCAACAATTGTTTTCCTGTTGGTTCAAGCTCAAAGTTTATTTTCCCCTAGTGAGTGCAGAATTTTTCCCCCAGTGCAGGGTGTGACATGACCATGACGACCAAGAACTAACCTAAAGACCTATCCTAGGGGCCTCGGGGGCTAATCAACAGATTAGCCTTGCCTACGTTATACACGCAGAGACCATGCAGTTCGACTGACGACACAACCAAGATGAAATAAGAACATAGCGGACACCGAAAAGAATGACTCAAATGTCTCGGGGGATAATCAAAGATCACCCTTGCCTACATTCAAAGCTCAGAGATGATGTAGTTCAAAGGATGACTATGTTTTTGACTTCTTGAATTTTTGACCTATTTTTGGATTTTGATATGTTTGGAATGTTTTTGGGATTTTCAATTTTTTGACCTTGAGAATGTACAAGAATCCAATCCAATGTAGGACATGCCCCTAGAGTGATATGATAAGACAAACTAATTTTTAGAATGGGCCGAGTAATGCTAGGGGAGTACCTTGATACAAACACAAGATCAAGCTATGATGCGAACATGGAAGCATGACAGGTGCAAAGATGGTAGCATGATGGATAAATGATGCAGAGCAAGTCACGTAGCCCAAGATAGATGAAGAGTGCTTATTTTATGCAAGGTACCTGTTTGCTAGGTTTTCACCAAGGTACTTGCCCAAAGCGCCACTGAAGTGGTTTTCGCTAGAGGACGATTCTTTCTTCTTCTTTTTTTTTTGGATATTTCTTCAAGACATTTTTTGATGTTTTTGGTATTATTTTAGGATCTCGACCAATGCACTAGATGAGATAGGTGTAAATTTTTTTGAGATGCAAGCTGTTGAGGGGTTCGTCAAACAAATCCCCTTCTGGTGTGGACAAATGATATGCACCTGATCTGAAGACTGATACTATAACAAAGGGACCCAACCAGTTTTGTTCAAATTTCCCCTTCTTCTCTCGATCTTGTTGATTAAGGGGATTTTCTTTTAAGACTAAGTCACCCACCTGAAATGCTCTAGGTATTACTTTGTGATTGTAGCTCCTAGATATCCTTTTTTGATAATATTTTAGATGATCAATTGCATGTTGCCGGTGTTCATCCAACAGTTCTAATTCTTGTAGCCTAGATACTCTATAATCCTCATTTGAAATCACACCTTTAAGTGATACACACAAGGATGGTATCTCAACCTCAATAGGTAGAAGAGCTTCTAATCCATAGACAAGAGAATAGGGTGTTGCTCTCGTCGAGGTACAAACACTGGTTCTATAAGCCCACAATGCCGAGTTTAGTTGAACTTGCCAATCACGTCCAGCTTCATTAACGATTTTCTTCAAAATCTTTAGAATAGTGTTGTTTGAGGCCTCTACTTGGCCATTCCCTTGGGGATAATAAGGTGTAGAAAACTGATATTGGATATGGAGTATTTCACAGAGCTCTTGAACATCTTGATTCTTAAAGGGCTGACCATTGTCTGTAATGATAGATTGAGGAACACCATACCAACATATGAGATAATTCAAGATGAATGATGTGATTTGTTTTCTGGTGATGGTGATTAGAGGAACAACTTCAATCCACTTGATGAAGTATTCTATGGCTGTGATTATAAACTTATGTCCATTGGAGGAAGAGGGGTGAATCTTACCTACAAGGTCCAATCCCCACTGACAAAAAGGCCATGTAGTTGTGAAAGGATGCAACTCTTGTGCAGGTGCATGTATCAATTTTCAATGAATCTGACATTTGGAACACCTTTTGACATATTGAAATGACTCTTTCTACACATTTGACAAGTAATACCCCAATCATAACAATTTCTTAGCTAAGGTTAAGCCACTTGAATGTGTGCCATAAATACCTTCATGAACCTCTTGTAAAGCAGTTTCAACTTCATTACATTCTAGACACCGAAGAAGAGTACCATCCAAACCTCAACTATAAAGTACATCAGCTATTAGGGTGTGGCGAGCCGCTTGTCAAATGAAGTTCCGTTTTTGGTTTCAAGATAAGTTAATTGGAAGGATATTGTCTTGCAAGTAGGTATAGATCTCTCCATAGAGGGAATTTTGAGGGTCGACAATATGATATATCACTTGGGATTCTGGATCTTCATAAGCTGGATTGGAAACTTGTTCTACCATGAATTCATAATGTCTTCTTTGTTCAGGTATCTACAAGAGAGAAGCAATGGTGACCATTACATCTACAACTTTGTTTTCTATTCTAGGAACTTGTGCAAACTTGATCTCAACAAAGTACTTTTTGAAATCATCTGCCATCCTTTTGTAGGGTAGCAAATTATCATCCTTTGTTTGATAATCATCGTTGACTTGGTTGATGACCAGTTGTAAGTCACCATAGACTAGCAATTCTGTGATTTTCCATTCAACAACTATCTTGATTCCAACGATCAATGCTTCATATTCAGCTATGTTGTTGGTGCAAGGGAACATTAATCTGTAGGATTTAGGAATTGTGTATCCTTGTGGTGAGACAAACAATATTCTTGCGCTTGATCCATGTTGTGTATAAGATCCATCAAAGTATAGCAGCCACTATTTTGTAGATATGGTTAGGATATCATTATTAGGGAATTCAATGTTCATTGGATTGTTATCTAGAATGGTGCTTCAGCTAGTTGATCTGCTATGGCTTGACCTTTTATTTCTTTCCTATCCACATACTGGATATCGAACTCACTCAATATTATGACCCATTTGGCTAACCTCCCTATCAAAGTAGATTTGCTGAGTAAGTACTTTAATGGGTCAATTTTGGTAATGAGTTTAATGGTGTGAGTCAGCATGTAATGCCTCAATTGTTGTGTAGCAAATACAACCGCTAAGCAAGCTTTCTCAATAAAGGAGTAATTGATCTCATAACCATTTAGGGTCCTGTTGATATAATAGATGACTCTTTCCTTTCCTGTAGAATCTTCCTATGCTAATAAGGCTCCCAAAGATATCTCACTTGTTGCAATGTATAATAATAGTGGTTTTCCCTTGACTGGTGGTATCAACACAGGTGGTGTCATCAGGTACTACTTTAGTTGATTGAAGGTAGCTTCACATTTGTCATCCCACTTGAAAGAGACATTCTTGTGTAATAAGTGGTTGAAAGGATGCGTTTTATCAGCTAGTTGTGCAATGAATCTTTTGATAGACTAGAACCTTCCTTGTAATGATCTAAGTTGACTGATGTTCTTAGGAGGAGGTATTTCCATAATGGTTTTGACCTTTGTGGGATCCACCTCGATGCCTTTAGCTAAGACAATGTATCCTAAAAATTTAGCTGATGTTACATCGAACACACATTTCTTGGGATTTAACCTTACCTTGAATTTCTCCAATCTTGTGAAGATTTTGTCTAGAATCTCTAAGTGTCCTCTAGTGTAGGATTTTTCCAACAAATCATCCACATAGTCTTCCATAAAAGTATGCATCATGCCATGGAAGATGGTAGTCATAGCCCTCTGATATGTAGCTCCAACATTTTTCAACCCAAAAGGCATCACATTCCAGCAAAAAGTTCCCCAAGGACATGTGAAGGACGTTTTATCTTGATCTTTAGGTGTTATTTTTATTTGGTTATATCTTGAAAAGCCATCCATAAGTGATAACATTTCATGCCCAATAGTCAAGTCTACAATTAGATCAATGTTTGGTAGAGGAAAATCATCTTTCAGATAGGCTTTGTTAAGATATCTGAAGTCCGTGCATATCCTAATGCTCTTATCTAGTTTGGATATCGAAACAATGTTTGATATCCACTCAGCATAGTCAATAGATATTATGAATCCTGCATCTAATAGCTTTTTCAACTCAGCTTTCACTAGAAGGGCAATATGGGGATGTATCTTTCTCAGTTTTTGCTTTACCAGTTTCATGCTAGGTGGTAATGATAAATCATGCATAATGAGTTCTGGATCTATGCCTGGAATATCAACATATGACCAAGCAAAGTTGATTTTCCTCTCCTCAAAGAATTTGGTGAAAAGAGGTTTTTCCTCTTTTGTCATGGATTCCACTAAATGTAGGGTCTTCACTACCTCAACTGTACCAACATTGATGGATTGTGTAGGTTCTATGAGCACTAAAGATCTCTCTTGATAGTGTTCTGGGAGAGTGTCAAACCTTCCATCTCTTGGTGTCTCAAGGAAGTTTTCACCTTGAGATACACTCTTTGTTTTTACTTTTTCCTGATTTAATAGTGCCATTAGATGGTTTTCACTATTAGATCCATTTCTTATATTTTTCATTTTGCAACTGAAAGGTTTAACACTCCCTTTTCCAGGAGCTTCATTCTAAGATTCAATGGTAGAATATGTGTTAGGATCATCGGAACATAGGAAGTTCACAAGGGCATCATCGTTTGAAAAGGTGGGTATGTCAAGCGACTCATTTTGATCCCAATCAATTAGTTCAGTATGCATTAAGGACAAGGAATCATTAGATTGGTCAAGGTCATAAGGTGTAAGCATTAGGATAGCCATGTTGTCAAATTTTCCAATGAGGTCTAAGATGCTGCTTTCTTTCAACGTGTCTATCTCGCTCAAAGAATGATCATCTTCACTTGAGTCAACAATATATTGTGATCCAAATTCTAGTGGTCTAGAACCAAAAATTTGTCCTTTCATACATATTGGTGTATAATTTTGGATTACATTGATCTCTTTGTCATGGCAAGATTCCTCAGAGAGAGAGTCCCATTCATATTCATTAGAATTTGTTTCATGATCCTCACTAGCATGTAGCTGTAAGATTCTTTCGACAACTCTTTGAGTAGCTTCCTCTTTTAAGTCTTCCTTGTAGCCTAGCCCTGTTTTGTCTTTGGGGTTCATTGTAACAAGCTGTATTGGTTTGTTGATGCCTTCTTTCCTTTTACCCAAAGGACCATTTCCCTCATATCCCATTGTTGTCAAGATTGTTTGACAAGATTGTTAGGACATCCCTATCTTTTGATTCCTCCGCTTGAGTGCTTGCTTTTATAAACATCCCATCAAAGAGCGTGATGGGTTGTAAAGATTGTTGTCTTGAGGTGGATGGTTGTCCATGTGACTTAGGAGAAGATGAAAGTTGTGATAAGTATGAAGATTGCTCAAATGAGTATTCCCCCATGCCCTTGTCTTTTATTTGGATCTTTTCCAACTGTTTTGATAAGGCATCAAATTGACTTCCATTGTTGCATGAAATAGAGTCAACAACCCCTTTTCCTTTTGATTGAGCCCTTTCCTTATACATTCTTGATGAAGAACCCATTGTAATTTCTTTGTTTGATGGATCAGAATTGATAACTTCTCTATTATGTGGTACAAAGGTATCTTGACTTATTTTGAGTGCACTACAATATTGGGGATTATTAGAATCTGCATCAATGGTGACCTCCTGTCCATTAAAAGGAAATTTCAGGCACTAATGATAGGTTGATGGTACCGCTTGAATTTCATGAATCCATGGTCATCTCAAGAGTATGTTATATGTCAATTCCTTGTCTAACACTTGACACACTATGTCCTTGACGATTGGTCCCACTTGAATGGGTAAGATGATTAATCCTTGGGAGGATCATTCTTCATCATCATATGCTTTTATGGTGATTTTCCTTCTAGGATCAATAGCATTTTTAGAATATCCTAATGCAGGAACAAGCTTGAGAGTGAAAATGTTTAGGCCTGCTCCTCCATCTATAAGGACACATTTGATGCAATGTTTATGGATGAGGACTTCGATGTGAAGAGCAACATTATGTGGATGGGTGGTGGATGCATCATCATGTTCAGAGAATGATAAGCAATGAGGTGCAGTCAAATGTCCCACCATAGCTTGAAATGTACATACTTCCAAATTGTTTGGTACTATGGTGGCAACTAAAGCTTGTTCCAAGATTTCTTTGTTCACTAGCGAAATCTTGAGAAGTTCCAATATGGATATTTGAGCAGGTATCTTCTATAACTAATCGACAATGTCATATTGAGTTACAGGAAAAACATTCGTTTTGGACGTAGAAGGGGTAGCTCCTTTCAATGTTACCTTGGTTTGTCCTCTTGTGATCGCATTGATAGGTGTATTGTCTTGATCATTTGTGATTTTGATGATGTTAATTCGATTTTTATTTGTGTCAACGTTAGTGCTCCGATTTCTAGGTTCAAGATCATTGATTTGGTGTGAGGTGGTCTCATCATTGCGTTGGATTTCAATAGTGGCATCCCTCCCTTGGCTTCCGATTTTAATGTCTTGGATGGAATTCTCAACCATCTCAATACAATGAATGGTAGAATCATAAACATAGTTTATATTATTGCCTTTGGTATTCGATGTAGAGGACTCTCCCTTTTCATAATTGGGTAAAGGGTTCTTGAACACTCCCTGATCACTATTTATTTGGGGTCCTTCAATGTGTACCCTTTTATTATGAATGAGATCTTGGATTGCGTGTTTTAATTGCCAACAATCTTTCGTCATATGACCATTTTTTTGATGATAATCATAGTAATGGGCATTGTTCCACCAAAAGGGTTTGACTTGTGGATCCTAGTTTCGTGCTTCTAGCACTGTGATAAGCTTAGCCTTAGTAAGTTCCTTTAAGGAAGAATCTAAGGATTGTCCCAATGGTGTAAATTTTTGTCGATTGGAAGGTTTTGGAAATAGTGTTGCTTTAGTCCCCAGATTAGTCTGATTGTTGTTTTGGCTAACATTTGGAGTGTTGGGAGGATTGTTGGCCTGATTAGTCTTGGTGGTAGCTACAGTTAGGTTGAATACTAGTTTGGTATTTTTATTTTCAGCTATGACCTCATTGGTACCCACGTTCTTGTTTCATTGCCAAAATTTAGGTTTTTCCCCATCGTTGTAGTGGTTAGAGGAAGTGGATGAGTTGTTTTCATTATATATCTTAATGACCCCTCTTTTGACTAAGGCTTCTTTGATCTTAATTTTGTTTTCAATCAATTTTTTGAAGGTAGGGGGACATTGTAATGCCAACCTATAACTCATCTCATCGTTTAGGTTGTCAACGAAAATCTCTATCTTTTCCTTTTTGGGCACAGGACGAGAATACCTTGTGAACAATCTCCTCCATTTTTGCAAGAAAATGAGGAAGGAATCACCCTTTTTCTATTTCAAGTTGCAAAGGTCTTTCATTGTGATATCGTGTTGGATGTTGTAAGAGTATTGAGTGAGAAATCTATTGACCAACTCTTCAAATGTGTTGATGGGGGTGTAATCTTTGAAAACCATTCAAGGCATGTCCCTCCTAGACTTCGTGGAAATAGTCTCATCAAGTAAGTTTCCTCATGCACAAATTCTAGACTCATGGTTCGGAATTCCCTTACATGATCTAATGGATTAGTTGTACCATTGTATTTATCATACTTTGGAAATTCACTACGTTTAGGGAAAGGAATCATGTTGATGGATGGATTAAAGGGATAAGGACAAATGCCCTCAATCAAGTATCGTTTCGAAGTTCCCCTTTGCATATCTAGAACTTGTTGTTGAAGGTTCTTCATTTGGTGAGTTAAAGAAACCATTTGTTTTTTTCCTTTTCAGGGTTTTGGGGAGGTGCTTTTAAGATGTTGATGTCAAAATCAGGGGGAAGTTTGACTCCTTGATTGGTTAACATTAATAGGTATTTTTCCCCATCTCTTTCAAAAATATTTTCCAGAAACTTATGGAAGTTGGGGTCTTGTTGCGCTTCTCGGATATCCTCATCGTTTATTTCTTCCCCTCGAGTGTTGTTGAGTCCAGGAATAGGGATCTCACTATTTTGAGGTTCAATGTTGGGAATTTCAATGTTGGGAGTTTCGATATCGAAAGTTTCACTACTCGGACTTCCTCTATTTTCCGTTTCAAAGTGGGGTATTCCAATTGCCTTGTCTTTGAGTCTCCTCTTTTGTGATCTTGTTTGGATGGGCATACAAATGTTATGATTTGGACTAAGCTTTGATCTAAGTTTGAAATAGTGCCAAGGATTACAATTAAGTCAAATAGAATGACAAATTCTATTGATTACACTAATTTTGATTTGATTGCATGATGCCATTTTGTTGATAGAAGGATGAAAAATCCCAAAGATGAAACTAGGTTGTACAAAAAAAGATGTGATGGATATTGATTGATTTAGGCACCTTGAAATGTTTAGATCTAGGTTTAGTTTAGAAAGTTCCACTTGTATAGGTCCATTTCGACAATGTTTAGACTTCTAAGGTATCTAAGGAATGATCTTGGACTTGGAGTTTAGATTCTTGTTGTGTAATTAAGGTACTCAAAACATTGGAAAAGTCTTGGATTTTGACAATAGTACATCATGTATAACTCTAGATTGTCCTTGCAAGCTCTCTTGTAAAAGTTGAAGGTTAGTTTTTCTCTAAAGTCGTAGAGCATAAACAAACATTTTTGGTGTTGTTTGAAACTAAGAGGCTTGAGCTTGGGTTTTCTAACCTTGACCTTTCATGAAATAATAATGTAAACCACATATTCTGACTCTGTTTTGCCTAAGGAATGGTTGAACACTGTTGGAAGGACTGATTTTCTGAAAATGGATGGACCTAAGTTACCGACTTGTCTACCTCAATGAATGTAGTTCTGAATCAAGGTTTTCACTTACAAAATGTAACATTTTTGATGGTGTTTGGTTTGAGTTTCATTTTGAAGACACGTCAAGAAGAATATACACTCCTAAGGTTGTGTAAGACTGTATTCTTTTAGATTCCATGTGGGTTTTACCCCAACCGCACTATCTTTAGTGGATGAATTCAAAAGCTTGGTTGCATGGGCTCCCCCTTACAATGCACTCTCTTCTCAAGCCAACCAAGCTTCTAGTCCCCATGAAACTCCCATTGTGAACTGATCACCTCTACTAAAAATTGCAAGAATGTGGATGCCTTGGCAACGATCGTTGCTGCACCAAATAATAGATAAAGGATTTTGGAAAATCTACAACAAGGGTTTTAATGTAGGCATTCCGTTCATGGGGGATAATCCATATGGCGAGAGTCCCTTTCGATCCATCTCGTCAGAATTATCCTCGTGATACTTGAACTTTCCTCAAGTATCCGCATTTATATCCCGGTTGGAAGTTGCTTGGCTTTAGTGTGTTACCGGTTGGGTCATTCCCTTGGGTGATTACTTTTTCCCACAAGGCAGGCCCTCTAGGATAAAAAAAGCAAGTGAGTATACTCATAGTTCGATCGATCTTTATTTCGCATGAATAAAGAGACTCATGCCATATACCCCACTTACACTCACACATAAACAAGAATGGGTCTAGCTTTGTGGATCACCCGGTTAAGGGGAGAGCATATGCCTACCATCCATCACATACAAAAGACATGGTGTTCATTAATCTGTTAATTAAGCTATGTTCCTAACTTAACCAAAAGGAAACATGATGTTCATTATCCCTTTACTTAAGCTACATTCCTAACTTAACCAAAATGGAAACAAGTACATAACATCCAGCCCCTGTAACATGTTAGTAGTTTATGTTTTGAGTCTTTGACAATGAATCTGGGAAAACTTGCAAATGTACAACACCAAATGTGAGTTTTTGATTTGGTGACAAATTGCAAGAGGCGCCAAAACTCTTAAAACAACCCAAAAATGGCTCAAAATAGTTCAAAATTGCTTCCAAACTGGTGCAAAATGTTCCCAAGTCATAAGCCTTGCACCTACAATCATGAAACCATAAAAAAAGTTAGCAATAAGTGAGGCAAAGGCCCCATGGTGGGTGCCATTTTGTGCATGTGTCGAAATGTGTAGAGTGAGTTAGTTATTTTAATGTCAACACAAACCTTAATGAAACGGTTTACATTCAAAGTTTGAAGCAAGTAAAACTAATCTATTTCGTAATACAATCAAAATTTTCAAATACGTATCATTTTTCTCTAATTCTAGGGATTTATTAAACCGTTTGGCCCTCAAATTTCTATGAGCACAAAGGTTGTTAAAATGACTACCTAGAAAATGAGATTTTATGCTTAATATAAATCTAAGATGATTTCTATGTGAAAATGTGTGGTGGAAGGATTAATGGTATGCTCTTAAATAAAACAAGATGATGGAATTGATGATGAATGCAACGATAAACGAAGGATGATGATGGTGATGGATGAACAAGTGGAGATGAGTGAGATGATATGCAACTATAATGAGCTATCTATGATTATGCATATGCTCAAATGCAAACATAAAACAAACTAACCTAAAATGTAACTATGATGCAATGGAGATGATAAAATTTAACTATGAAGCAACTAATTAATCTAAGATGAGAATGCAAAGTAACATATGATATGCAAGCTAAGTATAAGACTCCATGAAAGCTCCAAGCTCCTACGAAAAACTTGCATGGTAACAATCCTCAAAGTGTGGATGGAAAATGGCATTATAACACTATTCCAATTTGTATTTCAAAATAGCATTATAACATTACTCAAAAGGTGGATGATAATGCAAAGGATGAGGGGTGTATTTATAGAGTTTTGCAAGCATTTTGTGAGGTGGCACCTATCAACGGTTCAGATTCAAAGGAGACAAGATAGACAGTGGAGATGAAAGGAATTAGGATGTTTTCCCCTTGACCAAGGACAACATGCCATGTGTGTGAAGAGAATCCCATTGGCCAATTGAAAGCATGCCAAATGTATGAGATTCCAAGTGTGTGAAACAAAGACCCATGTGCTCCAAATTTGTTGGAAGTGTGGGGGAATAAAGCCATGTGCTTTTTCTTATTGGTGGAAGTGTGTGAGGATAATTCTAATTAATAATTAGGCTTATTTATTTTCATGTGACCTTTATGAGGTGGCACATAAAAAAGTTGTAGAAATGTGGTCTAATTCTTAATCAAGATTAGGGAAGATCAATTAAATAAACACGTTTAAGGTTTTTTGTTTATTTAATTTAGAAGAAATGTCCCCTTGACCAAGGACAACATGCTATGTGTGTGAAGAGAATCCCCTTGACCAATTGGAAGCATGCCAAATGTATGAGATTCAAGGTGTGTGAAACAAAGACCCATGTGCTGCAAATTTGTTGGAAGTGTGAGGGAATAAAGCCATACACTTTTTCTTATTAGTGGAAGTGTGTGAGGGAATAAAGCCATGTGCTTTTTCTTATTGGTGGAAGTGTGTGAGGGAATAAAGCCATGTGCTTTTTCTTATTAGTGGAAGTGTGTGAGGATAATTCTAATTAATAATTAGGCTCATTTATTTTCATGTGACCTTTATGAGGTGGCACATAAAAAAGTTGTAGAAATGTGGTCTAATTCTTAATCAGGATTAGGGAAGATTAATTAAATAAACACGTTTAGGGGTTTTTGTTTATTTAATTTAGAAGAATGTGTATTAGGAGAATTAAAAGGAAAGTGAACAATATAAATAAAGTAAGACCTTATTTATATGTAGTTGAAGCATTAACCAAATAGGATGTATTTAATTAATTGAATGCGATGACCATTTTCATGTGGATACAGATAGACATCTTTCAATGTCTATCATTGTTTCATGAACACACAATTAATTTAGATTGAAAAAATACAAAACCATTACCAAAATATTAAAAGCCAATCAGGAAATTGCAAGAAAATAGCTCAAATTCCACTTTAATAACGAAGATGCTACAACAACATATTATTTTCAATTGGGAAAATTAAAAATTAGGAGCAAAATATCAACTGACAATGAGACAATTGCAAAAAAAATCCCAAATTTCATTTTAATAGTTCCAAATACACATCTTGAACATAAGTCTTATCTATTTAGGATATGCATGGTGTCCATGCATCAAAACATCCATGGTACATCAAATAAATGTTGAACACATAGAATATCTCAGTTTCATGAACAAACAATTAATTTGGATTAGGAAAATACAAAAGCACGAGAAAAATATCAACAACCAATGAGGAAATTGCAAGAATAGAGATTAACCCTTAAAAAAACTCATTGATACGCTACAACAAAGATTAAACCATTGTAGAGATGTAAAAAAAAATGAAATCACAGTGTAAAAGATATAGGAACCTACAAACGCCTCCTTTTCCATGTTCAATGCCATAGATATAAACCCTCTCAACACATATATATTTCACCCTCATCAGAAAATCTGAGCAAATGAACAAATTGCTCGACAGACTTAAAAATTCACACCATAATCCATTAATGATGCATGCACTTCAGTCTATTCACAATAAATGAAAATTAGGGACTAATAAATGCACAATGTCATCATTAAAACACCACTCATTGACATAAACAGTCAATGTGAAGACATGATTATATCAAAGAACATTACAAAGTCATGAAATATTTCCAATAGCAACAAAACATTAGGAATTGATTAAAATTTTCCCTTTCTTTTTGTGAAGAATAATTTGCAAATAGAAAAATATAAAACCATGAGGAAAATACCAAAAACCAATGAGAAAATTACAAAAAAAACCAAAATTCCCTATTAATTAAATAACCCCACAAACTATAGCATAAACATTAGTAGCACAATTTTTGATGAATGCTTTAATAGACATTACTCCACCGAAAACATTAGTCTCCCACCTTAAAATGTAGGGACTAATTGCACAAGAGCTTTTAAACAATGCAAAGACATTTGTTACAACATGCATACCAATAGGATAGTTATAAACCCTCCCAACAACGATAGATTTTACACCCACATATTTTGCACTTATCTAAACCTAATTTTCATTTAATAGAATGAAGTGTAGTTGGCATGCATGCGTGATAGATAAAAGATTAGTTTCATTGTTAATGGTGGCCAATAGAGAACTCGACATTTATGAATTATGGTGTTAAATCTTTAACTGAACAACAAACATCAACCCATAAAAGCACTCAATGGTAAGGAACAAAAAAGATTAACCCATTAGAGGGACAAAAAAAAATGAAATGATAGTGTAAAAGATATAGAAACTTTTAAACATGCCATTTTTTGCTTCCAACATGATAGATATAAACCCTCTCAATAGACACACATTTCGCCCTCATCAAACAATCTAAGCAAATGACTTAACAATGCAAAAATGACAGTGTAAAAGATATAGGAAATTACAAATGCCTCCTTTTTTGATAGATTTCACCCTCATCAAACAATATGAGAAAATGAATAAACAATGCAAATAATCCTTTGCTTGAAAGCCTTAAAACTTGACACCACAATCCATCAATGATGACTGCACTTTAGTCTATTGATAATAAATGAAAACTAGGGACTAACAAATGCTAAATGTCCTTGTTAAAACACCACGCATCGATAGAAACACTTGGTGCGAAGACACGACTATATTAAAGAACATTAAAAAGCCATGAAATATTTCCAATAGAAACAAAGCATTACAAATTGATGAAATGATTTTATATCGAGATATTTTGGACTTATTTAGACCAAATTTTTATTTTCATTTAATAGATTGAAGTGCAGTTGGCATGCATGTGTGCAGAGAAAATATTAGTTCCATCCTTAATTGTGGTTAGCAAAGAAATTGACATTAATGAATTATGGTGTTGTCTTTAACTCAACAATAGAGACTAACCCATAAAAGCACTCAAAGATTGGGAAGAGTAGACATAAACCCATAAAATGCAGAGAACAACAAACAATAAACATTAACCCATTAAATACAGAGATGTAAAAAACTATAAAACAACACTGTAAAAGATATAGGAACTTAAAAAAGCCTTATTTTTTGCTTGCAATATGATATACATAAACCATCTCAATAGACATAGATTTCACCCTCATCAAAAAATATGAGAAAATGAATAAACAATGCAAAAATGACAGTGTAAAAGATATAGGAACTTACAAATGCCTCCTTTTTTGCTTCCAATATGATAGATATAAACCCTCTCAACAGACAAAAATTTCACCCCCATCAAACAATTTGAGCAAATGAATAACCAACACAAATAATCCTTTTCTTGACAAACTTAAAACTTCACACCATAAGCTATTAATGACGCCTACACTTCAATCTATTCACAATAAATGAAAATTGGGGACTAATAAATGCACAATGTACTTGTTAAAATGCCATGCGTTGACAAAAACACTAGGTGCGAAGACATGGCTATATCAAAGAACATTACAAAGTCATGAAATATTTCCAATAGCAACAAAACATTAGGAATTGATTAAAATTTCCCTTTTTCTCCTCGAAAATAATTTGTAATTAGAAAAATACAAAACCACGAGAAAAATACCAACAACCAATGAGAAAATTGCAAAAAAAAGCCAAAATTCCTTATTAATAAAATAATCCCACAAACTATAGCATAAACATTAGTAGCACAATTTCTGAAGAATGCATTAATAGGCATGAGTGCACCAAAAAAATTAGTCTCCCACCTTAAAAGGAAAGGAATAATAATTAATCAAAGGAAGTTTTCAAATGGTATTATATGAGTACCTTATTACTCTTTTTGTCCGCATGTTTTTTTTTTTTGGTGGTTATTAGTTATGGCGAATCCCCTTAAATACCTAGAAGGATTTCATGTGATCAATAGTCATGGTCCTTGCAAATTTAATTTATGTCTCCCATACTTCTCGCTCAAGTGATCCCAAACCAAGGATCCTAACATAAATGAGACCCAAACCTATATGCTATAATAGAAGGACCAACTACTTACCCACTTGTTTGCATTGATTTAAGGAATCAAATACATATTTTAAGATAAAATAGGAGACCCTGGATTCAACTTAGGGGCTGATATTAGAGAGTATGCATCCGAGCAGATAAAAGGTAATGATTAGATAAGATTTCAATCTCACCTAATTTGTAGGAGACTTTATTGTTGGTAATCCAAATATATCATTGTTGAGGCATGTTAGCTACATAAGCAAGGTATGAAGGAGGTGACTGGTAAAGATGGATTGCTGGTAGGTTATTTCCCTTCCAACAATAAATGCAGTTTACTTCCACACAATGCCATACCAAGATTAGTGCATGGTTTTGACTAGAAACTTACCTAGTTGAAGACATATTACCAACCGATGTGTGAGTCCAAGATAGCGATAAGATGAACATGAAAAAACACACATGAGTAGGGCATGGGAGGATGGATCAACTAGTATTAATTATGGGTGGTTTAGATTTGAATGATTAATTATTGGTTAGAGCTTAGATTGTTGGGTATCCAAAACCCATTAGCTGTCTATTCTCATTTAAATGTATCTTTTATACTATTATTTTGAGAAATTTGATACTTGTTATTTGTATAAGTAGAATGCATTCTAACAAGAGTTAAATTGAGGGTCGTACCATAAATTATTAGCTGTGGGTGAGAGCATGGACAACATGTTAGTGAATTAAAGAGGAGATGAGGTAGGAAATGAATCACAAGGATAAGTATGTAAAATTGTGTGAGCCAACCCCCAGTCGAGTTACTTCTAATTTCCAAATGGTGAGTACTAATAATGAGATTTCACTTTCACATTCCTGTTTAACCACATATAATAATAGGTAGTGGTTGGTAGTGCTCTCTTTCCATCGTACTCCCATTCATTCCCAACCACTGCCAATCTGAATGTAAATAATGGCACACATTGATATTTCAATCTCATTTATACAAATAGATTAGAAAACATTCAATGCAACCAGGTTGTTTACACAACAACTTAAATTAATTTACATCTCTTTAAATTTTACTTGGTACATAATGGCAACTACAAAATAAGGGGGAGGCAAAGATCAATAAATATTTTAGATGGATGAGTAATGATGATGGGAGGTTGGGCATCCCAATGAGAGCTCAACCAATGTAAGCAATAGTATATTGCAACCTACTAATGAAAGTGCCACCCAAACTAATCTACATTATACATTATCTTTTAGAAACTCAATAACAGATGATCTTTAGAATAAGAACATCAGTGCCATGGAACACATGCTTGTGGTAAGTTACATCATTTTCAAGCTGAGAAAACACATCTTTTGATAATCATCTCATAAGCCAAGCATTTAATGATCACTTATAAATGTCCTTTTCACTCTATTTGTATTTAATTAAAGATGAGATTTGATGGGTTTTGAACTAGTACCTAGATGCATAGTGAAAGGAAGCCAAGTAAGTGGAAGAAACTTTCTAGACTAATCTAAGTAGAAGAGAGTTGCAAAAATTTCTTTAACACCTTTAATTGTTACAAATTTAGATGCACATACATATCATAAACATAGCCCAATTATATTATTCAACAACAAATAAACAATTACAATATAATTCCAAAGCTATTCTCTTGCAAGAGTCTTCACACTTCTCAATTCTAGAGTAATTTTGATAACATACCGATACTTCAACAAAATAGCAACATACAATTCCAAAAAAAAAGTGCTCAATATATTGTAAGGAAGCTAAGGTAGTGGAATAACTTACTACACTAATTTTGAGAGGAAAATAATGTAAATTTTTTTTAGGTCTTTAATAGTTACAAAAACTTAAACAAAAATAAACATAAATATCATGCATACCATGACACAATGATTTACGTGGGGAAAACCCTTTCAGGAGAAAACTCCACACTCCAAAAGCCTCCCAATACATTATTCAATAAATCACATAGATTGAAATATACTTGTAGAAAAATATTCTCACAAGCATATCACCACTCAAAGATCAAGAGACAACATGACTGCTAATAGACTCTCAGAATACATCACTGTCTCTCTATTACGACCATAATACAACACCCTCATAAAATTGAGTTACATTCTAGGGAAAAACAAGCCAACAAAATATCCACCATTAGATCTAAAACCTAATAATTAATGGTCTAGATTTACAATGTATCATTTATTTAATGTATGTCACCCATTTTAGTAGTTTCCTGAAAAAATTAATAAAAAATTATTTATAGGCATCCCACTCCTCCCCCTTTATGCCATTGTATATTACACCTATCGGTGCAACTATGAAATATATATATATATTTTCATATATATATATCCTATCAACAATTACCTTTATATAATTGCAATGTTGAGACACATTTTCCCAAAAAATCTCCCACTTGTCAAACACCTTGCAAGAGCAACAAGAGGGAGTAAACATTGTCTCTTAATTGCTAGGGGCCGAAAGGCCCATAATCTCTGAACACCATCTGAACTTCTCTATGCTCATAGGCTTAGTTAAAGAATCAACAACATTCATCAAAGTCTCTACCTTAACCAACTTCACCATTCCATCTTCGACCATATCTTGAACAAAATGATACTATACATCAATGTGCTTGGTCTTGACATGAAATATCAGGTTCTTGGCTAGACATATTGCACTCTGACTGTCGCAATAAATTGTCACTACGCCTTGTTTTATTCCAATATTTGAACACAGTCTCTTAAACCAAATGGCTTCTTTACAAGCATGAGTAGCTACTATATACTCTACTTTAGTACTGGAAAAAGTAACCACAACCTGTCGCTTACTCATCTAACTGATTGCACCACTGAACAATGAAAACACATAAGCACTATTGCGTCATCTGCTATCAATATCACATGCCCAGTCTAAATCCACATAACCATGAATATCAAAGGAAATATAATCTCCAGTCACATTACTATGATAACACAAGGAATAATCTAAAGTACCAACAAATATTTGAAGACCCTTTTAACTACATCCCAATGAACTCTACTAGGATTAGACATATATCTGGAAAGAACTCCCACTGCTTGGGAAATGTTTGGTCTAGTACAAACTATAGTATACATCAAAATTCCAATTGCACTTTGGTAAGGCACTCTGCTCGTGTCTTCCATCTCTAATGGAGATGTTGGATAATTTGAAATAGATAACTTTGTTCCAACAAAAAGGGGAACACACAATGGTTCACAATCTTGCATGTTAAATCTCTAGAAAATTGAATTGGCATACTTACTTTTCCCAAGCCATAGCTTTGTATTCATTCTATCTCTTTTAATTTCCATCCCAAGAATGTGTCTATCTACACCAAGGTCTTTCATTTCAAATTTAGCAGCAAGTTGAGATTTCAGTTATGAAATCATACCTTTCCCTTTGCCAATAAATAGCATATCATCAACATATAATGCAATAAATAGGAAATGATCATCATCAATTTTATAATAAACACAATGATCTGATTTAGAATACTCAAATCCCAAACTCAACACATATGTATCAAATTTCTGGTACAACATCCTAGGACTCTATTTTAAGCCATACATAGATTTCTTCAATTTGCAAACCAATTTACTTTTACCTTTCACCACGTAGTGCTCTGGCTACATCATATAAATATCCTCCTCCAAATCACCATGAAGAAAAGCAGTTTTCACATCCATTTTCTCAACCTCTAAATCATAAGCAATAGTAATAGAATGCAAAAATCTAATGGATGTCATTTTTGCAATAGGAGAAAATATCTCACCATAATCAACACCCTCATCTTGAGAGTAATCTTTCGCAACCAAACTTGCCTTGTACTTCTCAATATCTCCATTTGAACCAATTTTTTTCTTGAACACCCATTCACAACCAATAGGTTTTCATCCTTCAAGAAATGGTACAAGATTCCATGTACCATTCTTTTTCAAAGATGCCATTTCTTCATCCATAGCAATCTTCTAGGATTCTACATCATTCATACCTAATGCCTCTTCTATAGATCTAGGTTCATCCATGTTAGTATTCAAAGAAAAAATACATCTCCAATCATCAGGTGTATACCTTTTAGGTGGTTGTCTATTCCTTGTAGACCTACAAACAAGTTGAGTTGGAGGTTCTTCCTCCTCTTTTGAAGATCTAGATCTAGATGAGCTCTCCTCAACTTCTTGTCTATCCTTGGGGATCAATTCAACTTTCTCGGGTGTAGAAGGATTAAATCACATCTTCTTGTTTACTTTTTTCTAGCTGCAATCTAACAAAAGAAGGCTTAATTTCTCTAAAAATAATGCTTCTACTATATATTACCTTTTGTGCAATAGGTTCCCAAAGCTTGCATCCTTTCACACCATAACTATATCTGATGAAGATACATTTCATAGCCTTGTTCACTTCTCCTTTGACACATGTGCATATGCCTCACGACCAAAAAATATAAGATGTCTTAATGAGGCTTGCGACCTGACCATGCCTCTATAGGTGTCTTATCAATAAGAGATGATGTAGGAGACCTACTAATCAGGTAACAAGCAGTGGCAACAACTTCAGCCCAAAACCTTTGTTCTAGGCTAGGACCACTCAACACAAGCCTAGCCTTCTCCATTAGTGTCTGATTCATTCTTTCTGCAACTCCATTCTGTTATGGAGAATACAAAGTTGTTTTCTATCTATGAAGACCACAATCTTTATAGAATCTATCAAAATTATTAAAGAACAATTCACCACCATTATGAGTCCTCAACATTTTATTTTCTTTCTAGTCTAGAACTCAGCCATTGCTTTAAATTATTCAAATCAACTGAAAATTTTTAAATTTACTCTTTAGAAAATATACCCATGTCCTACTATAATCATCAATAAATAAAACATAATATGTAGATTTACCAATTGAAGGAACATCTACAAGACCAAACACATCAGAATGAATAAGATCCAATACACCACAAGATTTATGAGAACTCAAGTAAAACTGAATGCAGTTTTGTTTTCCATAAATGCAATGCTCACAAAAATTAAATTCAAGATTACAATTAGACAAACCTTCAACAAGGTTTTTATTTTTCAAGGTCCTTAGATCCTTTTCCACAATGTTTCCAAGTCTCTGGTGCCATAACATAGTTTTCTCTGTAGGTAACTTTGTTTAAGAAGAAAGAGCACCCTTAGGCACCCAAAATCCATGACCATCTACTAAAGGTGAAACCCTCACTTCTTTTGTAGACTTGCTTTTCATAGAAGTACTATTGCACTCAACAGGAATGCATCAAGCTTATACAATGTGCCATATTTGACACCTCTAGCAATCACCATATCACCTCTAACCATCTTGCATCCTTCATTAGAAAATACTACTTGCACACTTTCATCTATTAGTTTTCTCACATATAACAAATTTCATGCTAATCTAGGGATATGCAACACACCATTAATCCTTTTTATTCTACCATTAGGTAAATTGATTTTAACTTTAGCATGAACAACAATGTCTAATTGAGAATCATCACCCAAGTACACCTTACCTCCATCAAATTCTTCATATTCAAAAAACCAATCTTTATTAAAGGTCATATTCAAAGATGCACCTAATTCAATTAACCATGCATCATTACCTACACGAGTTGCGAAAGATGCAATAAATGCGTTGCCATCTTCCTTCTTGAACTCGGAATCAGAATTAGATTTCTTATTTTTCTTCTTCTTTTCTTCTTTGCATTCCTCATGAACATGTCCAAGCTTATCACAATTCTAGAAAATCACTTTGGACTTTCTAGGAGATTTAGATCCCCCCCTAGACTTGGATTTGTCATGCTTCTCATTCTTCTTTCATTTTTCCTTAGGTCTTCCATGAACATTTAGGTCCTCCTTGGTAGTGATGGATACCTTCCTCCTCATCTCTTCAAAAAGAAAAGAACCCACCACATATTTAGTCTTTAAAATAACAAAAGTACTCCCAATAGCCATAATAAGAGAATCCCATGAATCAGACAAAGAACAAAGCAAGATCTGAAATTTCTCCTCCTCATCCATTTTGACACCAATGGATGCCAATTAAGCCACCAAAATATTGAATACTTCTAGGTGGTCTGTGATTCATCCACCCTCTTCCATTCTCAAGGAATACAATTTCTTCCTCAAGAAAATCTTGTTCACTAAAGATTTAGCCTGATACATCTCACCAAGCTTCTTCCATAGTTTCTGTGTAGAGGTCTCGAGGTCATGGACATTAATTAAAAAAGAATTTTCCAAACACAATTTGATTAGACCCTTGGCTTTACGGTCCATAACATCATATTGAACAACTTGAGTAGGATCTGCAGGCCTTGAAACATTCTCATCAACAACATCCCACAGATCTTGATCTATCAACAGATCCTCCATATTCAACTTCCACATTTCAAAATTATTTCCAAAAAATTTCTCCACCTCTATTATCCCTGATGAACTTTCTATATGAAAATTATTGTAACAAGATCACAAAGTATCTTTTGCACAAGCTCCCACTCAAATATGGTAACCCACAACTAAAACCAAAGGTGATCAAGCTCTGATACCACTTGTAAGGAAGCTAAGGTAGTGGAACAACTTCCTAGACTAATCTTGAGAGGAGAATAATGCAATTTTTTTTACAGATCTTTAACAATTACAAAAACTTAAACAAAAATAAACATAAATATCATGCATACCATGACACAGTGATTTACATGGGGAAAAACCTTTTAGGAAAAAAACTCCACATTTCAAAAGCCACCCAATATATTATTCAATAAATCACAAAGATTACAATATACTTGCAGAGCAAGCTTCTCACAAGAGTATCACCACTCAAAGATCAAGAGACAACATGACTGCTAACAGACTCTTAGAATACATCACCATCTCTCTACCACAGCCATAATACAATGCCTTCATAAAATATAGTTACATTCTAGGGCAAGATAGGCCAACAAAATATCCACCATTAGATCTAAAACCTAATAATTAACAGTCTAAATTGACAATGTATCATTTATTTAATGTATGTCAACCATTTTAGTAGTTTCCTTAAAAAGTTAACAAAAATTATTTACACGCATCCCACTCCTCCCCTTTTATGCCATTGTATATTACACCTATCGGTATAACTAGGAAATATATATATTCATATATATATCCTATCAACAATAACCTTGATATAATTGCAATGTTGAGACACATTTTCCCAACATATATAAGAGTTTACAATGCATAAATTGGACATTTCTAAAACAACTGCCAAATGATAAACATGCAACATGGAAAGTACCAAAAATATTGCAGATGCACAATAGTAAGTTTCCAATTGTCACCACATGCTACACTAAAAAATTTTCACTTGCCAAAATAACCACACCTTGAAAAATCACATTCCATGTAAAATCAACACAAAAATAGAAAAAAAATTTATGCACAACTCCACCTATAAAAAATAACTTTCAAACTTGACTCCTCATTCGAATAGAAATTGCAAGTTGTAACTCACAAAACTGTTACCTATTTTTAGCTACAGCTCAAAACAAGTAGAGCTGGATTGCATTTTTCATTGAAAGGTACAAAATTTCTGCTAAAGAATTCATTGAATTCCAGAAGCTGATTACTTGTGAATTTCCAGTGTGATTATGCAAAAAAAAATTAATAAAAGAAATCATTAAATTTGCATAGTAATGTTGCTTTATTTGTATTGTAAAAACCAAAGTCCCACACAAGCCGTGGGAGTAACTTAATTTGATTTTCTTAATCAAATAATGAATACAAGGAAGAGATGTGCATAACACAACTAAAGATAATATAGGTATAAGGGAGAAGGTGATTCATCATTTCCTAGAATGATGAATCGTTGTCACATTTTAAGCCTTCAGTTGTTGTGTCTCCAAGCTGCAGTAGTTCCGAGTTCCAAATGCATCTACAAGATTGTAAAAAGGTGGTGTTAGAGCAATGAAGAATAAAATCCTTCCTCATGTCTACATTACCAACAAAAATGTAATACGCATCCAATCAGGCATTCACCAGATGATTAAGTCATAAAAAAAGGTAGATGTTCAGGGAGCATGAAGTTCAATGGAAGCTTTCAGCTTCAATTATTTTGCTAACTTGTTTGTTTAAATGTGCATGAATAGGTATAATCAGATTATTTCAACTAACATGTATTGTTATGAGTGGCGAGAAATGTGTCTCCCACAAGGGTTGAGCCCAGCTCATAAACAATAACATGGGACAACAGTATGGAATAAAGATAATCATCATTCTCCATGAATGGAATTCATAAAGCAACCTTTAATTCAACATGATGAAAACAAATTGAACAGAGTATTCTATTTCTCTTCATTCAAAAGAATGTACATGCATAGTGGAACAACAATAAAAAATTCAGCTAAAGGAGCTCATTTAGTGTCTATAGAAGTTCAAGTTTTCAACAGAGTTGCACATAAAGAATAGGAAGAGCAAATGAAGTTTTTAGAAGGGAAAAATGCAGGTGTGTTCTTTTGCAGAAGGATAAATAATACTGCCACTAAATATCAGATTGTAAATGAGGTAAAAGTTTGCATTCTTAAGGAGCAAAAAAAATGAAGCTATAGTGTTGTTTTCTTGAATAGATGTATTTTACATACAAAAAAACACCATTTCCAAGTTTTTGTTTTAGTAGAATGATCAGATCTATGATGATGCTTCAACATATGTGTTCATTTTTCAGATGAAAACCTGCTATAGAAAGCATTCATTGCAATGATAGAAAAATTTGACAAATGCTTTTCACTTATTCTTCTACTTCCATGTCAAGATACAACTATAAGCTGATTCGATGAAGCAACACAAGGAAAAATTTACAAAGCTTTAGTCACCTGACAATATCTCAATAAGATAAGGTATAGAAAATGAATAATCATTCAACAATGAATATGAGAATGAATCATAAAAAGAGAATGCCCATGCATCCCATATGTGGACTTTCATCCATTTTTGTAGGTTGAAAACTAAACAAGGACTAAGTATTAATATCACTAGTATATCATAGTACAAGACAGTCCAAAGGTTGTACAAAGTATTCACATAGTTCTGTTATGAGAAAATTTGCAGTAATCCAACTCTCTACAAGATTTTCTATAGGAAAGGAATTGTTTATGATGGGGCAATCCAATATCTAGTTACAAATGTTTAACAACTGGTAAGAGTCTGAACAAGGCATATTGGCTGGTTGATAAAATGCTTCAAAAGATTGTTATCTATATATTACAATGAACAACACTGGATATATAGCCATGAACGTAGAGAATAAGAGGAGAAACCCTTAAAATTGTACAAGCACAAAGCCGAGCATATTAGAAACTAAAAACTCAGAATGGCACCATGGTGGCCTGAATAGCCCTTGATTGCTAGTCAATGAAGGAGAGTTGCTTTGTTTTTAATGGAACCCAAGTGAAAATAGAGAAATATTTCCAAGCTCGTAGGTTTTGTTCATTAGAAAATCTCCAAAAGCTCAGTCAAGGTTAACAATGGCGGTCAATATATACCCGAATACCTTCAGATATGTGACAGAGATGCTCCATTTCTGGCCAAAATACAAGAAAATGTCAACAAACGAAAAAAGGAGACAAAAGACATCAAAAAAATGTAAGAAGGCTATGACTTAAAAGGCCTAATTTTTTCTCTGAAATGAATTTCAAACACTAGATATGTAATAGAGAGGCATGTACCATGATTTTATCTCTTAGAATCTCTCAAAAAGATCATCAGAATCGATAGAGGATAAAAGAAAAATCAAAAGACATGAGGAACGAGTCGTGGCCGCGGCTGTATAAGGCAAAAGATGCTTCAAAATGGTAAGGAATGGCCGTTCTTGTGAAAAAATCAGACTTACCATGGGTTTTCTGTAGAAACCTTTGAAGAAATCACTCAAAAATATCCACAAAAGGTGCAGGTCAAGCTCCAAACCCCAATAGCATGGCAGCAACAGGTTATTTCAAGAATGCAAAGTGATAAAATGAAGAGTAACTTAGGGTTCGATGGTTTTTTTCCAAAAGCCCTAATTCGAATCAATTACATTTTTGACTTGATTTTAAATAAATCATTTCACATTATTATAACCATGATCTAGACTTTCATAGTCAATTGACCTAATAATGCCTTTTCCGTGACTTATGAATTGTCATTCATTTTACTCTACTTGTTTCATCCTTTATATGGAGTTGGGTTCAATGTGTTTAAATATTAAAGGAAATATTAACTATTACTTTAATATTTAACATATACTGAATATGGATGGATTTAATAGATATTAAATATTATTTTTTAATATTTAATCAAATGATTTCCTTTTCAAATCCATGTAAAGGATGTAAGTGAAAGCCAACTGAAGGTTGATATCAGTTTAACGATTGAATTCATGCAAAATATGGAGATTATTGGCACTTGGCTTCAGTTTCATATCAGATTATCAACTGAAGATTAATCATGCACAATATAGGGATGGAGTTCCAATCATCATGGGCGAGTTGATAAAGATGAGGCAAATTTTGCATGTTTTGGCTCACATTTTTAGGGAAGTGATCCATGTGTCAATCATGAGTTGACCTTCATTTTAAGCCTGAGTTCACTCATTTTTGCATGAGTTTGAGCTCTTCTTTTGGAGATTTTTATTTCTGCTAAGGATTTTCCTTGGAGTTATCATTTTTATACTAAAATTGACTTTTAATTACACTTTCATGCCTTGGAGAAACTTTTTGTATAAAGTGATATGACTTAGTCTTTTTCCTCTAGTTCTTGTTTTTTAGCCTTTGCATTTTGCAAAGAGAAATATCATGTAACTCAGTTTTCAGTTTTCAAATTAATACAATAGCAGGTTTACAGGTTCATTTTGTATCATCTTGCAAAGATTCCTTCGATTTCGGTGAAATCAAAGTCTTCCTTGTCATTATGATGTTTTTATAAATGATTTGATGAAGTTTTACTATGTTTAATATCAAACCTTTAAAATTATTGTCTCATTTATATTTGCATGCATTCAAAATAGTGAAAATCACAGGTCTAGGGTTGTGTAATAGAATAATCTATTCTTCTTTTGCTGAGAAAACTCTGTTTTCTTTCAAAAGTGGTTTATTCAGGCCTTCCTTAGAATCATTTTTGTGGTCAAACTGTCAAATTGACTTGTGTGGGTAGTTTTTCTGAAGTTCATCGTGAATTGTAGTTGCAAATCTATCAATTAGGTGTATCATCATTAATTTACAGGTTTACATGCATTTATTACAATCCTTCTATCCCTTTTCCAACACAAGTTACCCAGTTATCAATTTGAGAATCGTATAGGAACTAGCCTAGAATCTGGAGGTCTATCTTCGCCATAGGAATACCCATAGCCTGAAGATAGTTCCCATGTTTCAACAGATTGTTGAATTTAGTCATTCAAGCATTCAGGTGCAATTTGTTTGATAACAAAAAAAAGAGAAAATTAGCAATATTTAATATTTTAAAAAAAAATTCTTATGGAAAAAACAAAGGTTGAGACATCTTCTTTATCCAAAATTCTCCCACTTGTCAAACACCTTTAAAGAGTCAATGAAAGTAACAAGATTTAACTGCTAGAGGTCGTGAGGTCCGTAGACTTTGAACACCATATGAAATTTTTTGTGCTCACTGGCTTTACCAAATGCATCTGCAACATTCATTAGGGTGTCAACCTTCTCCAACTTCACCTTTGCATCTTCCACCATGTCACGAACAAAATGAAATTGAGCATCAATGTGCTTTTTTTGGCATTGAAAGTATGATTCTTTGCCAAGAAAATGGCACTATGACTGTCACAACAAATAGTAATCTACCCTACATCAAAACCAATATCAGAGCACAAACACTTAAGCCAAATGGATTCTTTACAAGCATGAGTAGTGATGAGCTCAAAATATGCTCATAGTTTGGATGTTATGATAAACTTTTAATGCCTTTACTTTTGTTACTTTGTGGTTGTTTAAACTCTATTGAAACCTTTTTATTGGGGTATCCTGTAGCAAAATACTTTCATATTCCTGCAGCTTATTGCAGCTTATTGTGTTGACTTGATTACATTTATTGCCCATTGACTCCCTAAATGACTGGTATATCGTATACAGTTTTTGAATGATGAAATAGATTTAAATGTGTGATTAATGAACAAATATTGTGTATATGCCATACGCATTTTCTTTCGCATCTGTTACCTTTTGTATCACAGGTTGTTGAAGAATGATCGAGTCAAGCGCAGCCGATCTTGGCTTTGTAGTAAAGTCCATTTCCTACATGACTTCGAGGAAGCTCTAGCAAAGACTCTTTGATCGAAACCGTTGGGAAATATTTTTAATGATAGTCAATCTAGAAAGAGTGGAGCACTAGATTCTCCCTGAATCGAGTTGGATGGATAAATTCATTTATAAAGTTTGTTCCTTGCTTCTGGGATACACTTTACTTCCACGTCTTTCTTTGATAGGGTTAGTTAGTTAGTTGCTCTCCTGATTTTAAATAAAGTACTCCTACATGAGTGGGAAGGAAAGAGGATAGATAGAGTAAGATAGAAGCATAGTGATAGCAGATATCATGTAAGAATTAGTATGATAATGAAAAGCAGAATCTGTTTGACAAGAGACAGAGTTTGTTGTTAGTTTATATCAACAGAGCAATGTATACCATTCTATTTTTATGAATAAAGTTTGATGAAGTTCTGAGTTCAGCACCTGTGTAATCAGTAGATGCTTGCTAAGGGGGCCCACTTAGTAAGTATATGTAGCTAGTTAATTAGTTGTTCTTTTCTGTTGATCTTCAGTTAGCTTTCATCTTTAAATTTTTCATACAAACTCAGTCTTATATTGCTCCTGCAGCATAAGGCCAGTTCACAGTTTGTGTTTCAGTCATAGTTGTTATGATTTTTGTTTTAATTAAATCATAGTTGAGTTAAAGAATTTTGCATAACCTTCCTATAGCGTAGATAGAATTCCTTTTCAGCATTCATTTCCACTAAGTTTTGACTGAAACTAGTTCTTAGTGCATATATTTTGCTGCACCATTTAAAGTATACGTCCCCTGGTTTGACACGTAAATGAATGTCTACAGAGAGATATTAGTCACCTGTCGGAATGTCCAATTCCCAGGAAAGGTTTTACTGTGATTTTCATATCTTTTTGTGGGCGCGACCATTTTTGGCGCCATTGCCGGGGATGGCATCCAGCTAGGAATTTGTCAGAAGTCGTTTTTAGCATTAGTTTAGCTTGTTAGTCAAAATTTTTCAAAATCCTTCAAGCCACTACTCACCGTATTGCATGCATAGAAGAAGAAGAGATGCACTAGGAAGGTTTCTCCCTAAAAATCTATTTATTGAACTACCATTTGACCCAGCTGACAACGAACCTGAGGAAAATCCATTCGCTCTTTTATTCCAACAACCAAACATGGCAAATAATCCACCTAATAATCCACCTCTTGCATTTGAGTTTCCCATTGTTCCCCAAAGAGATACTGACAATCTTAAAAACATCCCCTCTTCCTTGCTTCCAAAATTCTATGGCCTAGTCATAGAGGACCCTGAAAATTTTCTATTTGAGTTTGATGTCCTCTGTCGCAGTTATGACTACAACACCGACGCTCATAAACTAAAGTTATTTCCATCCACCTTGAAGGAAAGAGCTCTCAGATGGTTCATGAGTCTAGGAAGAGGCGTCGTTGATAGTTGGGCCGCCATGCAGATGAAATTCCTTAAAAATTATAAGGAATATTGTAAGAGTGCCAGCAAAGGTGATGACATATTTCGAATTCAGCAGAAGGAGGATGAAAGTCTGGAAGATTATATTTCCAAGTTTTTGTTTTCACTAAAAAGGAACTCAAACCATACTCTTAACGAGGACTCTCAAAAATTACTCTTTCTAAGGGGAATCAGTGATGCCTGTATAGATGCCCTGGACCCGATGGGAGGAGGTGATATAGCCCAACTGTCTTGGGATGATATAAAGAAAATATGTCTTAACTACTCTCGAGCAATAGTTAAGAAAGGTCGAGGTCATCATGCCACAATGGGGAAGTCTTCTTTTGGTGGAGTTTCTTGGATGGAGATAACAAATTTGCTGTCTGACTTCAAGCAAGACATCATTAATAATATGGCTACATAACTGGACACTATGCAAGCTCGGAAGAAACATGAGGAAGCTGAGGTAATTTTGGCCGAGTTCTTTCCATACTATAGACAAAAGAAGCGTGACTGCAGATGCAAGATGGTGGCTAATTTGGAAGCCAGGAAACATGCATATGGACCACCGCCACTCTGGAATCCACCTCAACCAAGTTGGCCTAATTATCAGAATCCACAATGGAAATCTCCTCAAGGAGGTTGGCAGCAGCCACAAGGGCAATGGATCCCACCTTCAGGAAATTGGCAGCAAAATCCTCAATGGAGAGGCCCTCTGCAATGGCAAAACTAGTCCCCTGGATTCTTGCAGCTTCCACAACCACAACTGTAGGCCTTCATGCCACCTCCTGCAGCAAGTGCTACAAATCCTGGCCTTCCAAAGCAAACACCTATGCCTGCCCAGTTGTTGCCAAATCATAATAACAAGCAACAACAACAACCATAGCAGCCTGTGTATCTTGCTGAAGCCAACCAATATCAAGCTTATGCCTGAAATGTTAATGACATCCATTTGAGGTCTGGAACCACTTTACCAGCTCCAAAACCCCCTTTAATTATTGAAATACCAGATTCTCCCCTTGAAAAATCTACTGCACTTACTGAGCATATGCTCATAACTGATATGGTTTCTAAGGAGCCTATTTTGTAAAATCAAGACAACCCACCTTTTCCTCAGCGGTTGCAAAGTACTGAATCTAAATCTATGGAAGAACCCACTTTTGACATCCTGGATCAGCTCAAGAATGTACAGATTCAAATCCCTTTATTTCAGGCTATTAAAGATGTTCCTATCTTTGAAAAAGCTATTAAGGAGGCCTATTTAAAGAAGCCCGGACGAAAGAAAAAGGATCCTCAAACAATTCATGTCTTAGGAAAATTGACGGATATAATGTTGAGAAATGTAGTCAGTCCAAAGTATATTTACCCTGGAAGTCCTGTAGTGCAGATACATATAAATGGCCAAATTGTAAAAAATGTTTTGATTGATTTAGGTGCTGCCATTAATGTCATGACAAAGCATACTATGGACTCCTTGAACATTTCAAACATTAGGTCTACACCCACAGTTTTGCAGCTTACAGATAGCTCCACAGTTAAACCTGATGGGATAGTGGAAGATGTAATTGTCACTCTTGAATCTTGAGAGTATCCAGCTGATTTTACAATATTATCAGTTAAGGCAACTTTAGGAGGGTATCTAGTTATCCTTGGTAGACCATGGTTAGCAACTGCTGATGCTTTTATAGAATGTTGTTCTGGAGATATGACCATTTCTGATAGACAGTCCACAAAAAAATTGGCTCTGTATTCGCCTGCTAGACCTCAACCAGATTTGTCCCAACTTGTTTGGCCAGATATGAAAGAAGAAACTGAAGAAGCCAATTCCTTGGCTTAATTAATGATGCTTCAAAATGATCCATTCTCACAACTTCAAAGTGAGGATGCTTTGCTTTTTCAAATTCTACAGTTCAACTCTGATACGGGTAGTTCATCTGATCCAAGAGGCAGCCGTCTACAATGTTTCCTGCAGCAACCAAATTCTCAGAGTTCATTGCCTAAACTTCTAGCCATTTTTTATCACTTGTTTCCACAAGAGGTACAAACATCACCTGTAGATTCTATGAGTAATCTCATTAAGCAAATAGAATTGTCTCCAAGTCACTGTTTGAATATCAATAGCAAGCTATCGCAATCTCAACAGACTGACTTATTAAAAATGCTACAAGATTAGCATAGAGCTTTTGCATGGGAATATGGGGACATGCAAGGAATAGATCCTCGAGTTTGTACTCATAGGATATATATCAAAGAAGATTTCTCACCAGTTAGACAACCTCAAAGAAGAGTAAATCCAACACTTAGAGAAATAGTTAAAAGTGAGCTTCAAAAGTTGCTTGATGCTGGTTTTATTTACCCAATCTCTGACAGTCAATGGGTTTCTCCATTAGTTATTGTTCCCAAGAAAGGTGGAAAATGGAGAGTGTGTGTAGATTACAGAGAATTGAACAATGCCACTAAAAAATATCACTTTTCACTACCTTTTGTAGACCAAGTACTAGACTCACTATCTGGCAAAAGATATTTTTTTTTTTGGATGGTTACAATGGGTATAATCAAATAAAAATTGCCCCTGAGGATCAAGATAAGATCACTTTTACCTGTCCATGGGGAACATTTGCTTACTCAGTCTTGCCTTTTGGTCTATGCAATGCACCAGCAACATTCTAGAGAGCAGTAATTAGCATCTTTGCTGATATATCTCATGACTGTATGGAGATTTATATGGATGATTTCACTACGTATGGAATCACATTTGAAGAAGCACTGGTGAATTTAGAAAAAGTATTGAAAAGGTGCAGAGAGCAAAATTTGTCTCTAAACAGTGAAAAGTGTTTTCTAATGATGGAAGAAGGTATTGTTCTAGGTCATCATATTTCAAAGAATGGAATTCAGGTTGACCTTGCTAAAATTGAAGTTATTCTGAATTTACAAACTCCTGCAAAACAAAAAGATGTCAGAAGTTTCCTTGGCCATGCAGGATATTATAGAAGGTTTATAAAAGATTTCAGTAAAATTGCCAGGCCACTTTATGCCTTGTTAACTAAGGATTCTCAATTTGAGTGAACAGAGGCCTGTGAAAAATCCTTCCTGAAACTAAAAGACTTGCTTACTCAAGCCCCTATTCTTCAAGGACCAAAATGGAATTTGCCTTTTCACATACATGCTGATGCCTTTGATTTTGGTATAGGAGTAGTTTTAAGTCAAAAAGAAAATTCAATTGAGTATGCTATTTACTTCATCAGTAAGAACCTTCAAGGTCCTAAGCTCAACTATACTATTACAGAAAAGGAATTGCTCGCAGTAGTGTATGCTTTGAATAAATTTAGGCATTATGTCACAGGTTATTAGATATTTGTCCATACTAACCATGCAGCAATCAAGTATCTGATGAACAAACCTACCATCTCTGGTAGGTTGGCACGATAGCTTTTGTTATTACAATAATTTGACATTACAATCATTGACAAACCAGGAAGAGCTAATGTTGTAGCTGACTTTTTATTAAGACTTCAATCAACTGCACCTGTTGAACCGAGGTTATTGATGATAGGTTCCCAGATGAACACTTGTTTTCCATTGCTGCACATACACCATGGTATGTATACATTGCCAATTATCTAGTAGCAAATATAATACCAACCCACTTTTCTCAAAAAAAAAAAAATGTTAATAGAGAAAAGTTTTAACTTTTCCTAGATTGCAAATTGTCCGTTTTATACTGGACCTGATCAAGTAATGCAAAGATGTGTAAGAGAAGATGATACTTATGATATCTTGCATGCTTTCCATGATGAACCATGCGGGGGACATTTTGCAGCAAAGAGAACATCAATGGAGGTTCTTACAACAGGGTACTACTGGCCAACATTACACAAGGATGTTGTGGCCTATACAAGGAAATGTGACTGATGCCAACGTATAGGAAGGCCAACCAAGTCAGATAAAATGCCACTATATCCACAGGTAATAGTAACCCCTTTTGATAAATAGGGAATGGATTTTGTGGGACCAATTGATCCACCATCAAATGGCAAGTCATACATTCTAGTTTGCACGGACTATGTAACAAAATGGGTTGAGGTAAAAGCTATGACTCATGCTCAAGATAATAAGGTTGCTGAATTTCTATATGAACAAATTTTCACAAGATTTGGAGTTCCCAGAGAGCTTGTAACTGATTAAGGAGCTCAGTTCACATCGAATCTGATCACTGCATTAATGAATGGCAATAAAATCAAACATAGGAAGTCCAACCCTTATCACCCTCAAGCCAATGGTCAGGCGAAGGTAACAAACAGGGAAATTGAGATGATCCTCACAAAGATAGTGCAGATCCATAAAAAAAATTGGAATAATAGACTTCCTGAAGCAGTTTGGGCCTACAGAACTACATGGAAGACAACAACTGGGTTTACACCTTTTGAGCTACTTTATGGGAAAACAACCATATTACCCATAGAATTTGAGCACAAAACTTTGAGGACAACTCTTGAACTCAATATAGACATATCTGAAGCACAAAAGGACTGCCTCCTGTAGCTAAATGTTTTGGATGAAATGAGAAAAACAGCCATGCAGCATACAGAAGCAGTCCAACAACAACGGAAGAAATGGCATGATCAACACATAAAAACTAAGAAATTTTCTGCTGGTGATTAGGCTCTGTTATATGATTCCAGATATCAAGAAAACCAGGGTAAACTCACAACACGCTGGCTTGGTCCCTATGAAGTTGAGAATGTGTTCGACAATGGAGCTGTACAATTGATGACAATTGACCCAATCCATTTTAAATTGCTAGTTAATGGCCACCGACTCCGGTTGTACCATAAACTAGTATCAAAGGAAGAACTCATGTAGCAGTTCATTCAGGTTCCACCCGCTATTCTTCCTGCAGCCGAAGGCTTTAACCTTTCTCCTGCAGCTTCACTGTAAATTTTGAAAATGCATGTTCATAATAAAAGTTCTTTTTAAAAAGGAAACCCCTTTTTTCTCCATACTCATTTATCGCCCCCATCTCACTTCTTTATCTTCCATCCATCCATCTCATCCATTCATTCATCTCGTCCGCCCACGTCAACCATCCAATTCATCCATCTGCATCACCCTTAATTAAGATATCATTCCCAACTGTCAACTCATGCTGACGCTGTCATCTTTCTTCACACATACGTGCAATTATCAAAGGTACCCCATATCTTTTGTTACGACATATTTGATTTATTTTATTCTATTCATTTACTGCTATGCATGTACCAGTCATTATTACCTGATCTCTGCCTATTTTTTAGTACATGTGAGGACACATGTCATACTCTCAGTAGGGGGCGGGGTAATCCACCTTTTAAAATCTGTCTTTTCACCGCTGCCATAACTGCACAAATAACCTTTCTTTAATACTTTTCCAATACTTTATAAATATGATCGCATGTCCTTCTTTATTGCATGTTTTTCTTGTAAATTACAATTAAGACTGCTTGTTCAAAGAATTCATTTTTGGAAAACGAAAGAAATGTGACGGCACGACAGAAGAAAAACTAGAGTAGAAGGGGAAACAGAGAATTTGAATCTTCAGCAAGGAATTTAGTTCAGCTAAGGGAAAACTGTAAACATGGGTGGTCAGTTGGTGCGACATGAGCCTGTAGTTCATGAGTTATTATTGCAAAATCTGCAAACAGTCCACGCATTCAGCCTCTGTGGATGGTTAAACTACTTTTTGAGTTTAAATGATTTTGATGAAGAGGCTGCTGGAGAATTTTTGAGAACCCTTTCTGTAGGGGAAGCCACCGTATGGGGTCTAACGGTTGTTGCAACTGAAGACAGAATTGCTGAAGTAACCGGGCTTCCAGCCATTAGAGAAAACTTTTCTTCAGACGCTGCAACTGCAAGGGCTGAGTTTTCAATGCCCACTGATGGACCTTTGGAAGTCTCCAAGCAAGGATGCAAGCATGTATTGTTGCCTCCTCCTTATTCAGAATATGCCACTTACATAATTAGATATTTAACTTGTGAAAGCCATTTTTCCTACTTGCATTCTTATCATTTCAAATTACTAAGTCATATGAGGCATGGGTTAGTTGTAAATGTTCCAAATTTCCTATTAAAATTTCTAGAACAAAGTGCCCATGGAACCCAACAGGGGAAAGATAATTCTGTTTCTCACCATGGCCTTATCAAATTACTGATTGAATGCTCTTTGAGAGATGTCTCACCTCTTTCCTGGCAATAATTCGTTTCCCAAAAGAGTTTGCAAATTCCACAACCCCCTAGGGTACTTACCCCACAGCCTCAGAAAAAGAAGAAAGAAGTTGTGTCTACCAATAAAATAGGGCAAGGGTCATCTACTCCTGTAGCACCTGGTCCTACAACTCTCACACCTGAATCCTCTGCTAGGATACAAACTAGGTCTGCCACTAGGAGAGGGAAGAGAAAAACAAAGGTAGGTGAGTCGTCCGGAGCAAAACAAACCCTAGAGTTCGACCCTCGTTCTCAGAAAAGGCAATGCTATTCTCCTGCAGCACCTTCCCTGTAGCCGTCTCTCCTACAACAACACCTGTTGCTGACACCAGTTCACCGTCATCCTCTGGTAGGGAAGAACCCTCTAAACAGACCAGGAAGAGGAAGGCTACCAGAACACCTCCTGCAGCCGCATCAGTGCTAAGAAGAGTTTCCACAAGGAAACAATGTAAGACCTCCCCCGCTTTACCTCAACCAGAGGTTATTGTTATTTTAGAAGGATCTATAGAATTTGAATTTGATGTTTCTCAGAATGTGTTCGAAAATGCTACACAGAGTCTATTCGTTCCTGAAGAGGAACAAGTTGAGACAAAAGAAACAGGGCATAATGAGCAAGGTTTACCAAATCTTGATGATTTGGCTACTACTGCTATGCAATTTTTAGAAGAAACACAGTCTTCTCCACCGTAACAACCAGAATTCATTTTGCAGCAAGAGCATAAACTGACTGAACAATTGAATGTGCCTAGTGAAACTATATTTCACCTTACAACTTGTAAAGCCATTGTTGTGTATAAGAGACGTTTTTAATTGAATTTCTGGAATATGTCAAAACTAACTGGGAAGCAGTTACATTGCAAACCCTAACTTTGCGACACATAGTCTAGACTGACATGCAACAAAGTCTATGGGAAGTAGAAAGGAAGAAACTGAGAAAGGAAATTGAAAGTCAGAAATAGGAAATTGCTGAGTTGAAAGCAAAAATGGATGAAATGTTAAAAGTAACTAGTCAGATTATGGAATGCAGACCACCACCCAGAGTTTATGCTCTGTGCCTTAAAGAACAGTTCTTATGGTTCCAACTGATGAGAATTTCTAGAAACCAAGATCCTATACTTCATACTGCCAAAGAATTTTATGAAGCATACCAGGCAGCCCCTAATTGGTTAAGAAATTCTCTATATGAATTCTATCTACATGAATTTTTAATTCCATTTGAAGCAGAATGGAATCCTCTTCTGTATATTGGTGATATTCATTTGAAAGCGTTTATGTCATGGGCAGCAAATGAGGCGAATTATGGAAAGCAGTGGGAACATATGAGGAAGCTGAGAAAACTAAGCCTGTTCCATTACACTCTCAAAGTTCAAACCCCCATGCAATGTTGAAAGACTGGTTTGCTCTGACATATGGCATTAATAATGTTACAGCTAGAGAGAAAATATTTGATATCAGGAAACATGTATATGATGAATTTCAGGCACAACCATATTCATTTTGGAGACTAGCATATACCAGAAGTGAGAAAAGATGGGAAAGATTAACTGTTGGGTTAAGAAAATCAGAACCACACAGTCCCTTAAATTTCACAGCAGCTCTTAAATGATCAAGCAGATATATACAGTTGGGACTTCAAACAAGATTTGAACTGTGGTTGCCATTGACATTCAGACCCCCTGTGCTAATGTGGCCCCTTTATCCTCACCAAGCTACAAATCTTAATGATGATTTAGAAAACCAAAGGTATGAAAGGTGCCGAGATTTCAGAGGATTTTATTACAGGTTTGGAAATCCATTTCAGAGTCATGCAACAACCACTGATTTCAAAGAAACCACCAGAAAAGTTAATGCTGGAGGACCAGCATTGGGCTAAGTAGGGGGCAGTGATGAGCTCAAAATATGCTCATAGTTTGGATGTTATGATAAACTTTTAATGCCTTTACTTTTGTTACTTTGTGGTTGTTTAAACTCTGTTGAAACCTTTTTATTGGGGTATCCTATAGCAAAATACTTTCATATTCCTGCAGCTTATTGCAGCTTATTATGTTGACTTGATTACATTTATTGCCTGTTGACTCCCTAAATGACTGGTATATCGTATACAATTTTTGAATGATGAAATAGATTTAAATGTGTAATTAATGAGCGAATATTGTGTCTATGCCATACACCTTTTCTTTCGCATCTGTTACCTTTTGTATCGCAGGTTGTTGAAGAATGATTGAGTCAAGCACAACTGATCTCGGCCTTGCAGTAAAGTACATTTCCTGCATGACTTCGAGGAAGCTTCGACGAAGACTCTTTGACCGAAACCGTTGGGAAAGATTTTTAATGACAGTCAATCTAGAAAGAGTGGAGCGCTAGATTCTCTCCGAATCAAGTTGGACGGATAAATTCATTTATGAAGTTTGTTCATTGCTTCTAGGATACACTTTACTTCCACATCTTTCTTTGATAGGGTTAGTTAGTTAGTTGCTCTCCTGATTTTAAATAAAGTACTCCTCCTGCGCGAGTGGGAAGGAAAGAGGATAGATAGAGTAAGATAGAAGCATAGTGATAACATATATCATGTAAGAATCAGTATGATAATGAAAAGCAGAATCCGTTTGACAAGAGACAAAGTTTGTTGTTAGTTTATATCAACAGAGCAATGTATACCATTCTGTTTTTATGAATAAAGTTTGATGAAGTTTTGAGTTCAACACCTGTGTAATTAGTAGATGCTTGCTAAGGGGGCCCACTTAGTAAGTATATGTAGCTAGTTAATTAGTTGTTCTTTTCTATTGATCTTTAGTTAGCTTTCATCTTTGAATTTTTCATACAAACTCAGTCTTATATTGCTCCTACAACATAGAGAGTCCATCCCTGTGACTGTTCCTGCAGCATAAGGCCAGTCCATAGTTTGTGTTTCAGTCATAGTTGTTATGATTTCTGTTTTAATTAAATCATAGTTGAGTTAAATAATTTTGCATTACCTTCCTGTAGCGTAGATAGAATTCCTTTTCAGCATTCATTTCTGCTAAGTTTTGACTGAAACTAGTTCTTAGTACATATATTTTGCTGCACCATTTAAAGTATACATCCCCTGGTTTGACAAGTAAATGAACGTCTATAGAGAGATATTAGTCACCTGTCGGAATGTCCATTTCCCAGGAAAGGTTCTACTATGATTTTCATATCCTTTTGTGGGCGCGACCAAGTAGCTTTCATGTACTCTGCTTTTGTCATGGACAAAGCGACTACAACTTTCCGCTTACTCATCCAACTGATTGCATTGCCATACATTATGAACACATAGCCATTGGTGGATCTTCTATTGTCAATTTCACCTACCCAATCTAAATCCACATATCCACGAATACTCATAGAATGTCGAGGTCTAGTAGGATAACCATGAAAACATAAGGAATACTCAGACGTATGATGCAAGTCAAACATCAAACTCCAAACATCAATGTGAATATTGCAGCCCCATAAAGAAAATTCATGCAACTTTGAAACTGCACTCAAAAACTCATGATAGACCCTCTTTTGAAGTTTATTTTGAGCCATCTATTGAATTATTTTTTTGATGAAAACTTGGATATTGAAAACCCCCATATTCATCTACAATAATGTAAGAAGATAATATTTTTTATCCCAAAAATACCCCCTCGACTTCACAATTGAAACTCAGAAAAAACCCATAAATTTCACATTGTAAAAAAGTTGTTGATGCAACCCAAGCAATTCAAATACATTTTTTTTTTTCAAATCACAAACTAAGAGTTAGATAAACACATTCCCAATCTTAACCAACATAAGTAATTGCAATAAATTCTAAGGAAAAAATCTGATTTTTCATTCCAAGCTTCCACAGTTTGCAACAACAAGCTATAGAGAAAAAAATCATGGCCAAAACTCTGTTACAGGCATGAATGACCTCACAACCACTCCAAATCAGCTCCAAAACTTCACAATCAAATACAGGCAACAAAAAATGTAGCTCCCAATCTCTACTACTTCATTTCTGGATACTAAGGCATAGTTTCTTTGATTTTTTGCCTCATTTCTCTATCATTTTCTTCATTTTTCTTTTCCTTTTTTTCTCAATCTTGGGTATTACAAATCTCTTCCAAAATATGCTACCTTGAATAATTTACTCTCCTTTTTTTGGGCATTGGATTCACTCCTCTTCCTCCCCTCTTCATTTCCTGTAGGAAAAATTCAAATTGTTTGCTAAAATTGTCTTTTGCTGTCTCACTCCACTACCTCCATTTCCCAACATCTAGATTCCTTCACCATCAATTAAGAACCAATTTTTTAAATACAAATGTGAGTTACAAATTAAAATAAATGTCCACTCACATGCCTGGGCGTTGGATTTTTTTATCCTCGAATTTGGTGAGGAAAAATTCAATTTTTAAGCCTCTACACACATGAAAATTAAGCCTTTGGTGCCACATATCCAATACGTATAAGAATTTAATTTTAAATATGTTGGAAATATGTGAAAAGTGCTCTGAAATCATGCCTAAAATATCAAAAATCAAACACACAACCAAAAATGAGAAATTAAAGAAAACACACATTTTTTTGGTGTGTAGGATTGTCCATGCACTCAGATGCTCTTGCATCAATGTACCTCACAAATATCTAAAAAATCTCTTCAGTGCTTCCCAATGTATCTGTCCAGGATTAGCCATAAACCTACTAAGGACTCCCATTGTTTGGGAAATATTTGTCCTTGTACAGACTATAACATACACAAGACTACCAAAAAAACTCGCATATGGTACTCTAGTCATGTCCTCCATCTCAGTAGGAGATTTTGGACAATCCTCCATAGAAAGCTTCATCCCCTGCATTACAGGAACAACTAACTATCTGCAATCTATCATGTTGAACCTCTACAACATAGTATTCACATTCTTGCTCTAGCTTAGCCAAAGCTTTCTGTTAGCTCTGTCTCTTCTGATCTCCATGCCCAAAATATACCTCACTGCACCTAGATCCTTCATCTCAAACTATGCTGAGAATTGAGACTTCAAATATGAAATCAAACTTTTACCATTCCCAAATAACAAAATATCATCTACGTACAATGAAATTATGAGAATGTGACCATTATCAGATTTGTAATAAACACAATGGTTAGATTTAGATCTCAAATTCCCAGTGACAACACATAGGTATCAAACTTTTGGTACTACATTCTAGGAAACTGCTTAAGACCATACATAATTTTTTTTATCTTGCAAACTAGATTTTCTTTACCTTTAACCATAAAATTCTCTGGATGTGACATATAAATATCTTCCTCCAAGTCACCATGAAGGAACAATGTATTCACATCCATTTGTTCCACTTCTAGATCATATGCTATTGCAAGTGATAACAAGAACCAAATAGATGTCAGCTTCACAATAGGAGAGAAAATATCACCATAGTCAATTCCCTCCACCTGAGAATATCCCTTAGCGACCAACTGTGTCTTATGCTTCTAAACACTGTCATCTGGACTAGATTTTCTCTTTAATACCCATTTACATCCAACAAGTTTTTGTCCTTCAGGAAAAGGTACCAGATCCCATGTATCATTTTCTTCAATGCAGCCATTTCTTCATCCATGTATTTCATCTAGGAATATGCATCACTCATACCCATAGCCTCTCTAATAGTCCCAGGCTCATCACTGTTAACAATCAAAACAAAAATACAACTGGAATCCAACAAAGAATGACCAAATCTTTTAGGTGAATATCCAAACCTATCAGGTTGTCACCTATCTCTGGTAGACCTCCTAGATTGCTGAGGTTGAGGTTCTTCTTCTTCTTCATAAGTTTCAGAGCTTCTCAAGCTCTCCTCATCATTAGGTTCAACATGATTGCATAGTTCTTCTTTCATCAGAGTAAGTGGAACTTGAACTACCTCCTTTTGTTTCTCCTCTTTCTCTGGCTGTAGCTCAACTGTGGAAGGTTTCATCTCTCAAAAAATCACACTTATACTATAGAGAACCTTTTGGGATACTAGATCCCAAAGCTTGTAACCCTTCACACTGACAACACAACCAATGATACATTTAACTGCTTTGTTCTCCAACTTAGACCTTTTCTCAATTGGAACATGAGCGTAAGCTTGACAACCAATTACTCTGAGATGTCTCATTGAAGGATTTTTTCCAGACCATGCCTCCATGGGTGTCTTATCAACAATATTTGATGTAGGATATCTGTTGATTAAATAAAATGTAGTGGCAACAACTTTAGCCCATAACTTTTTCTCAAGGCCAACACCACTCAGCATACTCCTAGCCATTTCCATCAACGTCCTGTTCATTCTCTTTGCAAATCCATTTTTCTATGGGGTGCATTGAGTTGTCTTATATCTCTCATTCCCATTCTCCTTACAGAACTTATTGGATTCTACTGAACAAAACTCACCGCTATTGTCAGTCCTCAAACACTTAATCTTTCTACTAGTCTGATTTTCTACCAAAACTTTAAACTCATTAAATTGACTAAAGACTTCAAATTTTCTTTTGAGAAAATAACGAATGTCGTACTGTAATCATCTATAAAAAACAAAATATAAAAAAATTGACAACAAAGGAACATTCACAGGACCAAACACATCTGCATGAACATAGTCCAAAACCCCAGAAGACTTGTGATAACTAGAGTGAAAAGTAACATGGTGTTGTTTTCGATAAACACAATGTTTGCAAAATTCCAACTCGAGATTACAATCATCAAGGCCTTCAACAAGGCTCTTATATTTAAGGGCTCTAAAACCCTTCCCACCGATGTGACCAAGTCATTGATTCCATATCATTGTCTTCTTTGCAAGAAGCTTCATTTCCAAGGAATGAGCACCCTTAGGTACCCAAAATGCATGACCATCAAATATAGCTGCTATAGATTTCTCTACTTGATCTAACAGTGAGGATGAAGAATACAAAGATTTCTTCTTTGGTTTTTTAGAGAAACGATTGCACTGAAAGTGCATGCATCTAGCTTGAACAAGGTGCCAATCCAAACACTCTTGGCCAACACCATAGCTACTCTTGTCATCTGGTATCCTCCACTTGAGAAAACAACTTGCACTCCTGAATCATTCAATTTACTCATAGAAAGCAGGTTTCGTGCCAAACTTGGGATATGCAATACACCATCAATCCCCTTCACTCTTCCATTAGGCAATCTAATTTTTACTCTTCAATGACCAATGATCTTCAAGTGAGAGTCATCACCCAGATACACCTTCCCACCATCATATTCTTCATAGTTTGAAAACCAACCTTTGTGAGAGGTCATGTCGAAAGAAGCACCCAAGTCTATCAACCACACATCTTCTGATGCATGTGTCACCAAAACTGCGACAAATGCCTCTGCATCATCTTGAGAGGATTTATTAGAGTCAGAATTTAGGAAACTCTTTTTTTTCTTTTTTCTTTTTCTCTTCCTTGCACTCTTTTTTGAAATGACCAGATTTTTCGCAATTCCAACACTTGAAGTTTGCACCATTAAAATTCTCCATTTTAGTTATACTAGATGTGATTTCCATCTCTTTCCTACAACAAGTTCATGAAATACCCTTCTATGATACTTCCACTGAAACTAAGATTAGCTCAAAAAACCCTTCAATCCAACAATAGAATCAAAGCTGGATAGGCTCTGATACCAATTGAAAGGAAGTTGGGTAAGTGGAAGCCACTTCCTATAGTAGTCTAAGCAAGAGAGAGTTGCCAAAATTTCTTAAACACCTTTAACTTTTACAAATTTAGATGCACATACATATCATAAACAGATAAACAATGAACTCATAACACAAATATTTATGTGGGGAAAACCCTTTCAGGAGAAAAACCTCATAGTCCAAAACATAACCCAATTATATTATTCAGTAACAAATAAACAATTACAATATAATTCCAGAGCTATGCTCTTGTAGGAGTCTTCACACTTCTCAATTCTTGAGTAATTTTGGCAGCATAACGATACTTCAACAAAATAGCAACATACAACTCCAAAATATAAGTGCTCAATATATAAGAGCTTACAATGCATAAATTAGAAATTTCTAAAACAACTGCCAAAGGCTAAATGTGCAACATGGAAAGTGCCAAAAATATTGTAGATGCACAATGGTAAGTTTTCAATTGTCACCACATGCCACACTACAAAATCTACACTTTCCAAAATAACTGCACCTTGAAAAATCACATTCAATGTAAACTCAACACGAAAAATAGAAAAAACATTTATGCACAACTCCACTTGTAAAAAACAACTTTCCAACTTGAATCCTCATCCAAATAGAAATTGCAAGTTGTAACTCACAAAAAAAAGTGAGAAAATTAAAAAATATTTAATATTTAGAAAAATCAATTCTTATGAAAAAACAAAGGTTGAGACACCTTTTTCCAACACACAGTAGTTAGGGGTACGTCTAAACAGTTCTGAACTTGGGTTATTTCGGTGAGATTTAAGATGCATACAAATTCATTTATGGGAGGGAAACATTGTGTTTGATGATATTTATTTTTAATTTCTTCCTCAGGATTTTTTTTTGTGCCACTAAGGGAATTTGACACTTTGATCTTACATGTTTTTTCTTTTTTTGCAATGAGATATTTTTTTTTTTTGGGTGTAGCATATGATTTTTTTGATTGACCTTGGTAGTTATAACAACTTTAGATTGGATATGTAGGGAGACTCTCATTTTTTTCTTAGATTTCTCTATGTACTTGAACCACTAGGGACTGATGACCGCTCTGGTCCCCTAGATGTTACAATAGGGCAACATAAGATTCAAGGAGACTAATTGGTAATACATTCAACAGTTTAATTTCGAGAGTTGATTTCCCATTTTAAATAATGGAGTTGAAAGAAAAGACCTAATGCATATATAATGACCATGAAAATAAAATTTGTTTGTCCCTATGATATCACTATTCAAAAAAATGAAAACATGTGAAGTGTACAAGAATCAGGAAGACTTTAAGATAAATATAGCTTCTAAGTTTCACCATTTATGGTGAAGTGGTATGATGCTATTATTTATTTATTTTGGTATTTGATAGAGTAGTTTGTGTATCCCTTAATCACAAATTACTACAAAATTAATATTATAGTAAACTATCATAATTAAAATAGAAGTAGATATATTTACAATTATGATTTCTTTGATTTAATGGTGTGATATGAGAAGAAATTACAAAATTACATCTTCAAATAAATATTTTAGGCTCACTAATGATCAAAATATATGTAGAGTAAAACCTACTACATATCACTTATGGTATATATATATATATAATCCTTTTTTTCTTGCAACTTACATCATGCACAAGGTCAAGAGGTATAGTTAAATTATACATAATCAAATCTTTTACCATGTACCCATGCACACTCTTATACAATATAATTTAAAATATAGTGAGGAATATAAGCCCTTCCTTTAAACTTACAATGTTACCAACAATACTGAAAAACAAATGTTTACATGCTAATGAATACAAACTTGCTCTTTTCATCCTTCCATTTTCAATAGACTACTAACTTCAATATTACAATAATATTTAATGATACAATGAATCACACATGAATTGGTAAGGACTGCTCTCCACCCTACCATAATGGCATCATGGAGCCTCGTGGGCTCTAGCCATACTCCTGAGCAAGGAAGTCTTTTAGCTCCAAGATGATCAATGGAACCTTTTCAATTTTTTACAAAGGAATAAAAATAACATAGTACCAAATTTCATGCATCTAGGTTCTCTACTCTATTTTCAACCATGCTCCCTACAACATGCTGCCTTCTTACAACAAATAAACAAAGTGAAATGAAAGTAGAAAAAAAAACTTCTCTTTTCTTTGGATGAGGGGATTCAACTCCTCTCTCTTTCCTCTCCAAGCGAAGCCATCTTGATCTCATTATCTCTCAAGAGGGATGGCTCCTCTCCTCTTCTCATCTTTTCTTCTATCTCAACTTGAGTTCTCTAAAAGAAGAAGTGGGTAACACCCCACTCCTTCTTCCTCTTCCAACTATATAGGAGTTTCAACTTGCAAATCTTGGATGGAGAGGTGTGGAGTGTACTTCCCTCCATCAATGAGGGTCTTTCATCATTAAAAGAGGGGAGCACACACTTGGATAGGCCCTCAATATTTCCACCCTATCCTCTCCTAAAAATTCGTTGATCTCCATTATGAGAGCTTCTCAAGGGTCAAATCATGTCTTAAGGGCACTATTATATGCCTACTTGACCCCTACCACTATGGTATAGACCCTAGGGGGCTTATTTTTGCATCCTAACCAAGGAATTAACCAACAACCCTCTTTAAAGGGCTATTAAGGGACCCATCCAAATTTCAAACTTTGATAAGGATTCCTAAACCCTAACCCAACTTACACCCACATGACACATAACTAAATACCCTCACAACCCAAAACTAAATTATCCCTTTTATATCAACCCTCACCACCTTACCATACCAACATATTAACTTTATTTCTATCTAAGCCCCGAAGGGGGTCAAATTCATAACCACAAGAAGATGTATTTCAATCTACTCAATGGTTTTTCCCTTCTTGTATAGACACTCTGCTTTCCTGCACATTACTAATGCAATCGTAAGAACAAATCATATATCACATTAATTTGATAGCTGAAATGAGATTTAATTGTACCACAATTCCATTTACAATTTCAATTCATATTCCCAATTTATGAGTCCATAACACCTTCACGATAGTGATAATGCAACAAATGTCAAGATTGAATCCAAGAATATGGTCACACAATCACAATATTTATTTCTTGCAGTACATCTTACCATGTATTTAGGAAAACATATAACAAATTAGGTGTAGTATTAATTGTATACAAAGTGAGGGTCTTACAATATTTGAGTAATAGTAATTACTGGTGATAGCAAGTTCACAATAGAAGCCATATGCACATGATCAATTCATTTAAAAATCCTTAGAAACTTCCATGCAAATATAACCGATTGGGTGTAAAGCTAACATGGAACAAGAAAGGAGGTTTTTTTAGTTGTTGTAGTTGCAAGTTATAGGTTAAATATGTGTGTAAAATGTGGGATCATAGACCGAGCACTTGAGTTGTTTGTCAAAATCCTTCAACTATGAAAAGGGGACTTGTAATATATGTATCTTGAATTTTAAATTTATAAAACTTTAGTATATTTAAAATTCTTGAAACTTGGAAATTATCAAAATGCATAAACAAAATGATTGATTTCTATGAATGAATGAATGAATTATGCATTTTATGGTTTGCAAGTAATTTCGGGATTTGAGATGTAAATGGTGTTGGGATTGTAAATGCATGTAGGGGATTATTTTAAATGTTATTTTATTTTAAGACAAGTATGTAGGAAGGTCTAGAAGTGTAGGGAATTCCAACATTCCTAGCATTAGGTGTTGAGTAGCAGTGCAAGGTACCCCCAAAAGAGGAACAAAAAAAGGTGTCGCAAGCGGAACCGGTGTCATTAAATCAAACATTGCTATTTGAATTGCTTGCATATTTTTAATTCTAGAAGAGTAGATCTAGGGAAAACTCAAGAAAGGGGTGCTGGAGTCAAAAGTGGGATTGAATTTGAGTAAATAAAGTAGCACCTTGGAGGCCTCATTCAAGAAAAAAAGCAATAGTATGCAAGCAAGTCAGAAAGAAAAGGGTTATTTGGGCATAGTCCTCAACAAGCTATGAATTGTAGTAAGGTGATGTGGTGCAATGCATCCAAGAAAAAGGGTGTAGAGAAAAATAATCAGGGATTCAAAGGCCGATCCAAGGAGGGATAAGGGATCAAGTGGTTTCGTGGTCTAGTTCTAAAAGTGACATTTGTTGTTGTTGAAGTCATGGGCCGATAACATCTTCTAGAGTGGTATTATGCGATGCCATGCCAAGGTAGATGCTGGAGAAGATGGATCAAAGTCTTGTCTCATGCAGTTGGACTGTATGAGGTAGTCGAAGGTAGATCATAAATGAAGTGTTACAATTGGGGCATTATACATTGGAAGGAAAATCTTGTGCATGAGGAGTCTCAAGAGTTCATGGGAGCGACAATGAGGTGAGGTAAAATTCATCATGGAGAATATGAATTTTAGTGTTGTGTTATGCGTGTTATAGTAGAAACTAGGTGCCAAGTTAGTGCAAGGAGTGTGAGTTGAGTTGGCTCACTTTGTGTTGTCATCAAATAACATCCATGCCAGAGTGAAAAGGGTGGATTTGTGCAAGGTGTTTGTGGTTCACTCTTCAAATTGTAAAGGTTGATGTTCATGAGAAAATCCTTGTTATGAAGTTAATTGGGTTTGATGTTATAAACCAACAAAAGGTCACATGTCCATCCCAATAATGGGGAGACATAGGAGTCGACAAAGCCTTGAGGAAGGTATGGTTCAACTATGTAAAGTAAGTGTTTTAGGAGCACAAAACATAATGGGGGACCTAAGTAAGAATCAAATTTCAGGGTGTATGACCATTACTAGATGTGGATCCAAGGTGAAATTGAGGGGTGAGAAGGTCTTGAGGTGAAGAAAACTAGGAGAAGGTTGAGCCCTACGACAAATTTTTATCAATAGGATTGGACGAGGGTGAAAACACTAAAGGATGTTTGGAAGAAAAAGCTAAGCAAGGAAGCTACGTTGGAGTCAAGTTGATTTGGATGTCATTTCCAAGCAAGGATTCAATAGCTTCATATGTGAGAAGGGGGCACAAAAAGAGGTTGGTTTGAGCTTTTGATGTAGGGATATAGGAAAGAGTGGATGTGAGGCATGCCATGAGGTAGTGTAGTGGGAAAATAGAAGAAACATTAAAGGGTCTTAGTTCATTCTCAGGGTTGTGGAGTAATGCATAAGGTGGGTGTCTTGAAATACAAGCCCCAAAACAAGCTCAAAGAGTTTGCAATTGTACACCAAGAAGGTGGAAAGTTAACGAAGTACTAAATGATCACCAAACACATGAAGTATATGAATGGACACAAGAAATATATCGATGGGAAAATGTTGGGCAGTCTACTAAGTTGAGTTGTTGGGGGCAGGAGTGGGCACAATGCATTCCATGAGGTTAGTCAATAGGAAAGTGAGTGATGCAACAAAAAGAAGCTATGAAACTAAAAGTTGAAGGTGTGAATTTGGGAAGATGTCAAAGTGTTATGTTGGTTGGTAATGACAGGGTTCATTGGGGTGACTAGGTACTAAAGGCTTGCACAATAGAGGTTGAATTGAGCTTTTGGTGTAGTGCTATGAGAAGGAGTGGGTGTAGGGCATGCCATGATGTAGTTTAATGGGTAGGTAGAAGAAACATCAATAGAGGTTGGGTGCAAGCTCAAGTCGAGAGTTATTATGTTGGTGGTAGAGAAACATAGAAGTCAGTGTTTGGAATAGTGGTAAAGAGAAGGCACTCCCATGTAAGGGAATGAATCAAAGATCGCAGATAGGTCTCTACTAGGGAGTGTTGGATGGACTCAAGCTTAATGGATAGGCATCAAGGAAGTTGCCTATTTTTAAGTGGGGAGATAATATGGGGTAGTTACATTCGAGGGGCCGAGTTTGAGTACTCCAACTGATGTGAAAAGAGGAGCACCCTTGGTTCAAGAGTGTGAAGAAAGGTGTGATGTTCTTGGGGTATGTCAGGCAAGTTGGTAGTGGCATCACAAGCTGGGTCTTAGGTTTGGAACTTGACTTGGGCGAATTTCAAGTCCTATGTGCCATGTACTCACACAAGAATGTGTGGAGCCAAAAAGGGGCACACCAAGCCAAGCTCACTGGGCACTTAATAGGAGTACTTAGGGTGACCAAATGGGAGGAACAATTGCACCAAATAGATCTAGGTAAGATTCCTAGGTACCTTAGAACTGATATGGTTCCAAGGTTAAACCAAGTCGCACTATACGATGTGAGGACATCAAGGCTCAAAGTGCAGGAAGTCAAGTAATTTGGAATGACATCATTCTAGTATGGGTTTTAGAAGAGTGTAACATCATGGGGCATGTTGGAAATCATCCAATGTTGGGCACAAAGGATTCATGCTAGGGTATTCAAGAGTCTCTATGGGCTATTTTTGGTGTTATGATGCAAAAGTCATAAATTGGGGTAAATGACCAAGTTTGGTGTGTATCCTATCAATGTCTCAAAATCAAACAAATAACTTATATAAATGGGTATAATAATTTGAAGGATGAGTGCCATAGGGATGTACCTGGGGCACCTAGAAAGAATAGAACTTATTGGATTGGAATTCCAAAAACTATTCCTCTCAAGGGTTAAGAAAAGTAACCACAACAACGTAGCTCACCGAGGAGTTGGTGTTCCTCATGGAATCTTAGGAATGGGGAAGTCTAATTCTACCATTGCTATGAAAGGTGGTGCTTGATGGTGAGCTCAAAGTCCTGACCCTTGTGAAGTGGAGTATTAGGGTCTAGTATGGATCGAATCCAAAACACCTAGCTGAAGGAGTTGAGTACTAGAACTCATCGTGCAATAGGGCAAGGTGAAGAACTAGGATGAGTCCTAACCCAGTGAAGTAGAGTACTTGGGGACTCAGCATGGGTCACCTCCGAGGCACACTACTAAGGGAGACTACTGTTGGACTCAACTTAGAGTTGAAGAGCATGGGATGCATGAGTAAACCATCGACCTTGAATTGGTGCAAGAAGGTTTGGAAGTGTAGGGAGATCTGATAGTGCTGAGGAAGTGGGTGCACGAGGTGCATTCCCAACATAGGGTGTTGAGTAGTGGTGTAGGGAACCCACAAAAGAAGAATGGAGCAAGGTGTCACAAGTGGAACTGGTGTCATGACAAATTGGAATCAAAAAGTTCTCAAAATAGTGTCAAGGTGATGTCCAGGGGCAGAACTGAGTTAGTATGGAGCACTAGTATCCTAAAGTGGGGATAGGTAAAGAGGAACTCAGGGAGAATAAGTTGTGGTGCAATGAAGGGATGTGGAGTAAGACCTTGATGGAATGAATCAGTAGAGGAGTTGAGTTCCAAGAACTGAGTAGGAGTTCAAATTGGCTTGTTCTGGGAACAAGCTACAATAAAGTTGGAATTGAGAGTTCTAGGTGTAGAGTGTGGGATTCGACTATATTATGGGAGGTATAAGGACAACCAACTCAAGGGGGTCACCATATGTGGAGCAGTATTGAAACCAAGTTCAAAGGAGTGAGTTTGGGTAGGTGTCGAGGGCACACATTATTGGAAGGCTTAGTCGAAGCAAGCAGGTGTTCCATTCCGCTGAGCACTTGTGAAGTCAACATCCTTAAGTGGACTCGCAACATAGAGAGGTGTAGTATGGGTGTTCAATCTATGCATTGACCCAACCTCGTGATAGTATTGGATAAAAAATATAAGAAAGTACCATATCAGTTGGCACAGAGCATGGAGCTAACACTAAGATGGAGTCAAGGACTCACTGATATTCAACGAAGTTGGTGTCTGGGCTATTGGATAGCTCGAGCTTGAAATTTGGAGTAGAGCTCCTATAATACAGAGAAAGGGTATAATTGTAGATAGAGCTTAAAGCTCCTTGGAGTAAGTAAGGTCAAGGGCCTCTCAAGTGAAATAAACAAAAAAAGAGTGGTTTCTCAAAAGGGAGACACTAGGGCAGGTTTAGGGAGCTTTTCAAATTAAACAAATAAGTAGTTGGACCTGTAGAAGAACAACTTCACTAGTTCTAGAAGATTAGAGCTTGAGCGCACTCAAGAAAGGGGTGCCAGAGACAAAAATGGGCTTGCAATGGAACTAATAAAGAAGTTCCTGGAGGCCTTATTCCCCAAAAAAATAAATAGTATGCAAGCCAGTCAAAAACCAAAGGGTCATCTAGGAATGGTCAACAAGCTATGAATTTTAGTAAGGTGATGTGTTGTAGTGCATCTAAGAAAATAGGTGTAGAGAAAAAGAATTAGGGATTCAGAGGTCAATCTGAGGAGGGATAGGGGATCAAGTAGTTCTGTGGTCTAGTTCTGAAAGTGGTGTTGTTGTTGAAGTCATGGACCGATAATGTCTTCTAGAGTGGTATTATGGGATGCCATGTCAAGGTAGATGCTAGCGAAGATGGAGTGAAGTCTTCTCTCATGTAGTTGGACTGTATGAGGTAGTTGAAGGTAGATAAAAAATGAAGTGTTACAATTCGAGCATTATACAATGGAAGGAAAATCTTGCACATGAGGAGTCTCAAGAGATCATGGGAGTGACAAGGAGGCGAGGTGCAAGTGAACAGGGAGAACATGAAGTTTAGTTTTGTGTTCTGGGTGCTACAGTAGAAACTGGGTGCCAAGCCAATGCCAATTGAGTGGACTCACTTTGTGGTGTCATCAGATGGCAGCAAAGTCAAAGTGAAAAGGGTGCATTGGTGTAAGGTGTTTATGGTTGACTCTTTAGGGTTTGAAGGTTCATGCTCATGAGGAAAATCCTTGTTATGAAGTCGACTAGGTTTGATGTTACAAACCAACAAAAAGTTGATTTTCCATCCTAGTAATGGGGAGACATAGGAGTTGGAAAAGCTTAGAGGAAAGTGTGATTTGGTTGTGTAAAGGTAATGTTCTAGAAGCATGAAATATAATGGGGGACCTGAGTCAAAATTAGAGTTCAAGGTGTAAGACCATGGCTAGGACATTGATTTGGGGTGAAATTGAGGAGCACAAAAGTCTTGAGGTGCAGAAAACTAAGAGAAGGCCGAGTCTCATGGTGGCTACTTGTCAATAGGATTGGATGAGGTTGCAAACACCAAAGGATATTTGGAAGACAAAGCTAAGCAATGAAGCTATGACAGAGTCGAGTCGACACATAAGTCATCACCAAACAAGGGTTCAATGGCTTCATACATGAGAAGGGGGCACAAAAAGAGATTGGTTTGAGATTTTGGTGCATTTCTATAAGAAAGAGTGGATGCAGGGTGGGCCAAGAGGTAGTGTAGTGGGAAAGAAGAAGAAATAACAAAGGATCTTGGTGCATTCTCATGGTTGTGGAGTAATGCAGAAGGTGGGTGTCTTGAAAGACATGCCCTAGAACAAGCTCAAGGATTTTACAATTGTATATCAAGAAGGTGGAAAGTTGATGAAGTATTGAATGATCACTAGACATATGAAGTGTATTAGTGGGAAAATGTTGGGAAGTCTACTAAGTTGAGTTGTTTAGGGAAAGAGTGGGTGTAGGGCATGTCATGAGGACAGTCAACAAGAAAGAAGAGTGATGCAACAAAAATAAGCTACAAAGCTGAAAGTTGAAGGTTTGAATTTGGAAAATGTCAAAGTGTTATGTTGGTCTACATAATAGAGGTTGGATTGAGCTTTTGGTGGAATTCTATGAGCAAGAGTGGGTACAAGGTGTGCTATGAGGTAGTGTAGCATGAAGGTAAAAGAAGCATCAATAGAGGATAGGTTGAAGCTCAAGTCGAGAGTTGTAATGTTAGGGGTAGAGCAATGTAGAAGTTAATGTTTGAAATAATGGTGAAGAGAAGGCACACCCATGCAAGGGCATGAACAAGAGATCCCATATAGGTCTCCGATAGGGTGTATTGGACGAACTTGAATCCAATGGATAGGCATCAAGGATGTCACCTATTTTTAAGTGGGGAAGATTATAGGGGGTAGTTGTATTTGTGGGGTTGAGTCTGAGTACTTGAGTTGATGCAAAAATGGGAGTGCCCTAGTTCAAGAGTCTGAGGCGAGGCATGATCTTCTTGGGGTATGTCGGGCATGTTGGCAGTGGTATGGAAAGTTGGGTCTTGAGTTTGGAACTTGACTTGGGTGAGTTTTTTGAGTCCTATCTGCCATGCGCTCGCACCAGAATGGCGAAGCCAAAAAGGGCACACAAAGTCGAACTCACTTGGACACTCAACATTAGTACCCAAGGAAATAAAATAGGAGGAATAAATTCCACTGTGCGGATATGGTTAAGATATTGAGGTACCTTGGAACTAATTTTGTTCCAAGGTTAAACCAAGTCACACTATACGACGTAGTGACATTGAGGTTCAGAGTGGGAAGCTAAGTTGTTTGGAACAACACATTTCCTATGCAGGTTGTAGAAGATTGTAATACCATGGGTTGAGTTGGACATCGTCCAGTGCTGAGCACAAAGGTGTCATGCCAAGGGTATGTGGAAGGCCCCTCCTTGTAAGGAAACCTTCCTACTCACATGAAACTCCTATCCATAATAATCGTGGTCATCTCTTGTACGTAGGCAGATCAATAAATTACATGTTATGATAATACTTGGTTTGTTTGGTTATCATCTCAGTTGTTGTTATACCTATCATAATATAAGTAGATATTGCTAATTATTAGCTCAAGGAATGAAAAAGAATTTCTATTTCAAAACCATGCGTTATAAGGATTAGATTATTAAAATAAATGATAAAGAACATCCAATCTATATATAAAATATATATAGACTATGTTGATGAGTATATATATATATATATATATGCCAAAAGTAGGGGGTATGACACTGACCACTGCATATTGGGGTAATTCAATGTGAGGTAATATTGGTATTGAATGTTATAATGTAAAAGAAGTATTAAAATAAACATTAATGGTAACAAAAGGAGTGGTCTTAATGAATTTAATCACAATGTTAATATTCAATCATAGGGTGATGTTATTAGGTGCAAATATAATTATGTGAAATTTTCACATAATGGTCTTGGTATTTTAAAATTGGAATATTAATTCTCATATATTTTAATATTAATAATAGAGAAAAGGTTGAGATCCTTTGGAAATACAAATATTTTCATTAACGCTAATGACAAGTAATACCAACACTTACATAATAGATAACCTTGTTATTACAAGGGTGGAAATCTTTATTGGCACAAAGTTAACAAATGTTATTTTAAAATAACTGTTTGTCCACCATTTAGTGGTAGTTGAATTTATTTTTAAATAAGATAATTTTATTATCTTGCAAATAATAATAATAAGGCCTTTAATTGCGTGATTGTCCATCAAATTCCTCGAACATTGAGTTTTTTTGTATACTTGAATTTAAACAATAATGTGAAATAAATGTGGAAAGTAAAAAGCATTGAGTAGGTTAGTAAATCATAATGTCATAGTACATCTTCCCACTGCCCCATTTAACTATATAAGATGGTGTGCCATATCAAGCTAGAAGATATCGTTGCAGGTTAGCCAAGCAGTCACTTCAAAAATTAATTGAGCAACAATGAATCTTCTTCTTGATACACTATAGGTGTGGTATATGGTAACAAAAGTAGGGGGGATGGGATGTTTGATGTAGATTGAAATAGGGGTTGTAACTTAACCTCGAAGGAAAATTTATGAAGGGCACGAAGTAGGCAGGTTACTTTTCATGTTTCTTTTCCAGTAGAAATTGGATGTTTTATCCCTTCAATATAGAAGGTGAAGGTGCCATATTGAAGAAGATCTGCAGGAAGGCTATCAATTGGGAAATTAAAACTTGGGAAACTCGCCATATTTTGCGTTGGCCACATTATGCTCAATTGTAGAGAAATTAATGTTTACACACGATCACATTGATGATATATGGGTTGTTGAATAAATGAAAAGGGAGGCAAATGGGGGTATGGATCACGGGTTTTGGAGTTAAATGTCCTTTCTACATTTATAAACAGAGGAAAGAGTTGTTGAAAATGGACGTCACGCTTTAAACACCAGGGATGGCTCTCGATGGTTAGAGGGGAATGATACAGGATTTTATTGTGTTTTCTACACTAGTCAAGATGAATGATAAGATCTGGATCACTCTCTGGAGGAAAAATTAGTTAATTCAGTTTTTATGAAGAATGGTTCACATTCATATATCTTTTATGAGAATGAAATAGTTCATTTTAGATGATGTGGAGAATAATAAAGCATGGAGATTCTTTTAGAGAAAGCATCAATTTTGATAATAATTTGATTCAAGGACATTAAACAGATCTCCCCAAACCCACCATATGATTTATTCCCCATTCTACGACTGGAGTCTTATATAGGTAATATAAAGAAAGATGAACCTCAAATAATGTAAGAGGACATTATGAAAATCTTCAGGTATGAAGTTCTCTATGAGCATGATATAACAAAGGGTGAGCCTAAAAGTGATATGAGTTTTGGGGAGTTGCAATTATCAACTAGAACCAACATATCAAATGCAAAGGGGCGACATAAGTTCTACATTTCTGGGCATTTTTATACACAACTGCGATTTAGTTTATGAATGTTGAGACCATTCTGGTGCCAAAATCTGCTAATGTCCAGGTCAAAAAACTGTAATTTAATTTATTAATATATTCTTGTGTGAACAACAGTCTGTTATATTGGATTTTATGAGTTTAATGAATAAAAGAAATGTTTGGCTTAATGCAATCGGTTTAGATTTTATCTTGGCATCACATTTTGCATACATGTCTGTAAAAACATTGTTAAATACCCTTCTTTCACTCATCTCCTTACCCTGTTTCGAAGTGCCCATTTTGGCTTAGGCGAGTAGGACGTGGGAAAAGGTTGAGGAGCTCAGCTTCACACCTGTCGACTACATTTTCCTAAAAGTTTTTAGAGCATTTCAAAATATAATGGTTGACTAATATCATTTAGTTTCTAAAATCTTGGTCAAGAAATCTATCTTATTCGTAACCTGCAATCATGGCATTCAATGAAACCAAATTTTCTTTGAGGCAACTTGTCAAACAGTTCATACACCCAGTCTATGCTATGAGACCACATTTATTTGAGGCATTCTGTCAAACAATTTGCGCACCTTGTCTCTGTCTCTGCATTTTTGATGAATTTCTTTAAGGCATTTTGTCAAACAGTTCGCGTGCCTTGTCTTTGCCTCCACATTTTTGATGCATTTTGTTGAGGCATTTTGTCAAACAGTTCCCATGCCTTGCCTTCTCTTCTGCGTTTTACATAAATATCTACCAGGGAAATTGCAACTACAACATTTGACAAATACCCCATCCTTTATGCTTGATGGATTTTCTTACCTTGTAGGAAAGCTCCCATTTTGGCGCACACAATGAGGATGCTGGAAAAAGTTGCGGAATTCGCCTTTACACCTGCACTAACCCAATTATTGCATTATCTTTTAGCTTTGTAGCGAAGTAAACTTAAGGGATTAAGTACATAAGATATCAAAAAGGGTTAAAATATTAGGGTATATATATGCTTACTAAAAACATTGTGAGTACAAATATGATGATTTCTAATACCACATATGATATGGAGATTCAGATCATTACAAAATAAAATTACTAATCGTTTAAACTTACCATACATACCTTGTCCAACCTACGATTTTGTTGGGGTTGCTTGTTTTGGTTTGATGATTTATTATTTTTTCTTACATAAACCAAGGGCTGTGAATATGATTATTCTTTTGTGCAAAGAAATATGTTATCATTGCTTAAACCAATGAAATTTTATGAAGGATTTCTTAATTGTTTTTTTTTCTTTTTATAAAAACTTAGGAATGCATTGTTTAATGCTATTGATACTTTGTGAGGAATTTATCTTTTTCAAAGCTTTCTTTATGTGGACAAAGATTCTGGCACCATAAGGCTCTCTAACACTTCTAGGATTTTTCACCTAAAATGAGAGAGGTAGGCCAAAAATTGCAATGTCCCCACTCAAGACTAATGTAAATATGAATGAAATATGCCTAAATGCAATAAACTGATGAAAGCTATTGATTATTAATGCAAAATGTTTGAAAATACATTATGATATGCAACATAAACTAAATGACCTAGAAATGACCATGAAACAAAACAAAAAATTGTAGAATTGAAGAGGTACACCTAGAAATGTGTTGTAGATTGGAATGGAAACTAGAAATGCTATTGAACCTGAAATTTTGACCTATTGGGACACTTACGCCATTCTGGGCGACTTAGTCCCAGATTTGGAAAACTGCACAAGAGCCCATTTGGCCAAATGGGTATCTAGATCTATAGAAACTCTTGAAAAATAGGTACAGTGGGACTAAGTCACCATTGATGGTGACTTAGTCCACTTTGGCTTTTCTAAAAATCTAAAAGTGGAAACAAAAGCTCTTGATCTACACTTTTTGTTCCTCTAGGTATTTGGATCTAAAAATGCCAAATTAGGGCTTGTAAGTGACTTTTTGTGGATATTATGACCTAGCCAACAAGGAGATGTCTTCAACAAGTTTGCAACTTATTCTTCTATGATTTCCAAATCTTCAAAGTACCTAAATCTACAAACACACAAAAAAAATGTTGAATGTTAGGGAATAGGGGTTTGCCTTGGTCAAACCCATTTTAGGTAATTAAACCAAATGGGGAAATGAGATGAAGCATGAACATGAAATGAAGGGATTAGAAACTTTCCATGATGATAGATCTTGAATTTCTGCAACAATGGATGAAGAATTTTCCCTTGAATGCCTTAGCTATCTTGATGACTTAGAATGCTAAAACCCTAGCTTGCTTGACTTGAGATGGATGATGAATGATGAATGAATGATGAATTAGTTATGATTTAGGGTTTAGAATCTTATTTATATATGCAATCCATATAAAATTCCCATTAATTTGATCCCCAAGGCCAACATGAAGGAAAATTAAATTTAAAACCCAAATTTTCCCGCTCGAACCTCCAAAATAGCCCAAATGGGACTAATTTTCCAAAATGGGCGACTTGGTCCCATTGGGGCTCTTTTTCCACCTGGATTGTCGGGGAGTGAAGAAATTAGGTTTATATGATGATTTAGTTGGGTCTTTGATCAAAATAAGCCTTGGGATGCACAATATGGGGCCATAGGGGCCTATTAATGATGATGTAAAGGGAAATTAGGGCAAGGGACACAAAGTTCAATGTGAAAGTGTGATTAAATACACGTTACATCATTAAAATGAGGTCCACATAGCCTAGAAAGGCACAACATCCAATGTGAATGTGTAAGACACATTACGACACTAGATTAAAATTAGGTTTAATTTACAAGCCTTCTAGATTAATGTGAGGATGTAATTAACTATATTTTACAGTGTTGAATTAAGGGAAAGATAGGTCCATTATACTTAAATGATCAATAAAAGTTTAGAAAAGTGCGAAAGTCATTTACAACACTTTACAACACCTTTACAAGACATCGATAAATGCATTTGCAAGGGTCCAAGACCTAATGTGGATGTGTAAAACACATCACAACACTAGACCAAGGTGATATTAAGTCCAATATATCATTAATTTCTTCCAAATCAAGCAAGGAAAAAGGGATACTTTTTCCGTGTCCACATTTAGCCCCCACTTTAGTGAGAGAATGAACTTGCTTCAGACTCACACTAAAGTAGACATTCAAGAATGGTCCAATCATACCAAATGCTGATGGTCTAGGATAATAAAGATCAAAGGAGGTTGTGCAAGCCCCTAGTATCTAAGATCATAAGTCAAACCAACATAAGCACAAAAGGACACATGCACAATCATGCAATAGAAAGAATTAGAAGGAAGAGAAGAGAAAAAAATAAAAAGGTGGATCAAGCTTTGACTATTTGTCCAACACGATGAGGATTAGATTTGGGTTGTTTTTCCAAAAATGCATACTCACTTTGATGCAACAAAATTCTTGGTTGTTCGTCGGGTGAGAAGTCCTAAAAGGTGAGACACATACAGCTGATATGTTCTCACACACACGCGAGTGGCTATGGGGAAATTCATGCCCCAGAATGGGCTTCCCACTCAACCATACCAAAGTTGTACCTCCTGATAACTTTAATAAGGCGCCACACAAAAATGATCTTCAAGCTCTATGAGATAAGCAAGACTTCATATGCTTGAAACTCATAGACATTGTAAATGTAAGGAATGTTCAAAGGGATTTTGCTTATTTCATGCAAGGTCTCATCTCAGGTCCAAGAATGTGCCTAATGTTTCCAAGAGAGGAAAAGTGCAAATGGTCTCATCTTGTTTCCAATAGAGGACAAGTGCAATGTCTTATCCTGGGAAACATTGTTCCTAATGTTTCGAAGAGAGGAAATTGCAAGAAAAAGGAAATCACACAATGAAATGTGAGTGTCGATGTATGCCCCCACTTTAAAGTGTTTGCAAACACCATTATTGTGAGAAATTGCTTTAAAGTAGAAAAAAACACAAGAGCTTATTCGAAAAGCCCTATGCCAAGTCATATGTTTCCAAATGAAGCTACAACATGAAGAAGGTAGTATATCACAAGTGAGCCAAATTGAGACATGTCGTCCACATCCCAAGCTTGCTCTTTATGTTCATGAAAGGTTAATGGCAAGCCAAAATTGGCAACAAAAAATGACATATGGGTATAAGGTTAACTGACCCCTTTCCCCCACTTAGTGTAGGACAAGGGTGAGCTGGGCGGATTTATAAGATGCATGCCAAAGTGAAAATCAGTATCGATTAGAGGAATGAGGTTCCCCCACATAAGGAAGAGCACTAAACTCCTTAAGATGTTGGATTTTACTACTCAAATCCATACATTCATTAGTAGAATGACCGTGGACTCTGTGATATGCACAAAATGAATTTTTGTAATAAAATTTCTTTTGAGTTCTTTGAGGAAGGGATATAAAGTGATCTTGGAGGGGTCTCGACAAGATACCCTCTTGATCAATGGTAGATGTTCCATTATTATGCAACAAATATTTCTCTAGCTTAGTACAAGATGTCATATCTACGCAAGACTCCATAGATTGTGAGATTTTGTTCTCTCCTTTATAGGAGGGTGTAAAATCTAATGAACTCAAATCATTAGCATTTTACGAGATGACATTGTCATTAAGCAGAGATTTATTTGTTTGTTTCATTTCTTGCAAAGGATAACTTTCAAGATAACTAGTATCTATCAGTTCAAGATACACTACTGTTAAAGTCATCTTAGAAGGATGGTTTGTGATAGTGTTGATGTTGAATGAAGGCTTGTTTATTTCTATCAAAGGACAATAACCAAGACCATGAGTCGTTTCTTGTGTGTTAGGTTTGATGGGGACACAAATACCTTGTTCTCTAGCACCACATAATTTTCTACTATATATCCAAGTTGTTTCATAAGCTCACAACCTTTTCCATAAAGCTTTTTCATTATTTTTGGATTGAGTGGTTGTTTTTTGTTGTGTTCTTAAAAGTTTGTGGTGTAATTTGTTGTTGTATGTTTTGAAGTGGTTGAGGTGGATGCTTGTGAAGGCTCTTCTAAGTTTTGTGTTGACATGACTATGTTTTCGTTTCCCTTGTTAGAATCCTTGTTTATGATCTTGTACTCGCCCATGAATGTATGTTTGAAATCTAAGAAACCCCAATTATCTTCAAATAGCTTCATGACTTGTTGAATATGTTGGTGTTTGTCTTTTTGTTGTATGGGTTCCACTTGCGTAGTTAGTGACACTGTGTTTAAATGATTCGATTTCTTTTTCTCAATGTTTAAACAACTATTTGGGTCAGGGTCAGCTTCAAGTATGTTCACTTTGTTGTTGTAAATTTATTTCATTTTATGATGAAGAGTGGAAGGAATGCCATTCATTGCATGAATCCATGGTCTACTTAAAATGAGATTATATGAAAGATCATTAGGCATAACATGGGTTGGTGTGTCTAATGTAGCCTGCCCAACTGTAATAGGCAAAGTGATCACACCAAGCGGTTGTTTTCCTACATTGTCAAATTCATGGATAAAAAAGGAATTAGGTTGAATTTATGATTTATCCACATGAAGCCTATCCAAAATATTTAAATTGACACATTAAGAGCTGTGCCATTGTCAACAACGGTTCACTTTATCCCTATTCTTTTGTATTGAGATATTATTATGAAAGCAACATTTTGTTTTTGCACTTCCAAAGGGGGGAGTTCACTTTGGTGGAAAAAATATGTTAGCATTCGGTCCTTGAATTAAGACTGCTACGTCATTCAGTTGCACATTAGAAGGGATAGGAGCTTGTTGTAAGGCCGTTTGATGCATAGTGTGATAGGTGAATTCTGAATTAAATCCCATAGGGATATCTTTACAAGAGTATTCTTAAGTTGTTCAACAATATCATATTCCTTAGTATATGAAGTTAATCTAGGAGCATTAGGAAAAAAGGGATTAGACAAAGGTAATTGTGTTGGGGTTGGTTGATTGGGTTGTGGATTGTTTCTAGTGTTATATGTATGAGCAACAACATTATGACTCAGCTGTTGTGACACATTATTCTTAGGTGGGTAAAGGATAAGTTTGAGTTTATTGTGAGTTTGAGGTTTGTGTGATGGTGGGTTGAGAATTGGAGGATTCTTAGGATGTCTTATGGGGTATGTAGTAGGTCCATTAATAAAGGGGGATCTTGTTGGAATATGGCTTCTAGTGTTGTCATTGATGGCAACCTAATTCATTATTCCTGTTTGCAAATCAGAATTTGTTCCTATCGACAGACATCGTGAAGAATAGAGTTTTACGAGAAGTGAGAATGAAGAACAGGGTATTTGGTTAGTATGTCGATCCATATGCTTCACCGGATTATCATTTTAGGTTGTGGATCTTGGGGAAGGTTTTTGAGCATCTATTTTATCTCATTGTTAAGTTTTGTGTTGTCGCATTAATTGGTGTATGAGTTAGGAGATCCAATAGGATGATTTTTTCTGTTTTATTTGCTCATGGTGGTCGACTTAGTGAATGTAGCATGTCATGGATGTATAAGGAGTAATTTTTTAATTGTTTCTTGTGTTGGAAATTTTTTTTTGGGTCCCAACATAACATTATCCAACTTTGATGGTTGTGCATTAAACATAATTTGTGATTTGAGCCGACCATTGGATAATTTTTCATATTTTGTTGAAGCTGACTTGAAGCGATTGAAATACTTGATAGCGGATATATATGTGAGTTTAGGTAATTCATTTTGGTGTGTGAATAGGTGTGAAGAGTAGATTAGATGTGTGTGCGAATATCATAAGATCAGTTGAGCAAATTTTGCTTGTGTAGAAGAGGATTTTTGTGAAGCAAATTAAGGCAGAGAAGAGCAAAGTGCAGAATCAGACAGAAGGTACAAAATTTGATCTATGAGCTTCACCGAAACTGATACCAGGAATTTGTAGATGCTACTTTCTGAGTTCAACCTTTTGTTGTAATCCAAACATTTTGTAAGGAAGTGAGCCTCCCTTATTTTGAGCAGTGAGCTCTAGGAAGTGTGGCTGAATGCATGTGCATTCCCTTTTTCTTCATAATTTTAATAGAGTATAAATTGTGGATTAATCTCCACAGTAATTTTTCCCCTAATAGGGTTTCCAAGTAAAAAATCTTGGTGTTATGGTGTTTTGATTGTCTTCTTCTTGTGCTTTCATTTTTACTTTTGTTGAAATGCTATAAATGGATTATGATCTGAAATGAAATTTAATTACTGTTGAACACTCATTCACCCCCCTCTCAGTGTTCCTTGAGTCCAACAATTGGTATTAGAGCAGGTTCATCTAAAGAAGTTTTAAAGCTTGAGGTGGATCTTGAAATGCAATGGAATCTGGTAGTCTTGAATAGTGGCTTTTGGTGGCACTTGATGATCTTGATTAGTCTAAAGAAAAAGTCATGGAATTAAAAGAAAATCTTGAGGATGCTGAAAAATTCATTCAATCATTGAAGGATAAAATCAATGAGTCAAGAGAAAAGAGGAAGGAGCTATGTGATCAACTGAAGAAGAAAGAAAGTAAAAGCCTAGAATATGTTCACCTGAATTAAACCCTAAAAGAAATAACTGAAGAATGTGAAAAGCTTGCTAGCGACAATGCTACTCTAAATCTTGAGATGGAATCTATAGTAATGAGATAAACTAAGGAGATTAAAGAGAGAAAGAAGAATGAGGAGAATTTGGACCAGTACTTAAAAGAAAAATTTGAAGAATACAACAGAGTTAATAGTGGATTCATTCAGCTAGAAATTGAACTACAACAATCTAGAAATAATGAACAAGAGCTTGAAAGATAGATAGTTATTCTCAGAGATGGACTCACTACTGCAAATGAATACACAAAGAAGTTTAAGATCAGTTCTGATATGCTTGATGAGCTGACTAAAGGAAAAAAGGATGCAAATGACAAGCGAGGTCTTGGATATGAGAAGGGAGAAAGCTCCAGATTTGAACATGAGGATTCCAGACAAAGAAATCAAATGAACAAAGGAAGAAAGTATCTGGTAAGAAAACCCAATGCTCAAAATTTTAATGGTCACTGCTTTCCTTGTAATAAATTTGGTCATATGGCTTCTCAATGTAGAAGTAAAATAAATTCAAGCAATCCATCATTTCCCATTCAGTGCTTTAGTTGCAACAAGTTTGGTCATAAGTCAATTGAATGTACAAGTATGTCTGTCAGTGTAAGGAATGGTAAATGCCACACCTATGGAAGATTTGGGCATATTGCTAATAAATATAGATCAAGAGGAAATCAATGGAATGAGTGGTCTAGACAAAGAAATCCTGTGTGTTACAATTGCAACAGATTTGGTCACATTGCAAGATTCTGCATGAATAGAAACATGGATAGAAGAGGTCCAGTATACAAAGGTAGAATTTCACATATAGATGATAAAGGAAAAGGGAAAATGATAGTGGAAGAGATAAGAGATCAAATGAAGAAAACATGGGTAAGGAAGAGTGAATCTGATGAAGGAAATAAGCCCGCACCAGAAGTAGGTTCCCGTAATTCCTCCAAAAATTGATCTTAGACCATTGGCCGAGGGAGAGTTGTTCAAGAAAATCCTTTGTCCCTCTGTTAGTAGTTGGAACCAGAATGCAATAAGTTGTTAGTAGTTGTGATAGTGGTTTACAATTGTATTGGTGGTCATTTGTGCAGAAATTTGAGAAGTAGAAGGTCCGCAGATGAATTTTTCTTTTTTTGCTGTCTGAGAAAGAAGAGTATCCAGAACACCTAAGGAAAAACATTTAATGTGATAAAGAGTTTAGGCATGCAAGTTATAAAAGGGTATTTGGAACCCTCATTTATCACCGTGCATTGAAGAAAAATAAAAGGAGAGCCTCTGCAATAGAATTTTGAAGGAGTAAAGATATTTCAGCGGCGAATTCATCAGGTATTTCAGATTCTCGCTAAATTTGGTGTTTGGTAGAAAACTTGTTTGGTACGGAAGGAAAAATGAAGCAAATCAAAGAATTGTGAATTTAGATGAATACAACAGTGAAAAGATTAGGGATGTGAGAAATATGTTGCTGGCCGAGGAATTGAAATGGCTTGAAGGTGTGAAACACATAATTTTGGACATTTGGAGTGAATTTCCATACTTTTATAACATGGAAATCATTAGGTTTATCTTGAATAGATTGAATGATGAAATTCTAACTCTGGATAAACCCTATCACATTTGGAAAGAGGTAATCAAGAATTTAACTGGATTATACAATGATGGGAATATCCCAAAAAAGAAGTCAATTAAGAACAAGGAGGTCTAAACCCTAACTAGACAAGGAGGTCTAAACCCTAACTAGAGTACAAGAGATCAAAGGGCTTTGATAATTTTGACGATCAAAGATCCGATAACAAGGTACATTACGCATGGAATTTCACACAAAATATTTTTTCAGAAATAGGGAAGGCACAACTTCGGCATACATGGTTTATATCTCTCATAAAATGATAATGGAGGATCATGATTTTGATCTGTGTGGTTTGCTAAAAGATCAATTGATGGAAAATGTGCAACTAACAAAGGAGGTAGATTACCCCTTCAAGTTTGGTACCTTGGTCATATGTCTTGTGATGTATTTTATGAGTTGTTTTTCATAGACTGATAATTTTGTTTGGAAAGAAAATGAATCGGTTTGTAAACAAATTTTTGAACACTCTAATACTTTGGAAAATTGTGAGCAAGAGTATGCAAATTTCTTTAAAGAATTGCTAGGGAAGTTTGGAGCAATTAGCATTAACATTCCAGTAAGAGAACTTGAAGTTGGATCTTCTTCTGGTGAATGGAGAGGATGAAGAAAAGAGCACAAGAGATTATTGATTACACTATTTCGGCACACCAAAACTCCAAAACTTAAAGGAAAAGGTAAAGATCTAGTGATTATGGACATACTAGATGAAGAATCCGATGAGTACAATCTAGGAGAAGAACTGGAATTAGTTGAACTGGATGTAGTTATGGCAGAAGGAAGTGAAGAAGAAGGTGTTTTATCCAAAGCAAAGATACTACATATTGTTCAAGAGAAAGATGGGATGCAAAAAATTGTAGACATATGGTCTGAGAGACCCTCTTATGACCAGGACCTGATCGAGAGTTCTCTAAGTGCTTATTTTGTGCACAATAACATTAGTTTGGAGAATTTGAAGAATGTGTTTCCTGAAGAGATGATTGAGTGCATTGAGGATTCCATAGTCTCTGAGTCTCAGGAGAAGAAAGAGGGAGAAATAATTCCACATCTGAAGGAGCAGTTTAGGTTATCTCTCTCCAAACTAAAAAGGAAAATGAATGTGTTGAGGCAATGCATAAATATAGCCAATAACATCTACAACTATTGTCTTCATTGGCCTCATGCAGTTGGAAGATACAAAGATAAGTTGGAGCAGATTGAATCTGAGTTGAACAAAATAGGTCAAGATTATAAAATGTTTCAGGATCAGGATGGTGCAGTCAAGAAAAGGATTCATGTGTTGCAGTTTGAGTATACTAAAGTTCTGTTAATTAGAAACAACCTTGTGGATTCCTTTTGGAAGGCGAAGGATTTAACCTAATGCAGATTCGAGCAGTTGATTGAGGTTCTGAGGAAAGGAGAGAAACTAGAAGAGGAAATCACAATTCCAAAATCCCTTATCTAGATTATCAACCGGACATCGGAGAACAACAACATGATCATAATCATTGGGATTGCAGTGGAAGCTTGGAGGATATTTCTTCTAGAAATGAAAGATAAGTACAAGATAATTTTATGACTCGAGTAGTAGTTGTACTTCTTCAAATTTTGATCAAATTTTTGAAAGGGAGAGAGAGTGCAGTGAAAAATATGTTTGTCATTGATGTCAAAGGGGGAGAGAGAGCAGTGAAAAATGCTTTATCATTCAAAGGGGGAGCTGTGTTTTGAAAAGAAGTTATGTTTTGAAATTTTGAACTTTGGCAGCATAATCATATTGGTTTCGACACTTAGTCATTTTTCACTAAGTGTTGTCATCAATGCCCAAGGGGGAGATTGTTGGAATATGGCTTCTAGTGTTGTCATTTATGGAAACCTAAGTCATTATTCCAGTCCACATATTAGGATTTGTTCCTACCGATAGGCAGAGTGAAGAACAAAGTTTTACCAGAAGTGAGAATGAAGAACAGGGTATCCGGTTAGTATGTCGATCTGTATGCTTCACTGGATTATCATTTTAGGTTGTGGATCTCGGGGAAGGTTGTTGAGCATCTATTATATCTTATTGTTAATTTTTGTGCTGTCACATTAATTTGTGTATATGAGTTAGGAGATCCGACAGGATGATTTTTCTATTTTATTTGCTCATGGTGGTCGATATGATCAATGTAGCATGTTGTAGATGTATAAGGAGTAATTGTTTAATTGTTTCTTGTGTTGTAAATTTTGTTTTGGGTCCCAAAATAACATTAGAAAAATTTGATGGGTGTGCATAAAATATAATTTGTGATTTGGTCCCACCATTAGATAATTTTTCATATTTTGCTAAAGCCGACTTGAAACGATTGAAATCCTTGATAGCATATATATATGTGAGTTTGGGTAATTCATTTTGGTGTGTGAATAGGTGTGAAGAGTAGAGAAGATGTGTATGTGGATATCAGAATATTAGTTGAGAAAATTTTTCTTGTGTAGAAGAGGATTTTTGTGAAGCGAATTAAGGTAGAGTAGAGCGAAGTACAGAATCAGACATAAGGTCCAAAATTTGATCTATGAGCTTCACCGAAACTGATACCAGACCTTTGTAGATGCTACTTTCTTAGTTCAACCTTTTTTTGTAATCCAAATAGTTTGCAAGGAAGTGATCCTTCCTTATTTTGAGCAGTGAGCTCTAGGTAGTGTGCCTGAATGCATGTGCATTCCCTTTTTCTTCATACTTTTAACTGATTATAAATTGTGGATTAATCACCACCATGGTTTTTCCCCTAATAGGGTTTCCACGTAAAAAATCTTGGTGTTATGGTGTTTTGATTGTCTTCTTCTTGTGATTGCATTTTTACTTCTATTGAAATGTTGTAAATAGATTAAGATCTGAAATGAAATTTAATTACTGTTGAACACTGATTCACCCCCCTCTTAGTGTTCCTTGAGTCCAATAGATCTAACAGACACTTGCACATTCATAAATTTGATAGTCTTGGTTTGATGTATCTCTAATAAAGGGAAATCTAGAAGCACCTTTTTATCATTATATAAGGAAGACACATTACTATTGTTGCCATTTTCTAATACCATGATATTCTCCCTAGGAGGAGAGTTTTTAGGAGAACTAAAAATCAAATGTTCTTGACATTCATGGATTGGTTCTTTTAAAATGACTTCATCACAAGTAGGGGAATGATCAATTGCTGAATTATCTTGATCAATAAGGGTATCCTTAGGTGAAAGGGGACAACTAAGATTTTAATGACTCCCATTCGTTTTGTTTTCTAACATCAAAGCATCTTCCTTACAACTAGGGGAGATACTAGGAGAAGAACCAATATGATTATCATGATCATGTATGACTTCATTCCTTTGTTCGCTAATTTCTTCCAAAAGAGGGTTGTTATAGACCTTAAATATTTGGTCATCTAACACCAACATACCCTTGTCATTGATAATCTCATCTTCCTCGAAATCACTCTCACAAGCCAAAGGAGAATGGAAATTAGGTAAGGTGATGTTTAGGAATGTGTCTATGATTTCATTCTCTTGTGATAAAATATATTCCCAAAGGGGATGAGGAGAAGGAAAACAAGATCCTCATGATTCTCAACAATTGTATCTTCTTTCTCTAAGATACCTTCGTCATTAAAATAAGAGGTATTGTGAGGAAAACAAATATGATTATCATGATTATCTATGTTTGTATGTTCTTCTATCACATCATCCACACAAATAGGAGAGATAGGAGAGGTTGTAAGTTTAAGGAAAGTATTACCATTTTCACTCTCTTGCACTAAGAGACTCTCATAACTAGGGAATGCATTGAATGAATGATTATCATGTTTATTTACTAACTTGTTCTTTGCAAACTTGGAGAAGATTGAAACTAACATTTGGAAAAAGTAATTTATGCAAACTTGAAATGCAATGTAAAGATGTAAAATGAAATGCACTTTTCAATTTTCGAGCAAGATAATTTTTTGGTTACACAATGCAATGATCTGAAAATGAAATGTTGTGAATGCAAAATTGAAATTAAGCAATGCATGAAATGAGCCAAATTAAGCTAGATTTAGTGAAATGCATGCTACAGAAACTCAACCAACTTATATAGATAGGTAATGGAAAAAAAAAAAGTGCAAAAATAGGGTTTTCAATGCTGTGAAAGGCAGTTTTAGGGGCATAAAGGGACTAAGTCACCCAAGGTGGCAAATGAGTCCCAGTGGTGATTTTTTTCAAAATTTTTAGTTTTTTTTGGTTGATTTTTATGTTTTATGTGCTGTATGATGTAGGTCTAAGATGAAAATGTAGAATTTCATAAATTTTTAATGATTTAAGATACAAAAATGCAACCTATATACACTTTCACTAATGCAAAATACAATGCAATGTTAATGCAAGCTAATTCTAGGATGATGATAGACTCCAAAGTCAGAAAATGTGATGTTCTAAGTTTCGAATCACCAAAATGTGGACAAATAATTTGGCACCACAAGGCTCTCTAACACTTCTAGGGTTTCTCACCTAAAAGGAGAGAGGTAGGCCAAAATGTGCAATGTCCCCACTCTAGACTAATGCAAATATGAATGAAATATGCTTAAATGTAATGTACTACATGCAATAAACTGATGAAAGCTATTGATTATTAATGTTAAATTAATGGAATGAAAAATGTTTGAAAACACATTGTGATATGCAACATAAACTAAATGACCTAGAAATGACCATGAAACAAAACAAAAAAATATAGAATTGAAGAGGTGCACCTGGAAATGTGTTGTAGACTGGAAATGTTGCTGATCCTAAAATTTTGACCTACTGGGACACTTACGCCATTATAGGAAACTTAATCCTAGATTTGGAAAACTACACTAGAGCCTGTTTCGGCCAAATGGGTATCCATATCTATAGAAAATCCTAAAAAATAGGTACAATTTTCCATTTATGGTGACAGTCCACTTTGGATTTTTTGAAAATTTAAAAGTGGAAACGAAAGCTCTTAGTCTGCACTTTCTGTTCGTCCAGGTATCTAGATCTGAAACTGCCAAATTCGGGCATGTAAGTGACTTTTTGTGGATATTTTGGCCTATCCAACAAGGAGATGTCTTCAACAAGTTTGCAACTTATTCTTCAATGATTTCCAAACCTTCAAAGTACCTAAATCTACAAACACACAAAGAAAGAAAAATGTTGAATGTTAGGGAATAGGGGTTTGCCTTGGTCAAACCCCTTTTAGGTAATTAGACCAAATAGAGAAATAAGATGAAGCACAAACATGAAATGAAGGGTTTATAAACTTTCCATGATGATAGATCTTGAATTTCTACAACAATGGATGAAGAATCTACCCTTGAATGCCTTAGAAAGCTATCTTGATGACTTAGAATGCTAAAACCCTAGCTTGATTGACTTGAGATGGATGATGAAGGATAAATGAATGATAAGTGAATGATGAATGAGTTATGAATTAGTGTTTAGAAGCTTTTTTATATAGGAAATCCATCTAGAATGCTCGTTAATTTGATCCCCAAGGCCGACATGAAGGAAAATTAAACTTAAAACCCAAATTTTCCCACTCGAACCTTGAAAATAGCCCAAATGGGACTATGTTGCCAAGCTGGATGACTTATTCCCTCCTGGATTATCGGGGAGTGAAGAAATCAGGTTTATATGATAATTTAGTTGGGTATTTAATCAAAATAAGCTTTGGGATGCACAATATGGGGCCATAGGGGCCTATTATGATGATGTAAAGGGAAATTAGGGCTAGGGATAAAAAGTTTAATGTGAAAGTATGATTAAATACACTTTACATCATTAAAATGAGGTCCACATAGCCTAGAAAGGCACAACATCCAATGTGAATGTGTAAGACACATTACAACACAAGATTAAAATTAGGTTTAATTTACAAGCCTTCTAGATTAATGTGAGAATGCAATTAAATATATTTTATAGTGTTGAATTAAGGGAAAGATAGGTCCATTAGACTTAAATGCTCAATAAAAGTCTAGAAAAGTGCGAAAGTCATTTACAACAATTTACAACACCTTTACAAGACATTGATAAATGCATTTGAAAGGTTCCAAGACCTAATGTGGATGTGTAAACACCTCACAACACTAGACCAAGTTGATATTAAGTCCAATATATCATTAATTTCTTCCAAATCAAGCAAGAAAAAAGGGATACTTTTTCGGTGTCCACACATTATATATATATAGTTGTCCCAAATGTTTCTATAATTGTTATTGGGTCTTAGAAATAAGAGACTCTTTTATTGATGTTTTACTAAGGAATTATATTATATTGATTCTTTTTGAAATAAAAATGTCCTATTGGGGAGTATTTTGATGATTTAGTTCATATCACTTTATAAACAATTCTAGATTATTATGATTTTTTTGTTGGTTCTAAATTGAAATAATTGATTTATAAGGACATACTCAATTTTGAATGAGTTTGATTAAACTAATTTTGGATTTTGAGGAAACTGATGCTTATAGTTTAACATGCAACCTATGTGAGAATATTTTGGTTGAGGAGAAACCAAAATATAACCTACACTATGAATGGAACATTAATATGACATTAAATATCTACTTTGATACTCATTTTATTCTAGGGAGGATCCTTTCTCCTTTCCCTTAGTTTATAATTTTAAATTTAAGGAAACTGAATGTTTTATTTTATTTATCCTAAAGAGCTAAGACCTTAACTTAATATAATATTTTTATATTAAGTTTAGAAAAAATATAGCTATATATTGATGTAGCCATGGATGGAAGTTCTCATAAAGGATTTCTAGACCATGCATCAATAACAAAAAGACATGCACTCTATGCACAATGATACACTAAACCAATACATACTTATGACAAATTTTGGCAAGATAGAGTCAACTTCATAATAAGTTATATCTATTGCAAATGAGATGTGATGTATTTAGCCAACCACTAACACATCTAAATATCATAACATGTACAGGAGGCAAACTCCTTAATAATGCATACAAATAGGTATAAGTAGGGATTGAAGATGAATCATGTAGAGGGGTAAGATAAAAAAGAAAGTGTATAATAAATGATATAAGAGTATAGATATTACCTTGATGTAAATAATTTTGAAATGGATATTCTTGACTATGAGTTCAAGACCAAAATGAACCTAGGGAGATATGTGGGAATAGTATTTATTGTTTATGAGATTACCTAGCCAAATTCTGTTAGTTAGACCATTATTCTAGGAATTGAGTAAGAATTCCTTAGTCTAGATTTATTGATTATATAAGCTAGCATTCTTAACTAGCATGATTAGTTCAAAAAGAAGAAGATGGGAGAGTAATTGGTATTGTTCTATAGCCTTTATTTAATGCTTACCAATTTGCATGAGGGATTTGGTTGTGGGGTAATCTACGCCTTGGGATTAAAATAGGAGGCTCTATTTCATACTTGCTTGTCTCCATGAAAGTTTTTAGAACAAGCCACTACTTTAACATGCACTTTAATCTATACATCTTAATTTCATGAAATATTTATAAAGTAAATATTCTTGCTCATTCTTACAATCATGGAATTTCATATGTTTTTGTGTCTCATCCTTATAGTTGAGTTGGTATGTTTTATTAGATTTGTATCCTTTATTAATCAGTCAGTCGATGCCCTTTTATTATGGTCCTAGCAAGGAAAATTTTGGATATTTCATTCAAATGGAAAATATGTTCTATGGATTTAATATGGCCTCAAGTGTTATTGGTAACTCACGCTTTAGTGAAATATTTTGACTAGTATTATATGATAGACATGTATTTAAAACTTCCCTAAATTCATTCTTTATTAAAATATTACTTAAGGTATGGTTAATATAGAGGACTTTATTGTGTGACTATTGGGAAACCTCCCTTTGACGTTAGTCCAATATTTATAATCGAGGTTCATTTGTTTAAGAGTCTTCCTTTGAATTGTCAATACTATCATTATTGTGTGAGTTGATTTTATGATTGAGATTGATGTTAAGAAACCTTTTTAACCTAGTGGATTATATCCCTTACTCTATCCAACCATGGGTGAGATGGTTGAAGTCCAGTTGTCGAACTATGGTGCCTCTGTGAAATATATACATAGGCAAGGCTGTCTAAGATGAGCCCTTGAGGACTAGGTCTGGCCCCTAGGATTTTTTCTCTTATTATTCTTGTGATTACTAATGATATATATATATATATATATATATGTTATTGTTGACATGTGACTTATATAATGTTTCAGATTCATTTTGAGTTGGTTGAACTATTTAAGTCTACCTTAGAGATGTGGATTCCATGTCTCATTTTGAATTGACCATGATGGTATAAACAATTTAGTTATCTAACTAAAATAACTTTAGTTTATGATTGGTCAAAAGTTGTATGCCTTCTTGTAGTGCCTGCTTTGGTAGCAAACTTTGAGAGTTTTGCAAGCGTAAGTGAATGAAATTTGGAATTTGTGTTTTGTCCTCAATTGTATTTTGAGTGTTAAATTTAGGGCATTACATTTGGTATCAGAGCCTAGGTTGCAACACTGGGATCTCTGGCTAGTGTTGTTGTGCGTGTGGTGTTGGTTGTGTGAAAGGTTCCTAGTGCTTATATTTCTTGTTGATATTGATGATTGAAATGACCTTATGAGGTCCTGAGTTGCTTTCATCATGTGACTTTGTAATGCTAGTGAATAGATTAGTGTAAAACACTATAATTATTGTTTCTAAATCTATGTGTCTTGGGGCAGTTTGAAAACACAATTCTTTCCTTGCATGTGGAGAAATGACGTGCTTCCAAATAATGCATGTTGCCCTAAAATTTATTGAGTGCATATTTTGTGTAAATTTATCTTATAGATATGAAAGAAGGATGTTGGATTGGGTAAAAGACCTTGGTCCCAAAAAAATTTCATTCCTACCTTAGGATGTATGCATGAACTTGTGTATGAAATCAATTAGAATTGAGTAAAAGTTTAGAAATAAAAGGTAATAGTGGAACCATGTGCATAGTAAATAAATGATAATGATAGTAACAAAATAAATACATTAGTAAGCCTTGCATTGTTAAGTCTCAAATCTAAGCTCTTCTTTCATTTCATGGTATACTTGAGAAGTAAAATGTCCCGTGCATTGTAGTAGCCTTACATTGGTGACACTTAAGGTTCCCAATTGCATTATTATTGATATAAAATTACATAAACATTAACTCATTATATCCTATTTATAGATGCAAAAAATTTAATGCATGGATAAGTAAATTTTTATTGAAAATAATTTTGTGCTTGTGGTGCTAATAAACTGGACTATGTTTTCTGTATTATGTATTGAGTATCAAGATAGCTGAGCTTAAAAAGTGCTTTATCATGATTGTGTATGCCACTTGGTAGAATATAATATTTGTGGTTTAATTTATATGTAAGGGAATAATTTTGTTTCTCTAATAGATGGAAACTAATAATGAAGTTATTTTGTATTCTTGGTGTATGTGAATACCTTGTAATGGTGCTTATGTTTTGTACTATGGAAATTTTCATGGATATACCCAGTTGTGAAAGTAACTGTATGTTGTGCATCTTGACTCATATGGAATGGAGTGATAGAGTTCTTGACAATTATGTGATTTTTCATGTGGAAACTGGTACATGTGTTGTGCTCCAAGTACGAGATGTAGGGTATCCATCTTGGGATAAGGGTGGTGGATGTCTAGTACAATCCCCTATGTGTACCCTTCATGTTTATTTTCTGTAGTTGATTTGTTGTGAAAAATGAGTAAGCATGGAATGTGTGGATGTGTATCTATTAATGAAATGTGATGTATTCCTTTGTGTTAGTCTTATTTGTATGTTAAATGTGTACCCCTAGTGTTTGATTCCCCCCCTTAGGGGAGTGTGATGCTAGCTAGTGTAAATAGGGGTTGAGAGGCACATGTTCTCCCATCGGGAAATTACGTGCTTAGGGTGTTGTCCCTAATCTTGATAAAGGATCTATGTCAATTTGTTGTAATTCTCCTATGGACGTTGACCATGGGCTACTCCCCCACATATGAGAACCACACTTGTTGGTTCATAGTGAAAACCTATTCCGTGATGTTTATAACCCATGGGTAAAGGATGGAATTACATGGACCACTAGTGATTCATATTTATGTGGTCAGGGACCACCAGTTATTTATCTTCATGTTGTTAGGGACTACTAGTGATTCATATTTATGTGGTTGGGGACCACCATTTATTCATATTCATGTGGTCAAGGACCACCAGGGATACATACTTATGTGGTCAGGGACCACCAGTTATTCATATTTATGTGGCCAAGGGCCACCAATTATTGCATGCTATTATACTTATGTGGTTAGAGAACCACCATTCCCCTCCTCCCCTTAGGTGGCTTATCAAGTCACATGGTGCTCATGATGTGCAAATTTTATTGTTGAAATATGAATTATTGGTAATTTTTGATTGATGTTTTATTTTATTATGCACCAGCAATGTGGAATTTTACTGTTATTTTATTAGGCTATTTATCCATTTGAAGGTTTTTATATTCCAATTTTCCTCAAGGATATGTTTATATTTAATTTTTGAATTATGATCGAAATGTTGCAAGTAGCTACAATTTAACTTTATTTTGTTTTCTCTTGAATTAATAGTTTCCGCTTTGGGAGATTTATTGAAACTTTGGTTTATGATCTTATGATACTAAGTTTGAGGCTTTCTCCTTGTTTGCAAATTGCTGTCATGTGTGGTGTAATATGAAATCTGTAAACTGCCATATCCCGGGGGGTTCCTTGGTAGGTCGTATAGGGGAGTAGATGTGCTAGGGAATCATCTTGAAAGGGGTTGTAAATGAGACCAGTATGGGATGGTCAATGATCCATTCTTCCCCTCATTCTATGATTGTTCTTATCTATATGAAGAAGTGCTTAGATTAGGACCTCAAGATCATCTTCTTGATTTGCTATGGTATCCAAGAATATCCATCCTTGTAAACCCCATTGTGTGAGACATATGTTGTAAATTATGTGATTGTATGAGGATAGGCACACCCATTGGGAAGAGAATCCTTGTATGAGGACAAGCACAACCAATTTGGGAAGAGAATCCTTGCTATTGTTGTGTGCTCATGTGAAATTGTGAGTAAATGTGATGTGGCATACTTGTGAACTATGTGAGAAAGATAGTAACAAATGATGCAAAGTTAATATTTTGTAAAACATGATTGATATTGGAACAAAAGTATTTCTAAAATCATGAGTGATGTTTATGGTGCAAAAAAATCTTTGATGTGCATCCAAGAATGCTAAATGTGTGTTGATATATGTTTTTGTAAAGTTATTAAGTATGGTTAAAAGGTTAATAATTTATAATTACATGGATAGCTATTAACATGGTTATATTTATAGTGTACCAGATAAAGGTTCTATTGTGGAAATTTTTATTTGATAATTTGGATGAGTAATGCATAGAAATGATGTTTCTAATGTGTGCTTATAGTTGAATGTTTTGATTAGTTTATCCAGAAAAAAGAAGACAAGGTAATTAGTATGATTAATAGATTTATGTGTGTGCTTTATTGAGATTATAGTCTCAAACCTTTGAGACTTCTTAGATTTATGTGTGTGCATCAATGTGATTTTTTTTGTACTTGAGTAACTCTTGTTAGATTAACATCTTGGTTAACTTAATTGTTAAGTTAAAACTAGGCTATATTGGGTTTTGAATGGGATCAAGGTACTGTGTGTATTACTCTTTCTTAGTTGAGTCAAGAGCGGTATGGTGAGGGAGACTTGCTATGATATAATGGTTATTTTGAATGTGTGGTTTTGTGTGGGGATTTAGTGCCAACACTTAGTAACTTCCAGGAGGAATTTTAAACTAAGGGGAGGGGGATGTAAGGCCCTGCCTTGTAAGGAAACCATCCTACTCACATGAAATTCCTATCCATAATAATTGTGGTCATCCCTTGTACATAGGTGGATCAATAAATTGCATGTTATGATAATACTTGGTTTTTTTTTGGTTATCGTCTCAGTTGTTGTTATAACCTATTGTAATATAAGTAGATATTGCTAATTATCAGCTCAAGGAATGAAAAATAATTTCTATTTCAAAACTATGTGTTTTATTTATAAGGATTAGATTATTAAAATAAATGATAAAGACCATCCTATCTATCTATCTATCTATATATATATATATATGGCAAATGTAGGGGGTGTGTCACTAACCACTGCATATTGGGGTAATTTGATGTGAGTTAATATTGGTATTGAATGTTATAATGCAAAATAAGCATTAAAATAAACATCAATGGTAACAAAAGGAGTGGTCTTAATGAATTTAATCACAATGTTAATATTCAGTCATAGGGTGATGTTATTAGGTGTAAATATAATTATGTGAAATTTTTACATAATGGTCTTGGTATTTTAAAATTGGAATATTAATGCTCATATATTTTAATATTAATAATAGAGAAAAGGTTGAGATCCTTTGGAAATACAAATATTTTCATTAATACTAATGACAAGTAATATCAACACTTGCATAGTGGATAACCTTCTTATTACTAGTGTGGAAATCTTAGTTGGGAGAAAGTTAACAAATGTTATTTTAAAATAACCGTTTTTCCACCATTTAGTGGTAATTCAATTTATTTTGAAATAATATAATTTTATTATCTTGCAAATAATAATAATAAGGCCTTTAATTGCCTGATTGTCCATCAAATTCCTCGAACATTGAGTGTTTAGTATGCTCGACTTTATGTGAAATAAATGTGGAAAGGAAAAAGCATTTAGGAGGTTGGTAAATCATAATGTCATAGTTCATCTTCCCACCACCCCATTTAACTATAAGATGGTGTGCCATATCAAGCTACAAGATATCATTGCAAGTTTGCCAAGCAGTCATTTCAAAAATTAATTGAGCAGCGATGAATCTTCTTCTTGATTGACTACATGTGTGGTAAATGGTAACAAAAGTAGGGGGGATGGGATGTGTGATGTAGATTGAAATAAGGGTTGTAACTTAGCCTAGAAGGACAATTTATGAAGGGCACAAAGTAGGCGGGTTACTTTTCATGTTTATTTTCCAGTAGAGATTGGATGTTTTAGCCCTTCAATATAGAAGCTGACACATTGAAGAAGATCTACAGGAAGGCCATCAGTTGGGAAATTAAAACTTGGGAAACTCACTGTATTTTACGTTGGCCACATTATGCTCAATTGCAGAGAAATTAATGCTTACACATAATCACATTGATGATATATGGGTAGTTGAATAAATGAAAGGGGAGGCAGATGGGGGAATGGATCATGGGTTTTTGAGTTAAAATTCCTTTATGCATTTATAAACAGAGCAAAGAGTCGTTGAAAATGGACCTCATGCTTTAAACACCAGGGATGGATCTCGATGGTGAGAGGGGAATGATAGGATTTTAATGTGTTTTCTACACCAGTCAAGATGAATGGTAAGATCTGGATCACTCTCTGGAGGAAAATTAGTTTATTCGGTTTTTATGAAGAATGGTTCACATTCATATATATTTTATGAGAATGAAATAATTCATCTTAGATGATGTGGAAAATAATAAAGCATGGAGAGTCTTTTAGAGAAAGCATCAATTTTGATAATACTTTGATTCAAGGACATTAAACAGATCTCCCCAAACCCACCATATGATTTGTTCCCCATTCTACAACTGGAGTCTCAGATAGGTAACAGAAAGAAAGCTTAACCTCAGATAATGTAAGAGGACATTCTAAAAATCATGAGGTATGAAGTTCTCTATAAGAATGATATAACAAAGGGTGAGCCTGAAAGAGACGTGAGTTTTGGAGGGTTGCAATTATCAACTACAACCAACATATCAAATGCAAAGTGGTGACATAAGTTCTACATTGTAGGGTATTTTTATCCACAGCTGTGATTTATTTTATGAATGTTTAGACCATTTTGGTGCCAATATTTGCTAATGTCCAGGTCAAAAAACAACAATTTAATTTCTTACTATCTTCTTGTGTGAACAATAGTATGTTATATTGGATTTTATGAGCTTAATGAATCGAAGAAATGTTTAGTTTAATGCAATCGGTTCAGATTTTATCTTGGCATCACATTTTGCATACATGTCTGTCTAAACATTGTGAAATCCCCTTCTTTCACTTATCTCCTTACCTTGTTTTGAAGCGTCTATTTTGGATTAGGCGAGTAGGATGTGGGAAAAGGTTAAGGAGCTCAACTTCGACTGCATTTGCCTAAAATTTTTTAGAGCATTTTAAAATATAATGGTTGACTAATATCATTTAGTTTCCAAAATATTGGTCAAGAAATCTATCTTATTTGTATCCTGCAATCATGGCATTCAATGAAACCGAATTTTATTTGAGGAAGCCTGTGAAACTATTCATATGCCTGGTCTATGCTATGAGACCAAATTTCTTTGAGGTATTCTGTCAAACAGTTCGTGCTCCTTGTCTGTGACTCTGCATTTTTGATGCATTTATTTAAGGCATTCTGTCAAATAGTTCACATGCCTTGTCTCTGCCTCCACATTTTTGATGCATTTCGTTGAGGAATTTTGTCAAACAGTTCCCATGCCTTGTCTTCTCTTCTGTTGTTTACATAAATATCTACCAGGGGAATTGCAACTACAACATTTGAAAAATTTCCCCATCCTTTATGCTTGATGGATGTTCTTACCCTATAGCAAAGTTGTTGCGGGTATGAGCAAGTTTGATGGTGTTGTCATTGATGTCAACACAATTCAATATGTTGTAGATTGTACAGGTATAGTTGAAATACTTCTGAGATGTTGTGAGTACATGGAGATATCTTTTTATTGTTTTAGATGTGGTGGTTTGATAAGTTTCCAAGTGCTTTTGAGAAAATTAAATAAAGAAGAGAAGTAAGAATGTTGAAAGTGTTTAGAATGTGCTCTAGTATGTGCTCTACATTTATCCTATGTTGATCCTATGCTTGTGTGGATCTAAAAGGTTTGTTAATGGGGATTTAGTGGTGATATCTCTTGAGTTTCAGCTTTTGGTGTGATGGTGTGTGAAAGTTATGTTCACCGATATGTGAACTGTTCCAATAAAGTTGGTATTCTATGGACTGGGAGAAATATTGTTGCTCTGCTTTTCTCTCTCTTCATTTCAAATCTTGTGGATCTAGGATACGTCTTGTGAAGGTCTTTTCATGCTTTGGAAAAAGGTTTGAAGATTTGTGATCCATAAGTCATGTCTCAAGAATTTAGTGTGAAGCTGAGAGAATGGATGGATTGGTAAAAAATGTCTAATTTTTTAAGTTCCACAGCTTATCAGAGATGTATCTAGAAGATTTTGAGATGTATTCTCATGAATTGGGAAGCTTGTTTTGGCATCCATGTCATCTAATTGGGAAGCATATACATCAATGTTTATTTGTGTTTTCATTAGGTTTGGCAGACTTGGTGTTTACACTTCATTCAGAGAATAAAATTTAATTAAGGAAGTGTGTAGTTGTTTCAAGATATTACTTTTGATCTTGAAAAATGTATTATTGGTCCACTCTTATTCCTTTCCACCACGCAGAATTTTGAGTTGTCAACTTTTTGAATTTATGAAATATGCTTCGGAAGCCACCTCGAGAAAGTTTCTAAGGTTGAAGATGGTATAAAAGCAAGTCGAAGTGTGAAGAGTTGTATGATATTGTGATGCAATGTGACGAAAGTGAGCCATAAATCATAAGAGTTGAAGTGTGTGTGTGATTTGTAATAGTAGTTTTTAAGTGTGTTGAAGGTAGTGAGCTGAAGGTTTCTGCAATCCTATGGATGTACATTAATTGTTGTGGTGGATATTTTGTCTTCTTTGTATCCTGTGGTAAGAGCCTCCTGTTGATAGTGAGTCCTTTTTCAGCAAAGGAGCTCGTATCACTTTGGACAAGGAGTCCTCATGAGTAGTGCCTTTGTTTTGTAATCTTTATATTGTGAGTTAACCCTCACCATTATTTTTCCTCATTGGGTTTTCCATGTAAAATTTGCGTTCATTGTGTTGATTTGCTTTTCATTATTTGTGTTTCATTCTCTACTTAATAACAAAACAATGTGGTTAGGAATTAATATGTTGAAGTTTTAAGTTTAAATTGTGTGACAACTAATTAACCCCCTTCTCAGTTGTCCTACGCTTGTTTAACAATTGGTATCAGAGCTTTGGTTCCTTGTTGTTGAGCTTAACCACTTAAGGAAGAGCCGATGGCGCATAAGTTGGCGATCCCTATGTTTGATGGAACTGACTATAATGATTGGAAGGGATAGATGAAAGGATATATTATCTCCTTTGGTTTTAAGACCTAGAAGGTTGTTGAGACAAAGCATACACCCTTGTCTGGTGGTCTTACTACTACAGATGAGATCTTTTCTTATGAAGAAAATGAGAAGGAGAAGTATGCTATTTGCAGTGGTTTATCTAAAAATGAGTGAGCGAAGGTTTCTTCTTTGGAAACTACATATGAAGTCTGGAAGAAGTTGGAATATATGTATGAGGGAAATGAAAGAGTGAAATTTACAAAGAAGTTGGTGACAAAGCACAAATTTGTGAATCTGATGATGGAAGAAGGTGAAGAGTTTTCAAGTTTCTTTTAGAGAGTTGAACTTACTACAAATGAAGTTAGAAATCAAGGAGGAAATCTATCAGATGAAGATATAATTGAGAAGATCTTGATAACCCTACCAAAGTGCTACAACGATAAGATATCAGTTATTGAAGAAGTCTATAATCCTAAGACTTATTCTTTGGAACAATTGTTCGACACCTTGCAAGCATTTGAGATGAGAAAGTTCTAGAAAGAAGACAAGATAGAAGAAAAGACATAAATGACATTCAAGGCATTGAAGATTGAAGAGGAACCAAATAGTGATGGTGTTGATGAGTTGGAAGCAAACTTTACCAGGAAGTTGAAGAAAGGAACCAAAAAGTATAAAGGTATGTTGCTCTTTAAATGTTTTAGTTTTGGTAATATTGGTCATTATGCTTTGAGATGTTAGAATAGAGTTGTACATAAGAAGAAAAAGGATTATAAGGATAAGGATAGGAAGGATAATATAAGTTGTACTAAATTAAAGAAGAAGCAGGAATTTCTGATGATGAATCTAAAAAATGAGGTTGATGATATTGAATGCTTATTATTAGCTTTGGAAAGTAAATTTGTATCCACTAACCCTAGAAAATGTGTAAGCAAGAAGGATCCAGAGAGTAAGAGAAATAGGATGGAAGGTACTTTAGTTACCACTTTTCATGCAATATAGGATGAAGACTACTGGGCAATTGATAGTGGATGTTCCAATCACATGACCTGAGACAAGAGTAAGTTCACTAAACTTGGGAGATATGATGGTGGTTTAGTTATGTTTGGTGATGATTCAGGAGAAAAGATCTGTGGGAAAGGTTCAATTAGCTTTGATGGAGTGCATAGTACTGATGATGTATATAATGTGAAGGGTTTGAGGCATAACCTTTTGAGTGTTGGTCAGATGTGTAGCAATCGTTTTAAACTTGTGTTTCAAAATAATACCTATGAAATCAAAAAAGGATCCAGAAGTGGAGATATGGTTGTTGCTGGAAGAAGAACTCATATAAACATCTATCAATTGAAAGGAGTTGATGTTCATTGCCTTGTATCTCAAATCAGTGAAAGTTGGTTATGACATCGAAGATTGGGACATGTGAATTTTGATAACTTGGTCAAGATCAATGCAAAAGAGATTGTTCGAGGACTGCGTAGAATCACAAGACCTGGTAATGCTATTTACATAAGTTGTCAATAGGGGAAACAAATAAGATGCAACTTTAAGGGAAAATAGCATTCTACTATCAGAATGCTGGAGTTAATTCATACTGATCTTTGTGGTCCGACTAGAACTGGAAGCCTAAATGGTGACAAGTATTTCATGTTTCTTATTGATGATTATACTCGAATGACATGGGTTGCTTTTCTTAGAGAAAAGAGTCAGGCTCTAGATAGGTTTAAGGTATTCAAAGCAAGAGTGGAAAATGAAGTAAATTTGAAAATCAAGTGTTTGAGATCTGATAGAGGTGGAAAATTCACTTTTGGTGAATTTAATGCATTATGTGAACAACATGGCATAAAAAGACAGTTTTCTGCTTTGAGAAACCCTCAACAGAATGGAGTAGTTGAAAGGAAGAACATGGTAGTACATGGGGTGCATTCCAAACACATGGTGTTAAGTAGCGGTACATGGTACCCCCAAATGAGGAACAAAGTAAGGTGTCACAAGTGTAATTAGTGTCATGCAAAAGTATAACTGAATAGTTCTCAAAATGGTGTCAAGGTGATGTCTAGGGGTGGAGCTGAGTTAGTGTAGAAGACAAGCGTCTTGGAGTGTAGATAGGTAAAGAGGAACTCAAGGAAAAAAAATTGTGGTGCAATGAAGCAATGTGGAGTATGTCCTTTGTGTGATGAATCAGTAGAGGAATCATGTTCTAGAAACTGAGTAGGAGTTAGGATTAGGTTATTTTGGGAACAAGCTATAGTAAAGTTGGAACTCGAAGGTCCTAGTGTAAGAGTTTGGGAGTCCACTGTCTTATGGGAGTCACAAGGAAAAACAACTCTAAGGGGTCATTGAAAATGGAGTAGTACAACCAAGTTTAGAGCAGTGAGTTTTGGTAGATGCCTAAGGCATGCATGGTTGGAGTGCTCAGTCAGAGAACGTAGGTGTTCTATTCTTTGGAGTACTTGTGAGGTCGAGATCCTTAAGTGGACTCAAAACATGGAGAAGCATAGTCTAGGAGTTTAGAAATCACTCAACCAAAGAGAGGGTGAACTATCATGAGGCTAGGTCGATGTATAGATCAAGTGCATTTTTTTCCCTTCAAGGGGACGCATCCTCATGCAACATTAGCAAGAATTACTTTTCACTCCCTCTTTGGTTGAGTGACTTCTAAACTCCTAGACTCTACCTCACCATGTTGTGAATCCATTTAAGGATATCAACTTCACAAGTGCTATGTAGAATGAAGCACTTGTTTGCTTTGACTAAGCACTCCATCCATGCATGCCACATGGACTAATACAAAATTTTTTAGTATGCGGAGATAAATAATTGACTAATAAACAATAAGAAAACCTTTTTAAATTTTTTTTATTTAATTTGACACATGGGATGACGTGATTAGTCGATCCAAAAATGCCATTTTTTTCCATGCGACAAAAAATGCTTTGTTAGAATGCTAGTTGGTGCATGGCATGACGTCCAAAGTGGACTACCTTGCCACATTACCAACTATCACTCTACCACCCTTTCACTCCACTATGTCGCAATAATCTCTTGCTACCCCTTGCTATTCTTATGTATAGTCGTGTTTAATGCATGCCACCTCCTACTAGTTCCATGACATCCCATCTAAAATTTGAGCCAACCTGCATCCAATGCTCCTAGTGACTCGCACAACTCACCAAATTTAGTGCCTTTCAATCTACCATGTTATTGAATTTTCTCCACTTCGACGCCGAAAGGTGCTCGCTTGAGGTCTCTACAACTTCCAAAGAGCAACCACAACATGCTACGCTTAGACTCCACTAGATATTTTCCCAAGCACTAGTATTCGAATGTAACAAACCCAACTCAAGCCATGCCATGCAATGCCTCACATTCATTGGTGACATGCAAGTGAACCAACGTGAATGAGTGTAATATTATTGCATATTCTTAACTTCTCGAAATATATTTACAAGGGTTTCCATGCAAGTGAACCCATGTGAAGGAAGTTACAATCTCATGAACGTTCACATAACTCCATTCGACCCAAGTGAGTAAGCTCGCTAAGGCCTCACCATTATTCAATTTTTACTTCTTTAATGTGTTTTTGTTTGTTTTATTGTCTTTTCTTTGTTGAAAAATTCATTGTTGGTATGAAGCTTTCGTATTTATGAACACTATGGAATCTGTGTTCATAAACACACTTAGTTTATGGAAATTAATCTTCTATTCAAGCATCACTCTCTTTAAAAATGTGGTTTTTTATTTCATTACAATAAGAAATAATATTGTTGCTTGTTTTGGTGCCATAGATAAATCTGGGGTTGTTTTTATTTTCATTACAGTAACAAATAATATTGTTGGTTGTTTCGGTGCCATAGATAAATTTGGGGTTGCTTATTTTTCATTACAGTAACAAATAATAATGTTGGTTGTTTCAATTCAATAGATAAATCTATGGTTTATGGTTATCTTTCTATTTTATTGCACTACGGTCTTTTCGTTTAGGTCGAATATAAATCTTGGGTGTTATTTTTTTAATAGGTTATGCATTATCATTATGTGAGGCCTACCATTTGATACACCATTTGGCTATCTTTTGATTCGATCATGATGATACTCTATGTGTTTTGGACTATTTTGGATGATCATTGACACTTGATGTTATGCTTGTTTTATGCTTATGATGCTATGATGATTATATGCACATTATGTTTCCTTTATTGATATGCTCATATGATTTGGTTATCATGATTGAAATGGACAATTGTTTTAAAATGAGATGGAATTGATAGGATGCTAAATTTAATTTAGTGATGATGTGATTTCTTTATTATGTCATGACTATACATGAATTGATAAAATATGTTATTGCTAGAGGAAGAATGATTATAGATATTGAATTTATTGATTCAGAGTTAGATTGTGCTAAATATATGCATATGAATTTATGATTTAATTATTGATTATCATGTATTGGATATTTTGACATGTGGAAATTGAGTGTGCAGGTACATGCCCATGGCCAATGGGATTGGAGGTAACCAAGGGTACCCGATTGTGTCAGCCTAGTGAAGCCACTATGGTCGATGAAGAATGGACCATAGCCTCTTGTGTTGTATTTTAATTTGTGATTGAAAATATTTAATGTTGAATCTTGAGATTATGTTTTTAAGGTTAATCAAACTTTTGTTGAGGGTTTTGGGGCATGTTGGAATTATTTTATTATGTTAAAATTCCAATTTCTATTTTGAGGGTTTTCAAAGGTTTAATTAGTCCTTAAATTGGGTTAATTGTCCCTCAATTAACCCCTAGGATAGTCACCTATGGGTTAGGGGTCAAATCAAACCCATAACTTGTCAAAATTGCAAGTTGTGACCCTTCTTAATTAGCCATCAAGAAGGGTGACGGATTTTGGGGATGGGATTGGAGTGTTGGCTCCAAAATCTCATTTATGAGATTTGAAAACCTTGTTGAGTGTTGAACACTCTTTGGCCTTTCACTTCCCCAAGAGTTCTCACACATGTGTGAGAACTTGTGGGGGGGTGTGTCCATGGGAGTGAATAGGAGGTTGACATGTGTCACACTCTCCTCCAAGGGTTTCTAACCCTTGACTCCTATTTGAATCCTTTGGAAAGGAGAGGAAAGGGTTCTTCTTTTGGGACTTGGTGTTTGGATTGCTTGGAGGAAGGAAAATTTTGCTTGGTCTTGAAGGAGTAGGGATTTGGAGCTCATCTTCAAACTTCTCTCATTGTTGGCTTGGATTTGAGGTAGGTTTTACTCTATCTTTATGTATGTTTTCTTTTCATTTCTTTTACCTCTTTGTATGGAAGTTTGAGAACATGAGTTATATGGGTTGTTGTCCATTTATGTGTCTTTGCATTCCCTTGTGTTGGTTTGGGGTTGTATAGGATAAACTCACCCAATGTGGGAAGAGAATCCTTGTGGGGGATAGGAATGTGTAGGAACCTCTATGGGGAGATTGTTCCTCCTTTGAGAAGGAGAGGCACAAAAAGGGTATGAGTACCCAAAATTGTTTCATGATAGTATGGTGTTTTGGGAAGATTGTTGTATGGAGGATGTATGATATGAAGAGCTTTATTGAATGGGTGGATTGGAGAAAAAGAAGGATTGTGTTGTTGGTTATTTCTACTTGCTAATAGGTCTCCCCATATGGAAGTGATGTCCACCTCTATCCCCATCTTTGGATTTATAAAGAATCCCTAAGTAAATGTGTGAATCTTGGTTGGGAGTATTTTGTTTTGAGCATTGTGGTTTGAAATGGCTGTTTACTCTATTGTTGTGTGTACCCGGTAGCTTGGTTACCTCCTAGCTCGGGGGGTGGTTGGTTTTCCAACCCAAGGTTGGGAGGTGAGCACACCCGAATGGCCATGAGAAAGAAGCTTATTTATAACTTGCAGATTTAAAGATCACCTTTGCAGCTGTGTAAAAAGGTTTTGAAAGAAAGATATATGGTCTTCAATGTTCAGCTATATTGTATCTTGTGAATATGTTTATTTTGAAGTATGTAAAAGAGTATAAAAATATTGTATGGAAGAACTATTATCGTGAATATTATGCCCTATGTGAAGAAAGTGTTATTGCCTAGGAATGCCCTCCTAACATTCTGCTCTGTAATGGGTATTCGACTGCTAAAATAGCTCTGAGGGAATACCTGTATCTTTCTATCCAATGGATGTAGTATATATATATATATATATATATATATAAGTGTTTCTTCTAAGATCTTTATTTTTACTTCTGTTATAATACAGTTACAAAAGAAAATATTCCTACATTGTTTTTCTCTTAGCTCTGTTGAGAAACTAGTTGGGAATTACTTAAACCTGTAAATACAGACAAATGAAAGATTTGTGTAGATAAGCGTGGTTCCAAAACCGTATTGTAAGATGCAGAAAATATTAGATTACGATGTATCTGTGTGTGTAAATTAGATATTTGCAACTCGAAGGTAGTATCCTTCATTCATTCAGTAGGTGTTTCCAAATAAAATAAAATAAAAAGAATAACTCATAAATGGAATTTATTTTCAGTAAGAGTTGACCTGCTATTTCTTAAAGCAAAAGTACCCTGTATTTGTTTGTCTCTGTGGCAATGTACTCTAATGAATGTGATAAGATATTTTGTAAACTTGTAAAATCTTGTAATAGAAGGATTCAGATGATTCAATATCGATTATATTTTGTACAAAGGGGAAAGGAAATCAAATGGCCTGCAAGATCAATATTCTGCAAATACGAACCCACATTAGTTTATCAGATTCTAAAATACTCAGTTTGAGTTTTGGAATAACAGAAAACCAGCCTTCCCTCCATCGATTTAATGTAAGCCTGTAGTCTGCACCACTTGATGTAAGGATAGGTACAGCAGATAAGTTCGACATTTCTCTGTCTGTGCAAATAAAGAAAATAATAATAAAAATAAATATATATATAAAATAAGAATAAAACTAAATAAAAATTGCTAGAATGTTTCCCAACGAGTTCGCCCTAATTCCTAACCTGCGTAGAAATACATGAAGAATCAAACTTAGCTTAGTGACCATTTTAAGGCACGCAGAGGTTATTATATTTAGATCGACTGGTAGATAATCAAGCAAAGAGAAATTTAAAATAAACAAATTTTGTTAGTATACGCCTGTTGTCCTAGACCAAGCCGTGGGGAATCTGGTGCGCTGCCTTGCATTAGGGAAGGAAATAGAGTCTTTCTAAGGAAACAAAAGTCAGGCAAAGCCAACCATCACGTTTAAGCTTCACTGTCTAGGCATCCAACCACGACTGGACTAGACGCAGAAACAAGTTAAGTCAATTCACAATCTAGCATGTTAATAAATTCTAGAACTTGGCCAAGCTGCACCTGATTTTCTACCTTCCGCAACCAGACTCTTTAATCGTAGGGTCACTTCTTGCATTATAGTTTCTGACAAGTATTAATGTTGGCTAAATAAAATAAAATAAAATACAATAATATTAATAATTATAGCTAATCACTAGCCGTTGGGTGCAGCCAGCTATTCAATCTAATTACCTCAGCTCAAAACAACAACATTCTTGTTAAAGTCCACCAACTCTCTCGTATATGCATTAAGTTGGACGCTAGAAGTTTTGTCATTCTTAGCTAGTGGTAGCCTGTAGGCGTGTCTTCCAAATGATAATAATTAAATTCTGTAGATGGTAAGCCTGTCGTTCCAAGTTGTGGTGTTCTAGGTTGGCACTCCCTCTTTTCAAAATGGACACCAGGATTGTACAGCCCACTGTATATATTAAATTTTCTTCTAAGTCACTCCAACTTTAAACAAGATAGATGAGCAGTAAATGAGGAAGTAAATCATCGCATGGTAGGGGTACTAGGTGGTTAGTAATAGCGATATCAATGCTAATATAGGAAATAATGTCTGGTAACTCCTTTATCGCTTTCTTTATGACCCGTCATTTCGTCTCTTCTCGGCATAATGATTGCATCAGCCAGTCAAATATAAACGTTGCACATAAACCGTAGTTTACATGCAAGTTAGAGAGAGTAAAAATAATGACACTATTATGTGGAATAAAATTATCTTAATGTGATCAATGCGAATGCCAGCATGGACACTGCGTGTGAAATGGGCGATACTAATCTCTCTCTATATTATTGTTTATATTATAAGCAGTGCCAAATTTACCATTGTCTCACGATAATGATTCTAATAATAATATAGATTATAATAATATTCATACTATTGCCGTTAAAAGAAAGTTAACGAAACAAGAAAATATTTTATTATATAGCTATAACCCTACTTGGCATTGTCAATATCACCGCCGATATTATCCTGAGCGCCTACCCTATGTCTTCTTTAATGGATCAAATTACAACAGTTCCATGGCTATTAACATTAGCCTTTCCAATAACGATTTTATCAGCTATCAGCGTAGCGTATCTCATTTAATTCTGCCACTTTACAAATACACTGCTATCGTCTCATCATTCTTGTCCTGATGTGCTGGGCGGCAAAATTTCCCTAAATCGAAGCTTTAATGAATCCCACGTTTGGATGGCTTCTAAAACTTTCAAAAGAAAAAAAAAAGTCAAAGTTAAAAAAAGTATTCACCTTGAAATAAACTCTTTAGAATAAAATACAAGTTATCTTAAGAGCCATTCAGATTAAAATACATTCTTTAGATTAAAATAAAAGAAATTCCTTAAAAAGCTAGCCACATTATAATGCACACCTTAGTATAGAATAAAAGTTCTTAAATCTCAAGAAAGAGAAGGGATCGTGGGGTTTCCTTAAGACTTAGATTTCTTTATTTATGGTATACTTAAAGTAAAATGGGAAAAAGATATATATACGTAGCTTTCTTTGTCTTATTTGTATCATGATGAGTATTCATATAGGCGTAATTTAATTGTAATGTTGTTTTATTTATTTATTCTTATCTAATTTAACTTTTTTTTTATAATATCTTTTGTATTTAATTGATAAATGTTAAACTTTTAAAAAGAATATTTGGGGATACTTTAATGGTATTTTATTGGTAAAATAATTATTCATTAATAAAACTTATTTGGGTTGAATAGATGAAACTATGAGAAGCACATGTGGACCACCTTTTTCCATTAAGGTTAATATTAATATTTAATTTATTATATCTTAATACTACGCCATTATAACAACAACACTCTTAGGGCTAGTAGCAATAATATTATCAACAAAATGAAAGTTATTCTAGCGATGAATTAAGATTCCTCGCACTTCATTGTGAAACGTGTCATCAAAGACGACAGTCATATGATGCCATGTTGAAACGTATAAAACGGTATTATGCATAAAAAATGGTTAACAATTGTTATTATTTTGTGACCTTAGTAAAACAAAAGAAAATTGATAGATTTGTGCTTTTGCCTCATAGAAAATTTAGGGCATTACATTCACTTTGGTTATCATATTCTCATAGGTCCTGCATTATCATTCAATTAGGTTTTCTTTGATGCGTAGCAAATATTAGGGCGTGTTCTCTATTTCATAAACCAAAAATAATTTTCTGGGTTTGTCTTTTTATTATGTTTTGCTTCATCTATTTAGTGACTTAAAACATGTAGGCTTTTTTGGATCCATAGATAAATTTTGGGGTGTTATCTTTTTCATAGGTTGTGTTTCATTAATTTAGTCATGCAAAACAAAGTTATCATTTAACTTCACAATAATTTATACTTGCGAATGAGTTGGTCATGCATAAAAGATGTGAGATTTGTTAAACTCTTACTATTTTCCATTTGTAAGCTTTATATTGTTATTCATTAAATCCATTACAGTCATAGGTTAACAGTTGTGTTTCCCTACAGTTTATATTGCAATCATTACAATCATAGTTAAACAATTGTGTTTCCCTACAATTAAATGTAACTGTGGTTCCCTATTTGTTGTGCCTGGGTATGTTTATGTTGTACATGCCTTTTAAGATATGAGATGTGGTTCTCTTTTTCATTGGTTTTGGTTCATCTATTTAGTCATGTAATTGTACTATCTTTTTTTAGGTTCCATTGATAAATTTGGGGTGTAACCTTTTTTGGTGCCTTGGATAAATTTTGGGGTATTAGGTTTTTCATATGTGCTGCTTCATCAATTTAGTAATGCAAGTATTGTAGATTTTTTAGGTTCCATCCATATATTCAGTCACACAACTATTGTTAGCTAATTTGGTTCCTTAGATAACTCTTGGGGTGTTCTCTTTTGTATTATCTTTTTTAGGTGCCATTGATTAATTTTGGGGTGTTAATCTTTTTTTAGGTGCCATTGATTAATGTGGGTTATAATACATCATAAGGCATCTTTGGTTTGGATTAATGTTATTTAGTTTAATAGAACTATTGTAGCTTTTTTATGTGCCATTGATAAATTTGGGGGTGTTAGGTTTTTCATAGGGGCTACTTCATCAATTCAGTAATGCAATTTTTGTTTCATTTTTAGGTGCCATTGATTAGTTTGGGGGTGTTATCTTTTTCATAGATTTTGCTTAATGGATTTGGTCATGCAACTATTGTAGATTTGGGGGTGTTCTCTTTGGCATAGGTTGTGATTCATCAATTTAGTCATGCAATTATTGTAGCTTTTTTTTGGTTCCTTAGAAATATTTGGGGTGTTCTATTTTTTATAGGTTCTGCTTCATCAATTCATTCATGCATTTATTGTAGCTTTTTAGGTAATGTAGATAATTTTGGGGGTGTTATCTTGTTCGTAAGTTCCACTTCATTAATTCAGTCATCATCTATTCTACCAGTTTTGGGTTTCGTATACAATTTAGGGGGTGTTAGGTTTTTCATAGGTTTCACTTATCAATTTAGTAATCAACTATGTAACCTTTTGTAGGTTCCATTGATAAATTTGGGGGTGTTAGGTTTTTCATAGGTTTTGCTTCATCAATTTAGTAATGCAACTATTGTAGCTTTTTTGGTGCCATTGATTAATTTGGGGGTGTCATCTTTTTCATAGTTTTTGCTTCATGCTATTCAATCATACAACTATTGTAGCTTTCTTAAGTGCAATAATTGCATCAGTTGGGTAATGTAACATAGATAGATTTTTTAGGTACCTTAGATAAATTTGGGGGTGTCTTCCTTTTCATAGGTTATCCTTCATCAATACAATCTTGCAACTATTGTATATTTTTTTTGTGCCTTAGATAAATTTGGGATTGGTGCCATTGATTAATTTGGGGGTGTTCTCCTTTTCATAGGTTTTGCTTCATCAATTCAACCCTCAAACTATTGAAGCTTTCTTAGGTTCCATTGATTAATTTTCCATAGTGGTATGCCGGTCCTCCACAAGTTAGGAGAAAACTCTTGCATAAAAAAGAATGATGAGATCAAACACAAATCAGATATTAAATGCACATTTAATCGTATATATATTTTCAACAAAACAAGTACAGGCTGGTAGCCAAACAAGTGTAAGTGTTTTGAAAGTGTTATCTTTTTTGGTGCCATTGATTAATTTTGGGGTGTTCTGTTTTGCATAGGTTCTGCTACATCAAGTCACTCATGCAACTATTGTAGCTTTCTTAGGTTCCATTGATTAATTTTCTTCACATTGATGCTAGAATGTGTTGGCTTAAGGTCTCTGCAACTTCAATCCCGCCACCACTACATGTTACACTCCGAGTTTGGTGTCCCTTCCAGATTTATATATGTATATGCATATGCATAGACATATACATATACCACTTCTATGACATCCCACGTAAACTTCTAGCCAACCTGCATTCAATACTCCTAGTGCCTCGCACACCTTGCCAACTTTAGAGCCTTTCCATCTACCATCTCAAATTTTCTTCGCATTGATGCGAAAATGTGTTTGGGGGTGTTATATTTTTTATAGGTTCTACATCAATTCACTCATGTAACTATTTCAACTTTCTTAGGTGCCATTGATTAATTTGGGGGTGTTCTATTTTGCATAGGTTATGATTCATCAATTTAGTCTTGAAATTATTGTATATCTTTTAGGTGTCATTGATTAATTTGGGGGGTGTTCTCTTTTTTATAGGTTTTTCCACATCAATTCAATCATGCAACTATTGTAGCTTACTTAGGTGCCATTGATTAATCTAGGGGTGTTCTCTTTTGCATAGGTTCTACTTCATCAATTCAATCCTACAACTATTGTATTATTTTTAGGTGCCATTGATTAATTTGGGGGTGTTATCTTTTAATAGGTTATGCTACATCAATTCACTCATGCAACTATTGTAGCTTTTTTAGGTGCCATTGATTAATTCAAGGGTGTTCTCTTTTGCATAGGTTATACTTCATCAATTCAATCCTCTAACTATTATATCTTTTTTAAGTGCCATTGATTATTTGGGGTGTTCTCTTTTTTATAGGTTTTGCTACATCAATTCACTTATGCAACTATTGCAACTTTCTTAGGTGCCATTGATTAATTTGGGATTGTTCTCTTTTGCATAGGTTATGCTTCATCAATCCAGTCCTGCAAATATTGTATCTTTTTTAGGTGTCATTGATTAATTTGGGGGTGTCCTCTTTTTTATAGGTTCTGCTACATCAATTCACTCATGCAACTATTGCAGCTTTCTTAGGTGCCATTGATTAATTTGGGGTTCTCTTTTGCATAGGTTATGCTTCATCAATTTAGTCCTACAACTATTGTATCTTTTTTAGGTTCCATTGATTAATTTGGGGTTGTTCTCTTTTGCATAGGTTCTTCTACATCAATTCAATCATGCAACTATTTCTTCTTTCTTAGGTGCCATTGATTAATTTGGGGTTGTTTCTTTTGCATAGGTTATGCTTCACCAATTCAATCCTGCAACTATTGTATCTTTTTTGGTGCCATTGAGTAATTTGGGGGTGTTATCTTTTTTATAGGTTCTGCTACATTAATTCACTCATGCAACTATTGTAGCTTTCTTAGGTGGAATTGATTAATTTAGCATTGTTCCCTTTTGCATAGGTTATGCTTCATCAATTCAGTCTTGCAACTATTGTATCTTTTTTAGGTACCATTGATTAATTTGGGTGTGTTCTCTTTTTTATAGGTTCTGCTACATCAATTCACTCATGCAACTATTGTAGCTTTCTTAGGTTCCATTGATTAATTTGGGGTTGTTCTCTTTTTCATAGGTTATGCTTCATCAATTCAGTCCTACAACTATTGTATCTTTTTTAGGTGCCATTGATTAATTTGGGGGTGTTATCTTTTTAATAGGTTCTGCTACATCAATTCACTCATGCAACTATTGTAGCTTTCTTAGGTGCCATTGATTAGTTTGGGGGTGTTATGTTTTGCATAGGTTCTACTTTATCAATTTAGTCTTGCAACTATTGTATCTTTTTTAGGTGCCATTGAATAATTTGGGGCTGTTATCTTTTTTATAGGTTATGCTACATCAATTCACTCATGCAACTATTGTAGCTTTCATTGATTAATTTGGGGGTTTTCTCTTTTCCATAAGTTTCACTTAATCAATTTAGTCCTATAACTATTATATCTTTTTAGGTGTCATTAATTAATTTGGGGGTGTTCTCTTTTACATAAGTTTCACTTCATCAATTCATTCCAACAACTATTGTGTGTTCATCAAACAATGATAGACATTGAAAGATGTCTATCTGTTCAAGATATACATGATCTACCATGGATGTTTTGATCCATGGAAATCATGCATATCTTGAACAAATAAGACTTTTGTTTGTGTGTTCATCATTGCACAAACTTTCACATTGCAAATTATTTTTAGTATTTGTATGGATGGAAGTTAAAATTATTTTTGATGGTTCCAAGATTAAGGTCTACAATATAACCACCCCCAAAATTATCTATAGCACCATTAAAGAGTATAAGTTGGCCACCCTTTCACTCCACTGGCTCATATTAATCTCTCACCACCCCTACCAATTCTTTTGTACAGTCATGTTTACTGCACATCCCCTCCTATTGCCTCTACGACATGTTACACAAATTAGATAGGAGATTTTTTAAACTTTGACTTACTATTTTTTCATCCCTTTTAGTTTGAAACTATATGAATCACTTTCACATTTTCTAGCCATTGGAACTACATTACCAATAATTCAGTGCATATATCGACATGTATTACCGTAGAACAATAATCAACATTTGGACTTTGTTAGAACATGTATTACCATTACTGAATGTAACAATTACCAAAATCCATTCATCCATGTCACATTGTGAAGTATTACCATAGAAAAATAATCATCAATTATACATGTATTACCATAAAACAATAATCATCAATTCTACTTTGTTACAACATGTATTTAGGGGACTTTGTTTTGTGAAGGCCTTTTATGGTTGTATATGCAGCACTTCACAAATCAAATGGAATTTTGGATAAGTGCAACATAGTTTTCCATTAGAAGAGAATTCATAAAATAAAGTCTTTCTAAATCATTACTGAATGCAACAATTACCAAAATCATTTCATCCATGTCACATATGTCTGTCATCCCAAACATAAGCATAAGAATTGCACCATATAGGCATGTAATTACAGTTCCAACAACAGTTCAATCCTTTTCGACATGACTCTATACCTTCCTTTGAGGTGGTACCAATATCTAGACGTGGTTTTCAAAATTCTATCCATGTTCAACTATGTTGCAGTCTACCATTCAAAGAGAATTGGATGACTTTTGCAACATAGTTTAACAATATTTAGATTTTTGAAGATCTTTGTCTGGTTATTGCATAGGGGAGAGGTGCCAAAACATGCACATAAAATTTTCCACGGTTCACATGGAGTGACACATGAACAAAACAACAATATTTATATGACTAAATTGAAGAACAAAAATAATAATTTTGTAACATATATATACATATACATATATGTATACCTATATATATAGGTATATGTATATGTATACATATATGTATACCTATATGTATATGTATATGTATATATATGTGCGTGTGTGTGTGTGTATACATATTTACCTAACTGAATTGATGAATCAAAACCTATGAAAAAGAGAACAACCCCAAATTTATCTATGGCACCGAAACAACAATATTATGTATATGTATATATATGTATACATTTATGTATATGTATATATATGTATACATTTATGTATATGTATATATATACATATATGTATATGTATATATATACGTATATGTATATATGTATACATATACATGTATATGCATATATAATTGCTTGCATTCTTTTTCTTACACTAAAGAAACCAAGAACATTTATGTCTCTGTTTCTTACCTGACTGAATTGATGAAACAAAACCTATGAAAAAGAGAACACCACCAAATTTATCTATGGCACTGAAACAACCAACAATATTATTTGTTATTGAAATGAAAAATTGAAGAAAAATAAATATATGTATATGTATACATTTATTTATATGTATAAGTATATGTATATATATATGTATACATATACATATATGTATATGTATGTGTATGTGTATATATGTATATACAATTTCTTACATGAATTCTTTTGCTTACACTAAATAAACAAAGAATATTTATATGTCTCAATTTAAGAACAACAAAAAAATAGAATTGTATAAACATATGTATACATCACACCTATAAAAGTTACAATAGTTGCATGACTAAATTGAATCAAAGCAGTAAAATAGATATGTATAAAAATGTATATACTTATGCATACATGCATACATTGGTTACTTGCATTGTTTTGCTTACATTTGAGAAACCAACAATATTAATATGTTTGAATTGAAGAACAACAACAAAATATAATTGTATAAACTTATATGTATATACATATTCATATATATATGTATATGCATAAACATGTGTATACATATTTATATGATTGAATAGATGAAGCAGAACCTATGAAAAATAGAACACCCCCAAATTAATCAATGACACCTAAAAAAGTTACAATAGTTGCATGACTGAATTGAAGAACAACAAAAAAATAAATATATACATACATATATGTATATGTGTATTTATATATA